>CM016615.1:76067630-76710718 GCA_005393395.2 Gossypium australe
ATTTTATTTTAATTTGGTTTTCATATTTTTATGGATTTGTAATAAGGCCTGTTTATTTATGTTTTGGATTATTTATATGTTTTGGATTTGTTTTAAATTTGGCTTACAAATTACATGTTTGATATAATAATTTGAGCATAAAGTTTTCTAAATTACAAAATGTGATGGTTTTTAAAACGTTACCATCGGGTAACATAAATCATTTGATAATTTTAACATCTTAAGTATTTTCGATAACTCATACTATTTTCAAAAACTCAACTTTTCCAAATTTCTTTTAGATACTTTAATTTGTTTTTCTAATCTATGGATTTGCAACTAAGTTTAAAAGACTTATTTTTGAGATTTCAAAAGTAAATTATCAGCTTTCAATTTATTATACACTTGTTTTCTACAAACAAAGTTCAACAAAGAGTTTTTCACAAAAATTTAATTGTTAACTCGTTTTTCTTCAAAACGTTTTTCTTCGTGGCATGCCAGATTCGGTCATGGCGTATTGACCGGGTTTGGGGTGTTACAAATTGGTATTAAAGCTAAGTTCAAAAGCTCGGCTGTGGGCCCGAGGCCCAAAATGATTTAAAGTATGGTTTTAAAATGTTTTTGTTTAAAATTATATGGTTGGAAAAGCATGGCACTGAGTCTCCGGCACCAATCCGCCCGGGTAAGTACTTCAAACTGTTGATTTTGATGATATGATATGATGATGTTGGCATGACTGAATAGTAGTAGGTACTACTCTAGAGACCCAAAACTATAGGTTTGGTGTACTCGCGAAACAATCTCTTATTAATTTTTTTTCATAAAACTGTGCTTTAAAGATAGTGGAATAATGACTAAATCATAAAACTTTTAAATCAGATAAGTCGAGATCTTAGATATGAGTACTCGAGGTCGGGGTCGTGTTATGCGTGGACGTGGTCGAGGTAGGATGGCTGTGTCTGAACTAGTGAGGTCTAGTTAAGGATCCGAGAATGAGGTACCACCAGCCCCACCACCAGCGGTTGGAGTTGAGCATCAGGATCAAACGGGGGATGACGTAGTGTCTCAGGCGATGCTGCTAGTTCTTGAGAGGGTAGCTGGAGTAGGTGGAGGCGCGGGAGCTCGAAAATCTGTACCTGAGCGACTCCGAGCCAACGGAGCCGAGGTTTTTCGAGGTGTTTCGGGTGTAGCTCCCAGCTCGGCTGAATATTGGTTAGAGGCGACGGAGCGAATCATGGATGACTTGGATCTTAATGCCGAGGAAAAGCTGAAAGGGATAGTATCGCTTCTTCGGGATGAGTTATATCAGTGGTGGCTCACAGTTCGTAATAGTGCTGCAGCGGAGGATCTCACTTGGGATTATTTCAAGGCAGCATATCAGAAGAAGTATATTGGGTCTAGTTACGTTGATGCGCAGCGTAAGGCATTTCTGAGTTTGGTCCAGGGTAGTAAGTTCGTATCAGAGTATGAGGCTGAGTTCTTAAAATTGAGCCGGTATGCTGGAGGTATTATGGCTTCGGAGCACGAGCGATGTGTCCGATTCGAGGATGGTTTGAGAGATGAGCTGAGGTTGCTGATTGCCCCACATCAGGAGCGAGAATTTGCTGCGTTGGTTGAAAAGTCTAAGATAGCCGAAGGGATAAAGGAATCTGGAAGGCAGAGTTACGATCGAAATAAGCATAAGAGAGGTTATGGATCATCTGGGTCAGCGGGTAATGCTCAGAAGAGGGTTAGGCAGAGTGGGCCGAATCAATCTGGAAGGCCTGTTACTGCTAATCAGAGACCAGCACAGTGTAACCGATGTGGGAAATTTCATTGGGGCGAATGTTGGACCAGAGGAAAAGGATGTTTTGAGTGTGGCTCGCTGGATCATCGTGTGAGAGACTGTCCATGTAAGCTAGCCAGGAATCAGTCTGAAGGTCAAGGTTGTGCTCAGTTCAGAAAGGAGGGACCGCCACCGCAGAGAGGTCGTGGTAATGGTAGAGGAGGTAATGGTTCTAGTCGAGGCCGCGGAGCATCGGGCAGAGGTGCAAGCAATACTGAGGCAAGACAGCCTGGTTTGGTGTATGCAGCGAGACGTCGAGAGGAGGGTGATGCACCCGACGTCATAACCGGCACATTCTTAATCTTTGGTGTTCCATATACTGCTTTGATAGATGTGGGTTCGACGCATTCGTACGTTGCTAGTAGCATAGTTGAGACTATGAATCTAGATTCTGAGACTACTTCTAGGAAGATGACAGTACTTAGTCCTCTAGGTCACTCTGTAGAAGTAAATAAGCTGTATAGAGATGTACCCCTAGAACTTCAAGGGGTAGTGTTTGTGGCTGATCTGATGGAACTGCCGTTTGAAGAGTTCGATCTGATTCTTGGGATGGACTGGTTGGTCAAGTACCAAGCAAGTTTGGATTGCGCTGCTAAGCGCATGGTTTTGAAGACAGTTGAAGGTAAAGAGGTGGTCATGATAGGTAATAGAAGAGATTATCTATCTAACTTGGTATCTACATTGAAAGCTATGAAGATGGTCAGAAAGGGCTGTGAGGCGTTTGTGGTCCATGTGTGTGCATTGGAGGCTAAGGAGTCTACTGTAGGGAATGTTCGAACGGTGAAGGAATATGCTGACGTATTTCCTGAAGAACTTTCGGGACTGCCTCCGGATCGTGAAGTCGAATTTGGTATAGATCTGTTACCCGGAACGGCGCCAGTGTCTATTGCTCCATATAGGATGGCACCGAAGGAATTGATGGAATTGAAGGCTCAGATTCAGGAGCTGTTGGATCGAGGTTTCATTCGACCTAGTGTTTCGCCTTGGGGAGCACCGGTACTTTTTGTCAAGAAGAAGGATGGTACGATGCGGATGTGTATAGACTATCGCCAGTTGAATAAGTTGACGATCAAAAACAAGTATCCTTTGCCGAGGATAGATGACTTGTTTGATCAGCTTAAAGGGGCAGCGGTTTTCTCCAAGATTGATTTAAGGTCTGGGTATCATCAGCTAAAGGTGAAAGAGGCTGATATCCATAAGATGGCATTTCGCACTCGGTATGGGCACTACGAATTTCTGGTGATGCCGTTTGGGTTGACTAACGCTCCGGCAACATTCATGGACATGATGAATCGGGTATTCCAGCAGTTTTTGGATCTTTTGTTGTGGTATTTATAGACGATATTTTGGTATACTCAAAGTCAGAGGAGGAGCATGATGCGCATTTGCGAGTAGTGTTGTAGATTCTGAGGGAAAAGCATCTTTTTGTTAAATTTAGTAAGTGCGAGTTTTGGCTTAGGGAGGTGACTTTCTTGGGTCACGTTGTATCAGCCGAGGGGATTAGAGTGGATCCTCGGAAGATCGAAGTAGTGTTGGATTGGAAGCCGCCTAAGTCAGTGGCTGAGATTCAGAGTTTTCTAGGTCTGGCGGGGTATTACCGAAGATTTGTGGAAGGATTCTCTTTGATCGCAGCACCAATGACTAAGTTGTTGAGGAAAGGAGTTCCATTTGTGTGGACCGAGAAGCAGCAAGAAAGTTTCGACAAGTTGAAGAAGATTCTAACTGAAGCTCCAGTTTTGATTCAACCCGAGGCAGGCAAGGAATTCACGGTTTACTGTGATGCATCACATACTGGTTTGGGATGTGTGCTGATGCAAGAAGGGAAGGTAGTGGCTTATGCATCTCGATAGTTGAGACCACATGAGGTTAATTATCCGACGCATGACTTGGAATTAGCAGCAGTGGTTTTCGCTTTGAAGATATGGAGGCACTATTTGTACAGAGAGAAGTCGATAGTCTACACGGATCACAAGAGTCTTAAGTATCTTTTGACTCAAAAGGATTTGAACTTGAGGCAGCGTAGATGGATCGAGTTGTTGAAGTACTACGACTGTTCGATTGAGTATCATCCGGGCAAGGCTAACGTGGTAGCAGACGCGTTAAGCCGTAAGGTTGTATCAGACTTAAGATCGATGTTTGCTCGACTTAGCTTGTATGACGATGGGAGTCTTTTGGCGGAATTGCAAGTCAAGCCGACTTGGTTAGATCAGATCAAGGAGAAATAGTTAGAGGATGATGGTTTGAATGATCGGAGGTTGCAGGTTCAGAATGGTGGTTTAGAGGATTATAGTTTGTCCAGTGATGGAGTTCTGTGTTTTAAAGGGAGAGCTTGTATGCCGAAGGATGTTGAGTTGAGGCAAAGGATTCTTCGGGACGCACATAGCAGCCCATATGCTATGCATCCTGGAGGTAGCAAGATGTATCAAGATTTAAGAGAGCAGTTTTGGTGGCCAGGTCTGAAGCGGGAGGTAACTGAGTTTGTGGGTAAATGTTTGACGTGTCAGCAGGTCAAGGCTGAACATCAGTTGCCGTCTAGATTACTTCAGCCGGTGAAGATTCCACAGTGGAAGCGGGAGAGGATCACTATGGACTTTGTCAGTGGATTACCCCTTACGCCTAGTAAGAAGGATTCAGTTTGGGTGATTGTGGATCGTTTGACTAAGTCAGCTCATTTCATTCCGGTAAGGGTGGATTACTCGCTTCAGAGGTTAGCTAAGTTGTACGTGGCGGAGATAGTGAGGTTGCACAGTGTGCCAGTGTCGATCATCTCAGACAGAGATCCCAGATTTACGTCGAGGTTTTGGAGAGCATTACATCAGGCTTTGGGTACGCGGTTGGATTTCAGTACAGCATTTCATCCACAGTCTGACGGGCAGTCGGAAAGGGTTATTCAAATTTTAGAGGATATGCTGAGAGGCTGTGTTTTGGACTTCAGAGGCAGCTGGGAAGAGTTTTTATCGTTAGCTGAGTTCGCGTACAACAATAGTTATCAGGCAAGCATTAAAATGGCACCATATGAGGCGTTGTATAGTAGGCGATGTCGCACACCTACATGTTGGACAGAGTTGGGTGAGCGTCAGATGTTAGGACCAGAGTTGGTTGCAGAGACTGAGGATAAGGTGAAGATAATTCAGGCTCATCTGAAGGAAGCTTCGGATAGGCAGAAGTCATATGCCGATCTCAAGCGGAGGGATATAGAGTTTGCCGTGGGTGACAAAGTTTTTTCTGAAGGTCTCGCCATGGAAGAAAGTGTTAAGATTTGGGAGAAAAGGCAAGTTAAGTCCAAGGTTCATTGGACCGTTTAAGGTGTTGAGACGAGTGGGACCAGTAGTTTATCAGCTAGAGTTGCCAGCAGAACTGAGTCAGATTCAAGATGTGTTCCATGTCTCCATGCTCAGACGCTATCGTTCTGATCCATCGCATATCGTGGCAGTAGAGGAAGTAGAGGTGAATCCAGATTTGACGGTGGAGGAGGAACCTGTGCAGATTCTAGATCGAGATGTAAAAGTTTTGCGTAGGAAGTCAGTTCCTTTAGTGAAAGTTTTATGGCAGAATCATGGCATGGAAGAAGCTACGTGGGAACCGGAGGATGCGATGAGGCAGCAGTATCCTCAACTCTTTTGATCAGGTAATTTCGAGGACGAAATTTTCTTAAGGGGGTAGAATTGTAACATCCTAAAATTTGAGTATTATTTGTGTTGGCTCGGGTATGAATTTTGTGTGTTAGCATAGTCTTGTGAAGGCTTGATTTTATTTAGGAAGTTAGAATAATTTTTAGTATGGTTTATAATGAAGTGGATTAAGTGAACTTGACACTTAAGTTAATTTAAGTGTTAAATTCAAGCACATGAGGAGTTGGTGGCATAGAGGATAAGGAGCTTGAAAGGTTGCTTGAGGGAAGTGGTTCGAGTAGCATGGAAAGCATATTGAGGATTTTATTTTCTTTGTGCATTCTAGCATTGATGGACGGTCAAACTTTATTTATGATAGGTTGGACTCTTAATTTTGGTAAGTTGAATATTGGTTTAAGGAAAGCATGAAATTGGGGTTAAGAATCTTAAGGTTATGGAAGGTTGGGGAGACATAAGGCTAGGCTTTAGGAAGATGTTTTGGAAACTATTCCAAGGCCTTTAGTGCATGTATATGGACGGCATGTATGGCTAGGGGGTGGCCGAATGTTGTTAGGAGGGTTGGGGGGAGAATAGTTGGCCAATTTTAGTTTTTGAGCATCTTTTTGCATTTGTTTTTCCTCTCCAAAACTCCCTCTTTGGCCGAATGTATCTTGTGCATTTTGTGCAAATTTTACTTTTGGTTTAGCCTTCATTTTGTTTGAACCAAAAAAATGTTATTTTCTTTCTCTCATCTTTCCTCTTGAAATCGAAACCTCATTTGGCATTTGTGCATTTTCTTTTCGGCAAATAAGTGTTTGGCCGAACCTCTCTCTCCCATATCTCTCTCTTTTCTTCTTTGATATTGGTTCATAATCACATTTTCTTTTACTCTCTCTTGGCCGAATCTTTCTCCATCTCAAATTCCATTTTTTTCAATTACTCAAAGTTAAACATCCATTTACATTCTAGTTTTTCTTTCTTTTTACTTCACCATAGTCGAATCTTCTTCCTCTCTTTTGGGGTTGTTTTGGCCGAATATTCAAGGGTAGATTCATTTTGGGTTTTCTTCAATCGGTTTGGAAAAGGGTAAGTGTTCATGGCTATTTTTCCTTCATTTCTTTCTCTTTGCTATGTTGTTTTCTTGTGGACAAAGGCCGAACCTATGGGCATTTGTTGCAAGGTTCTAACCATTTTAGGAACCGATTATTCTTTTAGGCTCCTCGGGACGTTGGAAGCAATCAAACTAAGCCTCGTATCTTTGTCTATCGTTTTGGGTAAGCTTTTAGGTAAGATTGGTATTCCGAAGTGATAACTCTTTGGGATTAAGTGGTATGGCCGAATGGTCTTTGTTCATAATCTTAGTATTGGCCGATTGTAGGACAAGGTGATCTAGTGCGGTAGATCGGATCTTTGGAAGTTAGTTCTTGCGTTGGTGAAAGGTGTGTACCTTACACACTTTATAACTCGGTTATGTATATGTATTTATAATATTAATTTACTAATCATATTATCAAAGTGGGAAATCGATGAGATCTTGATATGATACCATGATGGTATGAATGAGGATTCGGGTAAGTCCGTTTCTATATGTTATTAATACATGAGGATTGAAATCATGATCTACGATTTGTGATATTTTTGTTATGTGATTCATAATAAAGAATGTTGACATGATTTGTCTATTTATTGCATTGGTATGGGCAATATGAGAGGAGGGGGAAGATTGATATCGTGTCTTCGGACACCAGAGGTTTGGCACCTCCAGTGATTTGGTATCACATTTGTGTCTTTGGGACACCAGAGGTTTGGCACCTCATAGCGACTCGTCCCTGTGGTTAACACCACCGTGGGTTGGCCTCACTTTTGAGATATGGGATCGTCGCCAGTGATTTGGTATCACACGTGGGTTGGCCCCACAACTTGATTATTCGTGACTTCGGTCACCAGTGATTTGGTATCACATTTGTGTCTTTGGGACACCAGAGGTTTGGCACCTCATAGCGACTCGTCCCTGTGGTTAACACCACTGTGGGTTGGCCCCACTTTTGAGATATGGGATCGTCGCCAGTGATTTGGTATCACACGTGGGTTGGCCCCACATATGGATTATTGTGACTTTGAGTCACCAGTGATTTGGTATCACAATATTGAATATCGTGACTTCGGTCACCAGTGGTTTGGCACCACCAGTGGTTTGGTACCACACGGGGTAGAAAAGGAATTATGGATGGTTAGGTTAGGTGCATTATACATATATGTTGCTTTGTTATAATTTGTGTAAGTATGTGGCATTTACCCGGTAGAGGGAATATGCACTGAGTCTTGGTGACTCACCTTCTCCCTTATCTTTTCAGGTGATTCGTGAGATTGTGGATGAGGAGCCGGATGGACTCGAGGAGGCCATGTAATAAAATTTGGTTTTACATGAACTACCATTTGGGTATTTTACTTTAATTTGGTTTTCATATTTTTATGGATTTGTAATAAGGCCTGTTTATTTATGTTTTGGATTATTTATATGTTTTGGATTTGTTTTAAATTTGGCTTACAAATTACATGTTTGATATAATAATTTGAGCATAAAGTTTTCTAAATTACAAAATGCGATGGTTTTTAAAACGTTACCATCGGGTAACATAAATCATTTGATAATTTTAACATCTTAAGTATTTATCTCATACTATTTTCAAAAACTCAACTTTTCCAAATTTCTTTTAGATACTTTAATTTGTTTTTCTAATCTATGGATTTGCAACTAAGTTTAAAAGACTTATTTTTGAGATTTCAAAAGTAAATTATCAGCTTTCAATTTATTATACACTTGTTTTCTATAAACAAAGTTCAACAAAGAGTTTTTCACAAAAATTTAATCGTTAACTCGTTTTTCTTCAAAACGTTTTTCTTCGTGGCATGCCAGATTCGGTCATGGCGTATTGACCGGGTTTGGGGTGTTACACTTACTACAGAAGAAACATTTAGACTTAGATAAGTGTTTAGGCTTTCTAGTTCTCTTCCTTTCCACTTGTGGTGGCCCAGAGACCCTAGACTTGCCTTTCTTACCATGTTTTCCCTTCCCTTTTTAGGAAGAAGCAATAATTTTGTTTGCTTCTACGCTTTTGACTAACTAACCTCCATTCAACATCAACTTATAGGATTGTAACTCCCTTATATAAGGGAGTTACAATTTCTGACTAACAGCAATTTTTTTGCAAGTGTCATGTTTTTTTTTTTTTTGCCAAGGTTATATGCAGCCCCAAAACCAGCAAAATCCTTAAACAATTTCTTGAACACCATCTCAAATTTAAGTGTTCTAGTCCAAATTGGCCTTATTGTCTGCAGCTTTGGCAAAGTATCCCATAAGATTAATCGTATGGTCTTTGACCAGAGTGTCAGGTTTTTTATTGGGCACTCATCAAGCTAGTTATAGCAGACTATCGAGCCAAGACAACTTGGCCTTTGAACATGTCTTCTAGCTTATCTAAAATCACTTTGGAGGTCTTATAGCTATCTAGTTGCTTGTATAAGGTTTTGGTCACGCTTTCCAACATATAACAACGAGCTATCTCATCAAAATTCTCCCAACATTTTTTTAGTGTTAGCTTGTGTGGCTGGTGGGCACTTATTATCAAGAACTGTTTTGAGTTTCTCACAACTCAAGACAATTATTAGGTTCATTTTTCATTCCTTATAGTTATTTCTGTTCAATTTGTTTTCAGTGAGTATGTTTAATAAGGGAGTTGGTGTCATTTTTAAACTGAAAATAAAACATTAATATATTAATATATTTATATTAACCTGATGTTTGAAAACACTTTGCAACATTACGATATGCATTAAGATGATGCATGTGTCTTACATTAGACCATGAAAACATTTTTAAGCCATTGAAACGATAATTCCTATAACCATTGAATCAAGCCACCTTGAAGTGATCATGATCAACTAGCAAAAACATGAATTTCCATCCAATTAGTACATCAATCTAATTCATTAGGCATTCACACATACTAAAAATCATGTAACGTTTAACCATCATTCTAACTTAAGCATAGCTCATTGGGGAGTTACTTCACTAGATGATATTGAGTGTATAACCATCATCTCAACACCTATCGCATCATACACAAAAAATGAGTAATCTTGGAACAATCTCATCGAGTAACATGTTGTGACTAGTTGTTCTCTTTGAAGACAAAATTTCTAGATGTTTCGTATGATAATACCTACCACAGAGGCCAGGCCAACTATCATACGATCATAAGAAAATTCTGCTTAATTTTAGGAAATCTTCTCAGTGAGATCCAAATGATAACGTCTATCTTGGGCCAAGTCCATTTCATGTCATCACAAGAGATCTTTTATGGAGGTTATAAAACCTTCTCCCACACAATATTTCAAAAACATGCAAGGTTTTTAATTTCCTTTCAATCATGAATGATTAATATATGCATGACAAATACATGTGACATTTTTCCATAATTGGTATGGCATGTTTATGTCATATATGCGTGAACATACATTTTTAATCATATAAATATCATCATGTTTATCCCATAATATAAAAAGCATAAAATTTAAATGACTCTGACCAGCCAAATTTTTTATGATTCCATCCTAGAAAAATAATAAAATAATAAAATTACAAAATTCACCCCAAAGCATACTTTGGGTCTTCAATATTGCCACCATGGTCTTTTGATGTGGTTCTGGTTCACGTTCCCATCGTCCTCGTCTTACCATCACTGTTTCTATGTCACCGTCACTATCGGGCTATCATTGACCATCGTCGACCATTGCCATCGGGTCCACTGGGTTGGGTTTCTGTCTTTTTTGGGGGGGTTTCACCGAGAAAAAATAGGTTACAAAATCCCTATATCCGTTTTCGGTTCACATATTTTATTCTAAATAAAATAAAGCCTTGCTTAGAGATGATAGTCCAAGATCTAAAATATACATGCCTGAAAAAAAATTAAATTACAAATAGATTTCTAGGAATCACAACTTTGGCAAAATTACTTTATCATCCATAACAATAAAATAATTATATACATTTATTCACATACATTCCCCTAAACATGTGAATAATTACAAGAATGTCACATCTTATCAAATATTAATCGAAAAGATAAAGAGAGATATTAGTTCTCAGTTTACACTATAAACATAACACAACTTGACCCTGATACCAATTGTTGGAAAAAATTCAGTTTGAAAAGGATTTTCTTGCATAGCGAAAAATTAAAATTTTAAAAATTGACCCGATTTGTGATATTTATAGCAATAATCTTTAGATCGAAACCGTACATGTGTTTTCATATAAACAGACTCTTCATGTTTTTTGGCTTTCAATGAAATGATCTTCTCCACTATTCTCGTCCCCTGAATTGCTTCAAGTGTGGGCTCAAACCAATTGAATCAAAGCACTGAACTAGAAAAAAATTCCGTTTCCTTTTGGGGTGAAAACGAAAATTCTCTCTTCTTTAATAGAAACTGATAGAATTGCTATTTTGGAAAAATATATTTAATACTTGATAAAAAATTCTCTCTAATTTTCGGCAGAGTAACAATCTCTTAAAGTTGTGTAAATAATTCTACGGGTGCCATCTATTTATAGGGAGTGAAGGTAGAACCCTTGTTAAATTGTAGAGGTCTATTTCAAATAGAAAAACAACTTCCTAGTCCAACTAGAAGAGGGAGATGGGTTAATGAGGTGTGTTTCCCCTCAAATGTATTATGATGGGGATTTGGGCCTCTCATTTTATTGGTCCTAATTATATGTGCTTTTTGAAATTTTAACCCAACACTTTATAATTTAATCCAACCCAATGCATATTTTTCTATTTTCTAAAATAAACATTAATTTTCCAATTAAATAATTTTCTTATCCCAATTTTACCCTCGGTAAAATTATGATGCCCCTAATAAAAATTCCAAGAAAATATATTCAATTTTTTACAAATCAACTTGTTCACTATTACTGAATGATTTATTTTCATTTTCAGGCTTTAAAACTGCTCAAAAACATAAACTCATTCTTCCGATCATTTCTGAGTAATCCATGTACATTTGCAAATGAATCATCTCTCATTTTCATTTTCATTTCCATTTCCATTTTTTGAGAAAACCATATTCATTTTTAAATGATTCCATTTCTCAATTTTGAAGAAAATCATAATCATTTCTAAATGTTTTTCATTTCTTTATTTCTATTCATTCTGTTCATTTTCTATACAACACACAATTCATTTATAGTTTCAACGAGCTAGCAAAGGGATCGATTGGACATATGTAATTAAGGCTCAAGTGATTTATAATTAAGTTTTGGCTTTTCGCCTGTTAATTATAAGCTCATTTAGTCACGAAGTCATTCCACTATAGTATCATGATTGAGCTCTACCTAATGACATTCGATTATGAAAGCTTCTACTCAGTGCTCGTCCAATGACCTGGTCATAAGTGTGTTACCCTCATAATATATCCATGATCTTTTTGGCATAATATTCACTCTTCCAAGATGATCCTATTTTATCTCATGGTAACCATTACATCTTCCTTCATGAAAAGTTAATCACTATCAAAGAGTGATTAAGTCATTCGTCACAAAGAGGAATGACTCGTAGCCACAATTACTTTTCATCAACCATGTAATGCCAATGGGAGAATATCATTTACACATGTCTTGTAACTGCCCCTTTTTAATGAAATCGAAATAGTGGTTTCGGGACCACAAATCTGACATAGAAATATTTATTTTATTATTATCTTATTGTTTATGGGACTATATGAAGGTCGTGTTAAAATTTTTTCAAGAAATTTTGATGTTTGCATGCTTAATTAAGTCAAAAGGACTAAATCGTAAAAGGTGCAAAAGTAGAGTTCTAGTAGCTAAAGGTAACTAATTGCTATAGAACCTTAATATAAGAGTACTTAGGTGGTAATTATACCATTTTTGTGTTATTGGACATTTATGAGTTTGGTTTTATGGAAATTATTAAAGTATTTAAAGGGTATAAAGGTAAATAGGTAATTAAGGTTATAATTAATAAAACAAAATCCACCTTATTTCATTCATCTTCTTCCTCCATCAAATTTGAAGAAGAAAGAACACATTTAGGGCTTTAAAGCATTCGATTCAATCTCTAGCTTGCATATAAGTTATTTTTGTCTCGTTTTTAATGATTTTTATGTTTTCGGGATCGTTGTAGCTTAGTCTAGCCAGCCCGAGGACTAATTTTCAAAATTTTTAAAGGGTTAGGGTTTTTCCATGAATGTATTCATGTGATTTTTTATGTTTGATGGAAGAAAATGAATCTTTGTTGATAAATAAACAACTTTTGTAAAGTGATTTTTGTTGAAAATGTCAATTAGTGATTTATTTGTAAAATGTGTAAAATACATGGTGAAATTGTAAAATAATGATCCCACATTTGGCATACTTTTGGATGATTTATCCCTTGAATTGTGGAATATGATGCTCCTAATTCTTTAATTTCATTGTAACAACCCAAACCCGGCCCCAAACACTATGGTCGAATCTGGTTTGTTACGAGGAAAACCTTTTTGAAAACCATTTTGAAACTCATTAAGTTTTGTCGAAAACTTCTCGTATTTGATTATCTTGGTAAAATCATACTAAGTGTTTATTTTTTAAAAATAAACATATTTACGTCAAGTTTTAAAAACAAATTCCAACCGTGCCCGATGGCACTTTTAATAAAAAAATTTGCGTTATAATTTAGGAAAACATGTGGTTTTAATTTAATTCTTATAATATAGTTTTAGACAAAATATCCAACATATGAGAAAAATAGCAAAAATAAAGTATAAGGAGGCCTTATTACATCCACAATAAAATAACTAAATTTGAAGTTCAATTAATCAAAGTCCACTGCACGGCCACCTCGAGTCAACCCGGCTCCATAACCGCGATCTATGTGTCACCTGAAAAATATAAAGGAGAAGGTGAGTCACAAAGACTCAGTATGTAACCCTTCCCCCATTTTAAAGACAATTTTCATACACAACATATAACAATTAATATGCAAAATGTCATGTGTCCCAACCTAGCCAGCCATACGCCACTGTCTACCCCGTTGTGGTACCAAACCACTGGTGGTGCCAAACCACTGGTGACATATAGTCACAATGTGTTACCAAAACACTGGTGTCCGTAGACACAAATCGGGTGATGGGGCCAACCCATCGTGTGATACCAAATCACTGGCATACGATCCCATATCTCAAGTGGGGCCAACCCACGGTGGTGTTAACCACAGGGACAAGTCGCTTTGAGGTACCAAACCTCTGGAGGTACCAAACCTCTGGTGACCTTAGTCACGGTGTGTTACCAAAACACTGGTGCCCGTCGGCACGAATAACACTGCCCCCTCCACTCATTAATCCCACAACAGTCATATATATATATTACATGCCAACACATGCTTAAATCTCATGTACCAATACATCATGCTTTCCAAGAGCATAAAATAACAAAATCATATTAACAGGTACTTACCTGGATTTCCATTTATACCAATACGGTATATTATCCAATGCTACATAAATTAAGTTAGCATTCACAATATTCAGCATATATAATAAATTATACGTGTGTATGTACACACCTGTCACCACGAATAATCTAAATCCCGAATGAAGAAGTCAGCCTCCCTAGATCTCTCTGCACCTATATTCGGCCCACATAGGATTAGTACTATGGCCTATTCGGCCAAACCAAATATTTAAAAGGGTTCTCTTTTTGAACCCGAATCCTTACCTGAGTGTCTTTAAAGTACTGGCCACCAAACTATGTATTTGCTCCCCTACAATCGGCCATTGCCATAACTCACATCAATAGCCTTCGGCTTAAATAAATACCATATAACTACTAGAGTAGATCTTACCATTACTTACCAAAACATAATGCTAGAGGTTAGAAACTCGGGTTGACTACTTCACCAACTTGGGGTACCTAAGAAGAATCGGTTACCAAAAATCGTTTAGAAGCCTTGTACTTATTGCCGAAATCGGCACTTATCCCCCTTGTAAAAGAAAATTAACAGAGATCAGGAAAGTGAGTATAGACATTCGGCCAAGATTACTTACCACCTTATGAACCGATTGAAGGAGAGTCTAGAGGAGATTATTCTTGTTTGTTATTCGGCCAAGACTTGGAATATGGAGAGGGGAAATTCGGCTATCAAAAAGGAAAAAGAAAGGAAGACACATGAAGAAATCGGCACTTCCAATGGGTATATTCGGCCAAAGAGAGTTAGTAGGGGAGAAAAGAAGTTTCGGTTACTGGAATAGGGGATAGGTTCGATTGGAGAGAAAGAAGAAAAATAAAGAGAAGAGAAGAGCGGGGAGTTTCGACCAAGCTATGTTAGAAGAGAGAAAGTTTGGAAAAAAGAAACGAAAGGAATGGAATGTGGGGAGAGTGCCTAGCCGAATTTTGTTAAAAGAGTACTAAAGAATTCGGCCTCCCCTTCCTAACACCTAGTCTCCATGCCGATTACTCCTCTTCAAGGAGTTTAAAATTCGGCCAACATCTAAAATCATTCTAAGCCACACATTTTGAATAATTCAAAATAGTTTGAATTAATCCCAATAATAATCTAATAACTCTTTTTAATCTTAATAATATCCCACATATTGTCCTTAGAATTTAAGGAAATTAAAGCTCATATTATTTCTTAAAAAAAAGAATTTAAAGAGAGAAAAACTCCCCACATGTGCCGTCCACTTCTCCTTGCTCAAGGAGTTCAAATTTCGGCTACCACCTAAAAATCCTCTTGGCCACTTATCATAATTTAATCCAAATAATAATCTAATTAAAAATCTAATTTAATATCCTTGTCTATCTCCATTATCTTATTATCTAATAATAATAAAATAGAAGAAGCCATGTGCTTAACAATTCTTCCAGCCGAAATCAAAATTCCAAATGCTAAGTTTATCTTTGCCCATTTGCACCAATAAAATAACATAGCAATTATCCTCCTATCACCACTTTAAGAACAAATAAAAATAAAAATAATGATAATAATAATCCCATTTATTTAGGCGAATTCTAGAAGAATTAAACAAACATGCATCCTTCATCCAAATTGAAGCCCATGTGCAGACCATTTCGCCAACTTGCATGAAGGAAGAAAAAAAAAATAAAATCCCAATTGCAGCATCTTGGGTTCGAACGCAGGACCTCACGCATCAGCCCCTTTCTTCCACGCCCCTAGCCACTTCTTCCAACCCAACTTTCTTGCCAATTTACCCCACCATTTAATTATAAGACCTCTCCAGGCCGTTTACCCAAAAGTTAAAAATGCCAAACGCTGCTTCAGCAGCTCGAACATGCGCCCAACAACCTCCAAACCTCTAAGTGGCACACGCTGGCCACTTAGCCAACCCACTTTCATGTCAATAAGCCCTCCTAATTTAATTAAAAGGCCTTCCTAGGCCTAACGCCCAAAAACCCAAAAGGAAAAATGTTTCCCCCTTGCTTCTTCCACGAATCGAACCCAAGGCCCCTAGCAAACTCTTAGGTGTCCCACGCCACCTGTACCAAGCCCATCTTTTGTGCCTTAACTCACCCAAAATTCTATTAAAGCCCTAACTAACCTAGCCCCTTCCTTGTACACACTTAAAAATAAATTTTTAATACTGAGCCGAGCTTAGTTCGAGTTATTTTTAGACCCTTAAACATGTCAAATAAATCTTAGAATTTAACTCTTCAAGCACACACATGGAAAAATATTTAAAATAATCAAATTCTCAACAACCCCTAATTTAGGGTGTTACAATTCTACATCCCTTAAAATAATTTCGTCCTCGAAATTACTTACTATCGTCCAATCGTGCATCCTTAACTCGTCACACTCCGCTACTGCTGCGTACTCTGATCTTAAGGAACTATCATACTTCCTACATATTCCCTAAGTCCATAATCCAAGTTCCATACACTTCACTAGCAACATGGAAACGAACTAACGTAACCACAACCAAGGCAATTAAAAGTATTCCGGAAGTAAGAAACTTACCCGTTGTCATGTCTGGAACATCTTTCTCCTCGCGACAGCCAACTGCATAAACCAACCTTGGTTGCCTCGCCTCTGCACCTTCAGTACCTCGACCATGCCCGTTACCATTATCATTACCTCTAGCTGCACCTCGACCCCTCTGTGGTGGTCCTTCATTTCTAACCTGAGTACGGTTCTGACCCTCTGGTTGATTCTTAGCTAACTTTCGAGGACAGTCCCTTACACGGTGATCCAACGATCCACACTCAAAGCACCCTCTAATTCCAGCCAAACATTCTCCCAAGTGGGATTTTCTGCATTTAACACACTGAGATGGCCACTGAGCAGGCTTTGTGGTTCTTTCTGATTCTCCAAATCTAGCCCTCTTCTCCACATTACTGCCCGATCCAGGCGATCCAAAGCCTCTCTTCTGGTTGTTCCTATCATGCTTCTGTCTTACGGTCTCCTTGATCCCTTCGGCTACCTTAGCCTTTTCCACTAAAGACGAGAACTCCCGAACCTGCTGTAGGGCAATCAGCAACCTCAAATCATCTCTAAGTTCGTCCTCAAAGCGGACACAGCGCTCATGCTCCGTAGCCACGATGCCTCTAGCATATCTACTTAGCCTTAAGAATTCCGCCTCATATTCTGACACTGACTTAGTTCCTTGTAACAATCCCAGGAAAGCCTTTCTCTGCGCGTCGGTGTAGCTGGTACCCACATACTTTTTCTGGAAAGCAACTCTAAAGTACTCCCATGTAAGGTCCTCTGCCGTGGCACCATCCCAGACAGTGAGCCACCACTGGTATGCTTCATCCTTTAGAAGCGACACTGCTCCTTTCAGCTTTTCCTCATTGGACAGGTCAAGGTCGTCCATAATCCGCTCAGACGATTCCAGCCAATACTCTGCTGCACTGGGTGCCACTCCCGACACACCCCGGAATACCTCAGCTCCGTTAGACCGAATTCGCTCGGGAACAGATTTCCGAGCTCCTAGATTTCCACCAGCCCCAGCCACAATCTCCAGAACTCGCAATACCGCTTGCGATACTACCTCACCACCGGTCTGATCCTGCTCCTCAGCTCTAAAAGTAGGAGGTGGTGGAGGCGGTGGTACTTCATTTTCAAAACCCTGTCCTGACCCAACAGGTTCTGACACGGTCATCCTACCCCTACCGCGTCCACGGCGTCCACGTCCTCTAGAACTCATTCTATCTACTTGCGCTTTTAATCTGATTAAGAAAATTTTATGCGTTAGCATTTGTTCCACTTTCTTATTCGCGAAGAAATTTTATGGATAGAGTTTTAATCAGAGATTCTTTCGAGCAAACAATGTTTTAGTCTTCTATCCTAGTTCACACAAAGGAGTTCATGCATCCATTCCTTAGTACTTTCCATACCTATTCGCTCTTCGGACATTTCTGCCCATTTCTAACCCAGGGGTATTTTCGTCATTTTTCCTACAGGGGTATTTTTGTAACAAAAGGAAGTGTAAAATTTTAGTAAAACAAATCACTTTGAATTTCCCCAAAACTGGTGAATGTTATCGAAAATTGGCAAGATTTAAAGTTATGGCATCGTTTTTGGAAACCAGGGGTACTTTGGTAATTTTGTCAATCAGGAAAATTTTGAAATTTTAATAGATCGGGGATGTTTCCAACAGTTGTAAAACTCGGGGGTTTCTTTCTGAAAGTGTTCCTTTTCAAATAGTGATGTTTGTAAAGATTTCCAAAACCAGGGTCATTTTGGTAATTTTGCAACTTGAGGGCGTTTTCGTAATTTTCCAAAACCAAAATATTTTGCTGATGATTTTCAAAGCTAAGTTGTTGAATATTTATAACATAGTTGAAATTTTGAGCAAAACCATTGAATTAGTATTTTATGGGTCAGGGGCATTTTGGTAATTTTACCCCTAAGGGTATTTCTGTAATTTTTTCACAAATCAAGTTTTTCGAGAAAAACGTTGTAAAAATAATGTTCTCGGATTTGAAAAAAGTTATTGCACAAGTTTTGAAAACATTAGGGTTTGTTGTTTCATTCTATTTCGAAAACATGGATAATTCCCTTTTCGGGTTTTAATGTTCGGTTTAGCCTATGAACAAGTCCTCTTAGTTAAGCTGAACCGTAGCTATGCACCAGGTAGGATTCCTGCGAAGAGGAGGTGAGTCACGCGGACCGCTTAAATACCAAGCTCTTCCGGATCCATTCCTAGACATGCGTACAGGGGTTACCACACCCTAGCTCATTGCCTTAGCCATAGGTTGGTTTAGTTCTTTAAGTCTTATGTTCTGTTTGTGTGTTTGAGTAATCTAATCCTAGGGTTCAAGTTCCTATAAGTCTATCTACGTTCCATGCTTCCTACCCTTCTACAGAATATAATTCACCAAGAGGTTTAGATGTACTTACCTGGGCGGTTCGGTGCCGGAGACTCGGCCATGCTGTTCAAAAACCAAAAATCATCCCATAAGGCCTACCAAAACATTTTTGGGCCTTGGGCCCCCACAGCCGAGCTTTGAACCTGGCTCTGATACCAATTTGTAACAACCCAAACCCGGCCCCAAACACTATGGTCGAATCTGGTTTGTTACGAGGAAAACCTTTTTGAAAACCATTTTGAAACTCATTAAGTTTTGTCGAAAACTTCTCGTATTTGATTATCTTGGTAAAATCATACTTAGTGTTTATTTTTTAAAAATAAACATATTTACGTCAAGTTTTAAAAACAAATTCCAACCGTGCCCGATGGCACTTTTAATAAAAAAATTTGCGTTATAATTTAGGAAAACATGTGGTCTTAATTTAATTCTTATAATATAGTTTTAGACAAAATATCCAACATATGAGAAAAATAGCAAAAATAAAGTATAAGGAGGCCTTATTACATCCAAAATAAAATAACTAAATTTGAGGTTCAATTAATCAAAGTCCACTGCATGGCCACCTCGAGTCAACCCGGCTCCATATCCGCGATCTATGTGTCACCTGAAAAATATAAAGGAGAAGGTGAGTCACCAAGACTCAGTATGTAACCCTTCCCCCGTTTTAAAGACAATTTTCATACACAACATATAACAATTAATATGCAAAATGTCATGTGTCCCAACCTAGCCAGCCATACGCCACTGTCTACCCCGTTGTGGTACCAAACCACTGGTGGTGCCAAACCACTGGTGACATATAGTCACAATGTGTTACCAAAACACTGGTGTCCGTAGACACAAATCGGGTGATGGGGCCAACCCATCGTGTGATACCAAATCACTGGCAGACGATCCCATATCTCAAGTGGGGCCAACCCACGGTGGTGTTAACCACAGGGACAAGTCGCTTTGAGGTACCAAACCTCTGGAGGTACCAAACCTCTGGTGACCTTAGTCACGGTGTGTTACCAAAACACTGGTGCCCGTCGGCACGAATAACACTGCCCCCTCCACTCATTAATCCCACAACAGTCATATATATATTACATGCCAACACATGCTTAAATCTCATGTACCAATACATCATGCTTTCGAAGAGCATAAAATAACAAAATCATATTAACAGGTACTTACCTGGATTTCCATTTATACCAATACGGTATATTATCCAATGCTACATAAATTAAGTTAGCATTCACAATATTCAGCATATATAATAAATTATACGTGTGTATGTACACACCTGTCACCACGAATAATCTAAATCCCGAATGAAGAAGTCAGCCTCCCTAGATCTCTCTGCACCTATATTCGGCCCACATAGGATTAGTACTATGGCCTATTCGGCCAAACCAAATATTTAAAAGGGTTCTCTTTTTGAACTCGAATCCTTACCTGAGTGTCTTTAAAGTACTGGCCACCAAACTATGTATTTGCTCCCCTACAATCGGCCATTGCCATAACTCACATCAATAGCCTTCGGCTTAAATAAATACCATATAACTACTAGAGTAGATCTTACCATTACTTACCAAAACCGAATGCTAGAGGTTAGAAACTCGGGTTGACTACTTCACCAACTTGGGGTACCTAAGAAGAATCGGTTACCAAAAATCGTTTAGAAGCCTTGTACTTATTGCCGAAATCGGCACTTATCCCCCTTGTAAAAGAAAATTAACAGAGATCAGGAAAGTGAGTATAGACATTCGGCCAAGATTACTTACCACCTTATGAACCGATTGAAGGAGAGTCTAGAGGAGATTATTCTTGTTTGTTATTCGGCCAAGACTTGGAATATGGAGAGGGGAAATTCGGCTATCAAAAAGGAAAAAGAAAGGAAGACACATGAAGAAATAGGCACTTCCAATGGGTATATTCGGCCAAAGAGAGTTAGTAGGGGAGGAAAGAAGTTTCGTTTACTGGAATAGGGGATAGGTTCGATTGGAGAGAAAGAAGAAAAATAAAGAGAAGAGAAGAGTGGGGAGTTTCGGCCAAGCTATGTGAGAAGAGAGAAAGTTTGGAAAAAAGAAACGAAAGGAATGGAATGTGGGGAGAGTGCCTAGCCGAATTTTGTTAAAAGAGTACTAAAGAATTCGGCCTCCCCTTCCTAACATCTAGTCTCCATGCCGATTACTCCTCTTCAAGGAGTTTAAAATTCGGCCAACATCTAAAATCATTCTAAGCCACACATTTTGAATAATTCAAAATAGTTTGAATTAATCCCAATAATAATCTAATAATTCTTTTTAATCTTAATAATATCCCACATATTGTCCTTAGAATTTAAGGAAATTAAAGCTCATATTAACTCTTAAAAAAAAAGAATTTAAAGAGAGAAAAACTCCCCACATGTGCCGTCCACTTCTCCTTGCTCAAGGAGTTCAAATTTCGGCTACCACCTAAAAATCCTCTTGGCCACTTATCATAATTTAATCCAAATAATAATCTAATTAAAAATCTAATTTAATATCCTTGTCTATCTCCATTATCTTATTATCTAATAATAATAAAATAGAAGAAGCCATGTGCTTAACAATTCTTCCAGCCGAAATCAAAATTCCAAATGCTAAGCTTATCTTTACCCATTTGCACCAATAAAATAACATAGCAATTATCCTCCTATCACCACTTTAAGAACAAATAAAAATAAAAATAATGATAATAATAATCCCATTTATTTAGCCGAATTCTAGAAGAATTAAACAAACATGCATCCTTCATCCAAATTGAAGCCCATGTGCAGACCATTTCGCCAACTTGCACGAAGGAAGAAAAAAAAAATAAAATCCCAATTGCAGCATCTTGGGTTCGAACGCAGGACCTCACGCATCAGCCCCTTTCTTCCACGCCCCTAGCCACTTCTTCCAACCCAACTTTCTTGCCAATTTACCCCACCATTTAATTATAAGACCTCTCCAGGCCGTTTACCCAAAAGTTAAAAATGCCAAACGCTGCTTCAGCAGCTCGAACATGCGCCCAACAACCTCCAAACCTCTAAGTGGCACACGCTGGCCACTTAGCCAACCCACTTTCATGTCAATAAGCCCTCCTAATTTAATTAAAAGGCCTTCCTAGGCCTAACGCCCAAAAACCCAAAAGGAAAAACGTTTCCCCCTTGCTTCTTCCACGAATCGAACCCAAGGCCCCTAGCAAACTCTTAGGCGCCCCACGCCACCTGTACCAAGCCCATCTTTTGTGCCTTAACTCACCCAAAATTCTATTAAAGCCCTAACTAACCTAGCCCCTTCCTTGTACACACTTAAAAATAAATTTTTAATACTGAGCCGAGCTTAGTTCGAGTTATTTTTAGACCCTTAAACATGTCAAATAAATCTTAGAATTTAACTCTTCAAGCACACACATGGAAAAATATTTAAAATAATCAAATTCTAACAACCCCTAATTTAGGGTGTTACATTCATGTTTTATACTTAGGAGAGAACAGGAGGATGAAAAGAACGAGAAACGGGCCAAAAATGGAGAAAATGGGCCAAAGTAAGAAATCAACACGGCCTGGAGTTCACCACACGGTTGTGCCACTTTAGCAAACTTGAACATGGCCTTGGGCTCGATTCACATGGGCGTGTCCCTGCCGTGACCTATTTTAATTCCACTCGGAATAGGATACTTGTGGGCCAAGTAAAGCATCCCGAAAGCCTATATAAATACCCTAGAGGACAACCTAAACGAGGAGTTTGACAGAAGGCCTCTGTCAGGGCTTTTGATAGGAGTAAAGCCAGAGGGAGCAGAAATTAGGGAATTACTCGAAGAAAGCCAGTTGATCCATCTCAGAAGCCAGAATCACGCTCCGGACTGAGGATTTTCCCTTCAATTTTCTTTAGGGGGTTTTAGGGTTTTTCTTTATGTTTTGTTATTTAATTTCTTCTGAGATTTATTCTTTTATAAACATGAACTAAACCCCTCAAATACCTGAGGGGGATGAAACCTAAGACGGATCTTGTTATTGTTTTCTGAACTGTATGATAAATACTTGATTTGTTCTTAATTATGTGTTCTTAATTCTTGCTTTAATATTTCAGGATATTGATTCAAGTATTGATGTGCTTATTCAGAGGAGCAAAATTCCATGTTTAAGAGTGGATCTAGCATAATTAAGCGGAGTTGATCGCACTCCTAGAAATAGGACGACAAAAATCTACCGGATTAGGGTCAAACCTAATATGGGAGTCCATAAATCGAGTTAATACAACACTAATGGTTTTTATTAGAAAGAGATTTCAATTAATCAACCTAGGGTTAGACGTTAGTAGCCTCGAAAGAGGTATTAATATAAATTAAGGAATCCTATGGATCAAGTCAAGTGAATAAATTGTCTGGTTCAGAGTTAAATAACAAGTGAAGTCTAGGTGGATTCTTCCTCGAGTATTGTCTTAATCAATTGGTATTCTCAAAAGAATTTTCCCAATTCATTCTCTGTGTCTTGGCATCCTTAGCTTATACGTCAATTCCTTTTATTTTAGGCTAGATAATAAAATGAAAGTTAGTACTAGACTTTTGGTTCCCTTGGGTTCGACATTCCGGTCTTGCCACTAAGCTATACTACTGTTCGATAGGTGAGCTTGCCTCAATCGTGGTGATAGTTAGGTTCTAGGCTCGATCATTCATTATATAAATATTCAAACTCTCAGACACGATCAACTTTTTGGTGCCGTTCCCGGGGAACTGAAATATTAGGAACGCTCAATTTTTATTACTTTAGCTATTTTTCTTTTATTTATTTATTTCTAATTTTTATTTTAAGTTTTCTGATCTCTCTATTATTTGTTCGGATAGGTTTTTCTAGTTTATGACTAGGAGGAACCCGTCAGGACCCTTGATTTTTGACAGCGATATAGAAAGTACCATTCGCAGAAACAGAAGAGAAATAAGGTGAAGCTTACAATACATAGAAGAAGAGCAAGAGGACGATAGCAATACTACCGAAGAGATGGCTGATAAAAATCCGCTACCTCCTATGATTGCCACAAACTTGGTGAATCAAAATCCTGCTCCTCGTACTATGTATGATTACGCTAAACCTAATCTAACAGGAACTGAGTCAAGTATTGTTAGACCTGCTATTGCTGCAAATAATTTTGAACTGAAACCTAATACTATACTGATGATTCAACAATTTGTTTAGTTTGATGGTTTGCAGGATGAAGATCCAAACAATCACTTGGCGAATTTTCTAGATTTTTGCGATACTTTCAAAATAAATGGCGTTTCTGATGATGCTATTCGTCTTTAGTTGTTTCCCTTTTCAATGAGGAACAAAGCTAAACAGTGGTTGAACTCGTTACCACGAAGATCAATCACTACATGGGAACAAATGACCGAAAAAGTTTTGTTAAAATATTTTTCGCCAGCTAAAATGGCTAAGTTGAGGAATGATATCTCTTCTTTTGTGCAGATGGGTTTAGAGGCACATTACGATGCATGGGAGAGATACAAGGATTTATTGAGAAGGTGCCCTCACCATGGGTTACCATTGTGGCTACAGGTTCAAACCTTTTACAATAGTGTGAACCCCTCAACCAGGCAGTTGATCGATTCAGCCGCCGGTGGAACCCTGAATAACAAGACTCCTAAAGTGGCTTATGAGTTTATAGAGGATATGTCACTGAATAACTATCAGTGGCAAGTTACGAGGACAAAGCCAACAAAAGCCGCCAGTGTTTTCAACCTCGACGCAGTGACCATGCTATCAAACTAGGTACAACTGTTAAATAAAAAGACTGATGGTTTGTATTGTTCTTCGCAGGTACATCCAGTAATGCAGTGCGATACGAATGGAGGCGGAAGGAGCAATATAGAATATCAATCCTACAATCCTGGCATAGAAAGCGAATAGATGAACTATATGGGTAACAATTCTATACCTCAAAATAACCCTTATAGTAACATTTACAATCTAGGTTGGAGGAACCACCCCAATTTCTCATGGGGTGGTCAAGGAAATAAAAGGCAACAACACCTCCTAGGCTTTCAACAGTAACCTTACCTGCAAGAGAAAAAACCGAATCTTGATGATATGCTAGCAAAGTTTATTTCAACAGTAGAAACTCATTTTCAAAATACTGAAACGACATTGAATAATCAGGAAACATTACTTCAAGGGCTTAAAAATCAACTAGGACAACTGACCAAGTTAGTTTTCGAAAGGAAACCAGGTCGTGTACCTAATAATACCGAACCTAAACCTCAGGAGCAAGTGAAGGCAGTAACATTAAGGAATGGAAAGGTATTGGTTGAAGCGGAAAAGAAGATGTCACAAGAAACTAATAAGGAAAAATGTGAGGAAATCGAGAATGTAACACCGGTACGTGAAGAATATAAACCACCGATCCCATATCCGACAAAGTTGAAGAAAGATCGCTTAGACGCACAATACGGTAAATTTCTTGAACTTTTTCAACAGTTACATATTAACTTACCTTTTGTTGAAGCTATTTCGCAGATGCCGACGTACACAAAATTCCTAAAAGAGCTTCTAACAAATAAAAGGAAGTTTGAAGAGATATCAATCGTGGAACTTAATGAAGAATGTTCAGCCATCCTCCAAAATAAGCTACCAACAAAATTGAAAGATCGAGGAAGTTTCACTATTCCTTGTTTAATTGTTAGTTTAAACATTGAGAAAGTACTAGCTGATTTAGGTGCCAGTATTAACTTAATGCCTTATAAAATGTTTAAGCAGCTTGGTCTTGGGGAACCAAAACCCACTAGGATGAGTACTCAATTAGCCGACAGATCTATTAAATATCCTAGGGGGATTATTGAAGATATTCTGGTAAAAGTAGATAAATTTATATTCCCTATTGATTTTTTTGTGCTTGACATGGATGAGGACGTTGAGGTACCTTTAATTTTGGGACGACCCTTTTTAGCTACTGCTAGGGCTGTTATTGATGTAGGTAATGGTAAACTTGTGCTAAGGGTAGGCGACGAGGAAATTATTTTTCAAATTTATGATGCTATGCGATATTCTAGAGAGCAAGATGATTTCTGTTATTTTATTGATGCCATTTATCATTTTATTCAAGTTTCTTTGCGGGAAATCATACATGACGACACATTCGAATTGTGTCTTACCCAAGGTGAGGGAGTAGACAATGATACCAATGAGTTGAATTCTAATACATCTTCCCATAAAAAAAAAGAAAGATGAGGGCATTGAAATAAACGACAAAATAAAACAAAAACCCTCTATTGAAGAACCACCTAAATTGGAATTGAAACAGTTACCAAATCACTTAGAATATGCATTCCTTGGAGATAATTCTACACTACCAGTAATCATCTCTTCAGAACTGGAACCCAAAGAGAAAGATGAGTTGTTACAAGTATTAAAGGAACATAAAAGAGCTATAGCTTGGAAAATTTCTGACATTAAAGGGATAAGTCCATCGTTTTGCACCCACAAAATTTTAATGGAAGATGAGTATAAACCATGTGTGCAACCTCAAAGAAGATTGAATCCCAACATGAAAGAAGTTGTTAAAGCTGAGGTAATTAAACTTGTAGATACTGGAATTATTTATCATATTTCTGACAGTACTTGGGTGAGTCCTATGCAGGTTGTTCCAAAGAAAGGAGGCATGACTGTTGTAGCTAACGAAAAGAATGAATTGATTCCTACAATAACAGTCACAGGTTGGAGAGTCTGTATTGTCTATAGGAAGTTGAACGACACCACGAGAAAAGATCACTTCCTTTTACCCTTTATTGATCAGATGTTAGAAAGATTATCTGGGCATATGTACTACTGCTTCCTAGACGGACTCTCTGGCTACTTCCAAATCCTAATAGCTCCAGAGGATCAAGAAAAGACAATATTTACATGTCCATACGATACGTTTGCCTATCATAGAATGCCATTTTGGATTATGTAATGCTCCTACTACTTTTCAGCGTTGCATGCTAGCCATCTTTGATGAACTCATGGAAGATATTATGGAGGTATTTATGGACGACTTTTCGGTAATTGGTAATTCTTTCCATCTTTGCCTTAAAAATTTAAAATGAGTTCTAATGAGATGTGAGGAAACGAACCTTGTGCTTAATTGGGAAAAGTGTCACTTTATGGTTGAGAGGGGATTGTGTTAGGCCACAAAATTTCTAGTAAAGGGATTGAGGTTGATAAAGCAAAAGTTGAAACCATAGAAAAATTACCTCTTCCTAGTTTAGTTAAGGCTATTCGAAGCTTTTTAGGACATGCTGGAGTTTATAGAAGATTTATTAAGGATTTCTCCAAAATAGCTAAGCCTTTAACAAAACTACTAGAAAAAGATGTGCCTTTCGAATTTGATTAGGAATGTTTAGATGCATTTAATACCCTAAAAAATAAATTAATAAATGCTCCAATTATAATTGCACCTGATTGGAATTTACCCTTTGAACTAATGTGTGATGCGAGTGACTTTGCAGTAGGTGTAGTTTTGGGACAGCGAAGAGAAAGCATTTTCAGCCGATCTATTATGCTAGCAAAACATTGACAGCCGCACAAGAAAATTACACCACCACGGAAAAAGAATTGCTAGCTGTGGTTTTTACATTTGATAAATTTAGTCAGTATTTGTATCATCTAAAGTTGTTCTTTACACTGACCATTCAACTCTTCGTTATCTTTTAACTAAATCTGATGCAAAACCTCCACTTATAAGATGGATTTTACTATTACAGGAATTTTATTTAGAAATTCAAGATAAGAAATGAGCTGAAAATCTTGCGGCAGATCATCTTTCTAGGCTTGAAAATCCACATATCGAAGAGCTCAATGAAAGTGAGATAAATAACTTATTTCTTGAAGAACAACTATTTGCTATATCTAACTCTGAGGTACCCTGGTTTGCAGACATTGCAAATTACTTAGCTGCTAACATCCTACCAAAAAGGTTAACACATCATCAAAAGAAGTGATTCTTTGCTGATGCGAAAAACTATTTTTGGGAGGACCCTTTTCTTTTCCGTATATGTACAGATCAAGTAATTCGAAGATGTGTTACAAAGGCAGAAGTAAGCAAAATCTTAGAACATTGCCATTCAGGACCTTCAGGAAGACATTATAGTGGGATCAGGACAGCACATAAAACACTCGAATTAGGTTTTTATTGGCCACCCTTTTCAAAGACGCTAACAGGTATGTTGCTTCGTGTGATAGATGTTAGAGAATAGGTAATATCTCTAAACGCAATGAAATGCCTCAAACATATATGCTATCATGTGAAATATTCGATGTATGGGGTATTGATTTTATGGGCCCATTCCCTAGCTCATTTGGAAATAAATACATCTTAGTAGTAGTGGATTACATGTCAAAATGGGTGGAAGCTCAAGCTTTACCTACTAATGATGCCAAAGTGGTAGTAAGATTTCTTAAAAAACTTTTCTCTCAATTTGGAACACCCAGAGCAATTATTAGTGATAGGGGTACTCATTTTTGTAATACTCAATTTGACAAAGTCTTAAAGAAATATGGAGTACACCACAGAACAGCTACCCTTTATCACCCTCAAACCAGTGGACAAATGGAGGTAGCAAATCGAGAGCTTAAGCGTATTCTAGAGAAAACTATAGAATCAAACAGGAAGGATTGGGCATTAAAAGTAGACGATGCTTTATGGCCTATAGAACCGCTTTTAAAACTCCCATAGGAACATCCCCATACAGACTTGTCTACAGAAAAAGTTATCATCTAGCATTTGAATTAGAGCACAAAGCTTTTTGGGCCATAAAATTTTTAAACTATGATCTTAAACTTGCAATTGAGAAAAGAATGATGCAGTTGAACGAGCTAGATGAGTGGTGAGCAAATGCCTATGAGAACTCACACCTATATAAGGAGGCAACAAAGTGAAGCCATGATGCTTATTTAAAGCAACCAAAGCAATTCGAAGTAGGGGATCTAGTTCTACTGTACAATTCAAGACTCAAATTATTTCCTGGAAAGCTGAAATCAAGATGGCCAAGTCCATTCATAATCAAAACTGTTTTTCCGTAAGGCACAATTGAGGTAACTCATCCAACTTATGGTACATTCAAGGTAAACGGCCAGCGACTGAAAATTTATGATGGTGAGGATTTTAGGGATGTGAGAGAGGAGCTTCAGCTCTGTGAACCTTCATTTAAGAATGAAAACAAGGCAAGTCTAGCTTAAGACTTTAAACGAGCGCTTCTCGGGAGGCAACCCGAGCACTAATCTCACTAACATCCATATTTTTTTGTTTTAGCATCTAACTAGGAACTAACCAATATTAACAAATGCAGGATTTTTCATCTGCACGGCATAGCACACGGTGTGTTCGTGGCTGTGTGGAAACCACAAGAAGAGACATAGGTGTGGCTGAGGCTGTGTGAGTAAAAAAAAAAAACTTTCCCCAACACAGGATGCGATAAAAGGGCCACGGCCTTGCGATGCAGCCGTGGTCGATTCTGAGTAAACGACACGGGCGTGCGACACGCCCGTGCCTCAAGGCCGTGGTTGACACTAATTAACGAACACGAGTGTATGATTTTACGCACAGGCATGGGAGAAGCGAATGAAGACGCACATGGCCATGCGATTAGGCCGTGTCACACAACACGCCCGTGGTACACGGGCGTGGAACAGGACTCAGACGTGCCCAATTTTAAAAATTCACGAATCACACGGGCTAAAAAAAGACCCCACTGGCATGGCCACTGACTGTGTGCCCTATTTTCCATTTAAACCAACCCACTATTCATCTTCTCCCCAAATCCTTCTCCCCAAAAACCTAGCCATTTTTCTTCTCCCCTACTTAGTTCGGCCACCACCGTCGACCACCCCCAGCCTTTCTCCTCTCCCTTTTTCCTCATTTCCTTCCTTCTTTCCCCCTTATTCTACACGCAGACCACGCCAGTACGAGATCCACACACCCGTGCGTTATCCCTCCACGATCGTGCATTGTCTCTACTCCTCCGTCGGTCCACTCTATCTCCTCCACCCTCTACTTTGTTGCTTAATCTTATTTATTCCATGCTTGTTTTTAGATCATAGACTTATTCCTTCAAATTTTTAGTATTCATTCTTGATAACTATTTTCAATACTGATGCTTACTTAAGTGTTATGAATAATTTAACTCTGATTTTTGAATTCCTTGAATCTCTAGTATTAGGAGAATATTTAGGAAAAAATTTCATTGTTAATATCATAAGATTGTAATCTTGGACTCATAGGTACTATCATTGTGACAATATATGGGATGATGTTCTTTACTTTATTTTGCAGGAACATAATGCCGTCTTCCCGCGACAAGAAAACCACAGTCCCTGTTTCGAAAAAGCGGAAGGGACCCAGTACAACCTCCTCAAGCGCCTCCGTCGAAGTGCGCCATCCATTCCTATGATTTCCTCCAAGATCCCAGGAGGACCTTTTTTAGATACTTCACGCGCGGCCCCTCGGCATAGGAAGGAGCATTGATTGGGCCGCTTTGGAGCAGGTCCAACTAGCAAACGATGTACGGGATCTCTTGACTACTGATCCATGGGGGCAATTCTTCGAGATCATCGAGCCCACATACCTAGAGCTCACTTTGGAGCTTTGTTCCACATTTCACCTTCAGATGATGATGACGTACCACGATGATCCCGGCACAACCCAATTCCGTCTTGGAGGCATTGTACGTGAATTGAGTGTCCCACAATTCAGGCAGCTTTGGGGCTTTACACCAACGAATTCATGGAGGATAATAAACTTGAGGACCTCCAATGCCATATCCATAAATCCCCCTCCACCTGTTGAAACAACATAGCCTCTGGCTCAGCCACCTATGACCCCAGTCCCTCCAAGGCAACAACTCTCGCCCCATCCCTAAGGTATTTACATGCCATTTTAGCTCATACACTGATAGGTAGGCAAGAGAGGACTGGCGTCATCAGCACTCACGACGCCTACTTCCTATGGTGCATGGCGAACAAGCACGTCTTCGACTTATCATACTTCATCGCTCGCACCATTCAACACCAGACGGAGCAGCACAGATGAGGGGTCATTTCCATGGGACCCTATGTGACATGCCTCGCGAGACACTTTGCTCGCTTCAACACCGCGACACAATCATCCTCCCTCACCTTGATAGGCCAGATGTCTCCACAGGGTATCTCAACCATGATAAACATGAGGATAATCAAGCGTCACCGTGGGACCGATCCTCCCCAATACCTTCTATCCCATGCCACCGAGGAGGAGGATCCTGAGGACATTACTGATGATGTCCCCCCACCACACGAGAGGCCACCACTGAGCCATCGCCCAGTTCATGCGGCAGCTTCTCTTTCAGGCATATCTAAGCGCCTAACACGATTCGAGTAGCAATGTTTCTAGCACTTCGATCACATCAATGCCACCCTCTACCAGATATGTCAGCACCTTCACATTTCATCGCCGCCCCCACTTCGCGAGCCATCTGACGATGAGGACTTCTGAGTCCTTTTTCTTTTATCTTCATGTTATTTTTCTTTAATTTTTTATGTTTAAAATACTAATTTTCATTTTATTTTTGACTCATGTTTATTTTAGTTATTTTTAGGTTTCATAATCACTATTATCCAATTCACATCTTTTGGCAATATTTGAGTAATCCTTAAATTTTAAAGAACCCACTGATTTTGTCGCAGTTGAAAAGCCTAAAATAGCACTCTAGAATATCCAACTCTAATGAGGAAAATCTGCCATGCCTCCTCCAACTTATCTTACACCTCCGAATCAAGTTTCCACACTTCCAACTCAAGGAACCCATCTAAAATTCAGGAAGTTTCATTTCTCCCTCTCACTTATGATATAATGCTATTAATCTCTAGAACATCTATCTTTGTACATTGAGGGAAATGTACATCTTAAGTTTGGGGGTGAATTTTATTCAGAAAACTTTGTGCATTATTCTCAAATCCCTGAATTTTGTCTTTTCTTTCTCATATCACTATTAGAACAAATTTTGATTGATTTATGATTTCTATTGATATGTCTTGAATTAAAACATAAGCAGTTGTGCATTGATTATTTAAACTTGAAGGCTTTAAAGAATCAAGCATGATAAGTTGATTTTTGAAAATAAAAAAATTTGCTAGGTTGTTTTCCCAAGTTTAGGTATTATCTTGAAATTTGAAGTTCACAGGGTTGACATCAAAAACCAAAATTTCTGTAAGATCTTTAGCCTTTGAGAGCATTTATTTTTCTTGCTCACTTTTATTGTTGCTTTGAGTGAGTCAATATTGATTTGTTATTCTAGAACTTGCTTCGATTATGCATGTTAAGACCACACTTTTGATTTGATATACTAAGATGATAAAGACACCTAGGATTTAACCCACTTACTTCCCAAAGGCCTACCTCCATAATTAACCCCTAGTGAACCCCTTTGATCCTAATAAACCATTCATTGATTTACCTTTAATATTAACCCAAGACTTACTCTTTTTGATTCATTACGAATTTTTCCTATTAACCTTTTTATCGAGGTTTGATTTGAGAAGTTGCCTAACTATGTTTCCCATTTCATTTGTTAAAATCTTATTATTGTACTTGATTTGTTCTTAAAAAAAAGTTGAAAGTATATCCATAATTAGTTCTATGTTTTTATGAGCTTAAACAGTAAATCTCACATCTTTAGAAGAAGCTCGTATTATTAATGTAATTATTCATTATTAGTCTATTTTTCTAGTTAGGTAAATTGTCAATTTAATCTCGATTTTAACCCTTTATTTCAGCATGTGACCACACCCCCTAACCAAGCCACGTTACAAACCTTTTTAAAGACCTTTTCATTGATGTATCATCTCAATTTATAGTGGTGGAGATTTGATTTTCATGCAAGCCTATGGTAATAACTTCTCATGTTGACTATTGAGTGCTTAATTTATTGTCCCTTAAACACTTCGAGTGATTTGAGTGAATCCTTAGTGAGGATGTTAACTCTGTAATATTTTGAATCAAAGGTGATTACTTAGATAAGGGGGAATACCTATGTTTTCATGAATAAAATGCTCAACTTGGATTGTTTGAAACTTTTATGTTCTTTTAGTTGAATTCTCAAAGTATGATTACCTATGGATTATTTCGAAACATTATTGATAGGAGTTATAAATTGAGAAGAATGAATTTTAATTGTGAGTTGATGATTTTGCTTGAGGATAAGCAAATGCTCAAGTGTGGGGGTATTTGATAAACCGTAATATATACATATTTTAATTCCACATTTGGCATACTTATGGATGACTTATCCCTTGAATTGTGGAATTTGATGCTCTTAATCCTTTAATTTCATGTTTTATACTTAGGATAGAATAGGAGGATGAAAAGAATGAGAAACGGGCCAAAAAGGAGAAATTGGGCTAAAGTAAGAAATCAACATGGCCTGGAGTTCACCACACAGCCGTGCCACTTTAGCAGACTCAAACACGGCCTTGGGCTCGATTCACACGGGTGTGTCCCTGCCGTGACCTGTTTAAATTTCACTCAGAATAGGATACTTGTGGGCCAAGTAAATCATCCCGAAAGCCTATATAAACATCCTAGAAGGCAACTTAAACGAGGAGTTCGACAGAAGGCCTCTATCAGGGCTTTTAACAGGAGCAAAGCCAGAAAGAGTTGAAATCTGGGAATTACTCGAAGAAAGCTAGTTGATCCATCTCAGAAGCCGAAATCACGCCCAAGACTAAGGATTTTCCCTTTAATTTCCTTCAGGAGGTTTTAGGGTTTTTGTTTATGTTTTTTTATTTAATTTCTTCTGAGATGTATTCTTTTATAAATATGAACTAAATCCCTCAAATACCTGAGGGGGATGAAACCTAAGACGGATCTTGTTATTGTTTTCTGAACTGTATGATAAATACTTGATTTGTTCTTAATTTTGTGTTCTTAATTCTTACGTTAATATTTCAGGATATTGATTCAAGTATTGATCTAGCATAATTAATCGGAGTTGATCGCACTCCTAGAAATAGAATGACGAAAATCTGCCGGATTAGGGTCAAACCTAATATGGGAGTGTAACACCCCAAACCCGGACAAGATACCATGTCCGAATCTGGTATGCTACGGGGAAAACCATTTTGGAAAACTAGATTTCTCGTTTAAAAACTGAGTGAAAACACAGTGTGTTTGAAACAGATTTGAGCAGTCTTGTTTGAAAAACAGTTGATGTATTTGAAATCCAGGGATTTTGAAAACTTTGCCAGAATTTGTAGTTAAAACGAGTTATTACCATTTAAAACCTTATTAGTTTCTTAGTGATACATAAAACACTTTTAAACTTAGAAGAACTACAAGTTTGAATTGAAAACCATTTGTATTTGTTTATCAAAAGACTTTGTGTGATACCCGATTGTATAATTTAAAACACGTTGCGTTTTAGTTGTGAAAACTTTATCTTTCCATATTTTAGTAAAATTTATTCCAAGTTACTTTGTTAGGCATATTAAAATCAATTTAAAGCATAAGCAACATAAAATATAACTTTGAAGGCCTTTTACAAATCCAGATAGAAACCCAAATAAAAGTAAATAACTAAAGTACCCAAAATATAGAGTCTGAGTAAAGACTTTATTCAGCATGGCATAAGCACCCCGAGTCCATCCCGGCTCCAAGTCCGCATCTACGAGTCACCTGAAATGTCAAAGGAGAGGGTGAGTCGAGTGACTCAGTGTGTAAATCCCGCTCCCGAAGAAACAACATGCTAACACACATCATACATAGCAACATGATTAATGCAACCCGATCCTAACCATCCATATCGCCTCATCTACCCCGTGTGGTACCAAACCACTGGTGGTGCCAAACCACTGGTGACATATAGTCACAATGTGCTACCAAAGCACTGGTGTCCCAAAGACACAACATCCGTCAATGTGCTACCAAAACACTGGTGTCCCAAAGACACATTTGTGCTACCAAAGCACTGGTGACCGAAGTCACAAATCCAATGATGATGGGGCCAACCCATCGTGTGTTACCAAAACACTAGCAGACGATCCCATATCTCAAGTGGGGCCAACCCACGGTGGTCAAACCACAGGGACAAGTCGCAATGAGGTGCCAAACCTCTGGTGTCCCAAAGACACAATGTGCTACCAAAGCACTGGTGACCGTAGTCACAAATCCGGTGATGGGGCCAACCCATCGTGTGTTACCAAAACACTGGCGTCAATCCCGAATAATCATCTGTGGGGCCAACCCACTGTGGTACTAAGCCACTGGGACGAGACGCTGAGGTACCAAACCTCTGGAGGTGCCAAACCTCTGGTGACCCAAAGTCACAAAGTTGTGCTACCAAAGCACTGGTGCTCGTCAGCACAAAATATCACTGCTCCCTCCTCTCGTATCACCCATCAACATGCCAAACTCATGTAATCATGCATATCATACTATCATGCATATCATACTAATGTCCAATCTCATACCCCATGTCACATATCCATAACCATGATATCATATAAATCATAAATAAATTTATAACAATAATGATACGGACTTACCCGAGTCCAAAATCATGCCCATTAGGGTATCATAACAGTCACCACTGTTTCATTTGTCATCACACAGATTATTAAACATATTACTAAATATAAGTGTGTTAGTAAACACACCTGATAAATCCGAGTCTAAAATCCCAACGAATGATCTATGTCCTTCGATTACTAGCTCCTTGCAAGTGTTTGGTTTCCTACCAAACCCGAACCAACTAATAGCCCCTTTGATAATCGGTCACCCCTAAAAAGAGAACTGTTACACACTTGAATAATCTTAACCGATTGAACTCACAATAATGTTCCAATTACTTACCCCACACTTACCAACAATTGACAGAAGGAAACGGCTCCTCCTGCTTGCTTCCACAATCCACTGATCCTATAACGAAGAAATTAGAATACATCCAAACTGACCATATTCGGCCCCTACATAAACCAAAATCGATAAAGCATAAGGGAGAAGGGAGATGACCATTCGGCCAAAAGCTTACCAACCCCCAACCGATTGCAACGAGGAGCCCAACACGTTCACCACCCTTCTGATATTCGGCCACCACCACTACTAGGAGAAGGGAATATTCGGCCAAAAAGGTCACTAAAAAGGGGTGTATAAATTCGGCTAATACCTTAAAATGAAGAAAAGGAAAATGTGTCCAAGAAGAGAATCGGCCAAGGCCTTGACAAGAGGAGAAAATGGAAAAGAGATAGGTGCTTTTCGGTTGAGAAGAAATGAAATGAAGAGGGTGTTTAAAGAATAGAGTTTCGGCTACAGAGCTTAGGAAAAGAGAATAAAAGTTTGAGAACAAAGGATGTAGTTTCGGCACAAAAGAAATGAGAAAGGAAGTGGAGAATTCGGCTTCACAATAGAAATCAAACCAAAAAGGAGAAAGGTTGCTTTCGGTTTAAAGAAAAAGAAATGGAATGGAGATGGAGTGCTAGGTTCGGCTTACAATGGATGCTTGAGAGACAACCCAAGTCACATTCGGCAATGAAGCTACTTGGACTTTCGGTTCCAAAAGAGAATGAGATGAAACTCTTCAAAATTCCGGCTTTTGGCAATTGACAAAAGAGAGAATTTGCTCAATAACCTTTGACCGAAAACATCAAAATGCCAAAAGCATTTTCGGCCTCCCAAGCTACCAAACCGTCCACTAACTCCCCAAGCTTCCCAAGTTTCGGCCACTTCCTCCAAAACACCCCAAACATTCGGCCAAAACCCCCCAATAACTCCCATCCACTCATTCAAAGGTGTATGACCAAGTCTTCCTCCACTATTTACTCCCCACCTTCCATTTGAACGGTTTGACCAAGTCCAAGGTAGAATTTGATTTGGCTTCTACCTCTCCTCTATGCCGTCCCAAAAAGAGCCCAAAATGGGAACTCTGCAGCTTGAACTCAGGACCTCCCCTCCCTTGTAAATGACGCCAACTTCAAGCTCCAAGTGGCACATGCCTTGCCACTCTGCCAGCTCACCTTTTGTGCAATAAAACCACGAAAATAATTCTTAAACCCCAGCTTCCCCAGTTCCCTTCACTTAACACCCAAAAACTAAAATTCTTCCATTAACTCAGGCCTACACCTAGGCTAAAATTAAGCCCCAAGAACATAAAAATAGCAACACAGCACACCACATACAGGCAATAACATGCACAACAAAATAACCCCCTAACCCGGGATATTACAGTTCTACCCCCCTTAAAAATAATTTCGGCCTCGAAATTACCTGGTCAAAAGAGTTGCGGGTATTGCTGTCTCATCGTATCCTCGGGTTCCCACGTCGCTTCTTCTACACCATGATTCCGCCAAAGTACCTTAACCAAAGGCACAGACTTCCTACGTAGAACCTTTACATCTCGATCAAGAATCTGTACAGGTTCTTCTTCCATAGTCAAGTCTGGATTTACCTCGATCTCTTCCACTGCTACCACATGTGACGGATCTGAACGATACCTCCGAAGCATTGATACATGGAAAACGTCGTGAATCTGACTAAGCTCTGCTGGCAACTCAAGCTGATACGCTACTGGTCCAACTCGCCTCAACACCTTATATGGCCCAATGAACCTCGGACTAAGCTTGCCTTTCTTCCCGAACCTCAGAACCTTCTTCCAAGGTGAAACCTTCAAGAAAACTCGATCCCCAACAGCAAACTCTATATCTCTCCGCTTAAGATCGGCATAAGACTTCTGCCGGTCCGAAGCTTCCTTCAATCTAGCTTGAATCAACTTAACCTTGTCTTCAGTCTCAGCTACCAACTCGGGTCCCAATAACTGACGTTCACCTAACTCCGTCCAACACGTAGGTGAGCGACACTTCCTACCATACAACGCCTCGTACGGAGCCATCTTGATGCTCGCTTGGTAACTGTTGTTGTAGGCAAACTCAGCTAACGGTAGAAACTCCTCCCAGCTACCTCGGAAATCCAAGACACAACCTCTCAGCATGTCTTCTAAGATCTGAATAACCCTTTCTGATTGACCGTCAGACTGCGGGTGAAAAGCCGTGCTGAAATCCAAACGAGTACCCAATGCTTGATGCAATGCCTTCCAGAACCTAGACGTGAACCTGGGATCCCTATCCGAGATTATCGAAACTGGCACACCGTGCAACCTCACGATCTCTGACACATACAGCTTCGCTAGCTTCTGAAGTGAGTAATCAACCCTCACCGGAATAAAGTGAGCTGATTTAGTCAGACGATCCACCACTACCCAAACTGAATCCTTCTTGCTTGGCGTAAGCGGTAACCCACTGACAAAATCCATGGTTATCCTTTCCCACTTCCACTGCGGAATCTTCACAGGCTGAAGTAAACCCGACGGCAACTGATGTTCAGCCTTGACCTGCTGACAAGTCAGACATCTTCCAACAAACTCTGTCACCTCTTTCTTCAAACCAGGCCACCAAAATTGCTCTCTAAGATCCTTATACATCTTGCTACCTCCAGGATGCATAGCATGAGGACTGCTATGTGCGTCCTGAAGAATCTTCCGCCTTAGCTCAACATCTTTAGGCATACAAGCCTTACCCTGAAAACACAGAACCTCATCACTCGACAAGCTGTAACCCTCCAAACCACCATTCTGCACTTGCAACCTTCGCACACCCAGAACCTCATCCTCTAACTGTTTCTCTCTGATCTGCTCAACCCAAGTAGGCTTAACCTGCAGCTCTGCCAAAATACTCCCATCGTCGTACAAGCTCAAATGGGCAAACAAAGCTCTTAAGTCCGAAACAACCTTACGGCTTAACGCGTCTGCTACCACGTTAGCCTTACCCGGATGATACTCGATAGAACAGTCGTAATCCTTCAGCAACTCAACCCATCTACGCTGCCTCAAATTTAAATCCTTCTGAGTCAGTAGATACTTCAGACTCTTATGATCTGTGTAGACTATCGATCTCTCTCCATATAAGTAATGCCTCCAAATCTTTAAGGCGAAGACTACAGCCGCTAGCTCCAAATCATGCGTCGGATAGTTGACCTCATGTGGCCTCAGCTGCCGAGAAGCGTAAGCCACTACCTTACCTTCCTGCATCAGCACACAACCCAGACCCGTATGTGATGCATCGCAGTAGACTGTGTATTCCTTACCAGCCTCAGGTTGAATTAGAACCGGGGCCTCAGTCAAAATCTTCTTTAACTTGTCAAAGCTTTCCTGTTGTTTCTCCGTCCAAACAAACGGAACCTCTTTCCTTAACAACTTGGTCATCGGCGCTGCTATCAATGAGAAACCCTCAACAAACCTTCGGTAGTATCCTGCCAAACCCAGAAAACTACGAATCTCAGCCACTGACCTAGGCGGCTTCCAATCCAGAACTGCCTCAATCTTGCGAGGATCTACTCGAATCCCCTCTGCTGACACTACATGACCCAAGAACGTTACTTCTCTAAGCCAGAACTCGCACTTACTGAACTTAGCATAGAGTTGCTTTTCCCTCAAAATCTGCAGCACCACCCTCAAATGCTTATCATGCTCTTCCTCCGTCCTTGAGTACACTAAAATATCGTCTATGAAAACCACCACGAACTGGTCTAGATACTGCTGAAACACCCTGTTCATCATATCCATAAACGCTGCCGGTGCGTTAGTCAACCCGAATGGCATTACCAGGAATTCGTAGTGCCCATACCGAGTCCGAAACGCTGTTTTATGGATATCAGCCTCCTTAACCTTCAACTGATGGTACCCAGACCTCAGATCAATCTTAGAGAATACCGCTGCACCCTTCAGCTGATCAAACAAGTCATCTATCCGTGGCAACGGATACTTGTTTTTAATCGTCAGCTTGTTCAACTGGCGGTAGTCTATACACATCCGCATCGTACCATCTTTCTTCTTAACAAAGAGTACCGGCGCACCCCACGGCGAAACACTTGGCCTGATAAAACCTCGATCCAATAATTCCTGGATCTGAGCCTTAAGCTCCACCAATTCCTTTGGTGCCATCCTATACGGAGCAATAGACACTGGCGCAGTCCCGGGTAACAGATCAATCCCGAACTCTACCTCACGATCTGGCGGCAAACCCGGAAGCTCTTCAGGAAACACATCAGCAATTTCCTTAACAGTACGAACTTTCTCAACAGCAGACTCTTTAGCCTCCAAGGCATACACATGAACCACATACGCTTCACAGCCTTTCCTGACCATCTTCTCCGCTTTTACAGCAGATACCACATTTGATAAGTAATCTCTCCTATTACCTATCATAGCGACCTCAACACCATCAACCGTCTTAAGAACCATGCGCTTAGCCGCGCAATCCAACCTCGCCTGGTACTTAACCAGCCAATCCATCCCGAGAATCAAATCGAACTCCCCAAACGGCAGTTCCATCAGATCAGCAGCAAACACTACCCCTTGGAGTTCTAGGGGTACCTCTCTAAACAGTTTATCTACCACTACAGAGTGACCTAGAGGGCTAATCACAGTCATCTGCCTAGAAGATATCTCAGAGTCTAAGTCCATTGTCTCTACTATACTACTGGCAACATAAGAGTGCGTAGAACCCACATCAATTAAAGCAGTATAAGGAGTACCAAAAATCAGAAACGTACCGGTTATGATGTCCGGTGCGTCGCCCTCCTCTCGGCGCCTCGCAGCATATACCAATCCCGGCTGCCTAGCCTCAGAACTACCTGCACCTCTGCCCGGTGCTCCACGGCCCCGACTAGATCCATAACCACCTCTGCCATTACCACGGCCTCTCTGCGGTGGCGGTCCATTACCTCTGAACTGATTACGGCCCTGACTCTCCGACTGAATCCTGGCCATCCTACGCGGACAGTCTCTAATGCGATGCTCCAAAAAACCACACTCGAAGCAACCTTTACCTCCAGTCCAGCAACCACCCCAATGAGATTTCCCACACTGATTACACTGCGGCGGTCCCTGCCTAGCAGCAACAAACCTAGCAGACTGATTCTGCCCACTCGGTCTAGCCCTCTTCTGCGGATTACCCGATGAACCAGAAGACCCGAAGCTCCTCTTAAGCCTACTCCTGTCCATACTCTGCCTCACTGACTCCTTAACACCCTCAGCCACCTTAGCTTTCTCAACCAAGACAGCAAACTCGCGCTCCTGCTGTGGAGCAATCAGCAGCCTCAACTCATCTCGCAGACCATCCTCAAAACGAACACACCTCTCATGCTCAGTGGCTACAATGCCCCTGGCATACCTACCCAGCTTTAGGAACTCGGCCTCGTACTCGGCAACAGATTTACTCCCCTGAACAAGCCTCAGAAATGCCTTCCTCTGGGAGTCGATGTAACTAGCCCCGATGTACTTCTTTTGATAAGCAGCTCTGAAGTAATCCCATGTCAAATCCTCTGCAGCCACACTGTCCCGAACCGTGAGCCACCACTGATATGACTCATCTCGGAGAAGCGATACGATACCCTTCAGCTTCTCTTCAGTTGTCAAGTCCAGATCGTCCATGATCCGCTCAGTTGCCTCCAGCCAATATTCAGCAGTGCTAGGAGCAACACCAGATACACCTCGGAAGAATTCAGCCCCATTAGCCCGGAGTCGCTCAGGAACAGATTTCCTAACTCCTGCACCACCACTAGCCCCAGCTACTCTTTCCAACACTCGCAGCATCGCCTGTGACACTGCGTCGTCTCCAGTCTGATCTTGGAACTCACCAACTCCAGCTGGTGGCGGAACCGGTACCTCATTTTCTGAACCCTGCCCAGATCCTACGGGCTCAGAAACCGTCATTCTACCCCTACCTCTACCGCGAGTATTACGACCACGTCCACCTCGAGTGCTCATGTCTAATCTTTCTACGTATCTGATTAGAGAATTTTATGCATCAGTGTTTATTCCACTTGTTTAAAAAGCAAGTCTTATGAATATTTAAAGAGGATTTGTTCTCGCAAGTTCACAGAATCCTATCAGTTTCAATCTCTAAGGTAGCATACTATAGCTATCATCAACCATATAACATCCAATCAAATCACAGAGAATAGTTCGGGGTACTTACCTGGGCGAACTGGTGCCGGAGACTCGGTGCCATGCCTTTCAAAACTATATATTTCAAAACAACACTTAAACAGACCTTTGAAAACCATTTTGGGCCTCAGGCCCACAGCCGAGCCTTTGAACTTGGCTCTGATACCACAAATGTAACACCCCAAACCCGGACAAGATACCACGTCCGAATCTGGTATGCTACGGGGAAAACCATTTTGGAAAACTAGATTTCTCGTTTAAAAACTGAGTGAAAACACAGTGTGTTTGAAACAGATTTGAGCAGTCTTGTTTGAAAAACAGTTGATGTATTTGAAATCCAGGGATTTTGAAAACTTTGCCAGAATTTGTAGTTAAAACGAGTTATTACCATTTAAAACCTTATTAGTTTCTTAGTGATACATAAAACACTTTTAAACTTAGAAGAACTACAAGTTTGAATTGAAAACCATTTGTATTTGTTTATCAAAAGACTTTGTGTGATACCCGATTGTATAATTTAAAACACGTTGCGTTTTAGTTGTGAAAACTTTATCTTTCCATATTTTAGTAAAATTTATTCCAAGTTACTTTGTTAGGCATATTAAAATCAATTTAAAGCATAAGCAACATAAAATATAACTTTAAAGGCCTTTTACAAATCCAGATAGAAACCCAAATAAAAGTAAATAACTAAAGTACCCAAAATATAGAGTCTGAGTAAAGACTTTATTCAGCATGGCATAAGCACCCCGAGTCCATCCCGGCTCCAAGTCCGCATCTACGAGTCACCTGAAATGTCAAAGGAGAGGGTGAGTCGAGTGACTCAGTGTGTAAATCCCGCTCCCGAAGAAACAACATGCTAACACACATCATACATAGCAACATGATTAATGCAACCCGATCCTAACCATCCATATCGCCTCATCTACCCCGTGTGGTACCAAACCACTGGTGGTGCCAAACCACTGGTGACATATAGTCACAATGTGCTACCAAAGCACTGGTGTCCCAAAGACACAACATCCGTCAATGTGCTACCAAAACACTGGTGTCCCAAAGACACATTTGTGCTACCAAAGCACTGGTGACCGAAGTCACAAATCCAATGATGATGGGGCCAACCCATCGTGTGTTACCAAAACACTAGCAGACGATCCCATATCTCAAGTGGGGCCAACCCACGGTGGTCAAACCACAGGGACAAGTCGCAATGAGGTGCCAAACCTCTGGTGTCCCAAAGACACAATGTGCTACCAAAGCACTGGTGACCGTAGTCACAAATCCGGTGATGGGGCCAACCCATCGTGTGTTACCAAAACACTGGCGTCAATCCCGAATAATCATCTGTGGGGCCAACCCACTGTGGTACTAAGCCACTGGGACGAGACGCTGAGGTACCAAACCTCTGGAGGTGCCAAACCTCTGGTGACCCAAAGTCACAAAGTTGTGCCACCAAAGCACTGGTGCTCGTCAGCACAAAATATCACTGCTCCCTCCTCTCGTATCACCCATCAACATGCCAAACTCATGTAATCATGCATATCATACTATCATGCATATCATACTAATGTCCAATCTCATACCCCATGTCACATATCCATAACCATGATATCATATAAATCATAAATAAATTTATAACAATAATGATACGGACTTACCCGAGTCCAAAATCATGCCCATTAGGGTATCATAACAGTCACCACTGTTTCATTTGTCATCACACAGATTATTAAACATATTACTAAATATAAGTGTGTTAGTAAACACACCTGATAAATCCGAGTCTAAAATCCCAACGAATGATCTATGTCCTTCGATTACTAGCTCCTTGCAAGTGTTTGGTTTCCTACCAAACCCGAACCAACTAATAGCCCCTTTGATAATCGGTCACCCCTAAAAAGAGAACTGTTACACACTTGAATAATCTTAACCGATTGAACTCACAATAATGTTCCAATTACTTACCCCACACTTACCAACAATTGACAGAAGGAAATGGCTCCTCCTGCTTGCTTCCACAATCCACTGATCCTATAACGAAGAAATTAGAATACATCCAAACTGACCATATTCGGCCCCTACATAAACCAAAATCGATAAAGCATAAGGGAGAAGGGAGATGACCATTCGGCCAAAAGCTTACCAACCCCCAACCGATTGCAACGAGGAGCCTAACACGTTTACCACCCTTCTGATATTCGGCCACCACCACTACTAGGAGAAGGGAATATTCGGCCAAAAAGGTCACTAAAAAGGGGTGTATAAATTCGGCTAATACCTTAAAATGAAGAAAAGGAAAATGTGTCCAAGAAGAGAATCGGCCAAGGCCTTGACAAGAGGAGAAAATGGAAAAGAGATAGGTGCTTTTCGGTTGAGAAGAAATGAAATGAAGAGGGTGTTTAAAGAATAGAGTTTCGGCTACAGAGCTTAGGAAAAGAGAATAAAAGTTTGAGAACAAAGGATGTAGTTTCGGCACAAAAGAAATGAGAAAGGAAGTGGAGAATTCGGCTTCACAATAGAAATCAAACCAAAAAGGAGAAAGGTTGCTTTCGGTTTAAAGAAAAAGAAATGGAATGGAGATGGAGTGCTAGGTTCGGCTTACAATGGATGCTTGAGAGACAACCCAAGTCACATTCGGCAATGAAGCTACTTGGACTTTCGGTTCCAAAAGAGAATGAGATGAAACTCTTCAAAATTCCGGCTTTTGGCAATTGACAAAAGAGAGAATTTGCTCAATAACCTTTGATCGAAAACATCAAAATGCCAAAAGCATTTTCGGCCTCCCAAGCTACCAAACCGTCCACTAACTCCCCAAGCTTCCCAAGTTTCGGCCACTTCCTCCAAAACACCCCAAACATTCGGCCAAAACCCCCCAATAACTCCCATCCACTCATTCAAAGGTGTATGACCAAGTCTTCCTCCACTATTTACTCCCCACCTTCCATTTGAACGGTTTGACCAAGTCCAAGGTAGAATTTGATTTGGCTTCTACCTCTCCTCTATGCCGTCCCAAAAAGAGCCCAAAATGGGAACTCTGCAGCTTGAACTCAGGACCTCCCCTCCCTTGTAAATGACGCCAACTTCAAGCTCCAAGTGGCACATGCCTTGCCACTCTGCCAGCTCACCTTTTGTGCAATAAAACCACGAAAATAATTCTTAAACCCCAGCTTCCCCAGTTCCCTTCACTTAACACCCAAAAACTAAAATTCTTCCATTAACTCAGGCCTACACCTAGGCTAAAATTAAGCCCCAAGAACATAAAAATAGCAACACAGCACACCACATACAGGCAATAACATGCACAACAAAATAACCCCCTAACCCGGGATATTACAGGGAGTCCATAAATCGAGTTAATGCAACATTAGGGGTTTTAATTGGAAAGATATTTCAATTAATCAACCTAGGGTTAGACGTTAGTAGCCTCGAAAGAGGTATTAATATAAATTAGAGAATCCTACAGATCAAGTCAAGTGAATAAATTGTCTGGTTCAGAGTTAAATAACAAGTGAAGTCTAGGTGGATTCTTCCTCAGGTATTGTCTTAGTCAATTGGTTTTCTCAAAAGTATTTTCCCAATTCATTCTCTGTGTCTTGGCATCCTTAGTAGTTAGTTATATAAACATCAATTCTTTTTATTTTAGGCTAGATAATACAAAGAAAGTCAGTATTAGTACTTTTGGTTCCCTTGGGTTCGACATTCCGGTCTTACCACTAAGCTATACTACTGTTCAATAGGTGTGCTTGCCTCAATAATGGTGATAGTTAGCTTCTAGGCTCAATCATTCATTATATAAATATGAAAACTCTCAGACACGATCAATGAGTTTCTATGGGACTATATTGAATTTGGCTACCATAGTAAGATCAAGTTAGACCTCGTATAGATTTAGAACGGGGCAAAATAATAGGGGCAAAATCATAATTTTACAAGTGTATGAATTTTGGACTGAATTGAATAGAATGAATATTAAATAGATTGAATTTATCTATTTAGATCAAGTTAGAACTCGTACAGATTTAGATCGGGGTAAAGATAAAGTTTCGAATTAGTCGACTCCGTTCTATGCCTTTATCGTCGAGGTAAGTTTATGCAATTGTGTAATGTTTTAATGCTATCTTTTGAGATACATGTAAATTGTTGATTATTATGTAATTTATCATGTCATGAAACGATGTAAATCCAAAAATGTCACGATGATTACCGAGCTCTTTTTAACATTAGGAATTCATAGGATACAAGTGGCATGTCATTAAGGTTTTCATGTGTCGGGTGCTAGTCTTGAATGTCCTACCGATGGCTGAGGTCCTGCATTTGTTGCGGGTACTCCACAACTCGTGTGAGTAGCATCGTGTAGCTTACATTCTGACCGACAGCTCGTGGGAGCAATAATGTAAAGGAAAGGAAAAGGTTACGATTATATGTTTAGCACACTTCGTGTGAGCTATCCCGCGTATCCAATGTATTCTAAATGGTTCAACAGGCATGAATTGGAAATGAAATGGTAAGTGTTCAATATGAACCAAAATATGTATTTATGAAAAAGATTGAAATGGTGAGATACATGGAAAATATGTAATGTTATGGAAGATGATAAATCCAATTGAGTTATGTTCAAGTGTAATGGTTATCTATGTTAAATTCATATGAATTATGTTCAAGTATGCTAACATGTGTTGATGTTGGTGCTTAGGCTTGTGCCAAGCTATTGGTTGGATTATATCATGTTAAATTTTAATGTTATGTAATGAAATGGTAAGTTATGTTTTATGTTATACGAACTTACTAAGCTTTATATGCTTACGTATTTTTCTTTCCTATGTTTTTATAGATAATCGGAAGCTTTTTCAGTTTGGAAGTTCATCGGAGACCTATCACAGTATCCCACAAATATATGGTAGATTTTGATGTTTTGGTCATGATTATAATGGCATGTATAGGTGGACTTGTATTAATGATCTAGTTGTTATGTTTGGCATGTATATATGTGGTATTATGGTTGGTGAATATTTGGTATTTTGATGCTTAAATGGTTGGGGTTGTAATGTTCAAGTGAAGGTATATTTTGAATGACCAAGTTGGTATGTTTGATTATGACTTAGTATATGGTCAATTGTGCTATGGCTTGGTATGGAAGTAGGTAGTTGTGTATGGTTCGTTCGTGCATAAATATGTTTATGTTTAGGTTGATTTGATGATTGGTGATTGAGGTGCCTTTTGGCATATTGGTTGTATGGATAAATGACCTATTGAATTTGTTTTTTTTATGCATGTTTTAGGTATGTTTTAAGGCTTGATTGTATGTTCAAATGGATTGTAGGTGTGTGCTTGAATTGGGTGAAAGAAAGGGCTTGAATTTAACCTATTTCTTGTCCACACAGCCTAAGACACGGGCGTTTGTCTTGGCCGTGTGTGACACATGGTCATGTGACACAGCCGTGTGTCCTCTATAGGTCTCAAAGGGTTGCATGTCAGGCAGTTACACGGCCTAGCACATGACTTAGCACACGGGCGTGTGAGGCCATTTTGAGAGTTACATGGCCTGGCACATGGGCGTGTGGCTTGGCCGTATGACCCAAGTCAGAGAGTTACATGGGCACGGACACAGACCAGGACATGGCCGTGTGTCCCTATTTTGAATGTTCACACGGCCTGGCCACACGGCCATGTGACCCCTGCAGTGTGAAGTTTTCTATCTTTTTCCATAAAGTTCTAAATGTTTTTGCTTTAGTCTTGAATCATTTTTAAAGTGTTCCTAAAGCCTCGAATTAGGGACAATGTGCATGTGTTTGAATGAATTATGTTATGATTTATGAAATGTTAGGAATTGAATGTTTAAAGTTAAAATTTTATGGTAATGCTCTATAACCCTATTTAGGTGACGGATACGGGTTAGGGGTGTTACATGTCTCGAGTTATGAATTCCACTGTTGTGAATAATGCTACGTGCTACTGAAGTCATACACCAAACGCACCAGCTTTCAGTTCTTTTTCTATTTGAAATCAGGCTTTTCTTACATCAAAGTGTATGAGTCACTCATACATAGTTCACCATCCACTCAGGATTTAGGTATGCCACACTATGAATGTCACAAGTGAATAAGTCCATAAATGGATTCAGGATCTATTCTACTTGAGTTTTGTCTGATGTACTATTAGTCTAGTCAGTCACATCTATGTCTCTATCTTCTAGGAGTCACTGCTTTGGTGCCCAAGATAAGGCATCTTCACAATTAGACTTGATAAACGGCATATTAGTCTTTCAATCAATTTGCTCATTTTCGATTAGACTAAGGACATGTTTAAGTTCGTCTACTAATACAAAATATCTTTTTGTATTATGACCCGACCACATAAAACCACTTAATATTAGTTAAACATTAGACAACGAATGGGGAACATTTACTTCAATTTTAGTTTGCGCACAAAAACCATTTAAGGAAAATAATACAAAGTATTTTAATTGTAATGAATGAATTTGTTTTAATAACCAATATGTTTGAAAAAATTACAAGTTTACAAACAAGTATACTATATTCAAGGCATCAAGTCCAATAAAACACTCTTTTTAGGTTCCTTGTAAGTTGTCTTATGCATCCACAATTCAAGGACTTGGTTCCATAAATGTGGAATAATTTAGTGGATGTTGTTTCAAACTTGGAGAGGTTTGCCACTACTATTCAAGATTAGAATATGTGAGTCTTTGGTAACATTTTTGAAAGAAAGTGGAAATTTGCAGCGAAGTTAGAACGAGTTCAAAGGGCTTTGGAGTTTTGTGACTCTATACGACTTTGAGCTTGTAAATTGAATCTCATATCTGATTTAGAAAATATTTTATTCTAAGAAGAAGTTTTGTAGTGACAAAAGTCGATAAGTGAATGGCTAGCTGGTATAGATCAAAACATGAAGTTCTTTCATAGTCATACTCATACTTGCAAAAGGAAAAATAGGACTGAAGCTCTTCGAATTTCTGAAACTAGGTGGCATTTTGATGATGAGTGTAACACCCCAAACCCGGCCCAGACGTTATGGTAAAATCTGGTGTGTCACATTGAAGTGTCTTTCGAAAATTGGACTTGTTGGTAAAAATTTGTTTCTAAGTTTAAAAAACCCCATTATTCTTGTTTAATAATCATCTAATCAAAGCGTTTGCCTTATTATCTGCTATTGTTGTAGTAGGTTGATTAAAAATCACAAAAGCTTTTGAAAACTCTAATGTTTAAATTTCGTGTCTTTGAAAACAATAATTATTTTGAAAATTTGCCTTCTCCTAAAATAGCAATTTAAAATAAGTAAACAATGCCCAATTAAAATTTTAAACAAACATAAATGACCTTATCACAAAAACAAAATCCAACATAAACTTTAAATTTAAATGAAAGCATGCGTAGAATCGCTGCAGTTGTGTGGCCACCTCTGAGCCCCTCACAGCACCAAATCACCTATGGCTGAGGATTACCTGTACAGTAAAAAAAGAAATGGCGAGTTTACGAAAACTTAGTGTGTAATCCCCTATTAGTCAGTCAATATACCACATGTAGTAATAGTCTGAGCCTGAGCCCTATTCAGTAACAGTGCAGTGCGGGTCTTAGCCCAATACATATCAGTACAGTGCAGTAATGCAACCCATCCCAATCCAGCCAACACACCACTCCCTACCACCAACACACCATGTGGGGATAAAATCTACCCACCCAGCCAACACACCAATATCACAGCAAGGCTACAAGTAACAGTATCGCAGCAAAGCTGCCAATAATAGTATTGCAGCAAGGCTGCCAATAACAATATATGTGGCAAAGCCACCAGTACAGTATACTTCATAACAATATCCCAACCCCATGCAGTATGTCATGTCATAAATCATACATATATGAAGAATGTCATACTCAGTAACAGTCATATACAAATCATGAACACATCTGTCATCCTACCCTTAGCGGTATAACTGTCATTTCCATCCAATAGGGGTAAAATAGTCATTTCACCCTTTAGGGGTATTTTGGTCATTTTCCTACTTTGGGGTCTCGGTGCAGATATAGACCTCTTGGAAGGTCCGCAGTCACCTTGAACGACTTCGGTAACCTAAATGGTCATAACAGTGTAAATGGGCCCAAGGTCCCTTACTCGGCCCAAGTGGACCCGCACACTCGTGCGGCCCGTTCAGCCTAGATTTCGCCACGGCTATGAGACCTACATAGCCCAGTCTAGTATATGCCACAAATCGTGGATTCCATCCGTGTGAGACCTACATAACCTTGACTGCGTAATATGCAATTTACTCCGCTTAGATCACTGACCAAAACGATCGAACGCTACTTGCCGACTTACTGCAATAACAACAGATCTCATCAGGTAAAATCATCCTCAAGTGGCTAAACCCATGAATATCAAACTTGCCGAAACAAAGGGGTATTCGACCTATGCTTAAAAAGACCAAGATAACACTTTTACCTTAACTGAACGATAAACGAAAAGGTTTTGGTTGCTTCAGACACTTGCAGCCCTTCACTCTAGTGAAATCCCTAGTACCCAACAAATCACCACATTGCAAAGAAAAGACAAGAATCGCAATTCGAACACGTAAGAAGAAGCATAGGCTTTCAGAAAATATAGAAGAATAATAGAGAATCAAAGGAAGGAACTTATGAGTACGTACTGATTCGTCAGAACTCTTGTAAGACTGAAACCACAACACCGCAGTAGAGTACGGAGAAAGTCGGACAAAACCAAAAAACGGAAAAAAACTGAAAGAAAAATAGAGAAGGGCAAAAGGGATATACTATTCGGTCAAGGTTTGGGAAAGTAGAGGAGAGAAAAGAAACAGCAAAGAGAAGGGGGAAGAGAAAAGTGGATTCGGCAGAGGAAAAGAAAGAACAATGCAAAAAGGAAAAACTGAGCAGAGACAAAATGCCCAAAAGAACCTACCACATTTGGCCAAAGAGAGAAGAAAACCCAAATGAGCAGTATACCTCTCTTGGCCGAAATCTTAAGTGCCAGAGTCCAAATTCGGCACAAACTCCCTCCCCTCTCATCTCCTTGATTTTCTCCTAAAATCCCTCCTCAAACCTCAACATGACCAGTTCAAACTCCATTCAAATTCTATTCAAACTCCCCTTAGCTGTGTTTCAGTCCAACTCCACTACCTACACAGCTCAAGCAGCAAAATAAACACTCCATTGTGCAACCCAGGACTTGAACCCCAGACCCCACAGTTACATAACACGCCACATTGCCACTAGATCACAAGTTCTTTTTGTGCCATAAAACAAGCACTATTATTTATAAGGCCTTTATGCCAGTATCCAGATTCATTTAAGAGCAAAACTAAAAATTCTGCAAAAGCCAAGATTTGAACCCAAGCTTCTCACACACCCCCATACACACCCGAATCACTTAGCCATTAAAGCAAACAAGCAATTTGTGACATATCATGCAAAAATTAAAGACTTAAATTTTTGGGGTGCTACAATTTACCCCATTTAACGAAATTTTGGCCTCGAAATTTACCTGGGCCAATGCAATATGACTAGTGGAATAGATTCTTCCTCAGTACTTTAACATCATGGTCCAATATCTACACTGGCTCCTCCTCGAAGGTCAGATCTGGCCTAACCTCGATCTCCTCGACGGGTACTATATGTGTGGGATCAGAGCGATAAAGCCTCAGCATGGAGACGTGGAACACATCGTGAATCCAGTCTAACTTTGGAGGCAACTCAAGTTGCTAGGCGACCGGTCCCACACGCTTCAGTATACGGTAAGACCCAATGAACCTAAGGCTAAGCTTACCCTTCCACCCAAACCTTAGTATCCTTTTCCATAGGGAGACTTTGATAAATACGAAGTCCCCCACATAATACTCAACCTCTCGGCGTTTAAGATCCGCGTAAGACTTCTGCCTATCAGATGCTTCCTTCAACCGGTCTCAAATCAGTTTTACCTTCTCTTTAGTATCAGAAACTAACTCTGGCCACAGTGTAACACCCCAAACCCGGCCCAAACACCACGGCCGAATTCAGAATGCTACTGAGGAAAAAGTTTGAAAAGAATTTAACATAAAGGTGAAAACTTAATGATTTTCCGTCATTTATAAAACATGGTATATTTAAAATTCTAAGTAAAACTAAGTTGTTACAAATTTCCGGATTTAAAACTTTAATATAAGTTTTAAAAGGGAGGTTGCTAAAAATAAACCATTTTCAGTTATTAATATAATTGACAATCCAACTTAAAACATAATAAAAATCCTTAAACACTTTAGGAGGCCCTTATTACAATAAATAAATACTTAAAATACTGAAACATAAATTGTATAAAGAAAATCCTCTTCTGCATGGGCCACCTCGTATCCTCTCCAACCCCGTCCAAGCTTTATGCATCACCTGCGATGTTTGGTAAAAATTGGGTGAGTCAAACAGACTCAGTGTATAGTTATTTCACATGTCTCCACATATGGGCTTGGCCCATATCCACACAGTCCACATTCATAAATATGCAACATGAAGCCCAACCCAACCTAGTGTCCATCCATTACACCTACCTTGGAAGACCTGCCGCCCAAGGCCGTGGCTAAGCCACCGATCACCTAAGTGACCCCACATGTCAATATCCACGAGGAGACTCGAGGTCATCCTCAATCCACGGTGATGCACACAGCTATCATCCGCCAGGAGGTGGCACATAGCCAACACCCCACCTTGATGAAGCACATAGCTAACATCAAGCGCCAATATAGCACAAGGCTAACATCAGACCACGTACATAATGTACACCCTGTCCTTCAATATTCATGTCCCAAATTCCCATGCATATATATAACATGACAAAAATATCATTTAATAGAGTATATAACACACGTTCATCACCATTTCACATATTCATCAGTGATCATTTAATATCATAAAGTACTAACCTGATTATTCGATCACCCACCATGGGTATCCACCATCTTAGCCCTTATTTCGGCTACCATTCACATCATATCACACATATATAACAACATACACACATAAACAATCAAGAGAACAGTGCAATAACTACACACCTTTTTGGTACAGTCTACTCAATCCTGAAACCCACGTCTAAACGATTTACACCCTTGCGATTGTTGAACTCTTTCCTACACAACCTAAGTCAGAATCGGCTAATATAATACCAAAATGGCCTATGGCCGAAAACTACATTTCACTTACCTCGCTTATCTAAATCCCGAATCACCACTGGTCTATGAAGTTGTCAAAATCCCTGAGTGAAACCACATTAGAATCGGCTTAAAGCATAATCTATGAAAAATGGCCCTTGGCCGAATACCACTTTGACTTACCTTGAATACTTCAAATCCTGAAAGACTCATTAGTGTTTCCTCCCTTCGACACCATGTTGCTTGAAGAGACTCAAAGAGAAAAAGGTTTCGGCTTCTAAAACTCACAACAAGATTCGGCTAAGCCTTTTAATGATAGTTGCACATTCGGCTATGGCTCAAATAGAGATGAAAAAGAAAAGAAAATAAGGGCTTATAGAGTTCGGCTATGGAAGAAATTGAACAAAGAAAAAGTTTTTAATATTGATGCATATTTGGTCAAATAAGAAAAAGAATGAAAGAGAAATGTCCCCTTTCCAAGGTAGTGATATTTAGGTACCAAAAAGAAAAGAAGAGTTTGAGAGGAAAAGAAGAAAAAGAGAATACCAATATGGTCAAAGAAATGATAGCCAAAACAAAAACAAAGTTTTCACCTAAAGCTAATGACACATTCGGCTAAGGAGAATAATTTTGGAGAAGAGGGAAAAAGAGGCACAAAATGCCAAGAATTTGGCCAACTATCCTCCCCCTAATCCCATACAATATTTGGCCAATCCCCCCTTAGCCATCTATGCGTCCACATTCATGGTCAAAATGACCATAAAAATATTTCCAAAACATCACCCATACATCAAGCCTTATGTCCCCTTATCCTTCCATAACACCTTGATTCCATACCTTAACTAATAACTTGCCTTATTCCCTTAGTCTACTATCCATAAATGATAAAGTCCAACCTTATCTTAATTAAAATTTGACCAACACATGCCATACAAAAATAAAAATAAAAGTCACCTTATTGTCATCCATGGGATTCGAACCTAAGACCATTAGTACACTCCACACTCCACTTGCCACTTTACCAATTGACTCCTTGTGATTAAAACCTCAAACTAATTTTCTTAAGGCCAATTTTGCTTAGCTCCCCTTCTAAGACTAAAAATCTAATATTTTTCTAAGGCATTCCCTTACATTCTAAAATTCTAAAAACCCTTAAAACATATCCAAACACACACTAAGCCCACTATCACTTGAATTATGCATAAACGCATAACCCCTAAATCTAGGATATTACAGTTCTACCCTCCTTAAAAATAATTTCATCCTCGAAATTACTTACTAACGAACAATCGTACATCCTAAATCACTTGCTTCATCAAGGTTGGGTGTTGGCTATGTACCACCTCCTGGCGGATGATAGCTGTGTGCATCACAGTGGATTGAGGATGACCTCGAGTCACCTCGTGGATATTGACATGTGGGGTCACTTAGGTGATCAGTGGCTTAGCCACGGCCTTGGGCGGCAGGTCTGCCAAGGTAGGTGTAATGGATGGACACTAGGTTGGGTTGGGCTTCATGTTGCATATTTATGAATGTGGACTGTGTGGATATGGGCCAAGCCCATATGTGGAGACATGTGAAATAACTATACACTGAGTCTGTTTGACTCACCCAATTTTTACCAAACATCGCAGGTGATGCATAAAGCTTGGACCGGGTTGGAGAGGATACGAGGTGGCCCATGTAGAAGAGGATTTTCTTTACACAATTTATGATTCAGTATTTTAAGTATTTATTTATTGTAATAAGGGCCTCCTAAAGTGTTTAAGGATTTTTATTATGTTTTAAGTTGGATTGTCAATTATATTAATAACTGAAAATGGTTTATTTTTAGCAACTTCCCTTTTAAAACTTATATTAAAGTTTTAAATCTGGAAATTTGTAACAACTTAGTTTTACTTAGAATTTTAAATATACCATGTTTTATAAATGATGGAAAATTATTAAGTTTTCACCTTTATGTTAAATTCTTTTCAAACTTTTTCCTCAGTAGCATTCTAAATTCGGCCGTGGTGTTTGGGCTGGGTTTGGGGTGTTACACACAGAACTCGCTGCTCGCCCACCTCAGTCCAACAGGTAGAAGTACGACACCTATGACCGTATAACGCCTCGTGCGGTGCTATTGGAATACTAGACTAGTAGCTATTATTATACGCGAACTCTGCTAACGGTAAATATTCTTCCCAGGTGCCTCGAAAATCAATTACACAACTTCTTAACATGTCCTCCAGTATCGAAATCACCCTCTCTGACTGACCATCTATCTGAGGATGGGACGCAGTGGTGAAGTCTAACCTAGTACCCAAAGCCTCGTGTAATTTCTTCCAGAACCGAGATGTGAATCGAGGGTCTCTGTCGGATATGATGGAAACTGGTACCCCATGCAGTCTCACAATCCCAGCCACATACAACTTTGCCAGCTTCTACAGTGAGTAATTAGTACGAACTGGTATAAAATGGGCAGATTTAGTCAATCGGTCTACAATAACCCATACTGAATCTTTCTTAGTAGGCGTTAAGGGCAGCCCACTCACAAAATCATGGTTACCCTCTCCCACTTCCAAAGTGGAATCTTAACCGGCTGCAGTAACCCTGGAAGCAACTGATGCTCAACCTTAACTTGCTGGCACGTCAAGCACTTACTCGCAAAATCAGTAACTTCACATTTTAGTCCTGGCCATCAGTATAGCTCATGAAGATCTCTGTATAACTTGTTTTCGTCAGGGTGCATAGCATATGGACTACTATGCGCGTCCTACAGTATAGACTGCCTCAGATCAGAATCCCTCGGTACATAGACTCTTCCACGGAAACACAATACTCCTTTACTATTCAGCCCAAAGTCCGAAGTTTCCCCATTCTCAACCTGTCAGAAACGAGGAATCGATGACTCATCCAACAACTGTTTACCCTTAATCTATTCAGTCCACGTCGGTCTAACTTGCAGCTCAGCCAACAAGCTACCATCATCAAACAAGCTGAGATGAGCAAACATTTCTCTCAAATCAGATACAGCCCTACGGCACAGTGCATCAGCTACCACATTAGCCTTACCAGGGTGGTACTCAATCGAGCAATCATAATCTTTAAGCAGCTCTATCCATCTTCGCTGCCTAAGATTCATCTCCTTCTGAGTGAGGAGGTACTTGAGGCTCTTGTGATATATGTAGATAATACACTTCTCACCGTATAAATAGTGCCACCAAATTTTTAGTACGAATATCACCGCGGCTAATTCCAAGTCATAAGTAGGGTAATTCGCCTCGTGAGGCTTAAGCTGACGAGACGCATAAGCAACCACCTTACCCTCTTGCATCAGCACACAACCCAAACCAACGTGTGATGCATCATTGTAAACTGTGAATTCCTTCCCAGACTCTGGCTGTATCAAGATAGGGGCCTTAGTCAGAACTTTTTTCAATTTTCAAAACTTTCTTGCTGCTTATCAGTCTAGTTAAATGGTACCCCTTTACGCAGCAACTTAGTCAGAGGTGCAGCAATTAAGGAAAACCCCTCAACAAAACGTCTGTAATACCCTTCCAGACCTAGAAAGCTTCGAATCTCAGATACGGTCTTAGGTGGTTTCCAATCCAGTATGACTTTTATTTTTCAAGGATCAACCCTAATCCCTTCAGCAGATACCACATGACCCAGAAATGTCACTTCCCGCAGCCAGAACTCACGCTTGCTAAAATTAGCATACAGTTGTTTCTCCCTTAAAATCTGCAAAACAATTCGGAGATGTGCATTATGTTCATCCTCGGTTCTCGAATACACCAAGATATCGTCTATAAATACCACCACAAACTAATTCAGGTAGGGCTAGAATACTTGGTTCATCAGGTCCATGAAGGCAGCTGGTGCATTCGTCAGCCCAAACGACATCACTAGGAACTCGTAATGACCATAACGAGTCCTAAACGCAGTCTTATACATATCAGCCTCTTTAACTCTCAGCTGATGGTACCCAGAACGAAGATCTATTTTGGAGAAAATCGAAGCTCCTTTCAGCTGATCAAATAGATCATCTATCCTTGGCAAAGGATACTTATTCTTGATAGTCAGTTTATTCAATTGCCGATAGTCGATGCACATGCGCATGGACCCATCCTTCTTCTATACGAACAACACTGGTGCTCCCCATGGAGACACATTAGGTCAAATGAATCCTCGATCTAGCAGTTCTTGGATTTGAGCTTTTAACTCCATCAGCTCCTTTGGTGCCATCGTATAAGGAGCGGTGGACACTAGAGCTGTTCTAGGCAGGAGCTCAATACCAAATTCAACTTTGCGGTTCAGAGGCAACCTAGGGAGCTCATCAGGAAATACATCAGAAAAATCCTTAATTTTCTGATATCTCCAACAGAAGGACCCTTAGAATCAGATACACCAATATAGGCTAGAAACGCCTCACAACCCTTACGAACCAGTTTTTGGGCCCTTAATGCAGAGATCAATTAGACAGAAAGTCCCTTTGCTCCCCAATCACCGCCACCTCCTCATTATTCGTAGTCTTCAACACCATACACTTAGTAGCACAATCCAAACTTGCACGATGTTTTACCAGCCAATCCATTAGGTCGAATTCACCAAACAGTAGCTCCATCAAATCCGCTGGAAATATAACTCCTTAAACCTCTTGGGGCACATCTCTGAACAACTTGTCTACTCTTACTGACTGTCCCAGTGGACTTAACATAGTCATCTCATTAACAGTACTTTCACACATGATACCTAAGGTGCCAGACATAATGCATGCAATGTTTGAATGCGTAGACCCTCTATCAATCAGAGCAGTGTAAGGTACATTATGAATTAGGAACATACAAGTTATAACATTTGGAGTGTCACCATCCTCTCGGCGGCGAGCAGTGTAGACTAGTGCTGGCTGCCTCGCCTCAATCTTACCAGCACCTCTGCCTGGCGCTCCACGACCTCGTCCCACACCATTTCCACCCCTGGCCTGCCCACAGCCTCTCGGTGGCTGCTGACCACCTCTCGCTGGCTGAACATAACCCTGACCTACCGTTTGCATCTGAACAGGCCTTTGAGGAAAATTCTTGACTTGATGCTCCATAGACCAACATCTGAAACATGCCCCAACCTTCTTCCAACACTCACCCAGGTGATGTCTCCTACAATCAGCACAGGGCTGTGGTTTTGCAACAGGAACCCCAGCTCGGACTGGCCCATCAAACCTGGCTTTCTTTTTTAGGCCTTTTAGAAGCACTTGAGGGCTTTGAATCCCTCTTATATCTGCCCCTATCCTTCTTATGGTTCTGGCACTCAGAGTGCTTCATGTCTTCGGTGATTTTCGCCTTTTCTACTAGGGCAAAAAATCTTGCTCCCTCTGTGGAGCTATCAAGACTCGTAACTCATCTCGAAGGCCATCCTCGAATCACACACAGCGTTCATATTCAGTCGCCACTATCCCACGAACATAGCAACTCAGTCACAGGAACTCTGCCTCATATTTTGCTACAGTTTTATTCCCCCATGTCAAGCTCAGAAATTCCCTTCTTCAGGCGTCCACATAACTTGCACCCACATACTTTCTTGGAATGCCGCCTTAAAGAAATCCTACGTTAATCGGTCGGCCTAAGTACCCTCTCTCACGGTAAGCCACCACTGATAGGCCTCGTCTCACAGTAAAGACACTACACCTTTTAGTTTTTGTTCAGAAGTACAGTCAAGGTTGTCCATTATTCTCTCTATGGCTTCCAACCAGTATTCAGCGACATTAGGGGGTACTCCAGAAATACCTCTGAAAATTTCTGCTCCATTCGACCGAAGTCGTTCTGAAATTGACCCACGACCCACAACACCAATACTGGTCCCTACGACCCTTTCCAGAATGCAGAGCATAGCTTGGGATAGTGCATCATCCCCAGCCGCTAGATCGTATGATCGCATCTCAGTCACTGGTGAAGCTGGTGCCTCCCTAGTCTCAACATTAGGCATGTGGCCTGATGCCGAAAACCCAGCCCTAGCACTTCCTCAGCCTCTACCGCGGCCTCATGTACCCCTTCCGCGAATACCTCTAGTGCTCATATCAAATAATGTTTTATCTGTTTATGAAGTTTTATGTATCAGTTTGTAATTCCAATAAATATTAACAGATGTCTTACGAAAAGAAGTAATCAGAATTTTGTTTTCACAAATCAAGGTCTCCCTACAGTTTCCAGTTTCCTACAGTCTCAGTTTACTCTTACTAAAAAGTTTCAGTACAGTCCTACTATCTATAGTAGTCTCTAAGTGTATTTTAATTCAAGTAGTCTACAATATAAAGAAAACTTACAGATTCTGTGCTGGAGACTCAGTGTCCCACACTTGTAAACCTTCCAAAACACTTCAACAACGGTTTTCCAGAAATTCCAAATATTTTTAAAACCTATTCCACAGCCGAATTTTGCAACTTGACTCTAATACCACTAAATGTAACACCCCAAACCCGGCCCAGACGTTATGGTCGAATATGGCTTGTCACATTGAAGTGTCTTTCAAAAATTGGACTTGTTGGTAAAAAATTGTTTCTAAGTTTAAAAAAACGCCATTATTATTATTTAACAAATCATCTAATCAAAGCGTTTGCTTTATTATCTGCTATTTTTTTAGTAGGTTAATTAAAAATTGCGGGAAAGCTTTTGAAAACTCAAACTTTTAAATTTCGTTTCTTTGAAAACTGTAATTATTTTGAAAAGTTGTCTTCTCCTAAATTAGCAGTTTAAAATAAGTAAACAAAGCCCAATTAAAAATTTAAACAAATGTAAATGGCCTTATTACAAAAACAAAACCCAACATAAACTTTAAATTTAAATGAAAGCATGCGTAGAACCGCTGCAGTTGTGTGGCCACCTCTGAGCCCCTCACAGCACCAAATTGCCTATGGCTGAGGATTACCTATACAATAAAAGGAAAGGGTGAGTTTATGAAAACTCAGTGTGTAATCCCCTATATGTCAATCAGTATACCACATGTAGTAACAGTCTGGGCCTGAATCCTATTCAGTAACAGTGCAATGTGGGTCTTAGCCCAATACATATCAGTATAGTGCAGTAATGCAACCCATCCCAATCCAGCCAACACACCACTCCATACCACCAACACACCATGTGGGGATAAAATCGACCCACCTAGCCAACACACCAATGTCGCAGCAAGGCTCCAGTAACAGTATCGCAGCAAAGCTGCCAGTAATAGTATTGCAACAAGGCTGCCGGTAACAGTATATGTGGCAAAGCCACCAGTATAGTATACTTATTCCATAACAATATCCCAACCCCATGTAGTATGTCATGTCATAAATCATACATATATGCAGAATGTCATACTCAGTAACAGTCATATACAAATCATGAACACATCAGTCAACCTACCCTTAGGGGTATAACGGTAATTTCCATCCAATAGGGGTGAAATAGTCATTTCACCCTATAGGTGTATTTTGGTCATTTTACCTACTTTGGGTTCTCGATGTCGATATTGGCCACTCAGAAGGTCCACAGTTGCCTCGAGCGACTTCGGTAACCTAAATGGTCATAATAGTGTAAATGGTCCTAAGGCCCCTTACTCGGCTCAAGTGGGCCCGTACACTCGTGCGGCCCGTTTAGCCCAGATTTCGCCACGGCTATGAGACCTACATAGCCCAGTCCAGTATATGCCACAAATTGTAGATTCCATCCCTGTGGTGCCCATGAGGCCATTAGGCCCACATGGCCCATTTACGGCCCAACGTGGCCCACTACGGCCTAAGCCCATGAAAATGCTCATGGAGGCCTCCACAGTCATACGCTCGTAATTCATGGGCTCGATTTGACCACACCAGTGTTCGCATGCCCATGTGACCTCAAAGCCCAATCTTCTGACTTTTCGGCTTTTGCTGTTCGACAGTCAAAACATTGTGAATACACACCTGTTTACGCAATCGCTCCAAGTTTTTTCACGCACCCAACCTTGACTACGTAATATGTAATTTAATCCTCTTAGATCACTGACCAAAACAATCGAACACTACTTGTCAACTTACTGCAATAACAGTAGATCTCATCAGGTAGAATCATCCACAAGTGGCTAAATCCATGAATATCAAACTTGCCAAAACATAGGGATACTCGGCCTATGCTCAAAAAGACCAAGATAACACTTTTACCTTAACTGAACGATAAACAAAAAGGTTTTGATTGCTTCAGTCACTTGCACCCCTTCACTCCAGTGAAATCCCTAGTACCCAACAAATCACCACATCGCAAGGAAAAGACAAGAATTCCAATTAGAACATGTAAGAAGAAGCATTCGGCTTTCGAAAAAGATAGAAGAATAACATATAATTAAAGAAGGGAACTTATAAGTACCTACCAATTCGTCAGAACTCTTGCAAGACTGAAACCACAACACCGTAGCAGAGTACGGAGAGAGTCGACCAAAACCCAAAAATGGAAGAACACTTAAAGAAAAATAGAGAAAGGCAAAAGGGATATACTATTCGGTCAAGGTTTGGGAAAGTAGAGGAGAGAAAAGAAACAGCAAAAAGAAGGGGGAAGAACAAAGTGGATTCGATAGAGGAAAAGAAAGAACAATGCAAAAAGGAAAAAGTGAGCAGAGAAAAAATACCCAAAAAAACCTACCACATTCGGCCAAAGAGAGAAGAAAACCCAAATGAGCAGTATACCTCTCTTGGCCGAAATCTTGAGTGCTAAAGTCCAAATTCGGCACAAACTCCCTCCCCTCTCATCTCCTTGATTTTCTCCTAAAATCCCTCCTCAAACCTCTCCATGACCAGTTCAAACTCCATTCAAATTCTATTCAAACTCCCCTTAGTTGTGTTTCAGTCCAACTCCACTACCTATACAACTCAAGTAGCAAAATAAACACTCCATTGTGCAACCCAGGACTTGAACCCCAAACCCCGTAGTTACACAACACGCCACCTTGCCACTAGATCACAAGTTCTTTTTGCACCATAAAACAAGCACTATTATTTACAAGGCCTTTATGCCAGTGTCCAGATTCATTTAAGAGCAAAACTAAAAATTCTACAAAAGCCAAGATTTGAACCTAGGCTTCTCACAGACCCCCATACACACCCAAATCACTTAGCCATTAAAGCAAACAAGCAATTTGTGACATATAAAGTAAAAACTAAAGACTTAAATTTTTGGGGCGTTACAATGAGGTTCTTTAACAGCATGCATTTGGTTTTTAAAAACAATTCTACTTGGTACAGCCTCAACCTATTGGTCGCTTTCCTTGTAGAGGCCAATTGTCAATCTTCTTAGAGAATGAAAAGGTGAATCTAATCCCTTTAGTCTTGATGGAAGAGGTTCAGAAGGTGTTGTTTAGTATGTCACCCTTGAAGGCGCCAGTATTGATTAATTTCATGCAAAATTTTATCAATCTTAATGGGATTTGGTAGGTAATAATGTCTATCATCTTTTCTGACATGCTATCCTGGTTTATACAAGACATTTCTAGTTTTAATTCCGACGATAATGGGCGTATAATCCCTTAACCAATTTTGTCTAATCAGTCTTTGTAACAGCTTGTTTTTAGTTAAATCAGAACAGTGATTTCGGGACCACAAATTTGATGTGAGAATAATTATTTTATTATTATTTTAATATCTATAGTATGTTAGTATTATCATATGGAAAATTTCGTTAAGAAATTTTACCGATTACATGCTTATTTTGGTACAAATGACTAAATTGCAAAAGGTGCAAAACTTGAATTCTATAAGTAAAAAGGATTTAATAGTTATGATATTAAATGTTTGGAGGGTTTATGTTGTAATTATACCATGGTTATAATGAGTGGACAATTATGGACATTATATATGTTGTTTTTATAGGTTAATTAAAAGGTTAAATGTGTAATTTAGTAAATAAAGTTAATTAAACTAAAAAAAAAAGTATCATATTTTATGTTCATCTTCAACTGAAATGAGCTAGGAAAAACACCTCTTTTGATGCTTTGAAGTTTTGGCTAGCTTGGTCCATGCATGTGTTTATTTTTTAGGTTAGTTTTTAATGATTTTTTGTTTTCGGGATCGTTGTAGCTTAATCTAGCTAGCCCGAGGACTAAATTGTGAAACTGTTAAACTATTAGGGTTCTTCCATTGATGAATGTGTAAGATTTTTGATGTTTCATGGAAGAAAATGGTTAGTTGTTGATAGACAAATAACTTTTGTTAAGTGATTTTTCATGTAATTGGTAAATGGGGATTTAATTGAAAAGTAGAAAACTATACATGGTGAAATTGTGAAATAAATGAAATATAGGACTTGCTAGGGACCTAATTGATATCTGACTAGGATTGGTTGAGATTGAATTGCATGAATTTTTATGAGATAGGGACTAAATTGAAAAGAAATCAAAAGTTTAGGGTCAAAAGAGTAATTTTGCAAAAATGTGAATTTGGATTGAATAGAATAGAATAGTTATTAAATTAGTTGAATTTATTTATTTAGATCAAGATAAATCTCAACCGGATCCAAATCGAGGAAAGGCGAAAATCGCGGAATAACCAATCGTAGTCCTACACGATAGTTGTCGATGTAAGTTCATAGTAATTAAATTATATCATTTGATTTATTGATGTATTGGCATTTTGTAATCAAGTAGTTAATTATTATATAATTATATCCCTGATCGAACTTACGTGTCCCTGTTGTACTTTGGTACTCTTGATAGCACTTTTGTGTTGTGGTTACGTTTCAGTAGCATTAATCAATTAAAATAAAAGTTCATGCATTTAATGTTAAGTTAAATGAATATCTATGTAGTTAATAAGATTTATAAGCTTATAAATGTTTGTGTTTCATTTTGTAGATTTCTTCTGCTCACCGGGGACAGATCAAAACTTCATTAGTAGCTTTTGAACTCTTTTGGGATTGTGGCATGTATATGTGGCTATAAGTATATATGTATATGTGTCTAGTTAATTTTGGTGTAAAAATGAACTATTAAGTTATGTGTTTGGACCCATTGTTTCTAGGTTATATATGTATCTTTTGACTTGATAAAATGATGTGGATGCAATCACTTGTGAATGGTTTAATGATGATGAATTTAAGTTGTTATGCTAATATTTCTATTGAATAGGTGTTTAAATAAATAAAAATGAAAGGCTAGTTTAAAAATGTATGTTATAAAGGTTATTTGATATGTTTGAAATGTGGTGATTTGGTACCGTTTTGATGTTTGGATGTTAGGTAATTTTAAGTGGCATTTGATGAGGTAAGCTTAGTTTTGAAAGTCGTGAATACTATGGTAAATTTAAATATATGGTTGTACATGGTTTGATATTATAATTGAGGTGCCTTTGGGCATATTAGTTGGATGTGTTTATAACATATTAGGATTGCTTATTATGCTTGGTTTTAATGCAATTTGAATGCTTATATATATATATATATATATATATATATATGCAAATTTGGATGTAGGTTCAATGCTAAGATGGGTAAGAAAAATGGCTTGAAAAATGGTCTATTTTCGTCCACACGGGTAGAGACACAGGCGTGTGTCTCAGCCGTCTATCACACATGGCCAGGTGGCACGACCGTGTGTCCCCTGTAGCTTTAAAAGGGTTGCAAGTCAGGCTATTACACGACCTAGCACACAGCTTGGCACACGGGCATGTGAGGTTGCTTCAAACGATACACATACTGGCACACGGGGGTGTGGCTTGGCCGTGTGACCCCTGCAGTGTTGAAAATTCCATTATTTTCTAAAAAATTCTCTGAGTTTTCGATTTAGCCCTGATTTGTTTCTAACGAGTATTTAGGACCTTGATGACTTGTTTAAGGGACAATATGCATGTTTTGAATTGGTTTTAAAATGTTCATTGATATTTTTTGATAAGTTGATATTTATGTTCGTTTGATTTGAAAACTCCGGTAATGCTCCGTAACCTTACACTGGCAATGGATACGAGTTAGGGGTGTTACAGTCTCTATATTTTACTTTACAAGATCATTAGTAAGACATTGGTGAACCATCTTTGTTCTCTCATGAAAAAATTAATATGAAAAAATCAAGCTAGTTTTATAGCAGGTCGTAATATCTCAAACAATATTATCATTGCCTAAGAGGCAGTGCACACAATGAAGATGACAAAGAGTAAAAAGTATTGGATGGTTGTCAAATCCGACCTTTAGAAGGCATCTGATAGAGTTTGGTGGGACTTTTTGGAAGATACACTTATGGATGCAGACTTTTCTAATAATATTATTAAGGTGATTATGCACAGTGTCAATTCGACCACCATGGAGGTTTTATGGAATAGAACAGTCACAGAACCTTTTTGTCCAACGCGAGGGGTGAGACAAGGAGATCATTTATCCCCTTATATATTTGTGTTAAGAATGGAGCATTTGGGACACTTAATAAATAGAGTAGTTGAAAAAAATGATTGGGAACCACTTTTGCTTTCTAGATGAGGTTCGGGTGTTTCACACCTTTTCTTTGCAGACAATCTAATCTTGTTTTCTAAAGTCGATAGCCAAGGTGTTGAGTAGATTAATGCTATTTTGAGTACTTTTTGCTCTTATTCAAGAGACAAAGTAAATACACAAAAAAAGTCAAATTTTCTTTTCATCCAACATTCCTGAAGCAATGGCTGTAAATGTAAGTGATAGACTCAGCTTCTCAAGGGTGGATGGTTTTGAAAAATATCTAAGGATGTTTGTGTTCCAAGACAAGTTTGTATTGATGATCGCTGAAATTAGAGTTTTAAAATTTATAATGAATGAGATCGAACCTGGAAACTAACTCTGACAATGATTAAAGGCAAGTGTACCTATCGAACAGTAGTATAGCTTAGGCAAGACCGGATTGTCGAACCCAATGGAACTAAAAGTACTAATACTTTCTTTTTATTATTTAACCTAAAATAAAGTGAAGTTTCTTTAATCTCAATTAACAACTACTAAGCTAAAGACGCGAAGACAAAAAGAACGAATTGGGAAATAACTTGAAGAAAAACTAGGTTGATCACGACGCTACCCTCAGGAAGAATCCACCTAGACTTCACTTGTTATCTAACACTGAACCATACAATTTATTCACCTAGTTTGATCCGTACGACTCCCTAACGTATATTAAACCCTCTCTCAAGGCGAATAACATCTAACCCTAGGTTAATTGATGAAAATCTCTTTCTCGAATAATAACCCCCTAGAATAGTAGTAAATCGATCTATGGACTCCCATATTAGGTTTCACCCTAATCCGAAAAAATCTCGTCACCCTATCTCTAGGCGTACGATCAACTCTGCTTAATTATGCTAGATCTACTCTTAAGCAGGGTCTATTCCTCCTCCACCTAAGCACATCAAATTCGGATTAAGCTTACACAATTAAGAACAAACTAAGTATTTATCATATAATTCAGAAATCAATAACAAGATTCATCTAGGTTTCATCCCCTTCAGGTATCTGAAGGGTTTAGTTCATAACAAATAAAGAAAACATCTCAAGAGAAAAGATAAAACAAAACATAAGAAATCCCTAAAACTCCCTGAAGGAGAAATCCACCGTCTTGAGTAGAATTCCGACTTCTTGGGATGGATCAACTGGCTAACTTCGAGTGATTCCCACAACTCTGACCTTTTCGGCTTGGCTCCTTGGCCTAGCTTGACGCCCCCTCAAAGGTGGTACCTAAGAGGTATATATAGGCTCTTGGAATGCGATTCTTTCTCCCTAAGTATCCTTTTCTGACTAAAATTATTCATTACCACGACGGGGACACGGCCATGTCACACGCCCGTGTGACATATCTTTGAGCCGTGTTCAGATTTCTTAATTGAGGCACGGCTGTGTAAATTAGGGGTGAGGCCGTGTTCTAGATGCTTGACAAGGCACGGCCGTGTGGGCTTAAGTCCAGGCCGTGTCGATTCCGTGATATGGACCATTTACTCCGTTTTGGGCCCGTTTTATGTTCTTTTCATCCTCGGGTGCTTTCCTAGGTATAAGACATGAAAAGAAAGGATTAAGAGCACCTTTTTATATCAATCGAGGCTTAAATCATCCAAAAGCATACTAAATGTGGGATTAAAATATGTTGCTTTTACGGTTTATCAAATACCCCCTCACTTAAGCTTTTGCTTGTCCTCAAGCAAAATTCTCAACTTACAATTGAAACAAACTTTCCATGATTCATAATTCCTATCAATAATGTCTCATCATAATTCATAGATAATTTATACGTGGAAGAGTTAACTCAAAGAGTCCTAAAGATTCAAACAGTCAAAGTCATATATTTGTAGCACAAAAACGTAGGTGTCTCCCTTTATCTAAATAATTACCTTTAATTCAAAATCGACAAGGATTGACGTCCTCATTAAAGATTCACTCAAATCACTCGAGGTGTTTAAGGTTCAAGATTAAGCTCTCAGAAGTCGAACCTGAAAAGTTAACCCCATAGGCTTGCCTGAAAATCAAATCTCTACCACTATAATATGAGATGATACACAAATCAAAAGGTCTTTAACAGGGTTGTAACGGGGCTAGGGTTAAAGGTGTGGATAAAGGCTGAATTAGAAGGTTAGAATCGAGACCGACCTGACAAATTGCCTAACTAAAAAAAATTGAACTAATCCTAATAATTACATCAATTGAAAACTAATAATACGAGCTTTTTCCTCAAGATGTGGAATTTCAACATGTAACCTCACTTAGTAGAACTAATACTGACTTTGGGGTTTTTTTTTTTTTTAAGAACAAATCAAGTTTACATAATAAGAAATGTATCTATTACTTAAAATAAAGATAACAACTAGGCAACAAATCAAATCAAATCTCGATATGATGGTGGTCAAAAGGAATGTTGATAACAAATACAAAGATGATAAAAAATACAAAGAGGTTTTGGGTTAATATTAGCTGGTAAGTCAATAAAAAGGGTTTTTAGGATCAACGGGGTTCACTAGGGGTTAGTTGTGAAGGTAGGCTATTTAGTGGAGTGAGTGGGTTAAAAGCTAGGTGCCTTTATCATCTCAGTATATCAAATCATAGGTGTGGTTTCAACATGTATAATTGAGGCAAGTTCTAGAATAACAGTTCATAGTTGACACACTCATAATCAATAAAGTGAGCATGAAAAAGAATATATGCTCTAATAGGCTCAAAATCTCACAAAAATTATGGGTGTTTTGACATCAACCTTGTAAATTTCAAACTTCAAGATAATATTCAGATTCAGCTCAACAACCTAGCAAAGATTTTAATTCTAAAAAATAGACTTATCATGCTTGATTCTCTAATATTCTTCTAATTTAATCATCAATGCACAATTAACTATGACTTAATCTAAAACATATCAATAAAAATCGCAGATCATTAGAAATTTCATCCTAATTAGTAATATGAGAAAAATACTTAAAAATAAGACTAAATTCAGGGATTTGAGAATAATGAAAAAAGTTTGGCCGGATTTGAGAATAATGCAGAAAGTTAGGCCCTTTCTTCAAATAAATATTCACCCCCCACACTTAGAATGTACATTGTCCTCAATGTACAAAGATAGATATAAGATTTAAGGGATAAATCAAAAGAGAAGGGGAAAGAATACTCCCTGAATTTTGGATGGTGTCCCTGGAGGATGGTAGAGGTCGTGGTGTGTATGTTTGAAGGGGTCGATTTGGATGACGATCCTGTGCTAGATGAAGAAATTAGGGAGCTCGTGAAGGATTAGCCAGGGTTTATTAAGACATAATTAAAATAAATGAAATATATAACTAAAAAACAAGAAAGAAAAAGGAAATGTGACTAAGAAGGAAAATGAAAAGAAAAGAAAAGAAAAATGGATCGAAGAGTCCTTACTGTTGGATGCTTCGCGAGGTGGGTGTGATTCCTAGGGCTGCTGTGGTGGTGGTGGCGGCGAAAGTGGCGTGATTCCCAAGCATCCTAATGAACCTGACACTAAGAAACTAAAATAAATTAAACTAAACTAAGCATAAAATTGTCAAAGAGAAGGAAATTGAAGCAAAATAGAAAAGAAAAATAAAAACTAATTGCTCTCAAAGACCCTTGGCTTGTTGTTTGGATGAAGCAGCCGGCATGAACTTATGTGTAGGGTCCCTTCTGGGGAGACTATGCTTGCCTTCTTCTGCTTCTTCGGCATAGTTCTGGTGTTGCTCAAGAGCCTGGACACCTTTTCTAAGGAAAGAAAGAAAAAGAAGGAAGAAAGAAGATGGGGAGAAGGGTAGGGCTGTGGGATTTAAATAGGATCTCAACTCTGGCATGTTCCCACGCTCGTGGACCGAGGGCGTGTTGATGCGCACTGCCGTCTCACACGGCCGTGGTGAGGCTCCGTTCGTTTCTCCTAAGCTCGTTAGCCATGGGCGTGTTGAGTCACACGACCGCTTTTCAGCCAGCCACGCCCATAGGTCACAAGTCAGTATGTTGGCACGGTTTTAAGGCAAGGGCGTGTTCTGCCCGTGGCTTGCAAGTCAGTAGCTTCACACGGTCGTAGGGCATGATTGTGGCACTTTGTCGGTGCCCATGGGGGAGTGGTTGGATCTGTGATGTCGAGAATTAGGTGGGATTTGATTCGAACTGCCTTTGCTATGTCAGTATGGGGATTTTGGTGGTCCACACGGCCATGGCCACGGCCGTTTGTAAGGCCGTGTGCCTTGGAAATCTGCACCCTTGGTTAGTTTACAACTAAGTATTCAGAAAGGAACGAAGAAAAGAATAAAAATGTAAAAGTAAATTGTGTTAGTGCTCGGGTTACCTCCCGAGAAGCGCTCGTTTAAAGTCTTGAGCTAGACTTACCTCTTATTCGTATGGTCATGGTGGTTTGAGGAGGTGAAAATCCTTTCTCATGGGATCAATTCGATTGTGGATATATAGTTTAAGTTGAGTAATGTTTATCTCAAAAGTGTTGAATTTAGGATTGCTTACCTCGACTTTTGCTTACCTCAAAAGTGATTTCTTCATTTGCCTTGAGGTCTGAATTGGTGATTCGAGGGTCTTCCTTGTCGAACAATACCTGATCCCCTATTTTGAAGTGATTTGTTGTTCCTATCAGCTCGTCTGGGGTTTCCTTTGGTTTCACTTCGTGTGGTTCCAGTTTAAATTGTGTTTTGCACTCTTCTCGTTTGTCGACCCTAAGGCTTCGTTCCTCATATAATTCTTCTTTGTTGGCACGAGTTCTAAGATCTAGCTCAGCTAAGTGATTTCGTGATGCTTCCTGTAAAAAAGGTTGAACCAGATGGTTATCAATCGAATTAACGTTCGTACCTTTAATACTCGATGTCCTAGCTAAGTCAAGAGCTTGAAGAGTGATTGTTTCGTCGTCTACATGAAGTGTGAGTGCACCGAATTCTTCCTCTGTGTGGTCTTTCTTTATTGCATCGGGATATGGCACACGAGGTTGGTATTCTGTAATTGCCAGTTTTGGTATATCATGGCACACCTCAACCTTACCTTCACTTACCACATGTTCTTGCCTTGGGTCAGATTTCACTAACCTTACACTGTTATGAGCTTGTACGGCTTGAATTTGCTCTTTTGGGTTAGTTTCAGTGTTGCTTGGCAAGCTTTCTTATAGTTGTTCGGAGATTAGCTTCGCAAGTTGTCTGACCACCTTAGTGACTTCCCTTACTGACTTCGTAAGATCCCCGATTTGGTTCTTGGTCTCTTCAACCAATGCTTGTTGGTTTTTAAGGGTTGTCTCAGTGTCTTGGAGACGGGTATCTGTGGCTGCCATGAATTTTGTCAGTATCTCTTCAATGTTTGACTCCTCTTCCTGTTGGTAAGGTGGTTGTTGAAAATTTGGAGGAAGTTCCTGTCTTTGGTTATTTTGATCATCCCACGAGAAATTGGATGGTACCCCAGACCTGTATTATAAGTGTTACCATAAAAATTATTTTGAAGTCTAGGATTGTTACCCATATAGTGGACTTGTTCGTTCTCCATGCCATATCTGTAGGATGGGTACTCAAGATTCGCCACGCCTCCACTTGGTTCGTACTGCATAACTGGATGTACTGGGTCGAGTCTGTAGATATCAGCTGCTTTTGTTGGATCTGTCCTCATGAATTGCCACTGATAATTATTTAGTGCCATCTCTTTTAAACAAAAATTATCTGCCAAAAAGAAATTAGCAAAGTACAAAAAAAATGAAAAATAAAAAATAATAATGAAAATAAATTGCAATAAAAAAATGGCTAGAGTAATAAAAATTAAGCGTTTTTAATATTTTAGTTCCCCGGCAACGGCGCCAAAAACTTGATCGCTGAAATCAGAGTTTTAAAATTTATATTGAATGAGATCGAACCTGGACACTAACTCTAACAACATTAAAGGCAAGTGTACCTATCGAACAGTAGTATAGCTTAGGCAAGACCGAATTGTCGAACCCAAAGGAACTAAAAGTACTAATACTAACTTTCTTTTTATTATTTAGCCTAAAATAAAGTGAAGTTTCTTTAATCTAAATTAACGACTACTAAGCTAAAGATGCGAAGACAAAAAGAACAAATTGGGAAATAATTTGAAGAAAAACTCAGTTGATCACGATGATACCCTCAGGAAGAATCCACCTAGACTTCACTTGTTATCTAACACTGAACCATACGATTTATTCACTTAGTTTGATCTATAGGACTCCCTAACGTATATTAAACCCTCTCTCGAGGCGAATAACGTCTAACCCTAGGCTAATTAACGGAAATCTCTTTCTCGAATAATAACCCCCTAGAATAGCAGTAAATCGATCTATGGACTCCCATATTAGGTTTCACCCTAATCCGGTAAAATCTCGTCACCCTATCTCTAGGCGTGCGATCAACTCCGCTTAATTATGCTAGATCTACTCTTAAGCAGGGTTTATTCCTCCTCCACCTAAGTACATCAAATTTGGATTAAGCTCACATAATTAAGAACAAACTAAGTATTTATCATATAATTCAGAAATCAATAACAAGATTCATCTAGGTTTCATCCCCTTCAAGTATCTGAAGGGTTTAGTTCATAACAAATAAAAAAAACATCTCAAGAGAAAAGATAAAACAAAACATAATAAATCCCTAAAACTCCCTGAAGGAGAAATCCGGTATCATTTTCTGACTAAAATTATTCATTACCACGACAGGGACACGGCCATGTCACACGCCCGTGTGACATCTTTGAGTCGTGTTCAAATTTCTTAATTGAGGCACGACCGTGTAAATCGGGGGTGAGGCCGTGTTCTAGATGCTTGACAAGGCACGGCCGTGTTCTAGATGCTTGACAAGGCACGGTCGTATGGGCTTAAGTCCAGGATGTGTCGATTCCGTGATATGGCCCATTTACTCCGGTTTGGGCCCGTTTTATGTTCTTTTCATCCTCAGATGCTTTCCTGGGTATAAGACATGAAAAGAAAGGATTAAGAGCACCTTTTTATATCAATCGAGGCTTAAATCATCCAAAAGCATACTAAATGTGGGATTAAAATATGTTGCTTTTACGGTTTATCAACTGATACATTCTAGTTTGTGGTTGATAAAGTCTATGCCAAACTTAATGGGTGGAATGCTCAAAGATTTTCGATGGTAGGAAGAATTTCTCTTTCCAAATCGATGCTTCTTAATATATGAAATTAATTTATGAATATTGCTTGTATTCCCATTTTAGTGTAACGCCCCAAATTTGGGCCTAGAAGTATTGGGCCTTGAGTATGGGTCTGTAAGGAGGTTGCAAATAGGTATTTAATTTTGCAAGGAAATGACACAATTAAATGTCTGCTTCAGTGGTTAAGGGTCCTGAGAAGTGTTGGAAAAGTCCTGGGTTCAAACCTGGGCTTTAGCAAAAATTTTGGTTTTAAGTGAATAAAACCATTGATGCTTGGATGTAGGCCTTTTAAATTATTGTGATAAAAAAATGACACAAGGAAGCATGTGGCCCAGTGGTTGTGGCATCATTAAGGTTGTAAGGGAGCCTAGGTTCAAGTCTTGGCTCTTGCAGAATTTTTAAATTTTGCTCTTAAAAGAATCTGGACACTGGCACATAGGCTTTATAAATATTTGCGCTTGTTTTAAGTCACAGAAGAGCTTGTGGTCTAGTGGCAAGGTGGCATGTGGAGTAACCTTGAGGTCTGAGGTTCGACTGTTGGCACAGCATAATGGGGTTATTTATTTTGCTCATGAGTGGGCAAGAGTTTGTGTTGGATTTGAACTCTGTGTTGGGAAGTTTGAAATGGTCTTAAGTTGTTGGGAAAAGATTATGCAGCAAATCAAGGAGGGATTTATGGAGATTTTAAGGAATTTGAAAAGGAGGAGGAGTTGTGGCCGAATGGGGATGTTGGGGGATCCAAATTCGGCTAAGGGGTCCTTAGTAATGTGCATTTGGCATTTTGGGAGCATGTTTGTATATCTCATTGGGTTGTGCCAAATTCTTTGGTGGTTATTCTCGGGTTTTCCTTTGCTTTTGTTTCCTTTCTCTCCTCTTTTCCAGTGTTGCCGAACCTGTTTGGGAAACTGACCTTTCGTGCATTTTCTTTTCTGTCTCTTCTGGTAACGTTGAGTGCTTATTCTTTGCCAATCTCTTTCTCTTCCTTACCGATTCTCACCTCCTCTTTCTATTCTTATCTTTATTCTTTCAACTTTCTTTAAGTGCCTTTTCTCATATCGCTCAAACCGAATCTGCTCCTCCTCTCCCTCAATCTAGTTTTACGGGGCTAGCTGATTACTCTCCTTTGTTATTCTATTACGGTTCTTCAAAATTTCTTGACAAGTCGTCGCCTCTTCGATCAACCAATGGTGTGTCTAAGTTTGGCAGATTGCCTCCTCTCTACATCTGGACTACACATTTGGGTAAGCTTTTCTCTTCGGGATTTTTCTGCTCAAATGGTGTTGGTGATTCTAAAATTGTGGTTGTATTGCAGCTAGTCGATAAGGATCGTGTAGTTGATTTTAGTTGGGAATCAAGGGCAACAAACCGATTAGTTTTCAGTCAAGGATTCGGAGAACGTGGATCTTAGCTAGTTTCGCAAAGAGGTGTGTATTTTTACCCTGTACCTGATAGTCGGCTGATAAGCCGAAGGTGTGTAACTTTGTGCTCTATTGATGATCGGCTAAAAAGCTAAAAGTGTGTATTAGTACCGTAATTGCTAATCGGTCAAAAATCGATAGAGTGTGAATGTTTTTCGCATGGTGTTAGCTGTGCGGTAAATGCTGAAAAGCCGAAGGATTGGGCTTTTGGGCCACATGAGTATGCGAACGCTCATGTGATCAACCGAGCTCACGAAACGTGGGCGTACAACGAGGAAGGCCGCTATAAGCGATATCATGGGCTTAGGCTGAAATAGGCTGTATGGGCCCAATGGGCACGTTGGCTCGCGTGGGTAAACTTCAATTTTAAGTGAGACGTAGAAAGATTTGTCATGTCTCGCACATGACTTAGGTAGTTCTGGGCCTGGTTGGGCCGAAGTGGGTTGTGTGGGCCTAGTAGGCTTGTGGGCCTACACGGATAAAATGTATGTGTTGAGGTAAGTGCTGTTTAGACTATGACATTTGTATAACTGTGGCTATTTCTGGGCCGAGTAATGGGCCTTATGCCCATTTACACCGTTGTGACTGTTTAGGTTACTTAAGTTGCTCGAGGCGACGGTGGACCTTCTGTTGGGTCGCTGAGACCCCGATTTGTAAAATTACTGAAATACCCTCGATTTGAAAAGTACCGAAATACCCCTGATTTGCAAAATTACCAAAATACCCCCAACTTGAAAAATTATCGAAATATCCCGGTTTGCAAAATTACCAAAATACCCCAATTTGTAAAATTACCGAAATACCCCTGATTTGTGAAATTACTGAAATACCTCTGATTTGTGAAATTACCAAAATACCCCTGTAGGGTAGGATTACCGAAATACCCTTGTAAGATAGATTTACCAAAATACCCCTGAAGGGTAGGATTACCGAAATACCCTTATAGGGTAAAATGACTATTTTGCCCTTGCAGGTAACTGACTGATTAGGACTATGACTGATCTAACTGTGAATGTATGACTGTGTTTTAACTGATTTGACTGTGGTCGTGTGACTGATATGCTTTTAATATGTGTGTAAATGACTGTTACCGAGCATGGCCATTTTGCATGCACGTGTAATGATTGAGTATGACATACATGACATATTGCATGGGGTTGGGGCATTGATGCGGAGGAAGTTCTGATAGGGTTGCACGGGTCACATGACAACTGTGGATCCAGTATTGATCTATTAAGGTCGTACGGGTCGTATGAGACGACTGTGGATCGTCGGACAGCTTAAAGCAGCATAATCTGATTATGGCTCTATGCCAACCTAAACATGGCTTTGTGCCATCTTGATTGTGGCTTTGTGCCAATCGTACTTACCCGTGGCTATGTGCCTAACATATATATCGATGACTCTGTGTCGATCATATTTACCCAAGGTTGTATGCCGATTATATTACCGTCGCTGATGGCTGTGTGCCAAACATAATACAGTTACTGATGGCTTTGGGGCAATTATAATACCGCTACTGAAGGCTTAGAGCCATATATATATACTAGCAGCTTTGCTACGATTTCGATTAGGGTCACAACTGGTGCTAACAGTGGTGTGATGGTTGGGTGGGTCAGTCTTATCCCCACGTAAGTGTAGGGTTGGTACGGGTGGTGTGTTGGCTAGATTGGGGTGGGATGTATCCTCATACTATTGCATATCTGTTATGAGATTTGTCACTGTACTGGGCTTAGGCCACTTGTTCTGTTATTGGTTTGGGCTAGGCCCAATTGATTCTGTTATGGGCTGTGACCCAAATGATATTGAAGTGGGCTTTGGCCCATGTATGCTCTGATCTGTATTGTACTGTTGATAAACCGTAATTATAACATATTTTAATCCCATATTTAGCATGCTTTTGGATGATTTAAGCCTCGATTTATATAAAAAGTTGCTCTTAATCCTTTCTTTTCATGTCTTATACCCAAGAAAGCACCCGAGGATGAAAAGAACGAGAAACAGGCCCAAAACGGAGTAAATTGGGCCAAGGTGGAAATCGACACGGCCTGAACTTAAGCCCACACGGTTGTGCCTTGTTGATCATCTAGAACACGGCCTGACCCCTGACTCACACGGCCGTGCCTCATTAAAGAAGTCCGAACATGCCCCAAAGACTAGTCACACGGGCGTGTGACATGGCCATTTCCCTGTTGTGGCAAGGAACAATTTCATTCGGATTTGGATACTTTGGGGCAAAGAAACACATTCCAAGAGCCTATATATACCCCTTAAGTTCATCCTTGAAGGGGGCGGTTAGCTAGGCCAAGGAGCCAAGCCGAAAAAGGTTAGAGTTGTGGGAATCACTCGAAGTTAGCCAGTTGATCCATCCCAAGAAGCTGGAATTCTACTCAAGACGGTAGATTTCTCCTTCAATTCCTTCAGGGAGTTTTAGGGATATCTTATATTTTGTTTTATCTTTTCTCTTGAGATGTTTTCTTTATTTGTTATGAACTAAATCCTTCAGATACCTGAAGGGGATGATACCTAGATTAATCTTGTTATTATTTTCTGAATTATATGATAAATACTTAGTTTATTCTTAATTATGCAAGCTTAATCCAAATTTGATGTGCTTAGGTGGAGGAGGAATAAACCCTGCTTAAGAGTAGACCTAGCATAATTAAGCGGATTTGATCGCACGCCTAGAGATAGGGTGACGAGATTTTGTCGGATTAGGGTGAAACCTAATATGGGAGTCCATAGATCGATTTACTACTATTCTAGGGGGTTATTATTCGAGAAAGAGATTTCAGTTAATTAACCTAGGGTTAGACGTTATTCGCCTCGAGAGAGGGTTTAATATACGTTAGGGAGTCTCACGGATCAAACTAAGTAAATAAATTGTATGGTTCAGGGTTAATTAACAAGTGAAGTCTAGGTGGATTCTTTCTGAGGGTATCGTCTTACTCAACTGAGTTTTTCTTCAAGTTATTTCCTCAATTCGTTCTTTTTGTCTTCGCATCTTTAGCTTAGTAGTCGTTAATTTATATTAAAGAAACTTCACTTTATGTTAGGCTAAATAATAAAAAGAAGGTTAGTATTAGTACTTTTAGTTCCTTTGGGTTTGATAATCCGGTCTTGCCTAAGCTATACTACTATTTGATAGGTACACTTGCCTTTAATCGTTGTCAGAGTTAGTTTCCAGGTTCGATCTCATTCATTATAAATTTTAAAACTCTGATTTCAGCGATCAACTGTTACTGTTAAAAGGGCTTTGGCCCATACTGTTTAGGTTTTTGTTTCTGTATACTGAGTGTTACTCTAGTAAAGGGATTACACATTGAGTTTTAGTAAACTCACCCCATTTTTAACTGTGCAGGTAATCCCTAGCCTTAGTACATTCAAGTATTTTGAGTTGGGTTGTAATAAGACCTCTTTAAGTTTTTGGATTTTAACTATAGGTCTTTCTTTACTTTGAATTATATCTGTTAGAAGTAAATCACAGTTTTCCAAAATGCTAACTGTTTTTAAAACAACACTACATTTTCGCAACATTTTCGAAATGGTTTCGTGACTTAATCTTTTTCGTAAATCAATTACTCTCAAAATTAGCTTCTGCAACTGAAAAGATGTTTTAGGAATAAAACTAATAATTTTTCAATGTACCATGTTTTGAAAATAAACTAACGTAACTGGGATTTTACTTAAGCCTTGAAACAAGAACAGTTTTCAATGAAAATATGGTTTTCGAAAAACACTTCAATGTGACACGCCGGATTCAGGCCTAATTCGGGCCTAACTTTTAGGTTGGGTTTGGACTTTTATGTAGGACTACCAATTTGCTATCATGGTTTGGAAGACTATTGTACCTAGAAAGGTTTGGACTTCTTTTGATAGTTGTCGAGCCCACCAAATATAAATTTCCTACACTAACTAAACTAAATAGTAGTATAGAGAAGCACGGTCGATCCCATAGGGACTAGGATATTAGGAAATGTACCCATATTGTAGTAAACATGTAATTGTTTTCTATTTATTTGAATGATTAATAAGTAAATAAAGTTAATTTCACATTATGAGTGGGTTGAGCCATGTAAATGGTCTTATCAAGATAGTCATTCAAGAATGTTGCCTTGATATCCATCTGCTAGATCTCGTAACTGCGAGCAGCGATAATGGATAAGAGTATGCGGTGTAATATCCTGAAATGGGGGGTTGTTGTGTTTGAATTGTTTTGCCTGAGTATGGTCTGTGTGTTATTAATTAAGGTGTTTTAAGATTCAGTTATAAGCCAAAAGTAGGGCCGAGTTGCAGGAAATTTTTGTTTTTAAGTTTTAAGTAAGGGGAGCTGAAGGAGCTAGGGGTTAAGTGTAATTCGTGGGGAGTTTAAGCATAAGAATGGGCTTGGTAAAGTGGCAAGGAGGCGCCACTTAGGGCCTTGAGGGTGACGCCACATGCAGGGAAGGGAGAGCTCAAGTTCGAGCAGCAGAAATCTCACTTTCTGCTTACCTTTTTGACGCCAATGGGGGAGGAGTTGTGCTCAGCACAAACTCTGTCAGATAAACATGGAATAAGTCAAAATATTTGAATTGGTGGCAAGGAGAAAATTTAGGAGTTTGATTAATTCAAACTCATTTGAATGGTTGGCCAGGAGGAATTTGAGAAAGTGGCCGAATTTTGAACTCTGGTTTGAAGAGAAGTGTTCGGTTTGGAGAGCTGGGTAAGGGTGGATGCCGAATTTCCTTAGGTACCTAGATGTACATTTTCGGCTAGCCTAGGTCCTAGTGTGCTTGGTGAATCAAAAGCCGAAAACAAACCCTTTGAGTGTGCCGATTTCTTCCTAGTGTACCATATTGGAGAAAAGCCGAAATTCCTTTTATTTTTGCACCTGTCGAATTCTCTTGGAGGTACCTAGCCGAATGTCCCTCTAAGTTCTTTAATTTTATTGTATTTCTTTTTCTCCTTCTCAGTGCTTGACCGAATCCTTTACCCTCCCATCTCTCTCTTTTTTCTTTTCCATTCTTGCTCAAAACCAAAAACTTCCTCTTCCCCTTCATCTTTTTCTTTTCTCAAGACCTTGTGCCGAATCTTCCTTTTTCTTTCTGCCACTTGCCAAATCTTTTCTCTCCCCTTTCACTTTCTTTTTCTTTCTCTTTTTCCACTCTAGCCGAACCTCCTTGCTTTCTTCTAGTTTATTTTGGCCGAATACCAAACAAGGGTAGATCATCTTCGGGTTTTCTTCAATCGGTTTTAAGAAGAGGTAAGTGTCCATGGCTGAAATCCATTACTTCTTTTCTCTTCTCTCTGTCGACTCTCATAAGAGTAAAAGCCGAACTTCGGCATTTGCTGATGTTTTGCTAACCATCTATAGGAACCGATTTCTCCTAGGTTCTTCGGGTTTTTGCAAGCAGTCGATCTAAGCCCTGTATTCTCTGACAATCGAATTTGGTAAGGTAAGAGGTAAGGATCCATGTTAGTTTAATCACTCTTTTAGTTGTTTGAAAAGCCGAAGGCTATTGAAGTGAGTGTTAATGGTTGCCGACTGTAAGGGAAGGTTCGATCTCACATATTTTGGGTGGTGGCTAGTATTCAAAGAGCATTAAAGTAAGGTTTGGGGTTCCATGCGTTAACTCTTCGGGATTTACGGGTATGGCTGAATGATCTTGTTAATGGTTTTAGGTTTGGCCGAATGTAGGAACAAGGGGATCTGGTGCAGTAGATCGGGTCTTTGGGATTCAGTAGTTGCGTTAGTAACAGGTGTGTAACTTACACACTTTATAACTTGGTAAATATGTTAATAACTTGAACATGTTAAAAGCCGAAATTGTGTAGATCTTGATATGATACCTTATGGGTATGAGTAAGGATTCGGGTAAGTCCATTTCGATATGATTTTGCTATATGATGCTTAATACCATGATCTATGATATATTTGCTATATGACTCATAATAAAGCATGATGGCATGATTTGCATAAGTATTGCATTGTTATAGGTGATATGAGAAGAGGGGGAAGTTGATATCCGTGACTTTGGGTCACCAGAGGTTTGGCACCTCCAGTGGTTTGGTACCACAGTTGATTTTGTGACTTTGGGTCACCAGAGGTTTGGCACCTCATAGCGACTCGTCCCAGTGGCTTAGCACCACAGTGGGTTGGCCCCACATATGATATAACGGGATTGTCGCCAGTGATTTGGTATCACAACGTGGGTTGGCCCCACAGATGGATTATTCGTGACTTTCGGTCACCAGTGGTTTGGCACCACACTATTATTGGATATCGTGACTTTGGGTCACCAGTGGTTTGGCACCACCAGTGGTTTGGTACCACACGGGGTAGAAACGGAGTTATGGATGGCTAGGTTTGGGGGCATGACATATTGCTTGGCTATGATTTGGTGTAAGCATGTTGCATTAACCGGGAGGAGGATTATGCACTGAGTCTTGGTGACTCACCTTCTTCCTTATCTTTTCAGGTGATTTGTAGATCGCGGATGAGGAGCCGGGTGGACTCCAGGTGGCCATGCATTAGATACATTCGGTTTTACATGGACTTGATTTGGGTATTTATTTTAAATTTCAATTTTTATTTGGGGTTTGTAATAAGGCCTTTAAATTATGATTTTGGATTAGTTTATATGCTTTAGATTTGATTTCAACTATGACAAAGTAAATTACTTGTTTTGTTTTAACAACCTGATAACCAAAGTTTTCAAAATTTACCTCGCTTCGAGTTTTCTAATCGTTACCATCGGGTAACAGCATTCATGATTGATAACAAAGATAATTTAATTGATTTCTCAAAACTCAAAGCTTTTCTCAATTTCAAATTCACACGGTTTTTAAATAACTAAGATTAATACATTCGGGTTTCAATAAACATGGACGTTTTCTATTGTATGGAACGGCAAATGAGTTTTTAATAACTTTTCTCGGGAGTTCAAAGTAACATGGAAATTTCAACTAATCATGCACCTGATTTCTACAAACATGAAACATATAAAGAGTCTTGGCTAAAATTTAACCGGCAACTTGTTTTTCTTCAAAACGTTTTCCTCTGTGACATGCCAGATTCGGTCGTGGTGTGTTGATCGGGTTTGGGCTGTTACAATTGTGGTATCAGAGCCAAGTTCAAAGGCTCGGCTGTGGGCCCGAGGCCCAAAATTTTTTAAAGTATGGTTTCGAAATGGTTTTGGTTGAAATATATGGTTTGAAAGACATGGCACCGAGTCCCCGACACCTATCCGCCCAGGTAAGTACCCCTAACTATGGTGTATGATTTTGGATGTTATAAGCTTTGACTAATTAGTGACAGTGACCTACCCTAGAGACTGAAACTTATAGGACTCTATGGGCTCGTGGAAAACAAAACTCCTTATTAAGAACTGTTCATAAGACTATGCTTTAAATATAGTGGAATAATGACTAATGCATAAAACTTTTAAATCAGATAAGTTGAGACTTTAGACATGAGCACTTGAGGTCGTGGCCGTAACACACGTGGACGTGGTCGGGGTAGGATGACAGTGTCTGAACCAGTGGGGTCTGGTCAGGGGTCAGAAAATGAGATACCAGCACCACCACCAGCTGTAGGTGGTGAGTTTCAGGATCAGACGGGGGATGATGCAGTGTCACAGGTGATGCTGCGAGTTCTTGAGAGAGTAGCTGGAGTAGGAGGAGGCACAGGAGCTCAAAAATCTGTACCTGAGCGACTCCGAGCCAATGGAGCCGAGGTATTTCGAGGTGTTTCTGGTTTGGCTCCCAGTACGGCTGAGTATTGGTTAGAGGCGACGGAGCGGATCATGGATGACTTGGATCTGACTGCTGAGGAGAAACTGAAAGGGATAGTGTCGCTTCTCCGGGATGAGTCGTACTAGTGGTGGCTCACGGTTCGGGATAGTGCTGCAGCAGATGATCTCACTTGGGAATATTTTAAGGCAGCTTATCAGAAGAAGTATGTTGGGTCTAGTTATATTGATGCGCAGCGAAAGGCGTTTCTAAGGCTAGTTCAGGGGAGTAAGTCTGTATCGGAGTACGAGGCGAAATTCTTAAGGTTGAGCCGATATGCTAGGGGTATCGTGGCTACAGAACATGAGAGATGTGTCAGATTTGAGGATGGATTGAGTGATGAGCTGAGGTTGTTGATTGCTCCACAGTAGGAGCGAGAGTTTACTGTCCTGGTGGAAAAGGCTAAGGTAGCTGAAGGGGTTAAGGAGTCAGTGAGGTAGAATCTGGATAGGAATAGACATAAGAGAGGTTTTGGATCATCTGGGTCAGCCGGTAATTCACAGAAAAGGGCTAGGCAGAGTGGGCCGAATCAATCTGGAAGGTCGGTTGTTGCTAATCAGGGACCAGCGCAGTGTAATCAATGTGGGAAATCTCATTGGGGAGGATGTTGGACCGGTGGAAAAGGATGTTTTGAGTGTGGCTCGCTGGATCATCATGTGAGGAACTGTCCACGTAAGCTAGCTAGGATTCAGTCTGAGGGTCAGGGTCGTGCTCAGTTCAGGAATGAGGGACCGCCACCGCAGAGGGGTCGTGGTACTGGTAAAGGAGGTAATGGTTCTGGCCGGGGCCGTGGAGCACCAGGCAGAGGTGCAGGCAACGCTGAGGTAAGACAGCCTGGGTTGGTATATGCAGCGAGGCGTCGAGAGGAGGGCGACGCACCGGACGTCATAACCGGTACGTTCTTAATCTTTGGATTTCCATATACTGCTTTGATTGATGTGGGTTCGACGCATTCATATGTTGCTAGTAACATAGTAGAGACCATGAACCTAGACTTTGAGACTACTTCTAGGGAGATGACAGTAATTAGTCCTCTAGGTCACTCTGTAGAAGTAAATAAGTTGTATAGGGATGTACCCCTAGAACTTCAAGGGGTAGTGTTTGTAGCTGATCTGATGGAACTGCTGTTTGGGGAGTTCGATCTGATTCTTGGGATGGACTGGTTGGTAAAGTACCAGGCAAGTTTGGATTGCGCGGCTAAGCGCATGGTTTTGAAAACGGCTGGGGGTGAAGAAGTGGTTATGATAGGTAATAGAAGAGATTATCTATCCAACGTGGTATCTGCTTTGAAAGTTGAAAAGATGGTCAGGAAAGGTTGGGAAGCGTTTATGGTTCATGTATGTGCTTTGGAGGCTAAGAAGTCTGCTGCAGAGAATGTCCGAGCAGTAAAGGAATTTGCTGACGTATTTCCAGAGGAACTTCCGGGACTGCCTCCGGATCGTGAAGTTGAATTTGGCATAGATCTGTTACCCGGAACTGCGCCAGTGTCTATCACCCCGTATAGGATGGTGCCGAAGGAATTAGTGGAATTGAAGGCTCAGATTCAGGATTTGTTGGACCGAGGTTTTATCCGGCCAAGTGTTTCACCTTGGGGAGCGCCGGTACTCTTCGTCAAGAAGAAAGATGGTACAATGCGGATGTGTATAGACTACCGCCTGTTGAATAAGTTGACGATCAAAAACAAGTATCCGTTGCCGAGGATAGATGACTTGTTTGATCAGCTTAAGGGTACATCGGTTTTCTCAAAGATTGATTTAATATCTGGGTATCATCAGTTGAAGGTAAAAGAGGCAGATATCCACAAGACGGCGTTTCGTAGTCGGTATGGGCACTATGAGTTTCTGGTAATGCCGTTTGGGTTGACTAACGCACCGGCAACGTTCATGGACATGATGAACCGGGTTTTCCAGCAGTATTTGGATCAGTTCGTCGTGGTATTTATAGATGACATCTTGGTATACTCAAAGTCAGAGAAGGATCACGATGCGCATTTGCGAATAGTGTTGTAGATTTTAAGGGAAAAGCAGTTATTTGCCAAATTTAGCAAGTGCGAGTTTTGGCTTAGGGAGGTGACTTTCTTAGGTCACGTAGTATCCGCTGAGGGGATTAGAGTGGATCCTTGAAAGATCGAGGCAGTGTTGGATTGGAAACCGCCTAAGTCAGTGGTAGAAATTCAGAGTTTTCTAGGTTTGGCAGGGTATTACAGAAGATTTGTAGAGGGATTTTCTTTGATTGCAACACCTATGACTAAGTTATTGAGGAAAGGAGTTCCGTTTGTGTGGACTGAGAAGCAGCAAGAAAGTTTTGACAAGTTGAAGAAGATTTTGACTGAAGCTCCGATTTTGATTCAGCCTGAGGCAGGAAAGGAATTCACGGTATACTGTGATGCATCACATACTGGCTTGGGATGTGTGCTGATGCAGGAAAGGAAAGTAGTGGCTTATGCATCTCAACAGCTGAGACCACATGAGGTTAATTATCCGACACTACTTGTACGGAGAGAAGTCGATAGTCTACACAGATCACAAAAGTCTGAAGTATCTTTTGACCCAGAAGGATTTGAACTTGAGACAGCGCAGATGGATTGAGTTGTTGAAGGACTACGACTGTTCAATTGAGTATCATCCAGGCAAGGCTAACGTAGTGGCAGACGCGTTGAGTCGCAAGGTTGTATTGGACTTAAGAGTGATGTTTGCCCATCTTAGCTTGTATGACGATGGGAGTCTTTTAGCAGAGTTGCAAGTTAAGCCGACTTAGGTAGAGTAGATCAAGGAGAAACAGTTAGCAGATAAGGGTTTGAATGCTCGGAGGTTGCAAGTTCAGAATGGTGGTTTAGAGGGATACAGCTTGTCCAGCGATGGAGTATTGTGTTTCCAAGGGAGAGCTTGTATGCCGAAGGATGTCGAGTTAAGGCAGAGAATTCTTCAGGACGCACATAGCAGCCAATACGCTATGCATCCTGGAGGTAGCAAGATGTATCGGGATTTAAAGGAGCAGTTTTAGTGGCCAGGTCTGAAGCGGGAAGTAACTGAGTTTGTTGGTAAATGTTTGACGTGTCAGCAGGCCAAGGCTAAACATCAGTTACCGTCAGGTTTACTTCAGCCGGTGAAGATTCCACAGTGGAAGTGGGAAAGGATCACTATGGACTTTGTCAGTGGATTACCCCTTACGCCTAGTAAGAAGGACTCTGTTTGGGTGATTGTGGATCGTCTGACTAAGTCAGCTCATTTCATACCGGTAAGGGTAGATTACTCACTTCAGAAATTAGCTAAGCTGTATGTGGCAGAGATAGTGAGGTTGTACAGTGTACCGGTGTCGATCATCTCGGATAGGGATCCCAGATTCACGTCGAGGTTTTGGAAAGCGTTGCATCAGGCTTTGGGTACACGGTTGGATTTCAGTACGGCATTTCATCCACAGTCTGACGGGCAGTCGGAAAGGGTTATACAAATCTTAGAGGATATGCTGAGGGGTTGTACTTTGGACTTCAGATGCAGCTGGGAAGAATTTCTACCATTAGCTGAGTTCGCATACAATAATAGTTACCAGGCAAGCATTAAGATGGCACCATATGAGGCGTTGTATGGTAGGAAGTGTCGCACACCTACATGCTGGACAGAGTTGGGTGAGCGTCGGATGTTGGGACCAGAGTTGGTTGCAGAGACTGAGGATAAGGTTAAGTTGATTCAGGCTCGTTTGAAGGAAGCTTCGGACAGGCAAAAGTCGTATGCCGATCTCAAACGGAGGGATATAGAGTTTGCTGTGGGTGATAAGGTCTTTCTGAAGGTCTCGCCATGGAAGAAAGTGTTGAGGTTCGGAAGGAAGGGCAAGTTAAGCCCAAGGTTTATTGGGCCGTATAAGGTGTTGAGACGAGTGGGACCAGTAGCCTACCAGCTCGAGTTGCCAACAGAGCTGAGTCAGATTCACGATGTGTTCCATGTCTCCATGCTTAGGCACTATCGTTCAGATCCATCGCATGTCGTAGCAGTGGAGGAAATTGAGGTGAGTCCAGATTTGACTACGGAAGAGGAACCAGTGCAGATTCTAGATCGAGATGTGAAAATCTTGCGTAAGAAGTCAGTTCCATTAGTGAAGGTGCTATGGCGGAATCATGGTATGGAAGAAGCTACGTGGGAACCAGAGGATGTGAGGAGACAGCAATACCCTCAACTCTTTTGATCAGGTAATTTCGAGGCCGAAATTATTTTTAAGGGGGGTAGAACTGTAATATCCTGAAATGGGGGTTGTTTTGTTTGAATTGTTTTGCATGAGTATGGTCTGTGTGTTATTAATTAAGGTGTTTTAAGATCTAGTTATAAGCCAAAAGTAGGGCCGAGTTGCAGGAAATTTTTGTTTTTAAGTTTTAAGTAAGGGGAGCTGAAGGAGCTAGGGGTTAAGTGTAATTCGTGGGGAGTTTAAGCACAAGAATGGGCTTGGTAAAGTGGCAAGGAGGCGCCACTTAGGGCCTTGAGGGTGACGCCACATGCAGGGAAGGGAGAGCTCAGGTTCGAGCAGCAGAAATCTCACTTTCTGCTTACCTTTTTGACGCCAAGGGGGGAAGGAGTTGTGCTCAGCACAAACTCTGTCAGATAAACATGGAATAAGTCAAAATATTTGAATTGGTTGCAAGGAGAAAATTTAGGAGTTTGATTAATTCAAACTCATTTGAATGGTTGGCCAGGACGAATTTGAGAAAGTGGCCGAATTTTGAACTCTGGTTTGAAGAGAAGTGTTCGGTTTGGAGAGCTGAGTAAGGGTGGATGCCGAATTTCCTTAGGTACCTAGATGTACATTTTTGGCTAGCCTAGGTCCTAGTGTGCTTGGTGAATCAAAAGCCGAAAACAAACCCTTTGAGTGTGCCGATTTCTTCCTAGTGTACCATATTGAAGAAAAGCCGAAATTCCTTTTGTTTTTGCAACTGTCGAATTCTCTTGGAGGTACCTAGCCAAATGTCCCTCTAAGTTCTTTAATTTTATTGTATTTCTTTTTCTCCTTCTCAGTGCTTGACCAAATCCTTTACCCTCCCAACTCTCTCTTTTTCTTTTCCATTCTTGCTCAAAACCGAGAACTTCCTCTTCCCCTTCATCTTTTTCTTTTCTCAAGACCTTGTGTCGAATCTTCCTTTTTCTTTCTGCCACTTGCCGAATCTTTTTTCTCCCCTTTCACTTTCTTTTTCTTTCTCTTTTTCCACTCTAGCAGAACCTCCTTGCTTTCTTCTAGTTTATTTTGGCCGAATACCAAACAAGGGTAGATCATCTTCGAGTTTTCTTCAATCGGTTTTAAGAAGAGGTAAGTGTCCATGGCCGAAATACATTACTTGTTTTCTCTTCTCTCTGTCGACTCTCATAAGAGTAAAAGCCGAACTTCGGCATTTGCTGATGTTTTGCTAACCATCTATAGGAATCGATTTCTCCTAGGTTCTTCGGGTTTTTGCAAGCAGTCAATCTAAGCCCTCTATTCTCTGACAATCGAATTTGGTAAAGCAAGAGGTAAGGATCCATGTTAGTTTAATCACTCTTTTAGTTGTTTGAAAAGCCGAAGGCTATTGAAGTGAGTGTTAATGGTTGCCGACTGTAGGGGAAGGTTCGATCTCACATATTTTGGGTGGTGGCTAGTATTCAAAGAGCATTAAGGTAAGGTTTGGGGTTCCATGCGTTAACTCTTCGGGATTTATGGGTATGGCCGAATGATCTTGTTAATGGTTTTGGGTTTGGCCGAATGTAGGATCAAGGGGATCTGGTGCAGTAGATCGGGTCTTCGGGATTCAGTAGTTGCGTTAGTAACAGGTGTGTAACTTACACACTTTATAACTTGGTAAATATGTTAATAACCTGAATATGTTAAAAGCCGAAATTGTGTAGATCTTGATATGATACCTTATGGGTATGAGCAAGGATTCGGGTAAGTCCGTTTCGATATGATTTTGCTATATGATGCTTAATACCATGATCTATGATATATTTGTTATATGACTCATAATAAAGCATGATGGCATGATTTGCATAAGTATTGCATTGTTATGGGTGATATGAGAGGAGGGGGAAGTTGATATCCGTGACTTTGGGTCACCAGAGGTTTGGCACCTCCAGTGGTTTGGTACCACAGTTGATTTTGTGACTTTGGGTCACCAGAGGTTTGGCACCTTATAGCGACTCGCCCCAGTGGCTTAGCACCACAGTGGGTTGGCCCCACATATGATATAACGGGATTGTCGCCAGTGATTTGGTATCACAATGTGGGTTGGCCCCACAGATGGATTATTCGTGACTTTCGGTCACCAGTGGTTTGGCACCACACTATTATTGGATATCGTGACTTTGGGTCACCAGTGGTTTGGCACCACCAGTGGTTTGGTACCACACAGGGTAGAAACGGAGTTATGGATGGCTAGGTTTGGGGGCATGACATATTGCTTGGCTATGATCTGGTGTAAGCATGTTGCATTAACCGGGAGGAGGATTATGCACTGAGTCTTGGTGACTCACCTTCTCCCTTATCTTTTCAGGTGATTCGTAGATCGCGGATGAGGAGCCGGGTGGACTCGAGGTGGCCATGCATTAGATACATTCGGTTTTACGTGGACTTGATTTGGGTATTTATTTTAAATTTCGGTTTTTATTTGGGGTTTGTAATAAGGCCTTTAAATTATGATTTTGGATTATTTTATATGCTTTAGATTTGATTTCAACTAGGACAAAGTAAATTACTTGTTTTGTTTTAACAACCTGACAACCAAAGTTTTCAAAATTTACCTAGCTTCGAGTTTTCTAATCGTTACCATCGGGTAACAGCATTCATGATTGATAACAAAGATAATTTAATTGATTTCTCAAAACTCAAAGCTTTTCTCAATTTCAAATTCACACGGTTTTTAAATAACTAAGATTAATACATTCGGGTTTCAATAAACATAGACGTTTTGTATTGTATGGAACGGCAAATGAGTTTTTAATAACTTTTCTCGGGAGTTCAAAGTAACATGGAAATTTCAACTAATCATGTACCTGATTTCTACAAACATGAAACATATGAAGAGTCTTGGCTAAAATTTAACCGGCAACTTGTTTTTCTTCAAAACGTTTTCCTCTGTGACATGCCAGATTCGGTCGTGGTGTGTTGACCAGGTTTGGGGTGTTATATGCGGATAGTCTTGAATTAACTATTTGTAACTATGTAAATATGTTTGCATTTTTAGATATTTTTAGAACATTACATAACAAAGCTTGGATTGTGCTATACATGTTATTATTTGTTACTTCTATTATTGGGGAAGAGAAGTGTTGTTTGTGGTTACTAGCAGGTGCAAGACGAAGAAGAGAAGAGAAAAGAATAGGAAAATGAAGTGAAATATTGCCATGACAAAATGTTAGTTAGACTGCCAACACGAATGCCATGACAATTCCAAGAAGCTGACGCAACACTTAGTCCATGTCACTCTCAGCCAGTTGTACTTGTACCAGATAAACCATCCTGGAAAAGAGGAAGCAAAAGGTGTGTACTGAGAGGGAGGGACCTACCCTATAAAGAAGAAAAAAAAAAGAGAAAGATGAGGATTAGGGAGAGAGAGAAAATGGTTTCTATCTTTTTGCATCAGATTCACGTGAATTCTAAGAGAAAAAGTGGAGAGCGTAGCACCTTACAGAGCAGAAGAACTACAAACGCAAGGAAGGAAAAGAGAAATCTGCCCTGGGTTTTGCATCAAATCTCATTATTTGAGTTAAAGATGGAGTAGCGAAAGCTTCCTGCAGTTCTGCCTTTGCTTTTTGATTTGAACTTGTGATTCGTGAATTTAAACAACGTTGTTGAATGGTTTTATTATGGATTCAAATGTTCAACCCATGAGCTAACTTTCTTTGGGTTGGAATTATTCTAGGTGAATTTTTATTAACTTTAATGCCAATAGTTTGATTTTGAGTAGGATACTATTTCATTCGGTTTTTTATTATTTTTAATGCATGCATGCAAGCTCTAGTGATAAACCATAAATTACACATATCTTAAACCCCGTGCTTGGCTTACTTTTGGATGAATTTTGATTGACTTTGATGAATTCGATACTCCTAATCTCTTAATTTCATGTTTTATACCCAAGAGAGTTTAAGGAATCGAAAAGAACGAGAAACGGGCCAAAAAGGGGCAAAATAAGCCTACTTAGGAAATCACCGGCATGGACTATCGACCATGTGCAGATCACACGGCCGTGGGTGGCGAGCAGAATTGACCACGGCCGAAGGAGTCCACCACGAGCGTGTCACACGGGCGTGTCACACAGGCGTGTCCCTGCCATCCCTAGGATTAATTTTATTCGGAAAAAGGCTACTTGTGGGCCAAGAAAGGCATCTCAAAGCCTATATAAACACCCTAGGAGGCAACCTAAAATGGGGGTCGACATGACGTCGAATAGATGCCTAGTAGAAGGCAGAAATTACTCCAAGACAGTCGTCGGGAATAGCTTAGGAGAAGGATCTCCATCATGACTGAGGATCTCCCATCAAGTTCTTTAGAAGTTTTGAGTTTTTCTTATGTTTTTTGTTTCCCCTATTCTAATATGTTTCCCTCTTGTAGTATGAACTAAATCCCTTAAATACCTAAGGGGATGAAACCTAAGACGAATCTTATTATTATTTGATTTATGAGACAAATACTTGTGTTTATTCTTAATTGTGAGTTCTTATTCTTGTTTGACAATTCAGGTTATTGATTCAAGTCGAATGTGCTTATTCAGTGGAGCAAAAGTCCCTGTCTAAGAGTAGATCAACACAATTAAGCGGAGTTGATTGCAACCCTAGAATAGGGCGATGAAAATCTGCCGGATTAGGGTCAAACCTAATAAGGGAATCCATAGATCGAGTTAATGAGACAATAGGGGTTTTAATTAGAAAGAGATTTCAATTAATCAACCAAAAGTCAGTTGTTTTTAGTCTTGAAAGAGATATTAACATAAATCAAGGATTTCTACGGATTAAGTCAAGTGAATAAATCGCATGAATCAAAAATAATAAGTGAAGTCTAGGTGGATTCTTCCTTAGGTATTACCTATCTCACATAAAGTTGTCTAAAAGTATTTTCCCAATTTACTCTCTGCCGTGTTCATAGTTAGTTAAATTAGTTAGTTAATTTTAGATTAAAAATAAATCCCCTTAATTATTAGGCTAGAAAATGAAAAGATAGTTAATACTAGTACTCTTGGTCCTTGAGGGTACGATATTCCGGACTCACCACGGCTATACTACTGTTCGATAGGTGCACTTGCCTTTGTCGAAATAATAGTTAGTTTCGAGCTCCATCAAGTTTTTGGCGTCGTTTTCGGGGACTAAGATATTAGGAAAAATAATTTTTTATTACTTTGGTCATTTTATTTATTTTCAATTTATATTTATTTTTAACTTCGCTAATTTTTCTTTATTTGCTTCTGGCAGGTAATTCTAGTTTATGACCAGAAGGAGCCCGTCAAGACCCTTGATTTTTGACAGTGATATAGAAGGTACCATTCGCAGAAATCGTAGGGAAATAAGGCGAAGCCTACAATACATAGAAGAAGAGCAAGATGACGATACCAACACTACCAAAGAGATGGCTAATAATAATCCGCTATCTCCTGTGGTTGCCGCAAACCCGGTGAATCAAAATCCTGCTCCTCGTACTATGTATGATTATGCTAAACCTAATTTAATAGGAAATGCATAAAGTATTGTTAGACCTGCTATTGCTGCAAATAATTATGAACTGAAACCTAACACTATATAGATGATTCAGCAATTTGTTCAGTTTGATGGTTTGCAAGATGAGGATCCAATCAATCACTTGGTGAATTTTCTAGAATTATGCGATACGTTCAAAATTAATGGCGTTTCTCATGATGCCATTCACCTTCAATTGTTTCCCTTTTCCTTGAGGAACAAAGCTAAACAGTGGTTAAACTCGTTACCACGAGGATCAATAGCTACATGGGAACAAATGACCGAAAAATTTTTATTAAAATATTTTCCGCCGGCTAAAACGGCTAAGTTGAGGAATGATATCTCTTCTTTTGTGCAGATGGATTTAGAGACACTTTACGATGCATGGGAGAGATACAAGTATTTATTAGAAGATGCCCTCACCATGGATTACCCTTGTGGCTACAGGGTCAAACTTTTTACAATGGTCTGAACCCCTCAACTAGGCAGTTGATTGATTCAGCCGCCGGTGGAATCCTAAATAACAAAACCCCAAAAGCGGCTTATGAGTTCATAGAGGAGAGGTCACTGAATAACTATCAGTGGCAAGTTACAAGGACAAGGCCAACAAAAGCCGCTAGTGTTTTCAACCTCGACGCAGTAACCATGCTATCAAATCAGGTAGAACTTTTAAGTAACAAAATTGCTGGTTTGTGTGGTTCTTCGTAGGTACATCCAGAAATGCAGTGCGATACAAATGGAGGAGGGACAAACAACACAGAATATCCGCCCTACAACCCTGGCATAGAAAGCGAACAGATGAACTATATGGGTAATAATTCTAGACCTCAAAATAACCCTTACAGTAACACTTACTAATCGTTTGTCAAAGTCTTAAAAATTTATATAAAGAATAATCGAGCCTAGAAACTAACTATGACAACGATTGAGGCAAGCGTACCTATCGAACAGTAGTATAGTTTAGTGGCAAGATCGGATTGTCGAACCCAAAGGAACCAAAAGTACTAATACTAACTTTCTTTTTATTATTTAGCCTAGAAATTAAAGGATTTATTAATTAATGTAAAATTAACTAACTATCAAGCTAAAGATGCAAAGAGAAAGAGAATGAATTGGGAAAATACTTGTAGGAAAAACCAATTGATTAAGACAATACCCGAGGAAGAATCCACCTAGACTTCACTTATTATTTAACTCTGAACTAGACGATTTATTCACTTTACTTGATCCGCAGGTTCCCTAATTTATATTAATACCTCTTTTGAGGCTACTAACGTCTAACCCTATATTGATTAATTGAAATCTCTTTCTAATTAAAACCCCTAGAATTGCATTAACTTGATCTATGGACTCCCATATTAGGTTTGACCCTAATCCGATAGATTTTGTCATCTTATTTCTAGGGTTGCAATCAACTCCGCTTAATTATGTTGGATCTACTCTTAAACAGGGACTTTTGCTCCACTGCCCAAGCACATCAATACTTGAAACAATATCCTGAAATATCGAAGCAAGAATTAGGAACACATAATTAAGAACAAATCAAGTATTTATCATAGAGTTCAGAAAACAATAACAAGATTTGTCTAAGCTTTCATCCCCCTCATGTATTTAAGGGGTTTATTTCATAATCATAAAAGAATACATCTTAGAAGAAAATATAAAACAAAACATAAGAAAAACCCTAAAAACACCTGAAGGAAATTGAAGGGAAAACCCTCTGTCTTGAGTATGATTCCGGGTTCTTGAGATGAATCAACTGGCTTTCTTCGAGTAAATTCCACAATTCTGGCCTCTCTGGCTTGGCTCCTCGGCCTAACTGGATGCCCCCTGAAGGTTGGCCTCTAGGGTGTTTATATAGGCTTTTGGAATGGCTTTCTTTGCCTTTAAGTACCCTAATTCGAATGAAATTCAAACAGGTCACGTCAGGGACACGCCCATGGTACACGCCCGTGTAAATCGTGGCCAAGCCGTGTTTGGGTCTGTTAAGGAGGTACGACCGTGTGGTCTTGGGCCCAAGCCATGTTGGTTTCGTAAGTTGGCTCATTTACTCCGTTTTAAGCCCGTTTCTTATTCTTTTCATCCTCCGGTGCTTTCCTAAGTATAAAACATGAAATTAAAGGATTAGGAGCACCAAATTCCACAATTCAAGGAATAAATCATCCAAAAGTATGCTAAATGTGGGATTAAAATATGTATATATTACGGTTGATCAAATACCCCCACACTTAAGCATTTGCTTGTCCTCAAGCAAAATCCTCAACTCACAATTAAAATGAACTTCCTAAATTTATAATATTCATCAATAATGTTCCATCATAATTCAAAAGTAATTCATAAATTGATAATTTAAATAGAAGGATCCTAAAGATTCAAATAATCAAAGTCATAGTTTTTATAGCATGAAAATATAGGTGTTTCCCCTTACCTGAATAATCACCTTTAATTCAAAATCAACAAGATTTGACATCCTCACTAAATATTCACTCAAATCACTCAAAGGGTTTAAGGTTCAAAATTAAGCACTCAAAAGTCGAACATGAAAAGTTAATCCCATAAGCTTGCCTGAAAATCAAATCTCAACCACTGTAAAATGAGATGATACACAAATCAAAAGGTCTTGTAATGGGGCTCGGTTTAAAGGTGTGGGTAAAGGCTGAATTAGAAGGTTAGAATCGAGATTGAATTGACAATTTACCTAACTAGAAAAATGAACTAATCCTGAACAATTACATCAATGGAAAACATGAAATACTAATAACATGAGCTTCTTCTCAAGATGTGGAATTTAAACATATAAGCTCAATTACATAGAGCTAATATTGAATATACTTCATTTTTTTTAAGAACAAATCATTACAATAATGAGAAAGCACTTTAACAACTGAAAAATAGAACATAGTTAGGCAACAACTAAAAATTAAATCTCGACAAAAAGGGAGTCAATGAATGGTGATAACAAATACAAGATGGGTTTTAGGTTAATTTTAGTGGGTGAGTTAATAAAAGGGTTGTTAGGATCAAAGAGGTTCACTAAGGGTTAATTGTGAGGGTAGGCTTTTTAGTGGAGTATGTGGGTTAAATCTTAAGTGCCTTTATCATCTCTCTATATCAAATCAATAATGTGGTCTTGACATGTATAATCGAAGCAAGTTCTAGAATAACAAATCAATGTTGACACACTCATAATCAAAAAGTGAGCACGAAAAGAATGTATGCTCTTCAAAATCTCATAAAAATTATGGGTTTTTGATATCAACCTTGTAAATTTCAAACTTCAAGGTAATAATTAGATTCAGGTAGACAACCTAACAAAGTTTAAACCATCACTGCACAATTATCAATGACTTAATCCAAAAAATATCAATACACATCATGAATCACAGGAAATTTCATTCTAATTAGTAATATGAGAAAATTACTTAAAGAACAAGGCATAATTTAAGGTATAATTCAGGGATTTGAGAATAATGCAGAAAGTTAGACACTTTCTTGAAATAAATATTCACCCCCACACTTAATATATACATTGCCCTCAATGTACAAAGATATATATGAAATTTAAGAGATAGGGAGAGGTGAAACTTCCTGAATTTGGATGGCTTCCTTGAGTTGGGAGTGTCGTGGTGTGGTGGCCGCCGACAATCTCTGCGCTAGATGAAGAAATTGGGAACTCGTAGAGAATTAGCCAGGAAATAATAATAATAATTCAAAATATACTGAATATATATTTAAAGACAAGAAAGATAAAGAGAAAGAAAATAGAAAGTAAAATAAAATTAAAAGAAAAGATTAATGGACCGAAGAGTCCTTATTGTTAGATAGTTCGCGAGGTGGGTGTGATTTCTAAGGTTGCGGTGGGGTGGCTATGGTCGTGGTCATGGTGATTCCCTAGTAGCCTTTAGAACCTAAATCAAAGAGAACGAAATAGAATAGATTAAACTACGTAAAAGAAAAATACAGAAAAGGAAAATAAAGGAGAAGTGAAAATGAAAATAGAAGTTAAATGGACTCAAAGGTCCTTTTCCTGTCGAGTTAATGAAGCGGCTGGCATGAACTTATGTAGATCGGTCACACAAAGGGAGACTGTGCTAAGATCCTTCTGTTTCTTCGACATGGATGATTGTTAGAACAAGAGCTAGGAGAGTGGAGGAAAGAATGAAAATGGAGAGGGGATGTAAAGCAGAAAGAAGGGTGGGGAGTAGGTAAGAAGGGGAGAGGGGTGGTTTAAATAGAAATTTCAGGTCTGGTATTTCCCACGCCCGTGTACTGTGGGTGTGTCGAGTCACACGGCCATGTTATGCTTCGTTTGTTTCTCCCACGCCCATGTGCAGGTCGCCACGCCCGTGTTGTTAAAACAGCGTCGACCACGGCTGCATCGCACGGCCATGGTGTTCAGTTGGGGTCCGTGTCTTGAAGATATTTTTTGTCCTGTGTCGTACTATCTCTGCCATGTCAGTACGTACATCCGTAGTATCCACACGGCCACGGCCACAGCCGTGTACAAGGCCGTGTGGTGCGGAAATTTGCACTTTGGTTAGTTTATAGTTAAGTGCTAAAAAGGAAAAGTAAAAGTAAAAATAAAAATGTGAAAATTAATGGGGTTAGTGCTCGGGTTGCCTCCCGAGAAGCACTCGTTTATAGTCTGAAGCTAGACTTACCTCTCATTCGCACATTCATGGTCGTTTGAGGAGTTGAAAGTCCTTCCTATCCTATCAGTCCTATTATCAGTATATAGTTCAAGTCGAGTAGCGTTTACTTTAAAAGTGCCGAATATAGGATTACTTACCTCGACGGTTCCGTATGGGAAAACATTGAGTACCCTAAAAGTGATTTCTTCGTTTGTATTAGGGTCAGGAGGAGGTATTCGAGGGTCTGCATTATCTAACAATACTTGATCTCCGATCTTAAATTCGTTTGTGCCACGGAATAGTGTTGGTTCTGCTTTGTGTATCCCTATCTTCTCCTTGAAGTGTGTCTTCCACTCGTCTAGTTCATCGATCTGAAGCCTTCGATCCTCATGAGTTATTTCCTAGTTGGCATGAGGTCTAGGGTCTGGCTCAGTTGGGTTGTTCTGTGGTGCTTCCTGAAAAGAAGGTTTAACCGAATGGTCATTAATAAAATTAATTTTCTTACCTTTATTACTCGATGTCCTAGCCGAGTCAAGAGCCTGGAGACTGATTGATTCGTCACCTACACAAAGTATGAGTTCATCTGCGCTGACATCAATTTTAGTCCTGGCAGTTGCTAAAAAGGGTCTTCCTAAAATTAAGGGGATACTATTGTCCTCATCCATGTCTAAAATGACAAAGTCTACTAGGAATACGAATTTATCAATTTTCACAAGAACATCTTCAATCATTCCACTAGGAATTCTAACAGTTTTATTAGCTAATTGAATGCTCATCCTAGTTTGTTTGGGTTTCCCTAGACCTAGTTGTTTAAACAATTTATAAGGCATAACATTGATGCTTGCCCCTAAATCAGCTAAAGCATTATCAATAGATAAATTACCAATTAAGCATGGAATTGTAAAACTCCCTCGATCATTTAATTTTCGTGGTAGTTTGTTTTGCAACATTGCTGAGCACACTGCGTTTAGTTCCACATGTGATTCCTCATCTAACTTCCTTTTGTTTGTTAACAGATCTTTTAAAATTTTCCTTGAATCTGGCATCTGCAAAAGAGCTTAAAGAAACGGTAAGTTAATATGTAATTTCTTTAAAAGTTTAAGAAATTTATCAAATTGTTCGTCTGTGTTGTCCTTCTTCATTGCATCAAGATAAGGTATACAAGGTTGGTACTCTTTAATTACCAGTTTTGGCTTATCGTGACTTACCTCGACCTTACCGTTCTCTACCGAATTCTCTTGGCTTAATTTAGGCTCATCTAACCCTACACTATCCTGAGCTGTTATGGCTTGAAGTTGCTCCTTTGGGTTAGTCTTAGTGTTGCTTGGCAACCTGCCTTGTGGTCGTTCAGAGATCAGCTTAGCGAGTTGCACTAATTGGTTCTCGATCCCTTGAATCGATGTTTATTGATTTTTTAGTGTTGTCTCGGTATTTTGAAAATGTGTTTCTGACACCGTTATGAATTTTGTCAGCACCTCTTCAAGGTTCGGCTTCTTTTCCTGTGGGTAGGGTTGTTGTTGGAAGTCTGGAGGGGGTTGTTGTCTATGATTTCCTTGACCACCCCATGAAAAATTGGGGTGGTTTCTCCAACCTGGATTATAAGTATTACTAAAAGGGTTATTTTGAGATTTAAAATTGTTACCCATATAGTGAACTTGCTAGTTCTCAACGCTCGGGTTGTAAGGTGGATATTCTGTATTGCTCATCCCTCCTCTATTTGTATCGCACTACATGACTGGATGTACCTGCAAAGAATCACATACGCCATCAATCTTTTTATTTAACAGTTCTACTTGGTTTGACAGCATGGTTACTACGTCGAGGTTGAAAACATCGGTTGCTTTTGTTGGCTTGGTCCTTGTGACTTGCCACTGATAGTTGTTCAGTGACATCTCTTCAATGAATTCGTAGGCAGCCTCAGGTGTTTTGTTTTTCAATGTTCTGCTGGCGGCTGAATCGATTAACTACCTAGTTAAGGGGTTCACACTGTTTTAAAAAGTTTGAACCTGTAGCCACAAGGGTAATCCATGGTGTGGGCACCTTCTCAATAGATCTTTGTATCTCTCCCATGCATCGTAAAGTGTTTCTAAATCAATCTGGACAAAAGAAGAGATATCATTTCTTAACTTGGCCATTTTAGCTGGCGAAAAATATTTTAATAAAAATTTTTTGGTCATTTGTTCCCATGTAGTAACTGACCCTCGTGGAAGAGAATGCAACCACTGTTTGGCTTTATTCCTCAAACAAAAGGGAAATAACCGAAGACGGATGGCATCGTCAGAAACGCCATTTATTTTGAAAGTATCGTAAAATTCTAGGAAATTTGCCGAGTGATTGTTTGGATCTTCATCCTGCAAACCATCAAACTGAACAAATTGCTGTATCATCTGAATAGTGTTAGATTTCAGTTCAAAATTATTTGCAGCAATAGCAGGTCTAACAATGCTTGACTCAGTTCCTGTTAAATTAGGTTAGCATAATCATACATAGTTCGAGGAGCATGATGTTCGGCCACCTCTGGAGGTAGCGGATTATTCTCAGCCATCTCTTCAGTGGTATTAATTTCGACTTCTTGCTCTTTTTCTGTGTAATTTAAGCTTCGCCTTATTTCTCTACGATTTTTGCGAACAGTGCCTTCAATATCACTGTCGTAAATTAGGGGTCCTGTCGGGTTCCTTCTAGTCATAAACTAGAGGTACCTGCCAAGAACAAATAAAAGAAGAAAAAATAGTAAGGTTAAAAGCAAAATAAAAATAATAAATTGCAAAAATAAAAATGGCTAAAGTAAGAAAAATTGAGCTTTCTTAATATTTTAATTCCCCAGCAACGACGCCAAAAACTTGATCATGTGTTAGAGTCTTAAAAATTTATATGAAGAATGATCGAGCCTAGAAACTAACTATGACAATGATTGAGGCAAGCGCACCTATCGAACAGTAGTATAGTTTAGTGGCAAGACCGGATTGTCAAACCCAAAGGAACCAAAAGTACTAATACTAACTTTCTTTTTATTATTTAGCCTAGAAATTAAAGATTTATTAATTAATGTAAAATTAACTAACTATCAAGCTAAAGATGCAAAGACAAAGAGAATGAATTGGGAAAATACTTTAAGCCAAAGGAGCAACTTTAAGCCATAACTGCTCACAATAGTGAAGGGTTAGATGAACCAAAATTTAGGCAAGAGAATGTTGTAAACGAAGGTAAGGTTGAGGTAAGCCATGATAAATTAAAACTGGTAATTACAGAGTACCAACCTCGTGTACCATACCCCAATGCGCTGAAGAAAGACCACACAAATGAACAATTTGGTAAATTTCTTTAACTTTTAAAGAAATTACATATTAACTTACCTTTTCTTGAAGCCCTTTCGCAGATGCCCAATTCAAGGCAATTTTTAAAAGAGCTTTTGACAAACAAACGAAGGTTAGATGATACATCGCATGTGGAGCTAAATGTAGTTGCTCAGCAATTTTACAAAATAAACTACCACAAAAGTTAAAAGACACAGGGAGTTTTACAATTCCGTGCTTAATTGATAGCTTATCTGTTGATAATGCTTTAGCTTATTTAGGGGCAAGCATCAATGTTATGTCTTATAAAATGTTTAAACAGCTAGGTCTAGGGAAACCTAAACAAACTAGGATGAGCATTCAATGAGAAAACTATTAGAATTCCTAGGGGTATAATCGAAGAAGTACTAGTAAAAATTGATAAATTCATATTCCCAATAGACTATTTCGTTTTAGACATGGATGAGGACAATAATATTCCTTTAATTTTAGGAAGACCCTGTTTAGCAACTGCTATAACTAAAATAGATGTTGGTACAGGTAAACTCATACTTTGTGTAGGTGACAAAATAATCACACTTCAGGCTCTTGACTCGGCTGGGACATCGAGTAATAAAGGTGAGAACACAAATTCTAGTAATTTGGTTCAACCTCCTTTTCAGGAAGCACCACGAAATTAAACAACTGAGCCATATCCCAGACCTCGTACCAATAAAGAAATAACTCATGAAGAATGAAGGCTTCATATCGATGAACTACGAGTGGAAGCCACATGTCAAGTAGAAACCAAGAACACACGAAGCAAAATCGATGCAACTACCTAACGAACTTAACGATGAAGCAAACTACTTCAAGGTTGGAGACTGAGTGCTAATGGATAATTCAGATCCTCGTGTTCCCACTTCTGAATCTAATGGAATAATCCCTTTCACGGTACTTAATACTTTCCCATACTGTACAGTCGAGGTAACACATTCTCAATTCAAGGTAAATCGTACTCGTCTAAAACCTTATTTTAATACAATTGATAGTAAGAATGAGGAGTTTCAACTCCTCAAACCACCATGATTATGCGAATGAGAGGTAAGTCTAGCTTAAGACTTTAAACGAGCACTTCTCGGGAGGCAACCCGAGCACTAACTTCACTAATGTCATTATTTTCGATTTTTAGGACCTAACTCAAAACTAATCAAATTAATAAAGCGCAGGTTTCTCTATCCACACGGCCTTGCACACGGGCGTGGCCGTGGCCGTGTGGACACTACGAAAAGATACATGGGCATGGTAGAGACCATGCAAACCAAAGATGATAATTTTTCCCAAACCACAGGTGGCGATACAATGCCACGGCCATGCGATACGGCCGTGGTAGACATTGAGAAAGTCACATGGGTATGAGACACGCCCGTGCTTTGAGGCTGTGGCCGACACTGATCAAACAACATGGGTGTGGAAACCTCTACACGATTGTAGGAGAAACGAACGAAGCACCACAGAACTGTGTGATACGGCCATGTTAACTAACACGCCCATGGAACACGGGCATGGAAAGCCACTAGATCCCTGTTTCCTATTTAAAACCCCCATTCTTCTCACTTTCTCCTCAATTTCTTCTTCTTCCAAACCTTAGCCACCACACCCCCCCTTTTTCTTTATCTTTCCCCTTTCATTTTCCTTTTTCCCTTTCCCTCACTCTTTCTCTACACCACATCCCCATGTCGAAGAAGCGAAAGGACCCTAGCACAGTCTCCATGTGCGAGACCAATCTCCATAAGTTCATGGCGATCGCTTCATTACCTCGACAGGACAAGGACCTTTGAGTCCATTTATTTTTTCTTTTTCTTTTATTTCCATTTTTAAATTCAGTCCCTTTATCTTTCTTATCTTAAATTTATATTATTATATTTTGATTTCTTTAATTTAGGTTCAAAGGGCTATTAAGGAATGGCCACACCATGGCCCTAGTATCCACCTCCGCCTTCATCTATGCCCAACTTACCGTTTCTTTTCCTTGACTCCATCCAAAATTCAGGAAGTTCACTTCTCTCCCTATCTTATGATTTTATGTATTGTAGATATCTATCTTTGTACATTGAGGACAATGTACGTCTTAAGTGTGGGGAGGTGTCAACAAGACTCTCGTATTAGAAAATCCCAGAATTATGCTTTGTCTTAAGTAATTTTCTCATATTACTATTAGAACGAAACTTCTATTAATTTATGATTTTCATTGATATGTTTCGGATTAAGTCATAAGTAATTGTGCATTGATGGTTTAAACTTTAAGATATTAGAGAATCAAGCATGATAAGTCTATTTTCCGTAATTAAAATTTTTAGGTTGTTTTCCTAATCTTAAGTACTACTTTGAAGTTCGAAATTTATAAGGTTGACATCAAAAACCATAATTTTTTTGAGTCTTTGAGCCTTTTAGAGCATATATTTTTCTTTCTCACATTATTGATTATGAGTGTGTCAATATTGATTTGTTATTCTCGACTCACCCATTAATATTAACCAAAAAACCAAAATTTTAATTCCCCTAATCTTTTGACGTCCCTTTTTGTCGAGATTTGATTTGAGCAATTGGCTAACTATGTTCTCTATTTTAGTTGTTAAAGTTCTTTCTTATCATTGTATGTTCTTAAAAAAAGTTGAAGATATATTCATTATTAGTTATTATGAGCTGAAACTGTTAATTCCATATCGTTAGAAGAAGCTCGTATTACTTAGTGATAAGTTTTCAATCAATGTAATTATTCAGTATTAGTTATTTTTCTAAGTTAGGTGATTGGTAAATTTGATCTCGATTTTAACCCTCTAATTTAGCCTCTATACACACCTTTAACCCAAGCCCCATTACAACCCTTTAAGACCTTTTGATTTAAGTATCATCTCAAAGCCTATATAAACACCCTAGGGGGCAACCTAAAAGGGGGGTCGACAGGACGTCGAATAGACGCCGAGTAGAAGACAGAAATTACTCCAAGGCAGCCATCAGGAATAGCTTAGGAGAAGGATCTCCATCAAGACTGAGGATCTCCCATCAAGTTCTTTAAAAGTTTTTGGGTTTTCTTATGTTTTGTTGTTTTCCCTATTCTAATATGTTTCCCTCTTGTAGTATGAACTAAATCCCTTAAATACCTAAGGGGATGAAACCTAAGACGAATCTTATTATTATATGATTTATGAGATAAATACTTGTGTTTATTATTAATTGTGAGTTCTTATTCTTGTTTGATAATTCAGGTTTTTGATTCAAGTCCAATGTGCTTATTCAGTGGAGCAAAAGTCCCTGTCTAAGAGTAGATCAACACAATTAAGCGGAGTTGATTGCAACCCTAGAAATAGGGCGATGAAAATCTGTCGGAACAGGGTCAAACCTAATAAGGGAATCCATAGATCGAGTTAAAGAGACAATAGGGGTTTTAATTAGAAAGAGATTTCAGTTAATCAACCTAGAGTCAGTTGTTTTTATTCTTGAAAGAGATATTAACATAAATCAGGGATTTCTACGGATTAAGTCAAGTGAATAAATTGCATGAATCAAAAGTAATAAGTGAAGTCTATGTGGATTCTTCCTTAGGTATTGCCTATCTCATATAAAGTTGTCTAAAAGTATTTTCCCAATTTACTCTCTGTCGCGTTCATAGTTAGTTAAATTAGTTAGTTAATTTTAGATTAAAATAAATCCCCTTAATTATTAGGATAGATAATAAAAAGATAGTTAATACTAGTACTCTTGGTCCTTGAGGATATGATATTTCGGACTCACCACAGCTATACTATTGTTCGATAGGTGCGCTTGCCTTTGTCGAAATAATTGTTAGTTTCGAGGTCCATCATCTAGACTAAATGACTGTGTAGCATGTTATTAGATCTGTTTTAATTCTGAAAAGATTAATTAGATTGGGTTATAATCAGTTGATACGGACAAGTATTCGAAGGAATATTTGTAGCACTCTAGACATAGAAGTTGCAATCTGTACAGGGAAAGGGAGAAAAATCTGGATATCATTCTTGAGTTTTTTAGACATACAAAAAATCAAAATGATAACTCAAAGTCTGGCTATTGAAAGAAATAGACTGCAATAGTGATTCCTTAAGTAGTAGAATGGTCAAGATTTTTCCATGGCTTTATTATGTTATAGAAATAAACCCAAGTAATTCCAACCTTTATCATTCAACATTACAAACTCTTTCCCACTTATTTTTGAGAATTGCGACAACATTTTAATTGCCATAGCATATTTTTAGTCATACTTGATTTTATTATTCCTTCATTGCATCTCTTTATCAATTAATCACCTATTCCTTTTGCACAATTTAATTAGCCAGTTTCATAGTAATATCATAACCAATTACTTTAGTCAATTATGATCCTTGTGGAGACAGACTCACTCATCACTTTATTACTTGATCCGACGTGTATACTTGCACATTCACATTACACATTCATACGCGACACTACCAGAGAAAAGGTCTCATTGTAATCGATGCCTTCTTTCTGTGTGTAGCCTTTCTCTACAAGTCTAGCTTTGTGTGTTTCCACTTTCCCTTCCGCATTTCTCTTCTTCTTGTAGATCCACTTACACTCTATGATTTTAATCCCAACCGATAAGTTTACAAGTTCCCACACCGTATTGGATTTCATAGAATCCATCTTGGCATCCATGACCTACTTTTAGAGCTTGGAATTAGCATCCTGCATAACCTCCTCGTAAGTGAGTGGATCATCATCCTCGTGATTGGCTTCAATAATATAAATACTACCATCATAAATGAAGAAGTCTGTTTTCTTAGAAACTCTCCCACTACGACGGATTCCCCAATGAAGTTGATCATTTGTAGGTATTTCTACAACTTTCTAGAGTACCACTTTACTTTGAGGCTTAAAGTTATCTATGTAGCTTTCCTCGAGGAAAATAGCATGAATAGAAAATTTAATCGTATTATCTTTCGGATTGTAGAATAATCCTCCCTTTGTTCCTTTTGGATATCCTACAAACATGCACAGTTATGTCCGTGCATCCAACTTCTTTGCATCATTATCCAGAACACGTTTTAAATGTAACACCCCAAACCTGGCCTGGATGTTATGGCCGAATCTGGCGGCGCCACATGATAGTGCTTTAGAAAACATAACTACGTTAAAACCAATTTTAGGTATCTTAGGCTATCGTCAAAAAGTCTCGTTTATTTATTTATTACCCAGTTTCAAAACCTTATACATTCGTGGAAGCTTTCAAAAATAATTTTCGAATTCGTATGTATTTTAATAAAACCTTTGTTTACTTTGAAAACTTGAGTTTTCTTATTTCTAACCGCAGTACCATTACGTCATAAATTCCAAAATTAAAACAAAATACGTAAAGGCCTTATTACATAAAAATTTACCTAGATTTAATCAAACCATAATGAAAAATAAAACCATAATTAAAATGTCTAGAACCGTGGTCACCGCCGAGTCCTCTGCCGCACCAATCCGTGTACTGCTGGGGATTACCTGAATAGGTTAAATAGGAAAGGGTGAGTTTTCGCAAACTCAGTGTGTAATCCCCAAAGAAAACATACACACAGTCATATTAGAAAACAGATAGAAATTCATAGTTCGGGCCTGAGCCCATTACAGAAACGGTGTGGACCTTAGCCCACTCAGATACAAAATCAGATATATTATAGGGCCTCAGCCCATTTCAGACAGAATATGCAGGTAACAGAGTCCTACCCACCAGCCTCTACACACCAACTCTGTCCAACCGTACACACCATGTAGGGATAAAATCAACCCACCCAGCCCTACACACTAGGTTGTACCGAATGCGGCACATAATCAGAAATTTGCAGCTGAGCTGCCAAATATTAGGCTTAAGAGCCTTTCAGATACTTCCTCCAATCATCATCCACCCACCTCGATGCAATGCAACATACAAGAATGGCATGCAATTATGCAATTAAAACTCATATATTCAGAGCAGAATACATGCTTAGTACATAAACCAAACAGACAGAGCATTCAATTAGGGGTCTAAGTACTGCTTATCGACCCTAAGGTAGGTCCACAGTCGACTTGGGCGACCCGTGTAACCTTACAAAGTTTTCCAAAAAAATGGGCTCACATGCCTGTGGCCTGCCTGTGTGGCCCACACGGCCCAAATTGGCATTGACAGTGTGGATTACACGACCTCGCTCAATCAAGCACACGGCCGGGCCCGTCGATCACACAACCTAGCCTAGAATCCCACACGCCCGTGTGGTTCACCCATGTGGGCCCACACGGCCCAATTGGTCGAGCCCGTGTGTTGCACACAGCCTTACCCAACCATCACATGATCGTGCCACTCACGCATGGCCTGGCTCGTTGATCACACGGCCGTGTGGTGACTAACAGTCTTGCACACGGCCTACCACACGGGCGACCACACGCCTATGTGGCGTCGATAGAATGGTTTTTGACTTTCATCGAAACATCGTTTTCTCTGTTATTGGGTACACACCTGTATCATTTTTTATGTGTTAGCACTCCTAAGCCCTCCAAAGCCTGCAAATCAACATACACAACCTCGATATAGCAAACTAGAGACTAAAACTAACGAATTCGGTATTAAGGAATTTTCCTCAAACTCGACTTACCGCTAACAAATCAATCACTACTTCGAGCCAAATCGACACAATGCTGATTCCAGCCTGTCAAATACCTCATACACGCAACAAAAACCCTTTAGAAAAACTTAACCATTCAAAGGAGAAACTAAGGTTAATTCAACCCACAACTTGCTGAACGTACGTCTCAAATCTGAATAATAGAAACGATTGGATAAAAAGAACCAGAATACGAGGGGAAAGTAGCAGAATGTCGACAGCAAAAGGGGAGATGGAAGGGGAATTTGTCAGCAACTGGAGAGGAAGAAAAAAGAAAAGCCTAGCTGAATTTTCAAAAAGAGTGGCAGTACTGAACAGAAATTGTTAACCCCTAACCTTTTCCCCTTAATTCTCTCCCTACTATCAATTTTTTAGTCCAACGCAAACACTCTGGACGTGACAGGCAAAAATAATGCTCACGCAGAGATTCGAACTCCAAACCTCCACCAACCTCAACACTCCACTTAGCCACTAGACCAGTGGGCCCATTCTGTTAATTACTTACACACTTTGGCTTATAAGCCTATTAACCAATGTTTGGGCTTTATTCATAAAAATACCCAAATTCACCCAAGTTGAGACTTGAACTGGGGACCTCCCACACACACCCAGAACACATATCCACCGAACCATACACTCATTCATGCTAAAATTAACAAAGCTGAATTTAAAAAAAAAAATAGGGCGTTACAGCTGAACAACCCCATATTCTAAATTGATTTAGCGCGGGTTTCTTTCCACGCTACATGTAATGTAACAGTCTGGTTTAGACCCTAGTCGGAATAGTGGTTTCGGGACAACAAGTCCAAGTCAAAAAAATATTTTAATATTATTTTCCGTGCTTATAGTATGTGAATTGACATGTGTGAAATTCCGTGATTTAATTTTATCGTTTGTGTGCTCGATTTGATAAAAGGACTTAATCGCATAAAATGCAAAAGTAGCTTTCTATTTGTTAAAGTGCTTATTATCTATGGTTTATTAAATGTGAGGTCCTTATTATATGATTAGACCATAATTAGTGGATTATGACATAAATGGTCATCCATTATATGTTTGATTAATGTTTTAATTGAGGGCATTTTAGTAATTGTGTAAACAAAGGTTAATTAAATAAAACTAAAGCCAAATTTAGTCCATCTTTGTCTTCCTTAACTGATTGAAAGAAAGAAAATAAGGGTATAGAAGTTTTCTCATATTCGGCCATTACTAAGCTTGATTAAGGTATGTGTTTTGGTCCGTTTTCGATGATTTTTACATTTTTGTGATCGTTGCTAAGTAATCCATCAAGCCCATGTTTTAATTTCTGGATTTGATGAAGATTTTTAGATATGCCATTGATGATTTTGTAAGCTTTGTGATGATAGTTGTTGATGGAGCTTGAAACTAACTAATATTTCGACAAAGGCAAGCGCACCTATCGAACAGTAGTATAGTTGTGCTGAGTCTGGAATATCGTATCCTCAAGGACTAAGGGTACTAGTATTAACTATCTTTTTATTATCTAGCCTAATAATTAAGGGGGTTTATTTTTAATCTAAAATTAACTAACTAATTAACTAACTATGAACGCAACAGAGAGTAAATTGGGAAAATACTTTTAGACAACTTTATATGAGATAGGCAATACCTAAGGAAGAATCCACCTAGACTTCACTTATTACTTTTGATTCATGCTATTTATTCACTTGGTTAATCCGTAGAAATCCCGGATTTATGTTAATATCTCTTTCAAGACTAAAAACAATTGACTCTAGGTTGATTAATTGAAATCTCTTTCTAATTAAAACCCCTATTGTCGCATTAACCCGATCTATGGATTCCCTTATTAGGTTTGACCCTAATCCGACAGATTTCTGTCACCCTATTTCAAGGGTTGCAATCAACTCCGCTTAATTGTGTTGATCTACTCTTAGACAAGGACTTTTGCTCCACTGAATAAGCACATTCGACTTGAATCAATAACCTAAATTATCAAACAAGAATAAGAACTCACAGTTAAGAATAAGCATAAGTATTTATCTCATAAATCAAATAATAATAAGATTCATCTTAGGTTTCATCCCTTAGGTATTTAAGGGATTTAGTTCATACTAATAGAGGGAAACATATTAGAATAGGGAAAACAACAAGACATAAGAAAACCCAAAAACTTCTAAAGAACTTGATGGGAGATCCTCAGTCTTGATGGAGATCCTTTTCCTAAGCTATTCCTGACGGCTATCTTGGAGTAATTTCTGCCTCTACCCGGTGTCTATTCGACGTCCTGTCGACCTCCCCTTTTGGGTTGCCCCCTAGGGTGTTTATATAGGCTTTGAGATGCCTTTCTTGGCCCATTAGTAATCTTTTCCGAATAGAATTAAACCTAGGGAGGGTAGGGACATGCCTGTGTGACACACCCGTGGTGGACTCCTTCGGCTTTGGTCGATTTTGCTCGCCACCCACGGCCATGTGATCTGCCCATGGTCGATGGTCCAGGCCGTGTGGTTTCCTAAGTAGGCCTATTTTGCCCTTTTTTGGCCCGTTTCTCTTTCTTTTCGACTTCCTAAGCTCTCCTGAGTATAAAAAATGAAATTAACAGATTAGGAGTATCGAATTCAACAAACCCTATGGAAAATCATCCAAAATTAAGCCAAGCATGGGGTTAAAATATGTGTAAATTATGGTTTATCAAATATCCCCACACCTAATACTGTGCTTGCCCTCAAGAAAAATCCTCAACTCACAATTAAAATTAACTTCCTCAATTCATAATTCTTATCAATAATGTTTCATCATAATTCATAGATAATTCATACATTGATAATTTAACTAAAAGAGTCCTAAAGATTCAAACAATCTAAGTCATAAATTTTTATAGCACGAAAACATAGTTGTCTCCCCTTACCTAAATACTTACCTTTGATTCAAAACTGACAAGAATTGACATCCTCACTAAAGATTCACTCAAATCACTCAAGGTGTTTAAGGTTCAAATTAAGCACTCAAAAGTCACACATGAAAAGTTAATCCCATAGGCTTGCATGAAAATCAAATCTCCACCATTATAAAATGAGATGATACACAAATCAAAAGGTCTTAAAGGGTTGTAATGGGGTTGGGTTAAAGGTGTGTATACAGGCTGAATTAGAGGGTTAAAATCAAGATCAAATTTACCAATCACCTAACTAGAAAAATAACTAATACTGAATAATTACATTGATTGAAAACTTATCACTAAATAACACGAGCTTCTTCTATTGATATGGAATTAACAGTTTCAGCTCATAATCACTAATAATGAATAAATCTTCAACTTTTTTTAAGAATATACAATGATAAGAAAGAACTTTAACAACTAAAATAGATAACATAGTTAGGCAACTGATCGAATCAATTCTCAACAAAAAGGACGTCAAGAGATTAGGGAAATTAAAAATTTGGTGTAACATCCCAAACCTGGCCTAGAAGGTAGGCCCAAATCCGGCGTGTAACACCCCAAACCCAGCCTAGAAGTTAGGCCCAAATATGGAATGTCACATTAAATGCACACTTCAAAACAATTTTACTAATTAACCATTTAAGGCCCAAAAGCCCAGAACCCTTGTATCTTGTTAAGTTACGTTGAAAAGCCCATATTTTAGAAAACATTCATAGGTTAAGTTATTTCGAAAACCATGTTAACTTTAGAAATTTTATGAAATTTATTAAGTGGATAGTTGAAACTATAATAATAAAACCCAAAATCTAAAGTCAATTAGGAGTTACATGGCCTTATTACAATCCAATGAAAAAAACAAAGTATTTAAAATAAATTCATTTGAACGAAATAAAACATTTGATCAGCTTGTAGTGTGGCCATCTCCGAGTCCTTTCCCACGTCGAGTCGTCTATTCAGGATCACCTGAAACATTAAGTAAAAGGGTGTGAGTTTCAAAACTCAGTGTGTACAACCCTTGGCAATCAAATCACATACAAATATTCACATTGGGCCTAAGCCCTATCAAAATCGATGGTCTTGGGCCTTAGCCCATAATGACCTCATATCATATCATATCATATCATATCGTATCGTATCATATACAAACAAGATAATGCAAAACCCTCCTCAGAAATCCATCTGCTACACACACCATTTCTCTTCCAACCATAACACACCTGTGGGGATTTCTAAATCAACCCACCCATCCTCTACACACCAAAGGTAGCTCGGTTGCGGTACTACCTAACGTTGCAGCAAAACTGCTAATCATATAATGGGCTTAAAGCCACCAATGGATCCATGGCCATACGACTATGCGATCCTCAAATCTTCCTCCGTACCATTATTCCCACCCATATGCATCCTAAGCAGAATATCATATGAATGCATCAAACACATGAGTAACATCCACAAACTCATATTCGTCACATAGGGGTATTTTTGTCATTTCACTACCCAGGGGTATTTTCGTAATTCTACCCTACAATGGTATTTTGGTAATTTGGCAAAATAGGGGTATCTTGGTAATTTTGCAAAATAGGGGTATCTTGGTAATTTTGCAAAATAGGGGTATTTTGGTACTTTTGCAAAATAGGGGTATTTTAGTAATTTACAAATCTAGGGGTATTTTAGTAATTTACAAATCTAAAGGTATTTGGTCCCCCTCGGGTTTTCGTTATGAACTTTGGCCCATCAACAAGTCCTCGCGGCTAAAGTGAACAGACACTACGCACCAGGTAGGATTCCAGAGAAGAGGAGGTGGGCCGCTAGGGCCGCTTAAGTACCAAGCTCTCCCTAGATCCAATCCTAGACATGCACATGCCCGTTACCACACTTTAACCTAGCGACTTGTCCACGGATATGTTTAATTATTAGAAAGTCTTACGCGGTTTAAGATTTGTTCAGTACTAAGCCTAAAGTCCATAAAACCCTAGCATACTAGTCTACGTCCCCATAAAGCCCATCAACCCATTTCACGTTCATATAACGCATAATGGGCACATCACATTTTTATGGCCCACTAGGCCTAAATCTCAATCGTATGACCCATTAGGCCCAAAACAAATCCAGATCATGAAACATGCATGCTTAACCCAATTCATATAATCAAATTAATCCATTTCATCAAACTTAGCCATTTAGCCAATTTCGGCTTTTCGACAATTCTGCATTGTCGATTTCGTGTGTGCATAGTGCTTGTACACACCTGGTAACCACGCGCACTGTAAAACCCTTAATCACGAACCTACAATTGACATCACCTAACGATTAATCATAACTTAATATACACTTTATCAGAAACCGAAACCTCACTGTAACCTTACCGTGTGCAACACATTCTAGTAGCCCTTCCTTAGCTACTATTTGCGATTATCCTCTAGACCTGCACCCAAACATACATTGTCAAAATCAAGTGACCCATATTCCTCATAAGTCACCCCTATGAGCCATAATATATTCGACCATTTACTAAACCACCACCGGGACGAGTACACTTACTTCTTGCTATGATCCTTACCTATCACGCTTGTGATGATTGAACCTTATCCTTGTTATCACAGAGTTAACGACAGGACAGTTAGATAGTCTCTCGGCTTTTAGTAAAATGTACAAGTGAGGTTAACCGAATACTTACCAACTCCCCTTTCGATCCTGCGGCCTAGATAGCTACTGAACGAGATCCGGCTTTTAAAACTTGATTAAGAATAGATAACAGTAACCGATTTGTGATGGTGGAAAAATAACTAGGAATCAGTAAAAAGATAGGGCTATTCAATTATAAGGGAGTACTCGGCTTTCAGAGAAAGAAGAAAAACGCAACACCAATGGGGATTTCGGCAAAAAGGAATGATGGTTTTTCGGTAATGGAAGAATTCGACAATGGGAGAAATAGAATGAGGGGGAGAAAAGAAAAGTAATGGAAAACCCAATGAACCTTTCAAACGAATTCGGTAAAGAAAAGAAAGACTGACCTATTTGTAAAACTCTCCAAATGTCAAAAGCCACAATGAAAATTCGTAATACCCCCTAAAAGACCCAAAAATGGCACTCATCTACCATTCTAAGCTGAATTTATAACTCTCCACTTCCTAAAATGGCACCAACTCTTCGCACTTCTCAGCTCCTAACTTTTCTCCCTAATAACACCTTAGCCTTATCCGAATTTCCCTCCATTATCAGTTCCCCTTACCACTCCAACGCAAGAGTTCATATTCAACACAACTCTGGCTGTCCACCAATGCAAAATAAAACACTCCAAAAATACCACTCCTAATGCTCGAACCTTGGACCTCCTCAGCTGACAACACGCCACCTTATAGCTCCCCAAGTAACGCCACTTGCCACTGGACCACAAGCCCAATTGTGCCATTTTTCTTCTTCATTTATTTAAAAGGCCTACTAACTGAAGTCATAGTTCCCTTGGACTAAAACCAAAATTTTTCCTATACCCTTACTTGATCCCAAAACATCTCTAACACCCCTAAACACTCCAAATTCATTAACCCTCAAAGCCCACATGCCAATTGTCCTTTTCTTGCTCACTTAAAAATTTCCTGAGACCCAAAGCCCAAAGCTCAATAGGCCCAATTATACTAGGCCCAAATTCGAGGCGTTACATGACGTGTCACATCAAAGGCATAATTCAAATAATTTTGCTAATAAAAAATTTAAGGCCCAAAAGCCCAAAATCCTTGAGTCTTGTTAAGTAATATAAAAACCCATTTTATAATTTTAAGTACTTCGGAAACCAAGTTTAGACGTAAGAAATTTACTCAGGTTTAATAATTAAGTAAACAGTTGAAACAACAAAGCCCAAAGTCTAAAGTCAAACAGAGTACAAGGCCTTATTACATCCAACGAAAATAAGCAATTAAAACTATGTCTTTTGAAACAAATAAATAAAAATTTAAACATCTTCTTGTAGTGTGGCCATCTCTGAGTACTCTCCCACGTCAAGCCATTTACTGAGGATCACCTGAAACATTAAATAAAGGGTGCGAGTTTTGAAACTCAGTGTGTACAACCCTTGGCATTCAATTCAATATATAATTACCACATTGGCCTGAGCCCTATCAAAATCGGTGGTCTTGGGCCTTGGCTCACAATGACCTCATATCATATCATATCATATGCAAAAAAAGGCAATGCAAAACCCTCCCTAAAAATCCATCCGCTACACACCATTTCCCTTCCAACCCTACACACCTGTAGGGATTTCTAAATCGACCCACCCATCCTCTACACACCAAAGGTAGCACTCACAGTGGCACTACTCAACGTTGCAGCAAAGCTGCTAATCATATAATGGGCTTAAAGCCACCGATGGATCCACGGTCGTCAAGCGACTATGCGATCCTCAAATTCTTCCTCCGTACCATAATTCCCACCCATATCATATGAATGCATCATGCACATGAGTAACATCCATAAAACTCATACTCATCACATAGGGTATTTTAGTCATTTCACAATCAATGGTATTTTCATAATTCTACCCTACAGGGGTATTATCGTAATTCTACCCTACAAGGGTATTTTCGTAATTCTGCCCTACATGGGTATTTTCGTAATTCTGCACTACAGGGGTATTTTTGTAATTTTGCAAAATAGGGGTATTTTGGAAAATTTGTAAATCAGGGATATTTTGGTGATTTCACAAATCAAGGGTATCCTAGTAATTTTACAATTAGGGGTATTTTAGTAATTTTGCAAATCTAAGGATATTTTGGTACATTTCAAATCAGGGGTATTTGGTGTAATATCCTAGATTTGGGGGTTATGCATTTGGTGCATAATTCAAGTGTTAGTGGGCGTAGTGTATGTTTGGATGTGTTTTAGGGGTTCCTAAAACCCTAGGATGAAAGGGAATGCCTTGGAAAAATATTTGGATTTCAAGCTTAGGAAAGGGAGCTAGGTGAATGGGGTCTTAAGAGAAATTGTAGGGAGTTCATGACACATAGGAACCATGTGGTAAAGTGGCTGGGGGACGTTACCTAAGGAGCAGGGAAGCTTGCGTCAAAGGGCTTCGGGAGGGAGGAGGTTCGAATCAAGAAGGCAGCACAAGGTGTGGTTTTATTTTTCAAATTGGCGTCAAGAGAGGAAGGAGTGTTGGACGGCATGTGGACTTCCAAAAGGATGAGATAAGGCTTGGTTTTATTTTTTTTTTAAATTCGGCTATAAGGTAAGGATAAATGTAGATTTATTCAATTTATTTTGAATGAGTTGTATGGAGAGGAAATAGGAAAGAATTAAGGGATATGATAGGAAAGAATTAAGGGATATGATAGGAAAGAATTAAGGATATGATAGGAAAGAATTAAGGGATATGATAGGAAAGAATTAAGGGATATGATAGGAGAAGATATGGTGGCCGGCCAAGGGACTCTCTTGGTGTGCATTTTTGGTTTGGAAGCTTAATAAGGAGGGTGTGCCGAAATTTAGTTTTCTCTTTTCCCATTTGTGCCGTTTTCTTTATGTGAAGAAGCTACCTAGTTTCGGCTTGCCAGTTCCTTTTAGTGTTGACCGAAACTTCAAAGAGCATTAGGGCCATTTGTATTTCATTCTTTTTCTCCCTATTTGCTAGCTTGGCCGAATCTATTACCCTTTCCAAACTTCCTCTTTTATTTTGTGTTAGCCGAATCCTCCTTTGCAACCATTGCCGAATTTTTCAACTTCTTCTTTTCTTCTTTTTCTCTCACGATTCCTTCAAAAGGCCGAATCCCCTATTTTGATGTCATAGCCAAATATTGAATCACCTTTTGAAGGGCTTAGCCGAATCTTTTGTGGCCTTATTCTCCTTCTTCTTGTCGCAAGTCTTAAAAACCGAATCTTTTCTCTTTGAGTCTCTTCAAGTAAACGATAGTGGTAAGTATTTCCTTTTAGTAATCGATTTTATCTTCTCTTCATGGATGTGCCGAAATCAAGTGTTAAGGCCTTGGTTTTGGGTTAGCCGAATATTCATAAGCCATGTTATGTGTGCCTTTTGTTTGTAGCCGACGTTAATGAGCATCAAAGGAGTCTTTTGGGATTGGAAGCAATCAAGGTAGGCCAAGGTAAGTGACGTGGTGTTCGGCCAAGGGGGCCATTTTCATGGATTTATGTGTTAGGCCTATTCTAATATGGTTTCACTCAGGGATTTTGACAACTTCATAGATCAGTGGTGATTCGGGATTTAGTTAAGCAAGGAATAGGGGAGTTTCGGGATTGAGTAGACTGTGCCAAAAAGGTTTGTAGTTATCGCACTGTTCTCTTGATTGTTTTTATGTGTTATTATGTATATGTGTATGATGAGTATGGTAACCGAAATAAGGGCTAAGATGGTGGATACCCAAGGTGGGTGATCGAATAATCAGGTCAGTGTTTTATGATATTAAATGATCACTAATGAATATGTGAAATGGTGATAAGCATGTGTTGTACACTCTATTGAATGATATTTTCGTCATGATATATGTATATGTATGGGGATTGGGACATGATTATTGAAGGACAGGGTGTACATTATGTACGTGGTCTGATGTTAGCCTTGTGCTACATTGGCGCTTGATGTTGGCTACGTGCTTCATCAAGGTGGGATGTTGGCTATGTGCCACATCGTGGGTGGATGATAGCTATGTGCATCACTGTGGACTGAGGATGACCTCGAGTCACCTCGTGGATATTGACATGTGGGGTCACTTAGGTGATCGGTGGCTTAGCCACGGCCTTGAGCAGCGGGTCTGCCAGGTAGGTGTGTAGCGGTTGAAGGGCGATTTAGTAATCCCCTGGTGTGTGTGGCAGGTACGGGGGTGTGTAGCGGATGGACTCTAGGTTGGATTGGGATGCATTTTTGCATGACTGATTCTGTGGATCAATGTGGATATGGGCCAAGCCCAATATGTGATATTATGTGGATGAATTGCCTTACCATCTGATTCGTGATTGATGTGTGGATGTAGGCCAAGCCCATGTGTGGAGGCATGTGAAATAATTACACACTGAGTCTGTTGACTCACCCAAATTTTTACCAACATTGTAGGTGATTCGTGATGCTTGGACCGGGTTGGAGTGGATACGAGGTGGCCCATGCAGAAGAAGTTTCTACTTATTTTAATAAAATTTATATTTTCAGTATTTTAAGTATCCATTTATTGTAATAAGGGCCTTATGGTATTTGCTATTATTTTTATTACGGATTGATGATTAAATTACTAATTGGACATGATTTAATTTTTAACAATTTATATTTTAAAAGTATATGTTAACGTTTTAAAACCGAATAATTTGTACATCAAAGTTTAACTTAGAGTTTTAAATACAAGATGATTTACCACCAACACCAGATTTTCATATGTTCACTATTAAGTCAAAAATCTTTCAAACGTTTTCCGCAGTGGCATTCTAAATTCGGCCGTGGCTCGTGGGCCGGGTTTGGGGTGTTAGAGTTTGGTATCAGAGCCCGGTTCAAAACTCGGCTTTGAGGGTTTTGGGCCCAAAAACATTTTCAAAGTTGGGCTTTTCAAAAATATGGATTTTTATGAAATTTTCAGGTTTATTCTGGCATGGCACCTGTATCTCCGACCCGAAGTCCAGCAGGTAAGTACCCCTATCTGTTGTGTGATTTATAGTATGATTTGTAGAAGGGTATAGATGGAATGTAGATAGTATATTAAGTACTTGAACTCTAGGACTAGTTTACCCCAACAATTACATAAAACTTTAATGCCTAATTAAACAAACCTATGACTAAGTCACCGAGTTAGGGTGTGGTAACCATTGTGCGCATGTCTAGGATTGGTTTCGGTGGGAGCTTGGTAATTAAGCAGTCCTAGTGACTCACCTCCTCTCCACTCGAATCCTACCTGGTGCGTAGTGACGGTTCACCCTAACCAAGAGGACCTATTCACCGGCTTAACCCGATAACTAAAACCCGAAAGGGACTAGCCGTACTTTTATAAAAACCCTAGTTTTAAAACCCTTAAATTACCCTTTTGATTTGTAAACACTATTCTATAAAATTTTTCTAAGTATTCCCGATTGACAAAATTACCCAAATACCCCTGGTTGAAAAATTACTAAAATGCCCTTGGTTTTTAAAATTACCATACTATCCTCAATTTGAATAAAATTTTCTTACTTTGCAAAAATATCACAAAACCCTGTCTTGCGAAATACCAAAATACCTTGATTTGGAAAATTTACTAAAGTACCCCTGACTTACAAATTACCGAAATAGCCCCCGATTTCTAAAATTTCTGCAATACCTTTGATTTGGAAAAACCTTCAAAATACTCTCGAATTTTTAAAATTTCAGAATGCCTTGGTTTATTAAGATTTTCAAATTAACCCTGGATTATTACCAAAATACCCCTTTAGGACAAATTACGAAAATACCCCCGGGATAGGAGTAGACAAAAACGATCGAATGATGAATGTGTGTGGTAGATACTACTGAATGGATGTGTTTCTTTGAATTAGGATAGAAGACTTGAAACTTTGAATGATCGAAAGAACTACTATTAAACTTTTTTCATAAGATTTCTTCGCGGATAATCAGTGAAACAAGGACTAATTCATAAAATTTCTTAATCAGACTAAAGCACGATCGTAGATATGAGCTCTAGAGGACGTGGTCGTAATGTACGAGGACGCGGTAGAGGCAGAATGACCGTGTCGGAACCCGTTAGATCGGGTCAAGGGTCTAAAAATGAGGTACCACCGCCACCCCCACCACCCGCTGTTGGTGTGGAACAGCAAGATCAGACGAGGGATGACGCTGTATCGCAAGCGGTGCTGCAAGTTCTTGAGATGGTGGCTGGAGCAGGTGGAAATATGAAAGCTAGAAAGTCCGTACCCGAGCGACTCCGAGCCAATGGAGCTGAGGTGTTCCGTGGTGTATCTGGCGTGGCACCCAGTACGGCTGAGTATTGGTTGGAGGCGACCGAGCAAATTATGGATGAGCTGGATCTGACCGCTGAGGAGAAAGTGAAAGGAATGGTGGCGCTGCTTCGCGAAGAGGCATATCAATGGTGGCTCACAGTTCGGGATGGTGCTACAGCCGAGGATCTCACTTGGGAATATGTTAAGGCGGCGTATCAAAAGAAATATGTTGGGACTGGTTACATTGATGCGCAGAGAAAGGCATTTCTGGGGCTGGTTCAAGGGAACAAGTCCGTAGCGAAGTACGAAGCTAAATTCCTAAGGTTAAGCCGATATGCTCGAGGAGTAGTGGCCACGGAGCATGAGCGATGTGTCCAATCTGAGGACGGACTAAGGGATGACCTGAGGTTATTGATAGCTCCGCAACAAGAACGAGAGTTTGCTGTGTTAGTAGAGAAGGCTAAAGTAGCTAAGGGGATTAAGGACTCTGTGAGACAGAACAAAGATAAGGATAGGAACTGGGATAAGAGGAGTTTTGGACCGTCAGAATCGTCTGAGAGTTTTCAGAAAAGACCAAGGGTTGAGAATTCTGTTCGTGTTACTAAGCCAGCTACTGGAAATCCGGACCGTCCGTGTGCTTAGTGTGGAAGGTATCATGTTGGCGAGTGCTGGAATCGGGACCGGGAGTGTTTTAGGTGTAAGTCCAAGTCTCATTTGATTAAAGACTGTCCCCAGGATCCGAATAGGGCTCGGACAGCAGGCCAAGGTTATGTGCGGCCAGGCAGAGGTGGTCAGCAGGCGACAAGGGGTCGTGGTCTGAATCATGGAGGGAATGGTTCCGGCAGAGGTCGTAGAACACCAGACGGAGGTGCTGGAGGTGCAGACGCGAGGCAACCAAGGTTGGTTTATGCAGTTCGCTGGAGGGAGGATAGTGATGCGCCAGATGTGACAACGGGTATGTCCCTTATTTCTGGAATACCCTTTACTGCCTTGTTTGTTATAGAGCTAGTTCGTACTTGTGTTGCTAGTGAAGTGGATGGAACCTTGAGTGTGAACTTTGAGACCATGCATAGAAATATGTTAGTTTTATTAAGATTAGAGTGCGCAGTAGTAGTGTAATGTGGTGAGTTAGGATGTACGATTGTTCGTTAGTAAGTAATTTCGAGGACGAAATTATTTTTAAGGAGGGTAGAACTGTAATATCCTAGATTTGGGGGTTATGCATTTGGTGCATAATTCAAGTGTTAGTGGGCTTAGTGTATGTTTGGATGTGTTTTAGGGGTTCCTAAAACCCTAGGATGAAAGGGAATGCCTTGGAAAAATATTTGGATTTCAAGCTTAGGAAAGGGAGCTAGGTGAAGGGGGTCTTAAGAGAAATTGTAGGGAGTTTATGACACATAGGAACCATGTGGTAAAGTGGCTTGGGGACATTACCTAAGGAGCAGGGAAGCTTGCGTCAAAGGGCTTCAGGAGGGAGGAGGTTCGAATCAAGAAGGCAGCACAAAGTGTGGTTTTATTTTTCAAATTGGCGTCAAGAGAGGAAGGAGTGTTGGACGGCATGTGGACTTCCAAAAGGATGAGATAAGGCTTGGTTTTATTTTTTTTTTTAAATTCGGCTATAAGGTAAGGATAAATGTAGATTTATTCAATTTATTTTGAATGAGTTGTATGGAGAGGAAATAGGAAAGAATTAAGGGATATGATAGGAAAGAATTAAGGGATATGATAGGAAAGAATTAAGGATATGATAGGAAAGAATTAAGGGATATGATAGGAAAGAATTAAGGGATATGATAGGAGAAGATATGGTGGCCGGCCAAGGGACTCTCTTGGTGTGCATTTTCAGTTTGGAAGCTTAATAAGGAGGGTGTGCCGAAATTTAGTTTTCTCTTTTCCCATTTGTGCCGTTTTCTTTATGTGAAGAAGCTACCTAGTTTCGGCTTGCCAGTTCTTTTTAGTGTTGACCGAAACTTCAAAGAGCATTAGGGCCATTTGTATTTCATTCTTTTTCTCCCTATTTGCTAGCTTGGCCGAATCTATTACCCTTCCTAAACTTTCTCTTTTATTTTGTGTTAGCCGAATCCTCCTTTGCCACCATTACCGAATTTCTCAACTTCTTTTTTTTTCTTTTTCTCTCACGATTCCTTCAAAAGGCCGAATCCCCTATTTTGATGTCATAGCCGAATATTGAATCACCTTTTGAAGGGCTTAGCCGAATCTTCTGTGGCTTTATTCTCCTTCTTCTTGTCGCAAGTCTTAAAAGCCGAATCTTTTCTCTTTGAGTCTCTTCAAGTAAACGATAGTGGTAAGTATTTTCTTTTAGTAATCGGTTTTATCTTCTCTTCATGCATGTGCCGAAATCAAGTGTTAAGGCCTTGGTTTTGGGTTAGCCGAATATTCATAAGCGATGTTATGTGTGCCTTTTGTTTGTAGGCGATGTTAAGGAGCATCAAAGGAGTCTTTCGGGATTGGAAGCAATCAAGGTAGGCCAAGGTAAGTGATGTGGTGTTCGGCCAAGGGGGCCATTTTCATGGATTTATGTGTTAGGCCGATTCTAATATGGTTTCACTCAGGGATTTCGACAACTTCATAGATCAGTGGTGATTAGGGATTTAGTTAAGCAAGGAATAGGGGGCTTTCGGGATTGAGTAGACTGTGCCAAAAAGGTGTGTAGTTATCGAATGTTCTCTTGATTGTTTTAATGTGTTATTATGTATATGTGTATGATGAGTATGGTAACTGAAATAAGGGCTAAGATGGTGGATACCCAAGGTGGGTGATCGAATAATCAGGTCAGTGTTTTATGATATTAAATGATCACTGATGAATATGTGAAATGGTGATAAGCATGTGTTGTGCACTCTATTGAATGATATTTTCGTCATGATATATGTATATGCATGGGGATTTGGACATGATTATTGAAGGACAGGGTGTACATTATGTATGTGGTCTGATGTTAGCCTTGTGCTACATTGGCGCTTGATGTTGGCTACGTGCTTCATCAAGGTGGGATGTTGGCTATGTGCCACATCGTGGGCGGATGATAGCTATGTGCATCACCGTGGACTGAGGATGACCTCGAGTCACCTCGTGGATATTGACATGTGGGGTCACTTAGGTGATCGGTGGCTTAGCCACGGCCTTGAGCAGCGGGTCTACCAGGTAGGTGTGTAGCAGTTGGAGGGCGATTTAGTAATCCCCTGGTGTGTGTGGCAGGTACGGGGGTGTGTAGCGGATGGACTCTAGGTTGGGTTGGGATGCATTTTTGCATGACTGATTATGTGGATCAATGTGGATATGGGCCAAGCCCAATATGTGAAATTATGTGGATGAATTGCCTTACCATCTGATTCGTGATTGATGTGTGGATGTGGGCCAAGCCCATGTGTGGAGGCATGTGAAATAATTACACACTGAGTCTGTTGACTCACCCAAATTTTTACCAACATTGCAGGTGATTCGTGATGCTTGGACTGGGTTGGAGTGGATACGAGGTGGCCCATGCAGAAGAAGTTTCTACTTATTTTAATAAAATTTATATTTTCAGTATTTTAAGTATCCATTTATTGTAATAAGGGCCTTATGGTATTTGCTATTATTTTTATTACGGATTGATGATTAAATTACTAATTGGACATGATTTTATTTTTAACAATTTATATTTTAAAAGTATATGTTAACGTTTTAAAACCGAATAATTTGTACATCAAGGTTTAACTTAGAGTTTTAAATACAAGATGATTTACCACCAACACCAGATTTTCATATGTTCACTATTAAGTCAAAAATCTTTCAAACGTTTTCCGCAGTGGCATTCTAAATTCGGCCGTGGCTCGTGGGCCGGGTTTGGGGTGTTACATTTGGTCCCTCCCGGGTTTTAGTTATGAACCTTGGCCCATAAACAAGTCTTAGCGGCTAAAGTGAACAGACTTTACGCACCAGGTAGGATTCCAGAGAAGAGGAGGTGGGTCACTAGGACCGCTTAAGTACCAAGCTCTCCCTAGATCCAATCCTAGACATGCATATGTCCGTTGCCACACTCTAACCTAGCGACTTGTCCACAGACATGATTGATTATTACAAGAGTTTTATGTTATTCAAGAGTTTGTCAAACTAGGCCTAGAGTCCATTAAACCCTAACATATATTGCTAAAAATATCATAAGGCCCATTAAGCCTATTTCATATCATATAGCCCACTAAGCCACTTTCATGCTCATATATCCCCTAAAGCCAATTTTATGCTCATATAGCCCCTTAAGCCAATTTCATGCTCATATAGCCCTTTAAGCCAATTTCACGTTCATATAACCCATTATGCCCAATTCACATCCTTATGGCCCATTAGGCCCAAATCTCATTCATATGGCCTACTAGGCCCAAAACAATTCCAGATCACATAACATGCATGCCTAACTCAGTTCATATAATCAAATCAATCAATTTCATCAAACTTAGCCTCAAGGCCTATTGGGCCATGATCGCTGCAAATCAGAGTTTTAAATATTTATAAAAGAATGATCAAACCTGGAGACTAACTCTGACAACGATATTAAGGCAAGTGTACCTATCGAACAGTAGTATAGCTTAGGCAAGACCGGTTATCGAACCCAAAGGAACTAAAAGTATTAATACTCACTTTCTTTTTATTATTTAGCCTTAAAGTTAGCGTGAAGATTACTTTTGATGAAGACTAGACTAAGGACACAAAGACAAAAAGGACGAATAGGAAAATAACTTGGAAGGAAAACTCAGTTGATTACGATGATACCCTCAGGAAGAATCCACCTAGACTTCACTTATTAATTAACCCTAAATTATATGATTTCTTTTACTTAGCTTGATCCGTAAGACTCCCTAACCTATATTAAACCATCTCTCGAGGCGAATAAAGTCTAACCCTAGGTTAATTAGTGGAACTCTCGTTCGCTTATAATAACCCCCTAGGATAGTAGTAAATCGATCAATGGACTCCCATATTAGGTTTCACCCTAATCCGGTAAAATCTCGTAACCCTATCTCTAGGCGTTCGATCAACTCCGCTTAATTATGTTAGATCTACTCTTAAGCAGCGTCTATTCCTCCTCCACCTAAGCACATCAGATTTGGATTAAACAACATAATTAAGAACAAACTAAGTAATTTATCATATAACTTAAAAATCAAATAATAAAATCCATCTAGGTTTCATCCCCTTCAGGTATCTGAGGGGTTTAGTTCATAATGAATAAACAAAACATCGCAAGAGAAAAGATAAAACAAAACATAAGAAAACCCTAAAACCCCCTGAAGGAATTGAAGGAGAATTCCGCCGTCTTGAGTAGAATTCTGGCTTCTTGGGATGGATCAACTGGCTATCCTCGTGTTACTCCCTATCTTTGACCTTCTCGGGTTGGCTCCTTGGCCTAGCTTTCACTCCGGTTTTGGCTTTTGCCGAACTCTCCTTTCAAGTTGCCCCCTTGGGTATTTATATAGACTTTGTGATGCCTTACTTGGCCCCTAAGTATCCTAATCCAAGTAGAATTCCTAATAGTGTGTTTGAATAGGCTTTAGAATGTGTTTCTTTGCCTCCAAGTATCCTTTCCCAAATGAAATTTCTCTTTCCAGCGACAGGGACACGACCATGGCACATGCCGTGTGAATCGTGGCCAGGCCGTGTTCAGACTTTTAATGAGGCACGGCCGTGTGGTATTTGGGCCAGGTCGTGTCGATTTCTCTCTTGGCCCAATTTGGTTCGTTTTAAGCCCGTTTTACGTTCTTTTCATCCTTGGGTGCTTTCCTGAGTATAAGACACGAAAAGAAAGGATTAAGAGCATAAATAAAAGGATAAATCATCCAAAAGTATGCTAAATATGGGATTAAAATATGTTACTTTTACGATTTATCAGGCAATTTAGCCACTTTCGGCTTTTCGGCTTTCCGGCATTGCCGATATCGTGTGTGTAGTGTTTGCACACACCTGTTACTGCAACATGCTATTCTATCCTTAGCCTTGATCCTACAAACCAACCAACCTTCAATCAATCACTAAATCAAAACATTTACCCAAAAGCCGAAGCCTTACCGTAACCTTACCGTGTGCTACCGGGTTCTAATAGCCTTTCCTTAGCTACTAATCACGAGTATCCCCTAGATCTACACTCACACATACATCATTAAAATTTAAGTGACTCATAATCCACACAAGTCACCCCCATAGATCATACACATTCGGCCATTCACTTAAGTTGAGTACACTTACCCTTGCTAACGATCCTTCCACGCTTGCAATCTTTGAACTTTATCCTTGTTATCACAGAGTTAACGACAGGACGGTTAGATAGCCTTTCGGCTTTTAGCAAAACGTACAAAAGAGGTTAACTGAATACTTACCAAATCCCCTTTTGATCTTGCAGCCTAAATTTGACTTTTGAGATTAGTATGGTGACAGAGACAATTCGGCACCAATAGGGAGAAGAAGAGGAGAAGTGATCGGCTAGAACTAAAGGTGAACAAGAAAAAGAATTTAAGAAGAGAAGGTATGGGGAATTCGGCTAGAGAGAAAACCAAAATTTCGGCAAAGGAATGATGGTTTTTTTTTTTTTTTTGACAAATGGAAGAATTCGGCTAAGGGGGAGAAAAAGAAAAGTAATGGAACCCAAGGAACCTCTCAAAGGAATTCGACACCTCCTTTTATAGCCAATAGCCAAATCCTACCTTCCCCCACAGTCCAATTCGACACCAACACTTCCCATTCCTCAGCTCCTAATTTTTCTCCATGATATCTCCCTTATCTCATCCGAAATTCCCTCCTTTATCAACTACAAGACCAATTCAAACACTTCAACGAAAGAGTCTAGATTCCACACAACTCTGGTCGTCCACTATGCAAAATAAACACTCCAAAAACACCTTAACACTACTCGAACCTTGGACATTTTCACGCCACCTTGTAGCTCCCCTAGTGACGCCATCTTGCCACTGGACCACAGGCCCATCTGTGTCCTATTTCTTCTTCATTTATTTAAAAGGCCTACTAACTGAATTCATAGTTCCCTTGGGCTAAAACCAAAATTTTTCCTATGCCTTTACTTGATCCCAGGACATCTCCAACACCCCTAGACACTCCAAATTCATTAAGCCTCAAAGCCCACATGCCAATTGTCTTTTTCTTGCTCACATAAAAATTTTCTGAGATCTAAAGCCCAAAGCCCAATAGGCGCAATTCTTCTAGGCCCAAATTCGGGGCGTTACAATTCTACTTTCCTTAAAGAAATTTCGTCCTCAAAATTTCCAACTAACTATTAATCACACCGCTCAAGTTACACCACTATGCTTTCGGTGCGTACTCTAATTTTAATAACACTAACACACTTCCACGGCCTCTACTGCGACCCCTTGCACTTCTTCTAGCACTCATCATTGATTCTCGTATTTCTGGATTAGAAATTTTTATGACATTAGTTCATAGTTCCACTGTTTAAAGCACATGTCTTATGCAAGTAACAATTTAAAAGTCCCGTACAAACCTTAGGAATAGTTAGGAAACATATGTCATGACATAGGGTTTCGATATGTGTTATCGTATAAGACCACGTCTGGGACATTGGCATCAATTTGAAATTTACGTGTAAGACCATGTATGGGACATCGGCATCGTATATGATTTCATGTAAGACCGTGTCTGGGACAGTGGCATCGATATTTGATTACATGTAAGTTGTACGAGATTTCAGAGATATCCAAGTATCCTTATGGATTTTGAATGGTTCAACGGGCATTCTGAGAAATGAATGATTATGTGAAATGTGCATTCGAAGCAGGTACGTTTGAAATGTATGCAAAGTACGAGTATGAAAAGTAAGTATATGTGAAAAATATGGAATTGAGATACATGTATGAGAGCAATGAAATAAATTGTGCTATGATCAAATAAACTACATGGTTATGTGGTATGTGTGTAAGCAAATGGTTAGGAACAATTGAGCCAAAGGAGAAATATGATTTTGCTATTGAGTTATGCTATAGTTTATGAGAATGAAATGGTTTATAATTGTTCTACATGATAAGTTTATTTGTATATGGCTTACTAAGCTTTTGAAAGCTTACTTTCTGTGTGTTTAAGTTGTTTTTATAGATTATTGAAGCTACTAGAAGCTCGAGGATCGTCGAGGATCATCACCACACTATCAAATTATACTTTGGTACCTTTTGAAAAATGTATATATTGAAGTATGGCATGTATAGGCTAGAAATGTTAAGATATATTTTGGTACATGTTTATGTATATAAAGCCATGTGATATGGCTTGTTAATGAATGTGAATAAGGTAAATTTTAGTCCATGCTATGTGATGCAAAGTTAGTATATTTTTTATGAAAGGTTGGCATATTGAATTGGTATGTTTTGGTTGCTTTTGGAATATGAAATGATGCTTGTTTGGTGCTAGTAGGCATGACCTATGATAGGTGGCAATTTAGGCTTGGAAATGGCCTATAATTTTCCACACGGCTGAGCACACGGGCGTGTGTTCTGACCGTGTCTTACACTGTCTTAATTTGATACAAATCAAACTTGTACACGAGCCAGGCACACAATCATGTGACAGGTCGTGTGATTCAAGTCAGTGATGCACACAGGCCAGACACACGAGCGTGTGACAGGCCGTGTGAGTTTAGTCAGTTTTGTACATGGGCTGAGACACGGGCCAAGGCATGGCCGTGTGAGGTACATAGCCTAGCCACACGGGTATGAGCCCTCTTTTGAAAGAAAATTGTTATGAGTTCTGCAAAGTTTCGTATGTGCTCGGTTTAGTCCGGAACCCTTTTTAAAGCATGTTTAAGGTCTCGTAGATCTTCTAAAGGGACAAAGTGATTATGAATGATGATGTTTTGTTGATGTGATATGTATGTTTGTGAAATGTTTCGATATGTCCAGTAATGCCTCTTAACCTTAGTCCGGCGATGGATACGGGTTAGGGGTGTTACATGTAACAGCCTATATTCAATGAAATCAGAATAGTGGTTTTAGGACCACAAATCTTACGTAAAAATATTTATTTTATTATTATTTTAATATCTATAGCATGCTAGCATTACCGTATAAAAATTTCGTTAAGAAATTTTACCGTTTGCATGCTTAATTTGATGAAAAGGACTAAATCGCATAAAATGCAAAGTGGAGTTCTAGTAGCTAAAGGTATTAAAAGGCTATTGAACTTTAAAGTATGAGTCCTTATGTTGCAATTAGACCATATAAATTGCTAGTGGACTTTTATGGTCATTAAAATGATATTATAAAGGTTAATTAATAAGGCTAATGTTGTAATTTGATAATTAAAAGATATTAAAATATAGAAAACAAAAGACAAAGCATACATGTTCATCTTTTTCAACCGAATATTGAAGGAGGAGAAGCCATGGAAGCTTGAAACTTTCAACCATCACTCTTTTACTGGCATGTGAGTAAATTCTGTCTCATTTTTATTGATTTCTCTGTTTTCGAGATCGTTGTAGCTTAATCTAGCCAGCGCGTGAACTAATTTGTGCAATTGTTAAACTATTAGAATTTTTCCATGAATGAATGTATATGTGTTTTGATATTTTATGGAAGAAAATGGTTAGTTGTTGTTAGATAAATAACTTTTGTTAATTGATTTTTGATGAATTTGTCAAATAGGGATTTAATTGAAAAATAGAAAATATACATGGTAAAATTTTGAAATAAATGAAATGTAGGGCTTATTAGGGACCTACATGAAATTCAGCTATGGTGGGTTAATGGAAAATTTCAAGAATTTTCACTTTATGAGCTAGACACTAAATTGTAATGAAATTAAAATTATAGGGGAAAAAATGTGAATTTGGATTGAATTGAATAGAATAGTTATTAAATTGGTTGAATTTATTTATTTAGATAAACCTCAACTGGATTTAAATCGTGGGAATATGAAAGTTGCAGATTAGCCGATCGTACTCCTACACATTAGTTGTCGAAGTAAGTTCATAATATTAAATTGTATGATTAAATTTCTATGTGTGTAAATGTATATTTTAATTAAATAGTTAACTATTATATAATTATACTCTGTTGTACTTCGGTACCCCTGAATGTAGATGCGTGCCCCTGTTGTACGTCGATACCCATGATTCACACTTACGTGTCCTTAATTACATTTCGATAACTTTAATCATGTATAATAAGTGTTTTATTCAAATAATGTTAATTTTATTGAATTGCTGTAACACCCCAAACCCGGACAAGACACCACGTCCGAATCTGGTATGCTACGGGGAAATCATTTTTGAAGAGTTAGATTTTCTGTTTAAAAGCTGAGTGAAATCCCAGTGTGTTTGGAACAAATTTGAGTAGTCTTCTTTGAAAAAAACAGTTGATGTATTTGAAACCCGGGGATTTTGAAAACTTAGCCAGAATTTGTAGTTAAACGAGTTTAAATCATTTAGAACCTCATTAGTTTCTTAGTGACACATAAAATACCTTTAAACTTAGAAGAACTACAAGTTTGGATTGGGAACCAGTTGTATTTGTTTATCAAAAGACTTAGTGTGATACCCGATGGTATAGTTTAAAAACACGTCGCGTTATAATTTTGAAAACATTATCTTTCCAGGTTTTAGTAAAATTTATACCGGCTTATGTTGTAAAGGCATATTAAATCTAATTAAAACATCAACCAACTTAAAACATAAATTAAAGGCCTTTTACAGAACAAATTAAAACCCAAATAAAAGTAAAAAGCTAAAGTACCAAAAATCATAGAGTCTGAGTAAAAACTTTATTCGGCATGGCATGGGCACCCCGAGTCCGTCCCGGCTCCAAGTCCGCGTCTACGAGTCACCTGAAATGTCAAAGGAGAGGGTGAGTCGAGTGACTCAGTGTGTAAATCCCGCTCCCGAAGAAACAACATGCTAACACACATCATACATAGCAACATAATCAATGCATCCCGATCCTAACCATCCATATCACCTTTTCTACCCCGTGTGGTACCAAACCACTGGTGGTGCCAAACCACTGGTGACATATAGTCACAATGTGCTCCCAAAGCACTGGTGTCCCAAAGACACAATATCCGTCAATGTGCTACCAAAGCACTAGTGTCCCAAAGACACAATTGTGCTACCAAAGCACTGGTGACCGAAGTCACAAATCCAATGATGATGGGGCCAACCCATCGTGTGATACCAAATCACTAGCAGACGATCCCATATCTCAAGTGGGGCCAACCCACGGTGGTCAAACCACAGGGACAAGTCGCAATGAGGTGCCAAACCTCTGGTGTCCCAAAGACACAATGTGCTACCAAAGCACTGGTGACCGTAGTCACAAATCTGGTGATGGGGCCAACCCATCGTGTGTTACCAAAACACTGGCGTCAATCCCGTATAATCATCTGTGGGGCCAACCCACTGTGGTACTGAGCCACTGGGACGAGACGCTGAGGTACCAAACCTCTGGAGGTGCCAAACCTCTGGTGACCCAAAGTCACAAAGTGTGCTACCAAAGCACTGGTGCTCGTCAGCACAATATATCACTGCTCCCTCCTCTCGTATCACCCATACATATCATACTCATGGAATTATGCATCTCATACAATCCATGCATATCATGCCAACATATCAAGTATTACAACTCATAGCATGCATAACATAAATCATGATATCAGGTACCATTATTAATACTCATCATAGAACAACTTACCCGAATCGTACTCATACCCCTTTTTGGGTATCCAATTATCCTTCACACTGTTTAAATCTTATTAAGCAATCAGGTTTATTAAGAACATCACTAAGTAGAGGGTGTGTTAGTTACACACCTGGTAAATCCGAGTCTAAAAATCCCTACGAATCACTCTGAGTCCCTTGACTATCTGGCTCCTAGAATCGGCCAAAAGAAAACCATTGAGTAACCACAATATTCGGCCAACATCAACTAACCAAAAAGGATTAATGTCGAACCCTTACTTTCACTTGGTTTGGTTTCCTCCCAAACCCGAACCACAGTGGTTCTTCTACCCACAATCGATCACACCTTCACAAGAGAACGGTTAATCATTTACAACTCCTGATTTAAACGAAATTAAAAGAATGAACTAACAACCCAATCGCTTACCCCCAACTTACCAATCGGTTAATCCAAGAACGAAAGCTCCACCTGATTGAATCCAAAAATCCAGATGGCCTATACCACCCACTACTCGGCCAAGAGAGAACCACAAGGTGAGGAGTTGATATTCGGCCAAAGTAAGAACAAATGATAGGAGAGAATTTCGGCAGCACAAGGGAGGGTTCGGCTAGTACCTTAAAATGAAGAAAAGGAAGATGTGTCCAAGAAGAGAATCGGCCAAGGTCTTGACAAGAGGAGAAAATGGAAAAGAGATAGGTGCTTTTCGGTTTGAGAAGAAATGAAATGAAGAGGGTGTTTAAAGAATAGAGTTTCGGCTACAGTGCTTAGGAGAGAAAGTAAAGGTTGGAGAAACAAAATGTTTGTAGTTTCGGCACAAAGAAAATGAGGAGAACAATTAGATAATTCGGCTGTCAAGAAATGCTAGGAAGAGCAAGCAATTTCGGCAATAAGCACATGAACTTTTCGGTTTCAACAAAAAGATGAAGAGAGAATGAAAAATGCAAATGTAGCTTCGGTTGGCTATTGACAAAAGAGAGGATTCGGTTTGTTTTGACAAAACGGAAGAAAACCAAAAGTGTGGCCTTACCAATTGTTTCATTGCCGAAAATCACCCAAAGTGCCAAGGTACATTCGGCACTACCCCACAACACACTACCTAGCCGTCCACCTTCCCCAAACCTCTCCAAAAATCGGCCAAATCCCACCAATTGCTCCCATCCACACGTTCAAAATAGTTTGAACAAGTCCTCCTCCTTAATTTGCTCTCCACCATCCAAGTCACCCTTTTGACCAAGTCCAAGGTAGAGTTCCACTTGCCTTCTGCCTCTTCTCCATGCCGTCCCAAAATGCAACCAAAATGGGAGTTTCGCAGCTCGAACTCAGGACATCCCCTCCCTTGCAAATGACGCCACAATCAACTCCTAGTGGCACCTTGCTCAGCCACTCTGCCAGCACCTCATTTGTGCTACTAAACACCAAAAATAAAATAAAAACCCCAGCTTCCTCAGCTCCTCTCCTATAAAGCCTAAAACCAAAATTTTCTAATTTACTCAGGCATACACCTAAGCTATAATTAAGCCCCTAAGACATAAAAATAGCAACACAGCACACCACATACAGGCAATAACATGCACAACAAAATAGCCCCCTAACCCGGGATATTACAATTGCTATGTTCTTACTAAGCATTATAATGCTAATATGTGTTTGTGTGACGTTTGTAGATCACTCTTACTGACATTGGACGGATTGAATCACCAGCTCACACTATCCATCGTTGTTGGTAGCTTTTGAACTCTTTAGGGTTGTGGCATGTATATGTGGCTATATATGTGTGTGTGTGTCTAGTTTTTTTTTTTTTTTTTTTTTTGGTATAATGATGAACTATTAAGTTATGTGTTTAGGTACTTTGTTTTCTAGGTTGTATATATGTATCTTTTGACTTGATATAATGTTATGGAGGCAAACACTTGTGAATGGTTTAATGTTTGAATGTGATGACTTGGTACCTTTGTTATCAATGACATATATGTCTATTGGTGCTAGTTGTGGAATGGTACATTTGGTACCTTTTTTGTGTAAATTGGATAGGTAAATCAAATGGTAGGTTTTGGCATAAACATAGTTAGAAGTTTGTTGAACATTTTGTCCAATTTGAGTATATGATTATACATGTTTAGGTGTTGAGATTGAGGTGCCTTTTGGGCACATTGGTTGTATGCATATATATATTATATTTGAATAGCTAGTTTATGCATGATCTAGTGCAAATTGAAGACTTGTTTATATGTGCAAAAGTGGTTGTACGTATATGCAAGAATGGGTGAGAAAAATGGCTCATAAATGGTCTATTTTTTGTCCACACGAGCGTGTGTCTCAGCCGTGTGTGACACACGACCAGAAGACACGACCATGTGTCCCTTGTAGCTTTAAAGAGTTGCAAGTCAGGCTGTTACACGGCCTAGCACACTGCCTGGCACATAGCCGTGTGTCCCTTATAGCTTTCAAATAGTTGCAAGTCAGACCGTTACACAGCCTAGCATACGGCCTGGCACACGGGCGCGTGGGTTCATGTAACACCCCTTACTCGAGACCATCGCCGGAATTAAGTAAGAGGCATTACTAGACTTGACTACTAGTTCAAAACATGAAAATCTTAAAGCTGTCAAACTGCGTTGTGCCGACTAATTTGGCTATAACTCGAGTTATAGAGTTCGAAATTCAGATCCGTAAATTTTCCTTGAAAGTAGACTCATATATCTATTCACCATAATTTTTCTGGAATTTTTCATGTGGTCAATTAGTACAGTTTATTCATCAAAGTTACCCTTATTACACTGCTGGATAGTTCTGACCCGTCCCTATAAAACTGCAGTTATCTGATTGCACAATTTTCCAATGGTGTTCTTATTTATACCAATGAAAAATAGACTCATTTAGGTTTCTACACATATAAACCATGATTCCTAATTATTTTTGTACAATTTTTGACAATTTTTCCAAAACAGGACAGTGACCCACGAATTCCTTCAGAACAGGTTTCGTCTACACTTAATTATCTCATAAGGTATAAATCCTTTTCCTACTCTATTTCTTTTACGTAAAAATAGACACACTAAGGTTCAATTTCATAGCTCACTCATCTCCAAATTCAATATACCCTATTTTTGATGATTTTCCTAACTCGCGTCACTGCTGCTGCTACAAGCTGTTTTAAAGCATTCTTAAAAATAACTAGCTTCTACCCGAACCTCCTTACTTCAATTTACAAGGATTCAATTCATATTCAACCATTTCCTTAGTAAAACGATTAACTCGTTTAGGAATGCATAGACATTTCCACCATGAACCAACTTACATCAAATCACACCAACGTACTTAACAAAAATTTAGCCATTTTCGCATGGCTATTCTTTTAGTGTTTACACATGAACCGAAAAATTTTCTCAAACCAACCAAGCCTATCCTATACATGCCTTCGTTTAAAACCAACCCAAAATGAAGGAGTACCCAAAATGTAGGTTGATAGTGTGAGCGACTTTCCAACGATCCCGTTGAGCCTGTGGCTTGCTCCTAATCTATAAAACAGAGGAAACATCTCACACGAGTAAGCTTACTAGCTTAGTAAGTCCCAACGCATTTGAATTAGAACATTTAATTATTTATGAAGATAAAACAATCCACATATGGCATTCTACTTAAACCACTAAGTAAAAAGTTTACACAAGGCCAAATTTAATAATTCGATGACCTACTTTCCGGCAATTATACATGCAAAACAATTGTCCCATAGTAACATGTTCTAAGCTCAACTTCCGTCAAATTACATTCATCAATGACAATTTGGCACAAGTAATATTTAACATGACATACCTCACATACTTACCCGAACCATTTTCTTGACAATTTAGTCCTAAATTGTCTTGACAAGGATTAAACTCCTCTTAGGTAAATTTCATCACCGGCATCAAGCCTGCTAGGCGTAAAGGCCTGAAAAGTAACACCGGCGCAAGGCCTGCTAGGCGTAAAGCCCGATAGATAACACCGGCACGAGGCCTGCTAGGCATAAAAGCCCGATAGATAACACCGGCACGAGGCCTGCTAGGCATAAAAGCCCGATAAATAACACCGGCACGAGGCCTGCTAGGCTCGAGGCCCGAATGTCAAAATATCTTTACATGCTTTTCACATTTTCACTATACACATCGAATCATATACCTTTATTACCATTGCATTTAATAAAATTTGAAATCAATCAAATCCATTACTATCAAAATCGACCAACTCATGGTTTTATACCAAGCTTATACAATCTATATCATTCACTAGATATGTAAAGGATCTTTAGATATAAAGTAGCTCAAGAACTTACTTATTCACCTTGCATTAGCCAAAGTGATTTCCATTACACTCTCAACTAAAATCATCAACCAACATGTAGATGTACATTCGGCCATGATGCAATTGAATACTAACATTCATTTATTTTTAAAAATCAAGATAACCATAATTTACTCTTTGGCATAATTTAACCAAGGGACTTACCTCAGTTGTCGATAAGCCGTGCAAATCGGCTACTCGATAATCTTTGTTTTTCCTCGATCTTGATCTTTCTCTTTTTGTTCCCGATCTAATTTGGTTCAATTTTAACCAATTAACCACACGTCCATTCAATTCAAGAACAAAATCATAAAATACATAATTTCAAGACATAACAATGTGCATTCGGCATACATCCCCTACTTTGTTCAAGTGCATTCAAATTATTAGGGAACACTTTGGTAGTAATTTCCTTGATGTGTTTTAACTTACATCTTATCTTCTCATCTAGCCGTACCTTAACTTTATATAATTACACATACATAATCAAACACATTAGCTCAATTTCATTTTCTCTTATGGCCGAATATACTAATTCTATACCCATGCATTTTCTTCAACATACAACCAAGAAACAAGCTAATAACCACATCTAATTCAAGCATTTAACTAATCCAATTTAACCTATTGAACACCACAATAAAAATTTCAAACCATTAGGGTCTCTTCTCCATGGCCGAATGGCCCTTAGGTGCCTAGGATTCTCTATAACTCTTCTTTCCATCCATTTTACCCCTTGCACTAATTTACTTCTAGAAATCAAGTTTTAAACTTAGTTCACCCAATAACTCAAACATCACATATAACAATCTTATATGGTAAATCTCATCATAAGGGAATGGCCGAACATCAAGACACAAGAAGAGATGTTTTCATGGACATCCACCCTATTATTCGGCCAACTATGAGGGTACCTCAAGCCAAAACAACAAATCTTCTTACAAGTCCATGCCATTTCTTTTCATACCATCTAACTCATTATCAATACAAACTACAACATTTACCTCCATGGCCGAATCTCATCATGCCCACACTAGCAAATTTTGCTTGTTTCAAAAGAAGAGAAAATGATCAAGAACTTAAGCCATATCAAGTTCAATTCTTACCTAATCTAGTGCATGCAGGGCCGAATGGAGAAGATGAAGTTCTTCCCTTCTCTTCAAGGTAGAAATCGGCTAGAAGGGAGGAAGGATGAGAGAATTTTTTTTTTCTTTCCTTTTTGTTTTCATTTTTCTTTTTCCATAAATTATAGCATGCTTTTCTTTTAATTTTACTAAAAATCAAAATGTATAATTAAAAAGTATATAATCATAGCATGCTTTAATATAAAAATGCCTAAATGTCATACAAAAATATAAAAAAGAGAGCATATATGCATGCTTGCCGTCCACCTTGTTTAAAGGTGGGAAATTGACATGCAAATCCTTATGTTTTATGGACAATTCACTTAGCTCCCTTTTTATTAATGCCCACTACTTTGTCCTTCTTGAAATTTAGACCTTTTCAACAAATTAACCACTTAGATAGTTAAAATTTTCCACGAAACTTTCACACTCACAAAAAAAAAAAAACACATAACAAACATAATACATAATATTATAATATCTTTTAGGCTCGGATTCGTGGTCCCGAAACCACCGTTCCGATTAGGGTCAAAATTGGTCTGTTACAACTCTCCCCCCCTTAAGGATTTTCGTCCCCGAAAATCTTACCGTTAAAAAGGTTCGGATATTGTTGCTTCATTGACTCTTCAGGCTCCCACGTAGCCTCTTCAACTCCGTGACGATTCCATAGAATCTTTACTAATGGAATTCTTTTATTTCTTAACTCTTTGGTTTCCCGAGCCAAGATACGGATCGGTTCCTCATCATAGGTCAAGTCAGATCGAATTTCAATCTCCGACGGGGTGATCACATGGGACGGATCCGATCTGTATTTGCGAAGCATCGAAACATGAAATACGTTGTGTATCTTTTCTAACTCGGAGGGCAATCTTAATCTATAAGCAACCGGTCCAATACGTTCAATAACTTCGTACGGTCCGATAAATCTCGGACTCAACTTGCCTTTCTGACCGAATCGGAGTATTTTCTTCCACGGAGAAACTTTTAAGAACACCCGATCTCCGACCTGAAATTCAATGTCCTTACGTTTTAAATCGGCATAGGACTTTTGACGATCCGAAGCAGCTTTCAAATTACTTCTAATTACCACCACCTTCTGTTCAGTTTCCTTAATCCAATCAACCCCGTGTATCTTATTCTCACTGAGCTCAGTCCAATACAATGGTGTGCGACATTTTCGACCATATAAGGCTTCATAAGGTGCCATTTTTAAGCTAGATTGAAAGCTATTATTGTAAGCAAACTCAATCAGGGGTAGGTATCGTTCCCACGTACCTTCGAACTCGAGAACGCAACACCTCAACATGTCCTCAAGTATCAAGATAGTTCGCTCAGACTGACCGTCTGTTTGCGGATGAAAGGCCGTACTAAAATGAAGTTTAGTACCTAATGCCTCTTGCAACTTCTTCCAGAATCGCGAGGTAAATCTTGGGTCTCTATCTGAAACAATGGAACTCGGTACACCGTGCAATCTTACAATCTGCGACACATACAATTCGGCGAGTTTGTCAAGTGAATAGTCGGTACGTACCGGCACAAAATGAGCTGATTTAGTCAATCTATCAACGATAACCCAAACGGCATCTTTCTTACTCGGTGTCATAGGAAGACCGGATACAAAATCCATAGTAATTCTATCCCATTTCCATTCGGGTATCATAATCGGCTGAAGTAATCCGGAGGGTACCTGATGCTCAGCTTTCACTTGTTGACAGATTAAGCACTTGGAGACAAACTCAGATATGTCCCGTTTCATGCCGGGCCACCAATAAAACTGCTTCAAATCGTTATACATTTTTGTACTACCCGGGTGTATCGACATTCGGCCATTATGGGCCTCACTCAGAATCATCTGTATCAAATCTGAGTTCATTGGAACACACAATCGATTTTTATACTTCAAACAGTCATTTGCATCTATCTGGAAGTCTGATTCTGTAGCGTTCTCACACTGAACCCGAATAGCTACTAACTTTTCGTCAACTTTCTGTGCCTCGCAAATTTGCTGAATAAACATCGGTCTTGTTTGTAGCTCGGCTATGATCGAACCATCCTCAGACATCGTCATCCGTGTGTTTAATGCACGCAGAGCAAATAATGATTTTCGACTCAACGCATCCGCAACAACATTAGCCTTCCCTGGGTGGTAGTCAATCACTAATTCGTAGTCTTTCAGCAATTCTAACCATCGGCGTTGTCTCAAATTTAGATCTTTCTGTGTCATTAAATATTTTAGACTTTTGTGATCTGAGTAAACATGACATTTTTCGCGAATAAATAGTGACGCCAAATTTTCAATGCAAACACAATGGCTGCCAACTCCAGATCGTGAGTTGGATAATTTTTTTCATGTGGCTTCAATTGTCTTGAAGCGTAGGCTATCACCTTGCCTTCTTGCATTAGAACACAACCCAACCCACTTAAAGATGCATCACTAAAAATAGTAAATTCTTTACCCGATTCAGGCTGAGTCAACACTGGAGCCTCGGTTAAAAGGGCTTTCAACTGCTCGAAACTCTTCTGGCATTTTTCTGACCACTCATATTTGACATCCTTCTGTAGTAGTCTCGTCAAAGGTGTAGCTATCACGGAAAAACCTTTTACAAATCGTCTATAATATCCCGCGAGGCCTAGGAAGCTTCGGATTTCAGAAACATTCTTTGGTGGTTTCCACTCGAGTATGGCTGCTATTTTGTTTGGATCCACCCGAATTCCTGACACCGAAACCACATGACCCAAGAAGCTGACTTCGTTCAACCAAAACTCACACTTACTGAATTTTGCATATAAACGATGATCTCTCAAGGTTTGTAGTACTTCTCTCAAGTGCTCAACGTGTTCCGCTTCACTTTTGGAGTAGACCAATATATCATCGATAAACACTACTACAAACCGATCCAAAAACCGTCGGAAGACCCGGTTCATTAGATCCATAAAAACGGCAGGTGCATTGGTAAGCCCAAAAGGCATAACCAAAAACTCATAGTGCCCGTACCTCGTTCGAAATGCCGTCTTTGGCACATCGGAATCTCTAACTCGTAATTGATAATAGCCCGATCTCAAATCTATTTTTGAAAACACTGAAGCCCCCTTTAACTGATCAAATAAATCATCGATCCGAGGTAACGGGTATTTATTCTTTATGGTCACCTTATTTAGTTGCCGGTAGTCGATACACATTCGCATTGTCCCATCTTTCTTTTTCACAAATAAGACTGGTGCTCCCCACGGAGAAAAACTCGGTCGTGCGAAACCCCTCTCTGTCAATTCTTGCAACTGCGCTTTCAATTCTTTTAATTCAGTGGGCGCCATTCGGTACGGAGCTATCGAAATTGGGGTCGCATCCGGCACTAATTCAATGCCGAACTCAATCTCTCGTACTGGGGGTAAGCCCGGTAGTTCTTCAGGAAACACATCGGTGTATTCACATACAACTGGTACCGATTCCATTAGTTTCTCGGACAGTTTATTGTCCAGTACATAAGCCAAATAGGCCTCACACCCCTTTCTCACATATTTTTGGGCTACCATCGAGGATATCACTGTAGGCAACTCATTTACATCACCGGATTTTATTTTGACTGTCTCACCGTTTCGGCATTTCAATTTAATAAGCTTTCTTTTACAATCCACCACTGCCTCATGTGAAGTTAACCAATCCATACCCAAGATTATATCAAATTCATCGAAGGGCAACAACATTAAGTCCGCTGGAAAGCAATAGTCTCGTACCATCAATGGGCAACCTCTACACACTTTATCTACAAGCACACACCTACCCAAAGGGTTGGACACACGAATTACGAACTCGGTAGACTCAACTAGCAGAGTCTTACCAAATTTTAAAGTTTCACACACATAAGAATGGGTCGAACCAGGATCAATTAGTGCAATCACAGTAATATCAAAAAGAGTGAAAGTACCGGTGATGACGTCGGGGGAGGAAGCATCCTCTCTAGCTCGCGCAGCATATGCTCTAGCCGGAGCTCTAGCCTCAGATCGACCTGTAGCATTCGTCGTTCCTTTCTGGCTACCACCTACATTGCCTGAATGTCTGGGTGGTCTACCTCGCATTGGCACGTTGCTCGGTGTAGTGTTCTGAACTACATTCTGCTCAGCTAATTTCGGACACTCTCTGATAAAATGACCTGACGATCCACACTTATAGCAAGTCCGATCATGGAATCTACAACTCCCTGAGTGCCATTTCCCACAGTGCTTGCATTCAACTCTATTTTGTGGAGTGTTACCAACACTGGCTATCGAGGTAGCTCGGGAGCTCATAGGAGGTCGATCCCGTCTAGGCGGATCTGCAGTAGTTTTCTGTCGGCTGTAGTCATCTCTGGGCTTCTTGCTCGTGGAATGAAAAACTTTGCCTAAAGACCTCTTTCGGATATCTCTGGCTTCGGTATCAGCCTTTCTTTTCTCCTTCCCGAGCTCTTCAGCTTTGCAAGCTCTCTCAACTAAAGTTACAAATTCTTGGATTTCAAGAACGCCGACAAACATCTTTATATCTTCATTTAAGCCATCTTCAAATCTTTTACACATAATGGCTTCAGTAGAGACACACTCTCTAGCATAACGGCTGAGCCTGACAAATTTTCGTTCATACTCCGTTACAGTCATTCGTCCTTGTTTCAGCTCAAGGAATTCTTTTCGTTTTTGATCAATAAATCTTTGGCTAATATACTTCTTGCGGAATTCAGTTTGGAAGAAATCCCATGTCACTTTTTCTTTCGGAACCACTGATACTAGTGTATTCCACCAGTGATATGCAGTGTCCCGAAGTAAGGATATAGTACACTTCAAGCATTCATCCGGAGTACAAGACAGCTCACCAAGTACCCGAATAGTGTTATCGAGCCACATTTCGGCTCTCTCAGCATCATCATCGTCATTGGCTTTAAATTCTTCGGCCCCATATTTTCGAATTTTGTCAACTGGGGGCCTACTAGATCTCGTTGGATCTATCACTGGGGGAGCTAGAGGATCCGGAGTTGGATTATTTGGGGGCGGAGGTTGGGGTATATTCGGGTTATTCTGAATAAATTGGGCAAACCACTCGTTCATCATCCGATAAAAGGCTTGCTTTGTCTCTCCTTCGTGGCTACCCGAAACAGGTCGAGAGTCTACCGGCGCTGATCCGTGGGTACGGTCAGGCGCCACGCTCTCCACATCATCAGCCACAGCTCTTTCTGGTTCAGAGTCCATTTACTATACAAAACAAAAATTCAGGCTGTCAGAAGTCACCACACTATCAACATATAACCACAGGCATGTATAGCTAGACTCACACGCGCCACGGTAGTCCTAGAATCGACTAAACCTGGCTCTGATACCAATAAAATGTAACACCCCTTACTCGAGACCATCGCCGGAATTAAGTAAGAGGCATTACTAGACTTGACTACTAGTTCAAAACATGAAAATCTTAAAGCTGTCAAACTGCGTTGTGCCGACTAATTTGGCTATAACTCGAGTTATAGAGTTCGAAATTCAGATCCGTAAATTTTCCTTGAAAGTAGACTCATATATCTATTCACCATAATATTTCTGGAATTTTTCATGTGGTCAATTAGTACAGTTTATTCATCAAAGTTACCCTTATTACACTGCTGGACAGTTCTGACCCGTCCCTATAAAACTGCAGTTATCTGATTGCACAATTTTCCAATGGTGTTCTTATTTATACCAATGAAAAATAGACTCATTTAGGTTTCTACACATATAAACCATGATTCCTAATTATTTTTGTACAATTTTTTACAATTTTTCCAAAACAGGACAGTGACCCACGAATTCCTTCAGAACAGGTTTCGTCTACACTTAATTATCTCATAAGGTATAAATCCTTTTCCTACTCTATTTCTTTTACGTAAAAATAGACACACTAAGGTTCAATTTCATAGCTCACTCATCTCCAAATTCAATATACCCTATTTTTGATGATTTTCCTAACTCGCGTCACTGCTGCTGCTACAAGCTGTTTTAAAGCATTCTTAAAAATAACTAGCTTCTACCCGAACCTCCTTACTTCAATTTACAAGGATTCAATTCATATTCAACCATTTCCTTAGTAAAACGATTAACTCGTTTAGGAATGCATAGACATTTCCACCATGAACCAACTTACATCAAATCACACCAACGTACTTAACAAAAATTTAGCCATTTTCGCATGGCTATTCTTTTAGTGTTTACACATGAACCGAAAAATTTTCTCAAACCAACCAAGCCTATCCTATACATGCCTTCGTTTAAAACCAACCCAAAATGAAGGAGTACCCAAAATGTAGGTTGATAGTGTGAGCGACTTTCCAACGATCCCGTTGAGCCTGTGGCTTGCTCCTAATCTATAAAACAGAGGAAACATCTCACACGAGTAAGCTTACTAGCTTAGTAAGTCCCAACGCATTTGAATTAGAACATTTAATTATTTATGAAGATAAAACAATCCACATATGGCATTCTACTTAAACCACTAAGTAAAAAGTTTACACAAGGCCAAATTTAATAATTCGATGACCTACTTTCCGGCAATTATACATGCAAAACAATTGTCCCATAGTAACATGTTCTAAGCTCAACTTCCGTCAAATTACATTCATCAATGACAATTTGGCACAAGTAATATTTAACATGACATACCTCACATACTTACCCGAACCATTTTCTTGACAATTTAGTCCTAAATTGTCTTGACAAGGATTAAACTCCTCTTAGGTAAATTTCATCACCGGCATCAAGCCTGCTAGGCGTAAAGGCCTGAAAAGTAACACCAGCGCAAGGCCTGCTAGGCGTAAAGCCCGATAGATAACACCGGCACGAGGCCTGCTAGGCATAAAAGCCCGATAGATAACACCGGCACGAGGCCTGCTAGGCATAAAAGCCCGATAAATAACACCGGCACGAGGCCTGCTAGGCTCGAGGCCCGAATGTCAAAATATCTTTACATGCTTTTCACATTTTCACTATACACATCGAATCATATACCTTTATTACCATTGCATTTAATAAAATTTGAAATCAATCAAATCCATTACTATCAAAATCGACCAACTCATGGTTTTATACCAAGCTTATACAATCTATATCATTCACTAGATATGTAAAGGATCTTTAGATATAAAGTAGCTCAAGAACTTACTTATTCACCTTGCATTAGCCAAAGTGATTTCCATTACACTCTCAACTAAAATCATCAACCAACATGTAGATGTACATTCGGCCATGATGCAATTGAATACTAACATTCATTTATTTTTAAAAATCAAGATAACCATAATTTACTCTTTGGCATAATTTAACCAAGGGACTTACCTCAGTTGTCGATAAGCCGTGCAAATCGGCTACTCGATAATCTTTGTTTTTCCTCGATCTTGATCTTTCTCTTTTTGTTCCCGATCTAATTTGGTTCAATTTTAACCAATTAACCACACGTCCATTCAATTCAAGAACAAAATCATAAAATACATAATTTCAAGACATAACAATGTGCATTCGGCATACATCCCCTACTTTGTTCAAGTGCATTCAAATTATTAGGGAACACTTTGGTAGTAATTTCCTTGATGTGTTTTAACTTACATCTTATCTTCTCATCTAGCCGTACCTTAACTTTATATAATTACACATACATAATCAAACACATTAGCTCAATTTCATTTTCTCTTATGGCCGAATATACTAATTCTATACCCATGCATTTTCTTCAACATACAACCAAGAAACAAGCTAATAACCACATCTAATTCAAGCATTTAACTAATCCAATTTAACCTATTGAACACCACAATAAAAATTTCAAACCATTAGGGTCTCTTCTCCATGGCCGAATGGCCCTTAGGTGCCTAGGATTCTCTATAACTCTTCTTTCCATCCATTTTACCCCTTGCACTAATTTACTTCTAGAAATCAAGTTTTAAACTTAGTTCACCCAATAACTCAAACATCACATATAACAATCTTATATGGTAAATCTCATCATAAGGGAATGGCCGAACATCAAGACACAAGAAGAGATGTTTTCATGGACATCCACCCTATTATTCGGCCAACTATGAGGGTACCCTCAAGCCAAAACAACAAATCTTCTTACAAGTCCATGCCATTTCTTTTCATACCATCTAACTCATTATCAATACAAACTACAACATTTACCTCCATGGCCGAATCTCATCATGCCCACACTAGCAAATTTTGCTTGTTTCAAAAGAAGAGAAAATGATCAAGAACTTAAGCCATATCAAGTTCAATTCTTACCTAATCTAGTGCATGCAGGGCCGAATGGAGAAGATGAAGTTCTTCCCTTCTCTTCAAGGTAGAAATCGGCTAGAAGGGAGGAAGGATGAGAGAATTTTTTTTTTCTTTCCTTTTTGTTTTCATTTTTCTTTTTCCATAAATTATAGCATGCTTTTCTTTTAATTTTACTAAAAATCAAAATGTATAATTAAAAAGTATATAATCATAGCATGCTTTAATATAAAAATGCCTAAATGTCATACAAAAATATAAAAAAGAGAGCATATATGCATGCTTGCCGTCCACCTTGTTTAAAGGTGGGAAATTGACATGCAAATCCTTATGTTTTATGGACAATTCACTTAGCTCCCTTTTTATTAATGCCCACTACTTTGTCCTTCTTGAAATTTAGACCTTTTCAACAAATTAACCACTCAGATAGTTAAAATTTTCCACGAAACTTTCACACTCACAAAAAAAAAAAAAACACATAACAAACATAATACATAATATTATAATATCTTTTAGGCTCGGATTCGTGGTCCCGAAACCACCGTTCCGATTAGGGTCAAAATTGGTCTGTTACAGTTCATTTCGAAGGGTACACAGCTTGGCACACAGGCGTATGGTTTCATTTTGAAAGGTACACGACCTGGCACACGGGCGCGTGGCTTGGCCGTGTGACCCAAGTCAATGAGTTACACAGGCACAGACACGGGCTGGAACACGGCCGTGTGTCCCTACTTCAAATGTCCTCACGGCCGTGTGACCCCTGCAGTGTTGAAAATTTTCATTGTTTTTTGAAAAATTCTATAAGTTTTTTATTTAGTCCCGACTTGTTTCTAACGTGTTTTTAGGTCCTCGAGGGATTGTATAAGGGACAATGTGCATGTTATGTATTGATTTTGCTATGGTATTGGAATGAATTGAAATGTTTATAATTTTTGTTCGTCTTGAAATGAAAACTTCAATAATGCTTCATAACCCTATTTTGGCGACAGATATGAGTTAGGGGTGTTACACCATAATTCATAAGGTTTCTTACAAGACACATCATTAAGAATATAGCAAACCGTTTGTATCGCATATATTAATAAGGAAGTAGGAAGTTGTGAATAACTCAACATTTGAATGAACCATGTCAAGCAAGGCTATATTCCTTCTCACAGCTACGCCATTCTGTTGTGGAGTGCCTGGTGCAGTCAATTGGGATAAAATATCAATCTCTATGACGTATCCTAAGAACTCATCGGGAAAATATTTTGCACCTCGGTCAAATTGAAGATTCTTTATGGCTAAACCCAATTTCTTTTTCATTTCCGCATGAAAATCTAGAAATTTATTAAAGGTTTCGCTTTTGTGGTGCATTAGATACACATATCCATATCGAGAATAGTCGTCGATAAAAGTCACGTAATAATCGTAACTTCCTCAGGCACTGATGCTCATGAGACCACATACATCAGTGTGCACAAGTTCTAAAGGTTGGTTGGCCCTAGTACCTTTCGCATTAAAAGACCTCTTAGTCATTTTACCTTTCAAGCAAGATTCAAATTATGGAAGGCTAACTTTCTTAAGCATAATTAAAGGGTCATCTTTCACGAGTCTAGTGATTCTTTCTTGGTTAATATGACCAAGCCTTAAGTGTCATAAGTACCCCTCTATAGAGTGAGAAGTTTTAAGTTATTTATTCACTATTTCAATTTGAAGCATTGAGTAATTATTTGGTTTGATAAAGTAGATATTGTTTTCCATCCATCCATTATAGATTAAAGAACGATTTCTGTGAATAACAATCCCTTTATTGAATGTCACGGTATAACCGTCATAAAATTAACATGCTACATAAATTAAATTCTTCTTAAATGAGGTACATAAAACACGTTCTTTAAAAAAATCTTCCTAAAATTATCAAAATGTAAAATAACTTCTCCCACTACTTCTGTTGACACGTAGCTCCCATCTCCGGTCCGCAACGATAGGCTCCTGTCACGCAGACTTCTTGTTTCGTTGAACCCTTGTAAAGAAACACACACATGGTTAGTGGCTCTAGAATCAATAACCCAGTTGTCAAATGATTCTTCTACTAAGCAAGCTTTAACAACAAAGTGTTCTATACCTTTGCCTTTTTCGACTAGGTAATCCAAATACTCCTTGCAATTTGATTTGAAATGTTATTTCCTATTGAAGAAGAAACATTTGATCTTTTAAGATCTTTTGACTTCTTAGTCTTTTTCCTATCCACACAAGGTGGAATCGAAGACTTTGTCGGTTTCTTCTTTCCCTTAGCTTTTTGTTTCCCCTTAAAGGACAAGGGGTCCACACCTAAGTTTGCCTTAGGTTTCTCCTGAACTAGTTTACCACCATTTAGCACCAACTCATAGGATTGTAACTCATTCAAGAGCTGAGTCAAGATAAGCGCCTTGTTCCCTAAGCAACCCTAAAACTAGTAACCTCCTTGGTTAAGGATTTGAACACCATTTCAATTTGAGTGTTCACGTCCAGTTCAGTCCCATTGTCCTCTACCTTCACAAAGAATCCCATAAGCTTAAGCATATGTTCTTTGATCAGAGTACTGATTTTCTGTTGAGAATTTAGAAAATTTCTAATAGCGGATTGTCGAACCAATCCGACTTGGCCTCCGAGCAAATCTTCCAAATTTTTCATGATCTCTTTGGTAGTACAAAAATTCTTGTGTTTCTTTTGCAACATGCTACTCATGTTCGCTAACATATAACATCGAGAAATTGAGTGACAATCTCTCCAGCGATTTCTTGCTTTGGGCTGAGCTTTAGGTGGACACGTTTCGTCAAGAACAATTTTGTGTTTCTCACAACTGAAAACTATCAGCAAGTTCCATTTAGATTCTCAAAAGTTATCCCCATTTAATTTATTCTCAATAAGAATGCTAATAAGAGTATGAGACATTTGAAATGAAAAAAATAAAGATTTCACTAATTACTATCTTTGTATTAAACAAATATTTTTCATTTCAGCAACATATCAAGAATGCAGTATGATGCATGCCTCTTGTAAAAAAAATCGTTGCTACGATCATTCTCACACCCATCAACCATGTCACCTCGGGGTCCCATGATTAACTAGCAAGAACATGGATTACATCCAATCAATTCGTGAATCTTAATTCTCAAGACTCCACACGAACTAACGACTGTTTAACATTTGGTCATCATCTCTAGCTTAAATACCATTTCTTGGGAAACTATTTAATAAGAGAAGATCTTGAGTGTGTAGCTATTGACTCAACACCCATCATGAACATATTTTCATTTGTGAGTCATCTTGGGAAATCTCTCTAAAAGTCATGTATAACTAGTTGTCCTTAAAAGGAAATCCCATCTAGTGAACCCACATAACAAAGTTTACCTTGGGGTGTGGCCAGGATAGGAATCGACTCAAAACTTTATCATGCTATCACTTAGGGACCATTAATGGAGGTCGTATGTCTTGTTTAAGGGCCTTCTCCCACTCAATATTTTAAAAACATGCAAGGTTTTTTATCCTAAATTTCAAGAATGATCATACAATAGTCCTAGTGGCATTCTTACCTAATTTGAATGACATGCTTCCAATATATGCATGGCATGTTATGGAAATTTTATAATATTCACACTCATTCACAAAAATCAACCAATCGTAAAAACAAATAATTTTGATTCTCCACAGGTTTTCTTTTAAAGGAAAAACTGAAGAAGTGAATGCGAACCGTGAACTAGGTAGGGTCCCAAGAAAGGGAGGTGAGTCAAATTTAACCGCTTAAAAACCAAACCTTTCCTAGCCAGAGGCAATCCTAGACATGCACCTTCTTATTACCACATTTCTCACAGTTATCGAATAAACTAAAGAAGTGAATAGAACAATACAACACATGTATTTTCTCATTACCACACTTCTTATTTTTAATCAATCAACTTTAGATCATCTTATATATATATATATATATATATATATATATCACAATTATAACATTACATAATATACATATTATAAACATTTTTAAAATAGATATATAATTAGATGGGTAATTACAATAAAATTGCCAGCCAAGGTTTCCATGGTTCTATTTCTAGAAAATAAATGGAAAAATAAAATTACATAATTTTTCACCACAAAGCATTCATTGGGTCTTCAATCGCCATTGCATATTTTCCTCGTCATGGACTCCTTTTGGAAAAAATACATTTAAGTCGTACGTTCATTTCCAGCTCACAAGAATTCTATGAATTTTCAAAAAAATATAGCCCTATGTGGAGATGATAGCCCACGATCTATTTCCTAAGAACCACAACCTCGGTAAAGAATAATTATATAACTAATATATAATAACGTATCCATTCCCATATATAACTCAAAACCTACATAAGATCTAAAGAATGTCACTTTTTATGTAATCAAATCATTCAAGAAAAAGAGAAATTTATTTTGATTATCCGTTTTTACTTATAGACAAAACACAACCTGGCTCATGATACCAATTGTTGGAAAAATGGGTTTGGAAAATGCAGTGGAAAATAAATTTAGGGAAAAACTAGAGTTTTAATTATTTTTCCAAAACAAGATCTAAGTTGTGATACCAAAAGTAATAATCACTTAATCAAAATTGTACCTTTTCGATTCGTCTAGGATGAGCACTTCGGCTGAGTAGTCTTCTCCGCCATCCTCAAGCTCACGTCTATCGAGTGTGGGCTCGCTTTGAATCAGAAAATTTTTCACAAAAAATTTTAATGGGATAATTTTGTAATTTCTCTAAACTTTTGGGTCAAGTTGTAAATAAGAAAAATATCTCTAGAAATTTTCTAGAATAATCTCTTTAGAGAATTTTCTCTCTACAACTGTCTTTCGAATTCAAGTGTATGTAAATAATGACCCAATGCTCTCTTTATATAGGGAGAGTTTAGAGAGTTTAACTATGATTAAACTTAGTCACTTTAATATTAAATCTCATTAAAATAATAGAATGTTTATCTACAAGGTAAACATTAAATTAAATTTAATATTAAGATAATCATTTTAATATTAAATTAATAAAATACTATTAAGATAAGTATAAAATTAAATTTAATATTAAACTATTAAAATAATATTATTTTTGGAATAATTAATCTGAAATCTTCTTTCGCAGAGCCCCAGTAGGAGTGTAACTCTTCCATTGCTCAACCACCGATGACCAACCACTATCGTCCACCGGGACACAGCTGTTGTAGCCACCGGCATCGCCTTATCCAATGATGCAGGTGTGACACCCTTACTCGTGAACTGTTAAGATTCATTTATTGACTTAAGTAGTCGTCCCACTCATGGAATAAAATTTTTGATCAAACGATCAAGACTTTTGGATTTGAGTAAAACGCTTGTGTTTATATGTATATAAAGGAAAATAATATGGTCTTTCTCGTTTTGTATGTCAATGATATTCTACTTATCGGAAACGATGTAGAAGAATTGTCATGGTTAAACTGTGGTTAGCTCAACAGTTTAGCATGAAGGAATTGGGTGAAGCTAGTTTTATTCTTGGAATTCGAATCCTTAGGGGTCGAAAGAATAAAATGATAGCTTTCAAGCTTCATACATCGATAAGGTACTAAAACATTTTGCAATGCCTGATGCAAAGGCAGAAGTTCAGCCAACTGCATCAAGTTTTCATCTTTTTTTATATTATTGTCCTAAGACAACGGAAGAAAGAGAGCATATGAGTAAAGTTCCATATGCTTCGGTAGTTGGAAGCCTTATGTATGTGATGCTTTGCACACGTCCAGATATCTGTTTCACAGTAGGAATGGTAAGCCAATATCAAGCGAATCCAAGTCTCAAGCATTGGCAAGCTGTAAAACATATATTAAGGTATCTTAAAAGAACCATCGATTATATGCTTATGTATTTTGGGGAGGACCTTACTCCTGTTGGATACACAGACTCAGACATCCAAACCTGTAAAGATTCGAGAAAATCAACATTAGGAAATGTATTCGTTCTAGGCTATGAGCCATAGTACGGAGAAGTGTAAAACAAACTTACACTGCTAACTCTACTATGGAGGCTGAGTATGTGGCTGCTTCTGAGGCAATGAAAAAATCAATATGGCTTTGAAAGTTCTTAACCAAACTTGAAGTTATTCCTGGTATGAAAAAGCTAAAACACTATATTATGATAGCAGTGCTGCAATAGCTGAAATGAGAAGTCACAAGAGGACGAAACATGTAGTAAACATGTAACTATTTTCTATTTATTTGAACTATATTGTGAAATAGGGTTATGAAAACTAAGGCAAGTGGGAGATTGTTTAGGGTTATGAAATAGGTCTTGAAATGAACTTGTGGTATTAGCTATTGTGAAATAGGGTTATGAAAACTAAGGCAAGTGGGAGATTGTTGGGAAATGTACCCATATTGTAGTAAACATGTAACTATTTTCTATTTATTTGAACTATGAATAAATAAATTGGGCAAGTGAAATTGTAAAGAATGTTTACATTGCGAGAAAGACAACTTACTTCAGTAGATAATCTAAATGAAACTATAATCCCGTAAAAGAATCAAAGTGAGCATTTGATTCAAATACTAATAAGGATTATTATGTCATCCACAATTCCAATTGGCGAGATGGCTAGTCTTGGCTATCGGAGTAGTTGACTCCATGACTATAGACATAGATGTATTCATTGGTAGAATGATACACTGGGCTGGACCCAAGATGAATTAATTCAAAATCCATTTTTGAATTAATTCACTTGTGACGTTCATGATCTAATTTACCTAAATCTTGAGTTAGTCACTGACCAGCGTAAGCAACTCATGTGTCTTGATATAAGTGGAGGCTTATGCTCTAAAGATGATCGAGCCCATAGTCGGTATGCTGGGTACATGACTTGTTTATGGCATGGCTCTACTAACAACAGTGGAATTCATAGCTCAATTAAAGAGTTAATGATATCCTCTCATTTTCATTGAGTGGATTGATAAATATGGAACGTGACCACAAGTTGCTTGTTCTCGAACGAGCAATTTATCACAGCCATTTGTTGACAGTGATCATATTAATCATTAAGAAGACACAATGGTGACAATGAGATAAAAATAGGATTGTATTGAATAAACATATTTAACTCAAAGGAATCAAGGATATTATATTATGGTAAAACACACATGACGAGGTCAATGGATAAATTAGTTGGATAAATTGCTTTAGTAAAAAGTATACAATAAAGAGTTTTCAATCATGGTACTTCTTATGGACTAACTCCATGAAGTAATTGTGAAATTATCAGAACGGTGCTTCTGGACATAATCGCAATCACTAGAGCCTAATTGTATATGTCTAATTAGTCTTTCCGCTAGCTCAACAAAAGCTCGATCGGACTACATTTGAATCAGATGTAAATTCTACGACTTTGGGAATAATTTAATTGAGTCGATTTATTTGATGTGAAGTTAAATTAGATGGTTGTGAGAATTATTCAACTAGAGAATTTGATTAAAGAATTTTCTTGAAAATTTAATTGGGAAAATCTAAGTGATTTTGAGAAAAATTAATTTTGATCAAGTAAAATAAAATTAATCAAATTAATTAAATTTAATATGATATTTTTGGAAACTAATTTTCAAGTTAGACAATTGGCCCAATAGGTAATTAAACTTGAAAATTGGACCTGAGATCGTAAATTGGGCCCAAGAGCCCAAAATCGATCCCAAGACCCAAAAACTAGTTGAACCGGGCCGGTATGTGAAACCAAGTTAATGGTTCAATCGGTGGCTAGACCAGACGGGCTAGTCGTCGTTGAACCGGACCAGGTGGGCCGTCGTTGACTTGGACTGAATCGGCAAGAACCGAATCATGTAATATCCTAGATTTAGGGGTTATGCGTTCAGTGCATAATTCAAGTGTTAGTAGGAGTAGCGCATGGTGGGATGTGTTTTGGGGGTTCCTAAAACCCTAGGATGTAGAGGAGTGTCTTAAGAAATTATTGGTTTTTAAGTTTTTAAGAGGGAGCTTGGCTAGGTAGGCCTTAAAGGAATAAGTGGTGGAGTTTATGTCACAAAAAGTGCCTTGGGAAAATGGCTTGGGATGCTACCTTAGGGGCTTGGAAGGTTGCGTCAAAGGGAGCTTCAGGGAATGAGGTTCGAATCACGTCGGCGGCAAGGAGTGTGGTTTTATTTTTGGTTTTTGCGTCAAGGAAGGGGGAAAGAGTTGGACGGCGTTGGGACTTCCAAAATGATGAGATAAAGCTTGGTTTTTTTCTTTTAAATTTTGGCTAAAGATAGGAGATAATTGAGGTTTTATTTTATTTAGTTTAAATGGGTAGATAAGAGATAAAATAGGAGAGAAAAATGAGGGATGTGATAAGTGAAGATATGGGGGCCGGCCAAGGGACTCTTTTGGTGTGCATTTTTGGTTTGAAGCTTAATAAGGAGAGTGTGCCGAAATTTAGTTTTCTCTTTTCCCATTTGTGCCGTTTTCTTTTTGAGAAAAAGCTATCTAGTTTCGGGTTCCATTCTCTTTTGTTTCTGACCGAAACTTCAAGGTGCATTAGGGTCATTTGCATTTTATTCTTCTCTTCCTATTTGTTTCTTGGCCGAACTTATAACTTCTTCCCGAGCTTCTTCTTTTATTTGGTGTTAGCCGAATACTCCATCCTCATTTGGGAGCCTTAGCCGAAACCTTATAGCCTCATTCTCTACTTTTGTGTATTTTTCTCTTTACCAATAAAAGTGCCGAAAAACTATTGTTGTGCTCAAAAGCCGAATCCCTATTGAAGGTGCTGTCGACTACTTTCTTGTAGTCTCTTCAAGCAAGCGTTGGTGGTAAGTACTTTTATTGGCAATCGGTTTCTTTCTCTTTCATTTGGTGTGCCGAAATCGTGTGGTTAGGCCTTGGCTAAGGTTGGCCGAATGTCCTTTAAGTCATATTATGTGTCTCTGTTGAAGGTAGTCAACGCTAAGGAGCATTAAAGGAGATCTCTCTGGTTTTGAACATCAAGGTAAGTGATATGTAGTTTCGGCCAAGGGCCATTTTCCTAGATTTCATGTGTATAGCCGATTCTAACAATGGTTAAGTAGGGATCTTGACAATTTCAGGAGCAGGCGAATATTTCGGGATTTGGAAGAAATAGGTAGGTGGTTGCTAGTATTCGGCCTAAGGCCATAGATTTGGTATTTAAGTAATGACCGATTGTGTACTATGGTTCTTAGGAGCAAATCGACAGGAGTAAGCCTGCCTTCGAGATTCAAGATCATCTTGGTAAGAACACTCTGTAAGTCGGATTTAGTTTTTAGATTATAACATGGATGATTAACCGTTTGATCTGATTAAGTATCATTGATGGAGGGGAATACTAGTCAAGGAGGACAAGGGGTAGTCCCTATCCCTAAATTCAAGAAGAGATCCGTTTCTGCAGTTCGGGATTGTCCACCGGGGTGTGGGCCAGCGGCAGAGCAGGAAAGTAGGCAGATAGCTGTAGTGTCGCTTAGTGATAGCATCGGGATCTTGACGGTTAGTACCAATATCTGGTTAGTACCAATATCTGAATGTGATGTGGTTATTAATGTGAATATGTGACTGAATACTTGGATAACATGTGCATGCATTATTCATCGTGGCATTATTATATGTTGCATGTGCATGGGATGGGAAATGAATATGAAAGAAGGACAGGGTGTACTTCGAGTACGTGGTTTAGTGATGGCTACGAGCCTCACGTGGCATGATGGGTGGCTCTGTGCCTCATCGTGGTTGATATCAGCTATGTGCTATATCGTGGTTTGATGAGTAGCTATGTGCCTCATCGTAATTTTGATGATAGCTACGGGCTACATCATGGATTGGCGCTGACTGAGGTCGCGTTGTGGACTATTTGCGATTTAGTTCGCGTGGACGGCATTAATTGCCAAATTGGTGTGTAGCGGTTGGAGGGTGATTTAGTAATCCCCTGGTGTGTGGTGGCTGGATACGGGGGTGTGTAGAGGATGGACCCTAGGCTGGGCTGGGTGCATTTTGCATAAATCTGTATGATATGTGAATTAAAGTGGAAATGGGCCAAGCCCAATATGTGATGTGGATTAATGTGAAAATGGGCCAAGCCCAGTATGTGGACTCGTGAGGATAAATTGCCCTATTATATAATATGTGATGTGGATATGGGCCAAGCCCAATAAGTGAAAACATGTGAATAAGTTGCATTGATATCTGATATGTGGGTTAATATGTGGTTTGATATGTGGGTGGAATTCAGTGGACTAATTACACACTGAGTCTGTTTGACTCACCCAAATTTTACCAACATCGCAGGTGATACGTGATTCTTGGACCGGGTTGGAGTGGATACGAGGTGGCCCATGCAGAAGAAGTTTTACATGTTTTAAGTATTTTATATTTCCAGTATCTATGAATTATTATTGATTGTAATAAGGGCCTCCTAAAGTATTTAAGGATTTTTATTATGTTTAAGTTGGATTGTTGATTATATTATTTTCTGGAAATGTTTATTTTTAGCAACTTACATTTTATAATATATATACTAAAGTTTTAATCCGGGAATATATTTCGGAATTTTAAATACACAATGTTTTTCTAAAGACAATAAATTTATATGTTTTTATTTTAAGCCGTAAGCTTTTCAAACGTTTTCCGCAGTGGCATTCTAAATTCGACCGTGGTGTATGGGCCGGGTTTGGGGTGTTACAGTTTGGTATCAGAGCCCGGTTCATGTAACACCCCCAAACCTGGTCAATACGCCATGACCGAATCCGGCATGCCACGAAGGAAAAACGTTTTGAAGAAAAACGAGTTAACGATTAAATTTTTGTGAAAAACTCTTTGTTGAACTTTGTTTGTAGACAACAAGTGTATAATAAATTGAAAGCTGATAATTTACTTTTGAAAACCTCAAAATAAGTCTTAAAAACTTAGTTGCAAATCCATAGATTAGAAAAGCTTTTAATATTTTAAAGAAACCAAAGTGATTAGGTTGAAAACTGTATCTAAAAGAAATTTGGAAAGGTTGAGTTTTATAAAAATAGTATGAGTTATCGAAAATACTTAAGATGATAAAATTATCAAATGATTTATGTTACCCGATGGTAACGTTTTAAAAACCATCGCATTTTGAAATTTAGAAAACTTTATGCTCAAATTATTATATCAAACATGTAAATTTGTAAGCCAAATTTAAGTCAAATCCAAAACATATAAATAATCCAAAACATAAATAAACAGGCCTTATTACAAATCCATAAAAATACGAAAACCAAATTTAAATAAAGTACCCAAATGGTAGTTCATGTAAAACCAAATTTTATTACATGGCCTCCTCGAGTTCATCCGGCTCCTCATCCGCGATCTCACGATTCACCTGAAAAGATATCCCACTGAAGGGTGAGTCAACAGACTCAATGTGTAACAATACACTAAAAGTCCAATCGATCATAGCAATAAAGCCCATAATATAGCAAATCAAATAATAATTAATTAAATCACATGTACATATAAAATGAAATGCAATCCCGAACCCAACTTAGATATCCATCCGCTACATACCACCCGTACCTACCAATCACACCGTGGGGATTACTAAATCGACCCTCCATCCGCTACACACCATCGAAGGCAGTTGTTGCAGTCAACATGCACATCGCCCTTATAATTGTGGCATAGCCACCAGATAATTGTGACAGAGTCACCAGATTCATAGTATGTGACCGAAGTCACCGGATAATGTGGTAAAACCACCGGAACACTTCCCCTTTCAATATTACCCATATGCCCATGCAATAACATATTATTTCAATATCATACCATATACCCCCAAAATCATATCGGAATCGGACACATATCATATTATGCATATAGCATTATTAACGATGCAAATATCATGCCTTGTACATTATCCCAAAAATCATAATCAAATATCGAATATGTTTCATATTAAAATCATACATAGTACGAAGGAATAACGTACCTCAATTCACCGTACCATTGAATGGTTTCCGAAGCCATAATCATTTATATTTCTTTAGAAACACATTTTTATCAATAAAGCTATTAATCTATTAGAAGTTTAGTATAAGTTACACACCTGATAATAGTGATAACTAAACTTTCCCGTTCGTCGATACCCTCGAAATCTCGAACAACATCTATACGTGATTTCTCTCTGATTGATGGTTCATTACACGATGATGAACCACGAACAAACAATGGCTCGGGGGTACGAACGACTTCAAATAATCGATTATCGCTGGCAGAGGGTCCACATCCCGGTGGAAAGTCTCGAGCTCCCGACACAGCTCTTCGTTTGGAATTTGAGGGTATAACAGAACCACCCCTCTTCCAAACACTATTAACTGCTCTCTTCGAACCCATACTTGATTGCCCCAAAATCTAACGTTCACGGAAAGAAGATAATAAACGAACGATAGAGTCTCCTACAAATTAATCGATTAGAAGACCATCTAAAACGATATAACAAGCATAAAGATCCTTACCTTAACACTTCGATTCAATTCCGATAATCGTCACTTACCTAAGGAGTTGTCAAAATCCTTGAATAATAATATCCTTTTCCACACGATCTTAGAATGGCTATAGTCGACTATCAATAAAGAAATAATCAACACTCCACTATACCACTACCAAAATAAAAAGATTTGTTGAAAGAGAAGAGATAAAGAAAATTCGGTCAAAAAGATCCTCACAAGACAAAACTATTACGGCAAAGTGATAGATTGAGACACAAATAGGATTCGGCTAGAGCAAATAATGGAAGAAAAGAAAAGAGAAATGAGAGAAGGAAAATTCGGCCAAAGGAAATTAAAATAAGAATTGTGGATTCTTGAGCAATATGAAAAAGAATGAAAAAGAGAGATGAGAACTAGAGAGGTTGTTTTCGGTTACAAAGGAATAAGAGATGAGAAGGAGGTTTCAAAGAAGATTCGGCCAAAAGCCTAAGAGGGGAGAAAAATCAACAACACCTAATGGACCTTCGGCTATGGCTCACTATGATGCACTAGAGAAAAGTTGGTAAAGTTCTAAAAGAATAGGTTTTTGGTTAAGACACAAAACAAAGAAAGAAAGCCAAAACTAAAACAAAATTGAACCTAAATGCCAAGAACATATTCGGCTAAAGAGGAGAGCTTTGGGGAGGAAAAGAAAAATGCCAAAGATGCACAAAAATGCTAAAATGACCAACCAATTCCCCCCTAAATTACCTATCAAAATTCGGCCACCCCCCTAGCCTTACATGCCATCCACATACATGATCTCCCAAGTCAAAACTTACCACTCAATTCTTACCATAGCAAGACACCCCACATCATGCCTTATTTTCTCCCATTAGCCTTAAAATCTTTGATTTCTTTCCCAAACATCAAACTTACCTTAAGCAAATATTCTACTTGCCAAAAGTTGAAAGTCCAACCCATCATAAATTTGAATTGACCATCCATTAATGCTAGGATGCACAAAATATAAAATCTCAAAATGCCTTCCATGTTACTCGAACCACTTCCCTCAAGCAACTTTCCAAGCTCCTTATCCACCTTGCCACTAATTCCTCTTGTGCTTTAATTTAACACTTAAATTAACTTAAGTGTCAAGCTCACCTAATCCACTTTATTAAATAAACCATACTAGAATTATTCTAGCTTCCTAAACAAAATCAAACCTTCACAAGACTATGCTAACACACAAACAATACTACCCGAGCTAACACAAGTAATAAAAATAATACTCAAATTTTTCCTAAAGCCCAAGGTCCAATTAGCCCAATCCTCCTAGGCCCAATTTCAGGATGTTACAGATCTACCCTCCTTAAAGAAATTTCGTCCTCGAAATTTCCAACTAGCTAACAGTCATACCTCCTATCTCGCCACACTACGCTCTTGCCGCGCACTCTGATCTTAATAAAACCACAATGTACTTTTCTAACAAAATCTTTAATCTTTTTTCCCACAACCAGACATCTAATTCACAATAGCAAACCGTTATCTAACACTTACACTTATACCAAAAATTTTCCTACATTCAGCCATCACTTCCAACCAAAACATACCTGACTTGAGAGTGAGGAAACAATCCCGAGCCTTATGCTCCTTAGACCCGCATCTCAAGCATACTCCTGACTCCCTCTAACTTTCTCCCGGATGACACCTTCCACAGTAATCGCAAGCCAAACAGTTCGATCATGCCTTGACAGTTTTACAGATCGAGATTGTGACCCAAGAGAACCGTGATCTCTAATCTTCTTACAGTCCACAGACCCAATCTCGATGTGCTTCACCGATTCCTTTAACCTCCTCCAAAACTTCCTTAACTATCTGAGTCAGCTCATCAATCCGAATTCGATCATGAGACCCTGTCTCAACCACTAGCGATGCTAACACCTCCATTTCAGAAATATGCCTCGGTGCCGAAGATCTAGCCCTAGCACAATCGGCCTTTACCACGTCCATGACGACCACGATCTCGAGTGCTCATGTCTAACGTCTCGACTTTTCTTATTAAAAAGTTTTATGCATTAATCAATATTCCACTTTCTTTAAAGCACAGTTTTATGAAAAAGTTTCTATAAGTGGTTGTTTCGCGTGTACATCCAACCTATAATTTTGGGTCTCAAAAGTAGTTCCTACTACTATATAGTCATATCATCATATCATCAAAATCAACAGTTTGAGGTACTTACCAGAGCGGATCGGTGCCGGAGACTCGGAGCCATGCCTTTTCAACCATAAAATTTTCAACAAAAACATCTTAAAACCATACTTTAAAACATTTTTGGGCCTCGGGCCCATAGCCGAGCTTTTGAACTTAGCTCTGATACCAATTTGTAACACCCCAAACCCGGTCAATACGCCATTACCGAATCCGGCATGCCACGAAGGAAAAACGTTTTGAAGAAAAACGAGTTAACGATTAAATTTTTGTGAAAAACTCTTTGTTGAACTTTGTTTGTAGACAACAAGTGTATAATAAATTGAAAGCTGATAATTTACTTTTGAAAACCTCAAAATAAGTCTTAAAAACTTAGTTGCAAATCCATAGATTAGAAAAGCTTTTAATATTTTAAAGAAACCAAAGTGATTAGGTTGAAAACTGTATCTAAAAGAAATTTGGAAAGGTTGAGTTTTATAAAAATAGTATGAGTTATCGAAAATACTTAAGATGGTAAAATTATCAAATGATTTATGTTACCCGATGGTAACGTTTTAAAAACCATCGCATTTTGAAATTTAGAAAACTTTATGCTCAAATTATTATATCAAACATGTAAATTTGTAAGCCAAATTTAAGTCAAATCCAAAACATATAAATAATCCAAAACATAAATAAACAGGCCTTATTACAAATCCATAAAAATATGAAAACCAAATTTAAATAAAGTACCCAAATGGTAGTTCATGTAAAACCAAATTTTATTACATGGCCTCCTCGAGTTCATCCGGCTCCTCATCCGCGATCTCACGATTCACCTGAAAAGATATCCCACTGAAGGGTGAGTCAACAGACTCAATGTGTAACAATACACTAAAAGTCCAATCGATCATAGCAATAAAGCCCATAATATAGCAAATCAAATAATAATTAATTAAATCACATGTACATATAAAATGAAATGCAATCCCGAACCCAACTTAGATATCCATCCGCTACACACCACCCGTACCTACTAATCACACCGTGGGGATTACTAAATCGACCCTCCATCCGCTACACACCATCGAAGGCAGTTGCTGCAGTCAACATGCACATCGCCCTTATAATTGTGGCATAGCCACCAGATAATTGTGACAGAGTCACCGGATTCATAGTATGTGACCGAAGTCACCGGATTCATAATATCGTGACCGAAGTCACCGGATAATGTGGTAAAACCACCGGAACACTTCCCCTTTCAATATTACCCATATGCCCATGCAATAACATATTATTTCAATATCATACCATATACCCCCAAAATCATATCGGAATCAGACACATATCATATTATGCATATAGCATTATAACGATGCAAATATCATGCCTTGTACATTATCCCAAAAATCATAATCAAATATCGAATATGTTTCATATTAAAATCATACATAGTACGAAGGAATAACGTACCTCAATTCGCCGTACCATTGAATGGTTTCCGAAGCCATAATCATTTATATTTCTTTAGAAACACATTTTTATCAATAAAGCTATTAATCTATTAGAAGTTTAGTATAAGTTACACACCTGATAATAGTGATAACTAAACTTTCCCGTTCGTCGATACCCTCGAAATCTCGAACAACATCTATACGTGATTTCTCTCCGATTGATGGTTCATAACCCGATGATGAACCACGAACAAACAATGGCTCGGGGGTACGAACGACTTCAAATAATCGATTATCGCCGGCAGAGGGTCCACATCCCGGTGGAAAGTCTCGAACTCCCGACACAGCTCTTCGTTTGGAATTTGAGGGTATAACAGAATCACCCCTCTTCCAAACACTATTAACTGCTCTCTTCGAATCCATACTTGATTGCCACAAAATCTAACGTTCACGGAAAGAAGATAATAAACGAACGATAGAGTCTCCTAAAAATTAATCGATTAGAAGACCATCTAAAACGATATAACAAGCATAAAGATCCTTACCGTAACACTTCGATTTAATTCCGATAATCGTCACTTACCTAAGGAGTTGTCAAAATCCTTGAATAATAATATCCTTTTCCACACGATCTTAGAATGGCTATAGTCGACTATCAATAAAGAAATAATCAACACTCCACTATACCACTACCAAAATAAAAAGATTTGTTGAAAGAGAAGAGATAAAGAAAATTCGGTCAAAAAGATCCTCACAAGACAAAACTATTACGGCAAAGTGATAGATTGAGACACAAATAGGATTCGGCTAGAGCAAATAATGGAAGAAAAGAAAAGAGAAATGAGAGAAGGAAAATTCGGCCAAAGGAAATTAAAATAAGAATTGTGGATTATTGAACAATATGAAAAAGAATGAAAAAGAGAGATGAGAACTAGAGAGGTTGTTTTCGGTTACAAAGGAATAAGAGATGAGAGGGAGGTTTCAAAGAAGATTCGGCCAAAAGCCTAAGAGGGGAGAAAAATCAACAACACCTAATGGACCTTCGGCTATGGCTCACTATGATGCACTAGAGAAAAGTTGGTAAAGTTCTAAAAGAATAGGTTTTTGGTTAAGACACAAAACAAAGAAAGAAAGCCAAAACTAAAACAAAATTGAACCTAAATGCCAAGAACATATTCGGCTAAAGAGGAGAGCTTTGGGGAGGAAAAGAAAAATGCCAAAGATGCACAAAAATGCTAAAATGACCAACCAATTCCCCCCCAAACTACCTATCAAAATTCGGCCACCCCCTAGCCTTACATGCCATCCACATACATGATCTCCCAAGTCAAAACTTACCACTCAATTCTTACCATAGCAAGGCACCCCACATCATGCCTTATTTTCTCCCATTAGCCTTAACATCTTTGATTTCTTTCCCAAACATCAAACTTACCTTAAGCAAATATTCTACTTGCCAAAAGTTGAAAGTCCAACCCATCATAAATTTGAATTGACCGTCCATTAATGCTAGGATGCACAAAATATAAAATTCTCAAAATGCCTTCCATGTTACTCGAACCACTTCCCTCAAGCAACTTTCCAAGCTCCTTATCCACCTTGCCACTAATTCCTCTTGTGCTTTAATTTAACACTTAAATTAACTTAAGTGTCAAGCTCACCTAATCCACTTCATTAAATAAACCATACTAGAATTATTCTAGCTTCCTAAACAAAATCAAACCTTCACAAGACTATGCTAACACACAAACAATACTACCCGAGCTAACACAAGTAATAAAAATAATACTCAAATTTTTCCTAAAGCCCAAGGTCCAATTAGCCCAATCCTACTAGGCCCAATTTCAGGATGTTACAGTTCAAAACTCGGCTTTGCGGGTTTTGGGTCCAAAAACATTTTTTTTGTTTAAATGGGCTTTTCAAAAATATGGATTTTCACGAAATTTTTCGGGTTATTCTGGCATGGCACCTGTATCTCCGACCCGAAGTCCACTAGGTAAGTACCTCTGACTACTAAAGTGATTGATATATGTGAACTTTAGGGACATTATGGGAACGTAGATTAGAAGATTAGGGCTATTGAACCCTAGGACTAGTCTACTCCAACACACGATACATAAGACTTAAGGACAATCAAACAAACCTGTGAAGTAAGTCGCCGAGTTAGGGTGTGGCAACTATTGTGCACATGTCTAGGAGTGGATTCGGTAAGAGCTTGGTATTTAAGCAGTCCTAGTGACTCACCTCCTCTTTACTCGAATCCTACCTGGTGCGTAGTGACGGTTCACCCTAGCCAAGAGGACTTATTCACGGGCCTAACCCGATAATTAAAACCCGAAAGGGACTAGCCACACAATTTTATAAAAACCTTAGTTTTAAAATCCTCAACTTACCCTTTTTGATTGTTAGAAACCCATTTTGCAAAATTTTTCTGAAATATTCCCGATTTACAAAAATTACCCAAATACCCCTGTGTTGTAAATTACCAAAATACCTTTAGTTTTTGAGATTTCCAAAATACCCTCGACTTTTGTTAAAATATTCCTACTCTATGAAATACCGAACACCCTAATTTTCAAAATAGCAAGATACCCTGATTTGGGGGAATTTACTAAAATGCCCCTGACTTCCAAAATTACCGAAATAGCCCCGATTTCCAAAATTTTTGCAATACCTTTGATTCAGGAAAATTTTTAAAATACCCTCGAGTTTTGAAGATTCTAGAATGCCTTTGATTTGTAAAGATTATTTTCAAATTGACCTTGATTTATTACCAAAATACCCCTGTAGGGGAAAATGACGAAATTACCCCTGGGTTGGGAATGGACAAAGATGCCCATAATAGTGTGTTGAATGTTGTGAATGCATGAATGTGATTCTCTGAATTAGAATAGTGAACTTGCGTCGAAACTTTGATTGATCGAAAGAACCACCATAACACTTCTTTTTATAAAACTGCTCGCGGTTAATCAGTGGAACCAAAAGTACTAATGCATAAAACTTTTTAATCATATTAAATCGCGATGTTAGATATGAGTTCTAGTGGACGTGGTAGAGGTAGAATGACAGTATCGGAACCGGTTGGGTCTGGCCATGGGTCAAATAATGATGTGTCGCCGCCAGTAGTGGGCATGGAGGATCAAGATCAGACTAGAGGAGATGACGCAGTATCGTTGGCTATGCTGCGAGTGCTAGAGCGAGTCACAGGAGCCAATGTGGGAAATGGAGCTAGGAAGTCAGTGCCTGAGAGACTTAGGTCGAACGGAGCCGAGGTTTTTAGAGGAGTGTCTGGGGTGGCTCCAAACGTAGCGGAGTATTGGTTAGAGGCAGTCGAAAGAATCATGGATGATTTAGACTGCACTGCTGAGGAAAAGCTGAAGGGTGCTGTTTCGCTGCTGCGAGACAAGGCTTATCGATGGTGGCTTACTATCAGACAAGGTACCCCTACGGATCGAGTGGATTGGGAGTACTTCAAGGTTAAGTTTGAAGGGAAGTATGTTGGAGCTAGTTACTTAGACTCGCAAAGGAAGGCGTTTCTAAACTTGGTACAAGGAAGTAAGTCGGTAGCAGAGTATGAAGCGAAATTTCTGCGGTTAAGTCAATATGCTAAGGGGATCGTGGCTACTGATTACGAAAGGTGTGTCCGATTTGAAGATGGATTGTGGGATGAGCTGCGGGTATTGACTGCTCTGCAGAGAGAAAAGGATTTTTCTATTCTAATGGAGAAAGCTCGGATAGCTGAGGAAGTTAAGAGGACTGTGAGACAGAACCGAGAGAAGGATAGGAACCGGAATAAGAGGAGTTTTGGACCGTCAGAGTCATCTGGAGATTTTCAGAAAAGACCAAGGATTGAGAGTTCTGTACGTGCACCTGTTCCAGTTGCTGAGAATCGGAGTCGTCGATGTGCTCAGTGTGGGAGAGCTCATGCAGGAGAGTGTTGGGGAAATAACAAGGAATGTTTCCGGTGTGGGTATAAGGCTCATCTGGTTAAGAAATGTCCTCAAGTGATGGATAGGGCTCAAGGCCAAGGTCATGTGCAGCCTGGCAGAGGTGGTCAGCAAGCGACGAAGGGTCGTGGTTCGAACCATGGAAAGAATGGTTCCGGCTGAGGTTGTGGAACACCAAGCAGAGGTGCTGAGGGCTCGGATGTGAGACAATTAAGGTTGGCTTAGGCAATCAGTCGTAGAGAGGAGGAAGTTGGGCCAGATAGGATCGGGTATGTTCCCTAATCCTAGAATCCCTTTATTGCCTTGATTGTTATAGAGCTAGTTCGTTCTTGTGTTGCTAGTGAAGTGTATGGAACCTTGAATGCGAATTTTCAGATGGTATCTAGGGAAATGTGTTAGTTTTATTAAGATCAGAGTGCATAGCCGTAGCGTAGCGTGATGAGTTAGGATGCACGATTGTTCGATAGTAAGTAATTTCGAGGACGAAATTATTTTTAAGAAGGGTAGAACTGTAATATCCTAGATTTAGGGGTTATGCGTTCAGTGCATAATTCAAGTGTTAGTAGGAGTAGCGCATGGTGGGATGTGTTTTGGGGGTTCCTAAAACCCTAGGATGTAGAGGAGTGTCTTAAGAAATTATTGGTTTTTAAGTTTTTAAGAGGGAGCTTGGCTAGGTAGGCCTTAAAGGAATAAGTGGTGGAGTTTATGTCACAAAAAGTGCCTTGGGAAAATGGCTTGGGACGCTACCTTAAGGGCTTGGAATGTTGCGTCAAAGGGAGCTTCAAGGGAATGAGGTTCGAATCACGTGGGCGGCAAGGAGTGTGGTTTTATTTTTGGTTTTTGCGTCAAGGAAGGGGGGGAAGAGTTGGACGGCGTTGGGACTTCCAAAATGATGAGATAAAGCTTGGTTTTTTTCTTTTAAATTTTGGCTAAAGATAGGAGATAATTGAGGTTTTATTTTATTTAGTTTAAATGGGTAGATAAGAGATAAAATAGGAGAAAAAAATGAGGGATGTGATAAGTGAAGATATGGTGGCTGGCCAAGGGACTCTTTTGGTGTGCATTTTCGATTTGAAGCTTAATAAGGAGAGTGTGCCGAAATTTAGTTTTCTCTTTTCCCATTTGTGCCGTTTTCTTTTTGAGAAAAAGCTATCTAGTTTCGGGTTCCATTCTCTTTTGTCTGTGACCGAAACTTCAAGGTGCATTAGGGTCATTTGCATTTTATTCTTCTCTTCCTATTTGTTTCTTGGCCGAACCTATAACTTCTTCCCGAGCTTCTTCTTTTATTTGGTGTTAGTCGAATACTCCATCCTCATTTGGGAGCCTTAGCCAAAACCTTATAACCCAATTCTCTACTTTTGTGTATTCTTCTCTTTACCAATAAAAGTTTCGAAACACCATTATTGTGCTCAAAAGCCGAATCCCTATTGAAGGTGCTGTCGACTACTTTCTTGTAGTCTCTTCAAGCAAGCGTTGGTGGTAAGTACTTCTATTGGCAATCGGTTTCTTTCTCTTTCATTTGATGTACCGAAATCGTGTGGTTAGGCCTTGGCTAAGGTTGGCCGAATGTCCTTTAAGTCATATTATGTGTCTCTGTTGAAGGTAGTCAACACTAAGGAGCATTAAAGGAGATCTCTCGGGTTTTGAACATCAAAGTAAGTGATATGTAGTTTCGGCCAAGGGCCATTTTCCTAGATTTCATGTGTATAGCCGATTCTAACAATGGTTAAGTAGGGATCTTGACAATTTCAGGAGCAGGCGAATATTTCGGGATTTGGAAGAAATAGGTAGGTGGTTGCTAGTATTCAGCCTAAGGCCATAGATTTGGTATTTAAGTAATGACCGATTGTGTACTATGGTTCTTAGGAGCAAATCGACAGGAGTAAGCCAGCCTTCGGGATTCAAGATCATCTTGGTAAGAACACTCTGTAAGTTGGATTTAGTTGTTGGATTATAACATGGATGATTAACCGTTTGATCTGATTAAGTATCATTGATGGAGGCGAATACCAGTCAAGGAGGACAAGGGGTAGTCCCTATCCCTAAATTCAAAAAGAAATCCGTTTCTGCAGTTCGGGATTGGCCACCGGGGTGTGGGCCAGCGTCAGAGCAGGAAAGTAGGCAGATAGCCGTAGTGTCGCTTAGTGATAGCATCGGGATCGAGAGCGTAGTACTTCAAGTGATCAGGTGTGTGATTAACCCACCGTTTTCCGGGTTTATGTTATATCTGTACGTGTTATGTGTATGTGCTAATAAGTGCAGTGACAATTATGAAATGGATACCCTTAAGGGGTATGCCGATAATCAGGTTAGTACCAATATCTGAATGTGATGTGGTTATTAATGTGAATATGTGACTGAATACTTGGATAACATGTGCATGCATTATTCATCGTGGCATTATTATATGTTGCATGTGCATGGGATGGGAAATGAATATGAAAGAAGGACAGGGTGTACTTCGAGTACGTGGTTTAGTAATGGCTACGAGCCTCACGTGGCATGCTGGGTGGCTCTGTGCCTCATCGTGGTTGATATCAGCTATGTGCTATATCGTGGTTTGATGAGTAGCTATGTGCCTCATCGTAATTTTGATGATAGCTACGGGCTACATCATGGATTGGCGCTGACTGAGGTCGCGTTGTGGACTATTTGCGATTTAGTTCGCGTGGACGGCATTAATTGCCAAATTGGTGTGTAGCGGTTGGAGGGTGATTTAGTAATCCCCTGGTGTGTGGTGGCTGGATACGGGGGTTTGTAGAGGATGGACCCTAGGCTGGGTTGGGTGCATTTTGCATAAATCTGTATGATATGTGAATTAAAGTGGAAATGGGCCAAGCCCAATATGTGATGTGGATTAATGTGAAAATGGGCCAAGCCCAGTATGTGGACTCGTGAGGATAAATTGCCCTATTATATAATATGTGATGTGGAAATGGGCCAAGCCCAATAAGTGAAAACATGTGAATAAGTTGCATTGATATCTGATATGTGGGTTAATATGTGGTTTGATATGTGGGTGGAATTCAGTGGACTAATTACACACTGAGTCTGTTTGACTCACCCAAATTTTACCAACATCGCAGGTGATACGTGAGTCTTGGACCGGGTTGGGGTGGATACGAGGTGGCCCATGCAGAAGAAGTTTTACATGTTTTAAGTATTTTATATTTCCAGTATTTATGAATTATTATTGATTGTAATAAGGGCCTCCTAAAGTATTTAAGGATTTTTATTATGTTTAAGTTGGATTGTTGATTATATTATTTTCTGGAAATGTTTATTTTTAGCAACTTACATTTTATAATATATATACTAAAGTTTTAATCCGGGAATTTGTAACAACTTAATTTATTTCGGAATTTTAAATACACAATGTTTTTCTAAAGACAATAAATTTATATGTTTTTACTTTAAGTCGTAAGCTTTTCAAACGTTTTCCGCAGTGGCATTCTAAATTCGGCCGTGGTGTATGGGCCGGGTTTGGGGTGTTACAAATCAGCTCAGGGTGCCGTAAAGGTGTCGCACCTGCATTACCGGACACGACGATGCCGGTGGTTGCGACAACGGCGTCCCAATGGCCAACGACAGTTGGTAATCGGTGGTTGAGCAGTGGAAGAGTTACACTCCTACTAAAACTCTACTAGAGAATTTGATTTCAGATTAATTATTCCAAAAATAATATTATTTTAATAGTTTTAATATTAAATTTAATTTAATATTTATCTTAATAATATTTTATTAATTTAATATTAAAGTGACTATCTTACTATTAAATTTAATTTATTGTTTGTCTTGTAGATAAACATTCTATTATTTTAATAAGTTATATTAATATAATATTAAAGTGATTAAGTTAAATCATAGTTGAACTCTCTAAACTCTCTCTATATAAAGAGAGCCTTGGGTCATTATTTATAAATACTTGAATTCAAGATAAAGTTATAGAGAGAAAATTCTCTGAAAAGATTATTCTAGAAAATTTCTAGAGATATTTTTCTTATTTACAACTTGACCCAAAAGTTTAGAGAAATTACAAAATTACCTAACTGGTACATTAAACATATAAAATTTAAGCTTAGTAGCATTGTATTCAGAAATTGACAAAAATTAGGTACATTAAACATATAAAATTAACTTGCTATCAATTTCCCCTTACTTAGCCGATGATTGTCCTCAAGCATGTTGTGCACTCCCATACTAGAAACCATTCAATATTTTTTCCCGAAATCAAGTCTCATTCAACAACCATGTGCAATGTAAACAATTTAGGTGTAGCATGATTAAGAATTTAATTAATTTAACCAAGAAGTGTTTATAAAATTCTAACAATATGCGAAATCAACCATTTCACTTACTTGAAGCTCAATCAAACTTGCAAGGTAATTATTGTCGATCAAATTATTCAACAAGTTTGGGACATAGTCGAATCTTTTTGTGTGAGATGAGATTACAACCCAAGCACCTCTCCCAAATTACTCAATTTGATACGTCTCCAAATGGATTATTTTTCCCTACTCATGGCAGCTTGGTTAGCGGAGTGTTTGCAAGTTTTGGTTCGTCACTTGGATCTTTTCACACGAGGTGAGATGAAAACCAAAGCACCTCATCCCGATTACTCAATTTGGTCACATTTCTAAAATCTTCACTCGTAATTAAGCCATCAACGGAGTAGTATATATATACATATATAATTTTTATTAACATAAAATTAAATGACTAAAATAATATACGAGTACTTTTATTAAGCAAGTTTAAAGAACTAGCAACTTTCACAATAGTTTCAATTCTACAAAACACGTGCCAATCAAACTAAGTAATGAGCAATTATTCATGAATCACCCAACCATTTGAATTAACTAAGTATAGGAATTAAAGGCTCAGTTTCAAACAAATTAAGGAATAATCTCAGTATAAGAATTAACACATTCAATGAAGAGAAAATAAAATCATGGCATGTCATACAAATCCCCCTACTTAGCCCACATTGCCATTAATGTACAATAACAATAAAAATAAGAAAGAGAAGGGTCAAGTGTACTTACCATGTATGTTTAATTTGGTGAAAGGTGGTAGAAGTGACCACTTTGCAATATAGCGATGATATTTGAGATTTGAGCCTCTATTGTGTCAAGGCGAGCCTTGATGCAGTTTAATTATTTTTCCACAGCAAAATGGGATTGCTCCTCTTGCTCCCTAGGAGCTAAATATGGCATCGGTGAAAAACTCTATTGCTGGAAGTAGTTTGTGTACCTAGGGGAACAAAATAATACGCAGTAAGCGTGCTGACAAGCAAATGTATAGAATCCACACAATATTCATCTAAATGATCAATAGTATATGCACATGTAAGAGATGAGAAATCAATTCCGAATGGAAAATTTTGTGTGGCTAAATGTGTGACATATAGGCTGAATATGAGTGGCCGGTGAGGATGTAAAACGGTACAAAAAAATGACCTTATAATTGAAGTGCATACATCGTAAGAAAAACAATTTTGTCTTTGTTAGGACAGACGAAGGTTCGTCACGAACCGAATAGGCCGAGTATGAGTGGTCGGTGAGCATGTAAAACGGTACAAAAATAATTAACCTTATAATCAGAGTGCATACATCGTAAGAAAAACAATTTTGTCTCTTTTAGGATAGACGAAGGTCTGTTACGAACCAAATAGCTAAAAGCAAGAAATCTATAAGTGTATCTTAAGGTCGGTTCATACACTGGTAAGACTTTAGAGGTCTTAGAATTGTAATAGCAGTGCATAGCGTAATAGCCCGTTTTTGGTCAAATAGGAACAGTGGTTTCAGGACCACAAATTCAAAGTCAAAATTATTTATTTTATTATTTTATTAAGTTATACAGCATGATAGAATTATTGGGTGAAAGTTTAGTAAAGAAATTTTACCGTTTGAGTGTTTAATTCGGTAAAAAGGACTAAATCGCATAAAGCGTAAAATATGAGTTTTATAAGTTAAATGAACCAAATGACTATAGAAATGAAATGAATGAGTACTTTCATGGTAATTAGCCCATTCGTAGCATTAGTGGACGATAATGGGCATGGATTATGTGATTTTTTTATATTATTACAAAGGTTAAAATGGTAAAATGGTTATTATAGTTAATTAAATAAAAACAAAACATGAAAATGTTCATCTTGTCCACTGAAACTAAAGCTTGAGAAAGACATTAAACAAGTTTGAACATTCGGCCACTTTGAAGGCTAGATTAAGGTATGGTTTTAGCTCAGTTTTTAATGATTTTTATGTTTTTAAGATCGTTGCTTCGTATTCTAGCTAGACCGTACCCTAGATTTTGAAATAGTTAAAGATTTATCATGTTGACATTGTTGAATGCTTGAGTAATTTGATGATTTATGATAGATTTGGAAGGTTTAATGTTAGATTAATAGCTTTTGTAAAGTGATTTTTGACAAAAATGTCAAAAAGGGATTAAATTGAGAAAATGTGAAATGTGGTGGTTAAAAGTGTGAATAAATTGAAAATATGGGCTGCTAGTAACATGTATTAAATTCGGCTAAGCATGTGTTTGTACTAAATTGCATGAATTTGCAATTTTATGTGATAAAGACTAATTTGTGAAAATGTGAAACATTAGGGGCAAATGTGTAAATTTGCAAAATTGTAAATTATAGGCTAAATTGAATAGACCGAATGCTAAATGTGCTAAATTTGATAATATATAGATCAAAATAAGCTGAGATTGAGATTAGATCGAGGAAAAGGAAAAGTAGACGAATAGTCGATAATTTCCATCCGAGCAACTCGAGGTAAGTTCGTATAATTGAACTTAAATGTACCTTTATTTAAATGGTGGATGTAATGTGATTGTACTTATCTTATTGGTAAAATTTGAAATATTTCAAATTAAATGTACGATTTAAGTAAATCGAGTTGCCAAATAAGACCATAGCTGGGCTATGGTAATTAGATAATAAGACCATTACCGAGTTATGGCCTGTGAATGTAAGACCAGGACAGGGCCTTGGCAATCATAGTTGGACTATGGCATTGTAAAATCGATGTATTTGTTTCGTAAGTAGTTATAAGCCGGAGTGGTTTGATAAGAGAATTGTTGAGAAATAGATAAGTATCAGTACAGGTACGTACAGAAAACTATTCGAGTAACGAGTTAAAGGAGGTTGAGAACTTATGAGTTACTAAGTGGTTAAATTTTGTGTTAACTTAGTGATTGATGCTTTAATGCAATATATGTTATCTATTGGAAATGTTACTGAATGATGAGATTATTTTATATTTATATACAAACTTACTAAGCTTTATAGCTTACTTTGTTTATTTTCTTCTATGTTTTATAGTATTTCGAAGCTAGCTCGGATCTGGGAATCGTCAGGGATTTCATCCCATTATCGGACATCTATTTTGGTACTTTTGATATTGTTTATATATGGTTTATGGATGTATAGGCTTTGATCATTTTGGTATGTTTGATAAATATATATTTTGGCCCTTTTGAGTTGGCTTATGATGATGAATTTGATAATGTATATTGATGTGCCAATGGTATTGTTTTGATTTTGGTATATGACTTATATTGTGTGATTGAAGTTGGGTTTATGATGCTTAATGGTATTAGGTAATTTGAATGGTAAAGGATTGATATTTGAGAAGTTTTATGCTTGTGAATGTTACATGATAATTCGTGTTTGGAATGGTTTAGTAAATTGAATTGTATATGTGAATTAGGTACATAGTTAGATGGCAAATTGTGACATATTTGTGACTTGTATGATTAGTAATGAAATGGTATGAATTGAATATTGGTTGATGATATTTGGATGCTTATTGTATCTTGAAATGGTACAATTTGAGTTATGTAGGTACATGCAAATTTGGGTGGAAAATTAGCTTAGTAAATAGCCTATTTTTGTCCATACAGGCAGAGACACGGACGTGTGTCTCAACTGTGTGTGACGCATGGTTATGTTGCACAGCCGTGTGTCCCCTGGTGTTGAAATTGAAGTGAAGTTAGTATGCTCCACACGGTCTCATACACGGGCGTGTGATCGGTCGTGTGGTACAAGTTAGTATACCCCCTAGTTGGCACATGGCCGAGCATACAGGCATATGACTTGGCCGTGTTGCATAGGTCAGTATACCATACAGGTTTGACACGGCCTAGCACATGGCCTGGCACACGGACGTGTGTGGCCACTTCGAAGGGCACACGGGCTAGGCACATGTGCGTGTAGTTGGCCGTGTGACCCATGTCAGTAAGCTCACTTGTTTAGACACGAGGTAGGCAACGGGCTGGGACACAGCCATGTGTTTCCATTTCGAATGTCTATATGACCTGGGACACTGGCGTGTCTGGTGGCCGTGTGAGACACATGACCTGGCCACACGGGCATGTGTCCCCTGTTTTGAGGAAAATTTTCAAAGTTTTGTAAAAGTTATTTGAGTTTTCGATTTAGTTTCGAAACATTCCCAAAGCATGTTTAGAACCTCGTAGGCTCGTAATTGGGACCGTGTGATTGAAATTGATTGATGATTGCCTGTAATGTGAAAAGTTATGTAGAGTTGAATGTTTAATTGCTTTATATATCCGGTAATACTCCGTAACCCTATTCCAGCGATGAATACGGGTGAAAGGTGTTGCATTTATTGGTATCAGAGCTACAGTTTAGTTGATTCTAGGACTAATGTACCGTGTGTGAGAGTCTAGCTATACATACCATATATAACCTGTGATAGTGTGATGAATCTTGACATTATAAACTATGTTTTCGTATAGTAATGGATCCCGAACGGGCTGTAGCTGATGATATTGAGAGTAATGCACCAGCTCCCGCTCAAGGGATAGTACCTTTCGAATCTAGGCCCGTGTCGAGTAGTCACGGAGGTGAGGCTAAAGAAACTTTTTTCCAAATGATGAACGAGTGGTTCACTCAATATGTCCGGACAAATCCGGTTGCTCAACAACCTCTACCCTCGCAAAATCCTCAACCAATCCCTGTAGTTCCTTAAGTTATTGATCCAATATGATTGAACAAGCCGCCAGTCGATAAAATTCGTAAGCATGGGGCTGAAGAGTTCAGGGCTAATGTTGATGATGATCCTGAGAGAGCCGAGTTTTGGCTTGAAAATACGATCCGAGTGTGTAACGCCCCAAATTTGGGCCTAGAAGTATTGAGCCTTAAGTATGGGTCCGTAAGGAGGCTGCAAATAGGTATTTAATTGTACAAGGAAATGACATAATTAAATGTCTACTTCAGTGGTTAATGGTCCTGAGAAGTGTTGGAAAAGTCTTGGGTTCAAACCTGGGCTTTAGCAAAAATTTTGGTTTTAAGTGAATAAAACCCTGGATGCTTGAATGTAGGCCTTTTAAATTATTGTGATAAAAAAAATGACACAAGGAGCTAGTTGGTAAGGTGGCTAGCGGCGTGGATTAAGTACAGGGGAGCCTGAGTTCGAAACCCCTTGCATGCGAAATGTGACTATTTTGCTAATTTGGGATGGTTTTGGACGATTGATGATGGGATCCCATATCGGGAAGCTAGCATGAGAGTAGGCGAGAAGCTGGTTTTAAATAGAGCAATCTATGAAGAAAGTAAGCATACCTTGGTTGGCGTTTGGGTATAGGAGTGTTCGGAGCGCGGATTAACTCCAGATACCTATCAGGTGTGAATTTTGCACTATTCTAGCTGTAGAGCGGCTAATGTTGAAATGCTGGTCACACGGCGATGGTAGCCACACGAGCGTGCGAGCGCACGTGTGGGAGCTTCGACGCGATAGTTGAGGCCATCCTAAGTGTTCTTGTGGGTTTAGGCTACGATGGGCCGAAAGGGGCCATGTGGGGCTAATGGGCCCGTGGGCCCAATCGAATAAGTTGTATGATTGTGTAGTAAATATTGGAATGGGCTATGTGAATCTCATATCTGTGGCTAGATTTGGGCTAAATAGGCCACACGAGCGTGTGGGCCCATTTGGGCCGAGAATGGGCCCTAGGCCCATTCGCATCGTTATCTCTGTTTAGTATATCTTGGTTTACAAAATTACTGAAATACCCTTGGTTTACAAAATTACTAAAATACCCTTGATTTACAAGATTATTGAAATACCCTCGACTTTTAAAATTACCGAAGTACCCGCGATTTGTAAAATTACTGAAATACCCTTGGTTTGCAAAATTAACAAAGTACCCCTAACTTGTAAAATTACCGAAATACCCTCAGTTTAGAAAATTATCGAAATACCCTCGATTTGCAAAATTACCCAAAATACCCTTAGTTTGCAAAATTACCAAAGTACCCCTGATTTGCAAAATTATCGGAACACCCTCAAATTGTAAAATTATCGAAGTACCCTCGATTTATGAAATTACTTAAATACCCTTAATTTGTAAATTATCGAAATACCCTTTATCTGTAAAATTACCAAAATACCCCTAATTTGTGAAATAACCCTGTAGGGTAGAATTACTGAAATACCTCTATAGTGTAGGATTATCGTAATACCCTTGTAAGGGTAAAATGACCGTTTTGCCCCTCGAAGGTAATTGACTCACTTGTGGTACAATTGGACTAATTTGACAGTAATTGACTGACGTGACTGTGTATGTATGATTGTTTATGGGCATAACATTTCGCATACATGACATACTGCATGGGGTTGGGATATTGATACGGAGGAAGTTTTGATAAGGTCACACGGGTCGCATGACGACTGTGGATCCAATATTGATCTGTTAAGGTCGCATGGGTTACCCGAGACAACTGTGGACCGACAGACGGCTTAAAGCCGCATAATTTGATTATGGCTATATGCCAACCTAAACATGGCTCTGTGCCATCTTGATTATGGCTTTGTGCCAATCGTAATTACCTGTGGCTATGTGCCTAACATATATACTGATGACTTTGTGTCGATCATATTTACCCAAGGCTATGTGCCGATTATATTACCGTCGCTGATGGCTATGTGCCAAACATAATATAGTTACTGATGGCTTTGTGCCAATTATAATACCGCTACTGAAGGCTTAGAGACATATATATATACTAGCAGTTTTGCTGCGATTTCGGTTAGGGCTGCAACCAGTGCTAACAGTGATGTGCTGGCTGGGTGGGTCAATTTTATCCCCACGTAAGTGTAGGGTTGGTACGGGTGGTGTGTTGGCTGGACCGGGGTGGGATGCATCCTCATACTATTGCATATCTATTATGAGATCTGTCACTGTACTGGGCTTAGGCCCACTTGTTCTGTTACTGGTTTGGGCTAAGCCTAATTGATTCTATTATGGGCTGTGACCCAAATGATATTGTAGTGGGCTTTGGCCCACGTATGCTCTGATTTGTACGGTATTGTTACTGTTAAAAGGGCTTTGGGCCATACTGTTTTTAATTCTATTTCTGTATACTGACTGTTACTCTAGTAAGGGGATTACACACTGAGTTTTCGTAAACTCAACCCATTTTTAACTGTGCAGGTAATTTCCAGCCTCAGATGGATCGGTGCTGTGAGGGACTCGGAGAAGGCCACACACTGCTTGTGATTTCCGTTTTGATTATTTACATTCAAGATTTTGATTTGGGTTGTAATAAGGCCTCTTTAAGTTTCTAGATTTTAACTATGGGTCTTTCTTTACTTTGAATTATATCCGTTAGAAGTAAATCATGATTTTCCAAAATTCTAACTGTTTTTAAAATAACACTACGTTTTCGCAACATTTTCGAAATGGTTTCGCAACTTAATCTTTTTCGTAAATCAATTACTTTCAAAATCAGCTTTCGCAACTGAAAAGATGTTTTGGGATTAAAACTATTAATCTTTCAATGTACCATGTTTTAAAAATAAACTAACAAAACTGGGTTTTTACTTAAGCCTTTAAACAAGAAGGGTTTTCAATGAAAACATGGTTTTCGAAAAAAACTTCAATGTGACATGCCAGATTCGAGCCTAACTTCTAGGCCGGGCTTGGGCTGTTACAGAGTGTTTGATGAACTTTCCTGCACCCGGCTGAATGTTTAAAGTGTGTTATATCCCTTTTGAGAGACACTGCATAGCAGCGTTGGAATACATTAATATCTGTGGTGCCGAGGGAGTGTAACGCCCTGAATATGGGCCTAGAAGAATTGGGCCTATTGGGCTTTGGGTCTCATAAAATTTTTAAGTGAGCAAGAAAATGACAAATGTCATGACGGCTTTAAAGGTTTAATGAATTTGGAGAAGCTCTGGGTTCGAGTTTTGTGGTGGAGGGTTCTTAATTTAATTAATCAAGGAATCAGGGTTGTGAGTAGTGGGCTTTTAAATAAAAATAAGTGAAAAATGGCACAAAGAAGCCTGTGGTGAAGTGGCTAAGTGATGCCACTAAGGTGTAGACAGGTGGCGACAGATGCATGCAGGGAGGTCTGAGGTTTGAGTGCTAACTTAGCTTTATTTTGGATTTTAATTTTAGGCTTTTAGAAGGCTGGAAGTGGTGTGTAGAGGGACTCTGAGGAGAAGTGATCAGTAGAGAGAATTTAGGAGAAGGATAAGGGAGATATCATGGAGAAAAATTAGGAGATGAGTAGTGGATGAAGTGGTGTCGAATTGGACTTTAGGGGTGGCTATGTTTCGGCTATAGGCTATATAAATGTGTGTGTGTCGAATCTGGAGTCCTAGCTAATGCCGAATTTTCCGTTTCTTTTCTTTTCCTTGCCAAAACCTTATTTTTCCACAACTGAAAATACCTTGCCTTGTTGCTAAAATCTTATATAGCCGAATCCCTTTTTGCCGAATTCTCTCATAGCCAAATTCTTTTATTGCCGAAGTATCATCATCTTCTCTTGCCGAAATCCCTATTATTGTCGTATCTCTGTTGTTTTCCTCCATCACAAATTGATTGTTATCTACTATCAGTCAAGGTTAAAAGCCGAATCTCGTTCAGTAGCTATTTAGGCCGCAGGATCAAAAGTGGATTCGGTAAGTGTTCAGTTAACCCCTTAATGTGTTTTGTTAAAAGCCAAAGGGCTATCAACTTCTCATTGTTGTTAATCTTGTATTAACAAGGGTAAGATTCAGAGATCGCAAGCGTGGTAAGGTCGTTAGCAAAGTGTAAGTGTACTCAACTCTATTATGGTTTAGGTAAATGGCCGAATGTGAGTATGATCTATAGGGGTGACTTGTGAGGATTATAAGTCACTCGAAGTTTGATGGTGTATGTGTGAGTACAGATCTAAGGGATACTCGTGACTAGTAGCTAAGAAAGGGCTATTAGAACCCGGTGGCACACGGTAAGGTTACGATAAGGCTTCAGCTTTTGGTAAATATTTTGATTAAGTATGGGTGATTGATTGAAGGTTGGTTGGTTGTAGGTTCAAGACCAAGCATAGTATAGCACGTCACAGTAACCAGGTGTGTACAAACACTACACACACATGATATCGGCAATGCCAGAAAGCCGAAAAGCAGAAAGTGGCTAAATGGGCCCGGTGGGCCCTGAGGCTAAGTTTGATGAAATTGATTGATTTGGTTATATGAATTGATTTAGTCATGCATGTTACATGATTTGGAATTGTTTTGGGCCTAATAGGCCATGTGAATGAGATCTGGGCCTAATGGGCCATAAGGATGTGATTTGGGCTTAATGGGTTATATGAACTTGAAATGGGCTTGATGGGCTTTATGAGGACATTGACAAGTGTGCTAGGGTTTAATAGACTTTAGGCCTATTTCTGAACAACTCTTAAACCGCATAAGACTTAATCTAATGATTAAACAAGTCCGTGGACAAGTCGCTGGGTTAGAGTGTGGCAACGGACATATGCATGTCTAGGATTGGATCTAGGAAGAGCTTGGTACTGAAGCGGTCCTAGTAGCCCACCTCCTCTTATCTGGAATCCTACCTGGTGCGTAGTGTCTGTTCACTTTAGCCGTAAGGACTTGATAATGGGCCAAAGTTCATAACTAAAACCCGAGAGGGACCAAAATACCCCTGATTTGAAAATTACCAAAATACCCTTAGTTTGAAAATTACCAAAATACCCTTAGTTTGAAAATTTCCAAAATATCCTTAGATTTGCAAAATTACTAAAATACCCCTAATTTGTAAAATTACCAGAATACCCTTGATTTGCAGAATTACTAGAATATCCCTGATTTACAAGATTCCCAAAATACCCCTATTTTGCAAAATTACCTAAATACCACTATAGGGTAGAATTACGAAAATACCCCTAGGTAGTGAAATGACTAAAATACCCCTAAGTGCTTAATGCGTGAAATTGTGTATGTTGCATTCATGAAATATATGTTGCATTTGGGTAGGTTTTGATGATACGGAGGAAGATTTGAGGATCGTATAGTCGCTTAACGACCGTGGATCCACCGGTGGCTTTAAGCCCATTATAGCAACTTTGCTGCAACGTTTGAGTAGTGCCGCTGCTGGTGCTACCTTTGGAGTGTAGGGATGGGTGGGTTTAGGGTTGGAAGGGAAATGGAGTGCAGGGTTGGATTCGGGATGGGTGCATTGCATTCATGTGATATTGATGTGATATGAAGTCATTGTGGGCTAAGGCCCAAGACCACCAAATTTGATAGGGCTTAGGCCCAATGTGATATTTGTATGTTGATTGGATTACCAAGGGTCGTACACACTGAGTTCCGAAACTCACACCCTTTTTATTAAATGTTTCAGGTGATCCTCAGCAGACAGCTCGACGTGGAAGGAGGACTCGGAGATAGCCACACTACAAGCTATTTAGAAGTTTTTAATTAGTTTCAAAAGACTTAGTTTTAAATTACTTTGTTTCTGTTGGATTGTAATAAGGCCATGTATTCTCCGATTTGACTTTAGCTTTTGAGTTTTGTTATTAATGTTTCAACTATTAGATTATTAAACTTGAATAAATATTTTTTTTAAAAGTCTAAACATGGTTTTCGAAATGGCTATAACTTAAAAACATGGGCTTCCAATCTAACTTACAAGATTCAAGGAATTTGGGCTTTTAGGCCTTAAATTTTAACTTAGCAAAATCGCTTTGAATTATGCCTTTGATGTGACATTTCCGGATTCGGCCATAACGTCTAGGTCGGGTCTGGGGGTGTTACAGAGAGAGAGAGTCACCTGGGAGTTCGTTTAGACCGAGTTCCAAAAAAAGTACATAAATCAAAGATTTCTGGATCAAAAGCATAAAGAGTTTTTTAGAACTGAAACAAGGCTGCATGATTGTACCCGAATACGAAAGAGAATTTGTACGGTTGAGTAAGTATGCTCGGAAGTATGTTTCTACCGAAGAGATTATGTGCAAGCGGTTTGTTGACGGGTTGAATGAAGATGTTAAACTTCTGGTTGGGATATTGGATTTAAAAGAATTCATTCTATTAGTTGAGCATGCTTGCAAAGCTGAAGAACTGGGCAAAGAAAAGAGAAAAGCTGATTCTGAAGCTAAAGATTCGAGGAAGAGATTGGTGAATAAACCCTATCACTCTTCATCAAAGAAATCTTGAGATTCGTATAGTCGATCAAATGCATTTGTAGAGTACTCTAATAAAGATTGATAAACCGTAAAAGTAACATATTTTAAGCCGACATTTAGAATGCTTTTGGATGATTTATCCCTTGATTTATGTAAAAAGGTGCTCTTAATCCTTTCTTTTCATGTTTTATACTTAGGAAAGCACTCGAGGATGAAAAGAACGAGAAATAGGCTTAAAACGGACCAAATTGGGCCAAAATAGAAATCGACACGGCCTGGGCCCAAGACCACATGGCCGTGCCTCATTAAAAGTCCGAACACGGCCTAAAGACGACTCACACGGGCGTGTGCCATGGCCGTGTTCCTGTCGTGGAAAAAGAGAAATTACACTCAGAAAAGGATACTTAGGGGCAAAGAAACCTATCTCAAAAGCCTATATAAACACCCTAAGTATAAGCTAGAAGGGGACGGTTAGCGAGGCCAAGGAGCCGAGCCAAAAAGGTCAGATTTTTGGAGATTTACTCGAAGAGAGCCAGTTGATCTATCTCAAGAAGCAGGAATTATACTCAAGACGGATGATCTCTCCTTCAATTCCTTCAAGGGGTTTTAGGGATTTCTTATGTTTTGTTTTATCTTTTCTTTTGAGATGTTTTCTTTTATTGTTATGAACTAAGCCCTCAGAAACCCGAGGGGATGAAACCTAAGATGAATCTTGTTATCGTTTGCTGAACTATATGATAAATATTTGACTTGTTCTTAATTATGTGTTCTTAATTCTTGTGTTGATATTTTCGGGATATTAATTCAAGTATGATGTGCTTAGGTGGAGGAGCAAACGTCCCTGCCTAAGAGTAGATCTAGCATAATTAAGCAGAGTTGATCGCGCACCTAGAGATAGGGTGACGAGATTTTGCCGAATTAGGGTGAAACCTAATATGGGAGTCCATAGATCGAGTTAATGCAATTCTTGGGGTTTTAATTAGAAAGAGATTTCAATTAATCAACCTAGGGTTAGACGATAGTCGCCTCGAGGGAGGGATTAATATAACTTAGGGAATCTTACGGATCAAGTCAAATGAATAAATCGTCTGGTTCAGAGTTAGATAACAAGTGAGGTTTAGGTGGATTCCTCCTTGGGTGTCGTCTTAATCAATTGGTTTTTCCTCAAGTATTTTCCCAATTTCATTCTTCTTTGTCTTAGAGTCTTTAGTTTAGTAATTAGTTAATTTTAGATTAAATAAAGATCACTTTAATTCTTAGGCTAAATAATATAATGAGAGTTAGTACTAGTACTTTTGGTTCCTTTGGGTTTGACATTCCGATCTTGCCTTAACTATACTACTGTTCGATAGGTGTGCTTGCCTCAAATCGTTGTCATAGTTAGTTTCTAGGTTCGATCATTCTTTTTATAAATTTTAAGACTCGACAGACACGATCAAGTTTTTGGCGCCGTTGCCGGGGATCTGAAATATTAAGAACGCTCAATTTTTATTACTTTAGCCATTTTTATTTTTTGCAATTTACTTTTATTTTTTAGTCTATTTTTATTTTTTTTTTAATTTCTTTCTTTCACTCCTTTCAGGCACCTCTAGTTTATGACTAGAAGGAACCTGACAGGACCCTTACTTTACGACAGTGATATTGAAGGTACCGTTCGCATAAATCGCAAAGAGACAAGGCGAAGCTTAAACTACATAGAAGAAGAGCAAGAAGCCGAAATTAATACTATAGAAGAGATGGCAGAGAATAATCCGCCACCTCCAGAGATGGCCGAACATCATGCTGCACGTACTATGTATGATTATGCTAAACCTAGTTTAACTGGAACTGAGTCTAGTATTGTTAGGCCTGTTATTGCTGCAAAAAATTTTGAACTGAAACCTAACACTATATCAGTTTGTTCAGTTTGATGGTTTGCAGGATGAGGATCCTAACACACACTTAACGAATTTTCTAGAATTCTGTGATACCTTCAAGATAAATGGCGTTTCTGATGAGGCCATCCGTCTTCGGTTATTTCCCTTTTCCCTGAGGAATAAAGCCAAACAGTGGTTGCATTCCCTTCCATGAGGGTCAATCACTACATGGGACCAAATGACCGAAATTTGTTTATTATAATATTTTCCACCGGTAAAAACGGCCAAATTGAGGAATGATATCTCTTCTTTTGTGCAGATAGATTTAGAGACACTTTATGACGCATGGGAGAGATACAAGGATTTGTTGAGAAAGTGCCCATATCATAGATTACCATTGTGGCTACAGGTCCAAATTTTTACAACAGTGTGAACCCCTCAACAAGGCAATTAATTGATTCAGCCACCGGTGGAACCCTGAACAACAAAACTCCTGAAGCAGCCTACGAGTTTATAGAGGAGATGTCACTGAATAACTATCAGTGGCAAGTTACAAGGACAAGGCCAGCCAAAGCAGCTGGAGTTTTCAACCTCGACATAGTAACCGTACTATTAAATCAGGTAGAGTTGCTACATAAAAAATTTGATAGTTTCTATGGTTCTTCGCAGGCACATCCAGTAATGCAGTGCGAGACAAGCGAGGGCGTAGCGAATACTGAGTACCCACCCTACGGACAGGGCATGGACAGCGAGCAAATGAACTATATGGGTAACAATTTCCGATCTAACAATAACCCTTATAGTAATACTTATAATCCAAGTTGGAAGAACCACCCCAATTTTTCATGGGGCAGTCAAAGAAATCAAAGGCAACAACCTTTCCAAAACTTTCAACAACAGCCCTACCCACAGGAAAAGAAGCCGAACCTTGAAGATGTGCTAACAAACTTCATAGCAACCTCAGAAACACGTTTCCAAAATATAGAAACAAAACTTGAGGCATTGACACAGGAGTTTAAGGATCAAATCGGGCAACTTACTAAGTTAGTTTCTGAAACACAATCAGAAAGCTTACCTAGGGAAAAATAGCAGGTACAGGCAGTGACACTAAGAAGTGGAAGGGAGCTAATAGACACAAAGAAAGAGGTACTGATAACAGTCCGTCTCGGGTTACGAGGTGAATAGTAAATGTTGCCCGATCGTAAATTAGGTAGTTTCTCGTTTAATTAACAAAAGGATAATTTAATTGGAAATAAAATCTCTGAAAGGTAAAGATAGGTGATAGGTTGAGATGGATATGTATTTGAAACAAGAAAGAACCTTTAATAAAAATTAAAGACCCGAATCTTATAAGTTTCAAATTGATGGAATGAGTTTTGAGATAAAACCGAGACCCACTATCCAGCGAGATAGGAACCAACGGTATAGGTAGATGAACGCCACACCTGTTAGGATGATAAGTTCAAAACAAGGAAAGAACGACGCCACTAGAAAACTAGATAAGTCAATTCAAACCTCGAGAATAAGGAGAGTGAATACTCACCAAAAGAAATGCTTCTTTTCATTAAAATTCAAGTTCTATTACAAAATGCAAAATGTCCAAAATATTTATAGACTCTTCTAATTATAACTGAATAAGGATGAATAAACTTGAGGGCTTCAATCTCTATGAACATTCGGCTAAGATAATTTTTGGAGCATGACAATTTAGCCACTTGAAATAAAAAATAGGCACTTGGCCGTTCAACCTAATTCCACCAAAGTTTGTTGCCACTATCATTTGCCATAAGTAGCATTCGGCCAAGAGTAAGAGTGGTCACTTGCAATTAAAATAAAACACTTGAATTATCCTAATTTAAAAGTGTTTTTAGCCATCCACTAAGCATGCTCTCCTTTGTGTGTGCCGTCCCTTATTTGACCTCTCAAATCACTTAATTTTCTTTATTTAATCTCTCCACTTTGCCGTCCATTCCTTCAACTATTAGCATAATTTCAATTTTCCAATTGTTTGTTCATTCCCACTAACTGTCCATATTGTCCACAAAAAGACAAAGTAATTATTTTCTTCTCTATTCTTCATGCCGTCCATCCTTGTGGTCTCAATACTTTATTTCTTTAATATTTCCACTAACACATTTGTTAATTCCAATTAGCTTGTTTATTCAACACCACAAACATATTTATCTATCTTTCACGCATGGTCTATCTTCAAATCCCATTATCATGTAATTAATTCCACCATGTTGATTCAAATTGAAGGCTTGCATTTTTTTTTCCATCTTTTATGGCATCAAAAACGTGGAGCACTGCATAAAATCACATTAATTAGACTAGACAGAATTTTAATTACCTTACTTAAAACACTAGATAAGAGCATACTAATATTCAACTTCGACAAAGACTAACTAAAATTATAAATAAGAAAATGAAGCTATTACTGAAAATAAAAATTAAAACATGCGTAAATTAAAGTTTTAAATAAACTAGCAGTCAGACTGGCTAGTATATTCAACTTCAAATAAGTTGTATGAGTTCAGCATGTTTTTGGGCTTTCTTTTATGATCATCCTAAATTTGTGCCACCAACACCGTTGTGGCATCTTTGAATTGTTTGGTTCGGGAACGTGTAATTGGGCCATTAGGTAGCCTCATCGGGTCATGGTTGACATCCGTCACAGGCTTCATAGGTGAGCTCGTATCATCCCCTCCCTCTTTAAGTTGATTCGTCCTCGAATCATCAGCTACATCGAAAGGAGAAAGATCAGAAACATTAAAACTCGCGCTCACATTATAGTCACTGGCAAGTCCAAATTGTATGAGTTGTCATTTATGCGTTCAATGACTTGAAATGGACCGTCTCCTCTTGGGAGAAGTTTAGATCGCCTTTGCTTGGGAAACCTTTCTTTTCGTATATGAACCCAAACCCAGTCCCCTGGTTCAAAGAGAATGCGTCTACGACCTTTGTTAGCCCGTTGGACGTACTGCTTGGTTCTTGCTTCAATATTCTCGCACACCTTTCGATGCAGTTCCTTTATGTAATCTGCCTTTTTCCTAGCATCAGAATGGATAAATTTATCTGAAGGTAGTGGCAATAAATCAAGAGGAGTGAGAGGGTTAAACCCGTAAACAATCTCGAAAGGCGAAAATTTAGTTGCAGAATGAACAGTTCGGTTGTAAGCAAATTCGATGTGGGGCAGACAGTCTTCCCATGTTTTGAGATTTTTTTGCACCAAAGCTCGCAACAAAGTTGATAGGACTCGGTTCACTACTTCAGTTTGTCCATCCGTTTGAGGATGACACATGGTCGAGAATAGTAGTTTTGTCCTTAACTTTCCCCACAGAGTTCGCCAAAAGTGACTTAAAAATTTTACGTCCCGATCAGATACGATCGTCTTCGGAACTCCATGCAATCGTATGATTTCCCTAAAAAACAAGTTTGCAATATGCACAGCATCGTCAGTCTTAGAACAAGGAATAAAATGGGACATTTTAGAGAAACGATCAACTACGACAAAAATTGAGTCCTTCCCGGTTTTTTATCTTGGTAATCCAAGGATGAAATCCATGGAAATGTCGACCCACGGAGTGTCTGGAATAGGAAGGGGCGTATATAAACCGTGAGGCTGGACCCGTGATTTGGCTTGTTTGCAAGCAATGCAACGTTCACAAATTCGTTCAACATCCTTGCTCATTCTTGGCCAAAAAAAAATGTTCTTGAAGAATGGACAATGTTTTGTCTCTTCCAAAGTGACCCATAAGGCCACCACTATGTGCCTCTATCACAAGCATGTCTCGCATAGAACCTTGCGGTATACATATCTTGTTTTCCTTGAAAAGGAATCCTTCATGCCTGTAAAACTTATCAAAAGCACCACTATCACAAGCATTATAAACATTGCCAAAATCAGCATCATTAGCATACAATTCCTTAATGTGATGGAAACCAAGTACTTTAGAATCAAGAAAGGTTAATAGAGAGTACCTCCGTGATAACGCATCCGCTACTACATTTTCCTTACCTTTCTTATACTTAATTACGTACGGAAACGATTCTAAATACTCGATCCGTTTTGCATGTCGTTTGTTGAGCTTGTGATGACCTTTAATATACTTGAGTGCTTCATGATCTGAATGAATAACAAACTCTTTCGGCCTCAAGTAATGTTGCCACGTTTCGAGCGATCTTATTAGAGCGTACATCTCTTTGTCATACACGGGGTAATTGAGTGCAGCTCCGTTCAATTTCTCGCTGAAGTATGCCACCGGTCTTCCATTCTGAGTTAGAACGGCTCCGATCCCTACTCCTGATGCATCACATTCAATTTCAAAAGTTTTAGTAAAGTCAGGAAGGGATAACAATGGAGCTTTAACAAGACATTCTTTAAGGGCCTTAAAAGACCGTTCTTGCTCATCGGACCAATGGAAAACTGAATTCTTCTTGATCACACTCGTTAAAGGAGCGGCTATCGTGCTGAAGTTGGGCACGAATCAGCGATAAAAACTAGCTTACCCATGGAAACTTCGTACTTGGCTAACCGTTGTAGGACGGGGCCATTCTTGGATTGCTCTAATCTTCTCTTGGTCCACCTCTAATCCATTTGCACTTACGACGTATCCTAAGAAAATAACCTTGTTAGTACAAAAAGAACATTTTTCGAGATTGGCGTACAATACCTCTTTTCGCAGTGTTTCTAAGATCGCACGTAAATGTTGGAGGTGATCCTCCAAAGATTTGCTGTACACTAATATGTCATCAAAATAAACAACACATGATTTGCCAATAAAAGCTCGTAAAACATGATTCATAAGTCTCATAAAAGTACTCGGAGCGTTTGAAGTCCGAATGGCATTACCAACCATTCATACAAACCTAACTTTGTTTTGAAAGCCGTTTTCCACTCATCGCCTTCCCGCATCCTAATTTGGTGATAGCCACTTTTGAGATCAATCTTTGTGAAGATTCGAGCTCCACTTAACTCGTCGAGCATATCATCGAGTCGGGGTATCGGATGTCGGTATTTAACGGTAATCTTGTTAATGGCACGACAGTCGACACACATTCGCCACGAACCATCTTTCTTTGGTACTAGTAACACCGGTACTGCGCATGGACTAAGGCTTTCTCGGATATATCCCTTTTCTAGCAGTTCAGTGATTTACTTTTGGAGTTCTTTTGTTTCTTCGGGATTGCTCCGGTAAGCAGGTCGATTGGGCAGAGAAGCCCCCGGTACCAAGTCAATTTGGTGTTCTATGCCTCGAATGGGCGGTAAACCACTTGGTAACTCCTTTGGAAATATGTCCTTGAATTCCTGAATCAGAGACAACATAGAAGAAGGAAGATTCTCGGGTAAGTCATTAGTGTTCAAAAATGATTCCTTGTATAGTAAGATATACATCGGTTGTCTCACACACAAAGCTTTTTGAATATCTCTTGCTTTTGCAAAAACACTCATTTTTCCATTTTCTTTTTCTTCCTTCGTTTCCTCTTCTTGTTGTTCACACTCTCTTGTTTTATCACTTAATTTCTTGCCCCTCTTTTTTTTAAAATTTTTCTCTTTTTCTTTCTCATTTTTCCGCTCGCTTTCTTTTGATTTTTCTATTGATGCCTTCATTTTCAACTGATCTTCGTACACTTGCTTGGGTGTTAGCGGAGCTAATGTCACGTTCCGGCCCAAGTATTTAAAAGTGTACCGATTAGTGTAGCCGTTATGGATTGCTCGCTTATCAAATTGCCAAGGTCGTCCAAGCAGGAGATGTCCTGCTAGCATCGAAACCACATCGCACAAGACCTCATCTTGATACTTCCCTATTGTAAAGGGAACCAAAACTTGTTTTGTGACCTTAAGTTCTCCCGCGTCATTAAGCCATTGTAGCTTATACGGATGGGGATGTTTTGTGGTAGTCAATCCAAGTTTCTCCACCAATATGGTGCTAGCCACATTAGTACAACTTCCTCCGTCAATAATGATGCAACAAATCTTCCCCTTTACTTGACAACGCGTATGGAAGATGTTTTCGCGTTGTTGTTCGTTTTCGACACCTTGTAGGCTAAGGCTCCTTTTTACCACCAAGATTTCTCCACTTTCGGCTTGTTCTACTTCTTCCTCGTCTTGGGATGTTTCACTGGCATCATCTTCCTTTTCACTTTCAGATTCGATCTCGCCATCATCTCGGATAAACATTGTGTTTCGGTTTGGACATTGACTTGCGATATGTCCTCGTCCCAAACATTTGAAACACTTAATGTCTCGGGATCGATTTGGAAGAGCTTCCATTTTGCCTTTACTTGTTTCACCGATCGGCTTGTTAGACTTGGGTGCGCCACTGGTTTCTTTGGCTCGATTCGGCATGTCCCTTTTGTTGGTCACTTGCCCCCACTTAGATGTTGAAGCCTGATTGGGGTTTGCTCTAGGCGTAGCTTTTCGTTTCCGCTGTTTTTCGACTTTTATTGCCATGTGAACCATTTCGATGATATCTATGTAATGGTGTAATTCTATAATATTTGCGATATCTCGATTAAGGCCAGCGTTAAAACGTGCCATGGTGGCTTCTCATTCTTCTTCTACATTAGCTCAGATCATGGCCACTTCCATCTCCTTGTAGTAATCTTCCACTCTTCGGTGACCCTGAGTTAGGCTTTGTAACTTTTGATGCAATTCGCGGTGATAGTAGGTTGGGATGAACCTTTTCTGCATTAATGCTTTCATTTCCGCCCATGTGGATATTGGGCGTTCACCATCCCGTCTTCGACTCGTCGTTAATTGATCCCACCAAATGAGGGCGTAATCAGAAAATTCGATGGCAGCAAGTTTCACCTTCTTATTTTCTGAATAATTATGACAGTCGAAAATTAATTCCACCTTCTTTTCCCACTCAAGGTAGGCTTCCGGATCTGATCGCCCTTGAAAAGCAGGAATCACCATTTTAATGTTCTTCAAGTCGTCATCGGCCCATTCTCGATCCCTTCACTCACAGACTCGTGGATCTCTTCTCCGTTCATCGTGTTCGAAAGCTGGGTTGCTGTCGGCTTCACTTGGTTCGTAGACTTCGTTGTCACGTAACCAAGGTTGTTCTCGTCCCCTTCTCAGAATTGGAGGGTTGTTTGCTCGAGGTCTTCGTTCATCTCTTTGATCTAATCGTTCACTGATTGTTCTGAACATACGTGTGATTTCTTGCATTACTGTTTGCAATTCTGGATCTCTCCCTTCAGGATCAGTCCTAAGGGGTTGCAATCTTCTTCCACCTCCGGCGGCGTCGGATGCTTCGTCACTTATTATTCGACGTTCGGGGCTCCTAGACATGTTTTTAAACAAAAAATAATGAATCCTTACTACAATCCTCACTTGTTCACTCACAAAGAAAATTATCAACACTCACACTCGTGTTTTTACTCAATTCTGGCTTTTTCCTTAATGTTTTCACTCTTGCCTTTTACCACTCGAATTCACTCTTCTAGATTCTAGAAGGTTGTCTTCGACTTACTAGTAACTCGGAGGTCGTTTCAAGAGTTAAAAAGGTAAGATTGGTTTCGGAAATGGGTAGGCTTAGAAAGGATAGAAAGGTACGAATCAAGCTAATTGAATATGAAGCTGGAAAGCAGTTTAATGTAGAAAAGCCAAGAGATGACCAAGATATGTTGAAGGAGGTAACAATTGCGAGGAAGTCAACTAGTTGATTCCCAACATCTTATAGAGCTAACTAATTATACAGACAAGGGCTCATCTCAGTTAGTATACTTTGTAAAATACTGGGAATATAAGCAAGCAAATGTCGTTCGTCTTCTTAGAGAAGAACTTGACAATCTAAACAGACCAAGGTAGGAAGAGGGTTTTTTTTTTAACTCGATTTTTTTTTTTGAAACTCACTCGGAAATACTCAAGATGATCAAAACGTGCCTAATTTGATTGGCTCTGATACCAGATGATAACGGTCCGTCTCGGGTTACGAGGCGAATCGTAAATGTTGCCCGATCGTAAATTAGGTAGTTTCTCGTTTAATTAACAAAAGGATAATTTAATTGGAAATAAAATCTCTGAAAGGTAAAGATAGGTGATAGGTTGAGATGGATACGTATTTGAAACAAGAAAGAACATTTAATAAAAATTAAAGACCCGAATCTTATAAGTTTCAAATTGATGGAATGAGTTTTGAGATAAAACCGAGACCCACTATCTAGCGAGATAGGAACCAACGGTATAGGTAGATGAACGCCACACCCGTTAGGATGATAAGTTCAAAACAAGGAAAGAACGAAGCCACTAGAAAACTAGATAAGTCAATTCAAACCTCGAGAATAAGGAGAGTGAATACTCACCAAAAGAAATGCTTCTTTTCATTAAAATTCAAGTTCTATTACAAAATGCAAAATGTCCAAAATATTTATAGACTCTTCTAATTATAACTGAATAAGGATGAATAAACTTGAGGGCTTCAATCTCTATGAACATTCGGCTAAGATAATTTTTGGAGCATGACAATTTAGCCACTTGAAATAAAAAATAGGCACTTGGCCGTTCAACCTAATTCCACCAAAGTTTGTTGCCACTATCATTTGCCATAAGTAGCATTCGGCCAAGAGTAAGAGTGGTCACTTGCAATTAAAATAAAACACTTGAATTATCCTAATTTAAAAGTGTTTTTAGCCATCCACTAAGCATGCTCTCCTTTGTGTGTGCCGTCCCTTATTTGACCTCTCAAATCACTTAATTTTCTTTATTTAATCTCTCCACTTTGCCGTCCATTCCTTCAACTATTAGCATAATTTCAATTTTCCAATTGTTTGTTCATTCCCACTAACTTTCCATATTGTCCACAAAAAGACAAAGTAATTATTTTCTTCTCCATTCTTCATGCCGTCCATCCTTGTGGTCTCAATACTTTATTTCTTTAATATTTCCACTAACACATTTGTTAATTCCAATTAGCTTGTTTATTCAACACCACAAACATATTTATCTATCTTTCACGCATGGTCTATCTTCAAATCCCATTATCATGTAATTAATTCCACCATGTTGATTCAAATTGAAGGCTTGCATTTTTTTTCCATCTTTTATGGCATCAAAAACGTGGAGCACTGCATAAAATCACATTAATTAGACTAGACAGAATTTTAATTACCTTACTTAAAACACTAGATAAGAGCATACTAATATTCAACTTCGACAAAGACTAACTAAAATTATAAATAAGAAAATGAAGCTATTACTGAAAATAAAAATTAAAACATGCGTAAATTAAAGTGTTAAATAAACTAGCAGTCAGACTGGCTAGTATATTCAACTTCAAATAAGTTGTATGAGTTCAGCATGTTTTTGGGCTCTCTTTTATGATCATCCCAAATTTGTGCCACCAACACCGTTGCGGCATCTTTGAATTGTTTGGTTCGGGAACGTGTAATTGGCCCATTAGGTAGCCTCATCGGGTCATGGTTGACATCCGTCACAGGCTTCATAGGTGAGCTCGTATCAGGTACCACATGAAACCGATAAGGCAAAGAAAACACCGATCCGTGAGGAAATTAAACCAACAATCCCATATTCAGCAAAGTTGAAGAAAGACCGCTTAGACGCACAATATGGTAAATTTCTTGAACTTTTCAAACAGCTACATATTAACTTACCTTTTGTTGAAGCTATTTCGCAAGTGCCAACATATGCAAAATTTTTAAAGGAGCTTCTAACAAATAAAAGGAAGTTCGAGGAAATTTCAACAGTGGAACTTAATTAAGAATGCTCAGCTATCATCCAAAACAAGCTGCCAACCAAATTGAAAGATTCAGGAAGTTTCACTATTCCCTGTTTAATTAGTAGTTTGAGCATAGAGAAAGCATTAGCTGATTTAGGAGCCAGTATTAATCTAATGCCTTATAAATGTTTAAGCAACTTGGTCTCGGGGAACCAACACCCACTAGGATGAGTATTCAGTTAGCTGATAGATCTGTTAAGTATCCTAGGGGAATTATTGAAGATGTTATGGTAAAAGTAGATAAATTTATATTTCCCATTGATTTTGTTGTGCTTGACATGAATGAGGACGTAGAGGTACCTTTAATTTTGGGACGACCCTTTCTAGCTACTGCTAGGGCTATCGTTAATGTTGGTGATGGTAAACTTGCACTAAGGGTAGGAGATGAGGAAATTGTTTTTCAAAATCATGATGCCATGAGATATTCTAGAGAACAAGATGATTCTTGTTACTTTGTTGATGCCACTGATCACATTTTTAAAGAATCTTTGCAGGAAATCATGCACAGTGACACGATGGAGCTGTGTCTTGCACAGGTGAGGGGAAAAATGACGATACCAATGATGAGAATCCCAATGCATCATCCTCTAGACAGATGAAAATAAAGGACATCGAGATCAATGACGAACAAAAACAGAAACCCTCTATTGATGAGCCGCCCAAGTTAGAACTAAAACAATTACCAAAGCATTTAGAATATGCATTCCTGGGGGATAATTCTACACTACCAGTAATCATCTCTTCAGAACTAGGACCCAAATAGAAGGAAGATTTACTAAGAGTACTAAGGAAGCACAAAAAGGCCATAGCATGGAAAATGTCAGACATTAAAGGAATAAGCCCATCATTTTGCACCCACAAAATTTTAATGGAAGATGAGTATAAAGCGTGTGTGCAACCTCAGATACGTTTAAACCCCAATATGAAAGAAGTTGTCAAAGCTGAGGTAATTAAACTTCTAGATGCAGGATTTCTAATAGCACTTGGGTAAGTCCTGTACAAGTAGTTTCGAAGAAAGGAGGTATGACTGTGGTAATCAACGAAAAGAATGAATTGATTCCCACAAGAACAGTCACAGGTTGGAGAGTTTGTATTGACTATATGAAGCTGAACAACGCCACCAGAAAAGATCACTTCCATTTGCCCTTTATTAATCAGATGTTAGAAAGATTGTCTAGGCATATGTACTACTGCTTCTTGGACGGACTCTCCGGCTACTTCCAAATCCCAATAGCTCTTGAAGATCAAGAGAAGACAATATTTACATGCCCATACGGTACGTTTGCTTATCGTAGAATGCCTTTTGGATTATGTAATGCTCCTGCTACTTTTCAGCGCTGCATGTTGGCCATCTTTGATGAACTTGTGGAAGACATTATGGAGCTATTTATGGATGACTTCTTAGTATTTGGTAATTCTTTCCACCTTTGCCTTAAAAATTTAGAACGAGTTCTAATAAGATGCGAGGAAACAAATCTTGTCTTGAACTGGGAAAAATGTCACTTTATGGTTAGAGAGGGGATTGTGTTAGGACATAAGATTTCTAGTAAAGGGATTGAGGTAGATAAAGCTAAGATTGAAACCATAGAAAAATTACCTCCCCCTAGTTCAGTTAAGGCTATTAGAAGCTTTTTAGGACATGCTGGATTTTACAGAAGATTCATTAAAGATTTCTCTAAAATAGCTAAGCCTTTAACAAGATTACTAGAAAAAGATGTTCCTTTAAATTTCGATCTGAAGTGTTTAGATGCATTTAAAATCCTCAAGATAAACTAATAAATGCTCCGATTATAATTGCACCTGATTGGAATCTGCCTTTTGAACTAATGTGTGGTGCAAGTGATTTTGTAGTAGGTGCAGTTTTGGGACAGCGAAGAAACAAGCATTTTCAGCCAATTTATTATGCTAGCAGAACATTGACACCAGCACAAGAAAATTACACCACCACAGAGAAAGAATTGCTAGCTGTAGTTTTTGCATTTGACAAATTTAGACAATATGTAATATTATCTAAAGTTTTCGTTTACACTGATCATTCAGCTCTTCGTTACCTCTTAACTAAACCTGATGCAAAACCTCGACTCATACGATGGATCTTACTCTTACAGGAATTTGATTTGGAAATACAAGATAAGAAGGGAGCTGAAAACCTTGCAGCAGATCACCTCTCCAGGCTTGAGAACCCACATATCGAAGAGCTCGACGAGAGTGAAATAAATGACTCGTTCCCCGAGGAACAACTCTTTTCTATAACTAACACCGAGGTACCATGGTTTGCAGATATTACGAATTATTTAGCTGCTAACATCTTACCAAAAAGGCTAACACATTATCAAAAGAAGCAATTCTTTGTTGATGCGAAAAGCTATTTTTGGGAGGATCCCTTCCTTTTCCGCATATGTGCAGATCAAGTAATTTGGCGATGCGTTACAAAGGTAGAATCAAGTAAAATCTTAGAACATTGCCATTCAGGACCTTCAGGGGGACATTACAGCGGGATTAAGACAGCACACAAAATGCTCGAATCAGGATTTTATTGGCCAACTCTTTTCAAAGATGCCAACAGGTATGCCGCTTCGTGTGATAAATGCCAAAGAACAGGTAATATTTCTAAACGCGATGAAATGCCTCAGACATATATGTTATCATGTGAGATATTTGATGTATGGGGTATTGACTTTATGGGTCCATTCCCTAGTTCATTTGGTAAATACATCTTAGTAGCAGTAGATTACATGTAAAAATGGGTGGAAGCCCAAGCTTTACCTATTAACGATGCTAGAGCTGTAGTAAAGTTTCTTAAGAAACTTTTCTCTTGTTTTGGAACACCAAGAGCAATCATCAGTGATAGGGGCACTCACTTTTGCAATACTCAATTTGAAAAAGTCTTAAGAAAATATGGAGTTCACCACAGAACAGCTACCCCTTATCATCCTCAAACCAGCGGGCAAGTGGAAGTGGCAAATCGAGAGTTTAAGCGAATCCTAGAGAAAACAGTTGAATCAAATAGGAAAGATTGGGCAATAAAAGTGGATGATGCTTTATGGGCCTACAGAACAGCATTTAAAACCCCTTTAGCGACATCCCCGTACAAACTTGTTTACGGAAAGAGTTGTCATCTACCATTTGAGTTAGAGCACAAAGCCTACTGGGCTATAAAATTCTTGAATTACGATCTTAAAACCGCAGGTGAGAAGAGGATGTGCAGTTAAATGAACTAGATGAATGGCGAGCTGAGGCCTATGAGAATTCATGACTATATAAGGAGGCAACCAAACGATGCCATGATGATCGTTTAAAACAATCAAAGCAATTCGAAGTAGGAGACTTGGTCCTGCTGTATAATTTAAGACTCAAACTATTTCCTGGAAAGATGAAATCAAGGTGGTCAGGCCCATTCATGATAAAATCTATTTTTCCTTACGGCACAGTCGAGGTAACCCATCCAACTCAAGAAACATTCAAGGTAATTGGCCATCGACTGAAACTTTATAATGGTGAAGATTTCAAGGAATTGAGAGAGGAGCTTCAGCTCCGTGAACCTTCTTTTAGGAATGAAAACAAGGTGAGTCTAGCTTAAACTATTTCCTGGAAAGATGAAATCAAGGTGGTCAGGCCCATTCGTGATAAAATCTATTTTTCCTTACGGCACAGTCGAGGTAACCCATCCAACTCAAGAAACATTCAAGGTAATTAGCCATCGACTGAAACTTTATAATGGTGAAGATTTCAAGGAATTGAGAGAGGAGCTTCAGCTCCGTGAACCTTCTTTTAGGAATGAAAACAAGGTGAGTCTAGCTTAAGACTTTAAACGAGCGCTTCTCGGGAGGCAACCCGAGCACTAACTTCACTAACCCCATTAATTTTCATATTTTAATTTTAATTTTCCTTTTAGCACTTAAATCAAACTAACTGATTCAGTAAAGCGCAGGTTTCCTACCACACGGCCTCACACACGGGCGTGCCTGTGGCCGTGTGGTAGCCACAGGATGAAAAACGGGCGTGCAGGCAGACGTGTGAAATGAAGAAGAAAATTTTTTCCCCAACACGGGCTGCGATAATAAGACCATGGCCGTGCAATGCAACCGTGGTCTATTCTAAGTAAACCAACACAGACACGAGCCACGCCACTCCCGTGCCGACCAACCGTGTGCAACACTGACTATATGAACACAGGTATGGCAAACTGAGCACGGGCGTGGTAGAAGTGAACATAATCATACACGGCCTAGAAGCACGGGCGTGGGCAACATCGCAAACACACCCAAATTCAAAAATTGCGACTTACACTGGCCAAATAAAAGAGACACGGGCGTGGCACCTGCCCGTGTCTCCCTCCCTATATAAAGATCCACACGACCGTCTTCCCCAAAATTCCCCCCATTGTAAGCCTTAACCGTTTTCTCTCTCAAAACCACCACCAAAAATCCAGCCACCATCATGAATCCCCCACCATTGTCTTTCCCCATCCAAAATCTTCCATTTTCCTTCACAATCACAACAAAGAACCAGTACACGACCGTGCTCCACCAACATGCCCGGTCCAAAGGTCTCCCAATGCCGTGTTTCACAACTAGAACGTAGCACACGTCCGTGGCTCGCCCCTACACGCCCATGCCCCGTCAATCCACGCTGCAAACGTCACTACTGGTCTCAAACTCACTATTTCTTTTCCATTTTTTTCCATTTAACTAATTATTCATTAAGAATTGCATTTAGTTTAGTTTATATTTATTATTATGAATTAAGTAATGATTAAAAAAACCTTAGGATTTTATTATTTTATTAGTTCGAGTCCTATTCCGATTACTCTAGTCGAATAGGAATCATTAATTATGCTTACTCGTACTTTGATTGTAAAATTTTATTATAAGTCTATTATGATCATTGACCAAAATATGTGATAGAAATATTACTTGAATAACTAATACTCTCAGGAAAAGTGTCATCTTCTCGAGGAAAGAGAACAACAGTGTAACACCCTTATCCCGTGTCCGTCGCCAGATTAAGGTTAGGAGCGTTACCGGACATATCGAAAACATTCGCGGACAAAATCATACATTCAATCATCATTCTCAGACATAATGTCCCTTAAACGGGTCCTCGAGACCTTAATCATACTTAGAAGTCGAGTCGGGACTAAACTGAAACACATATGAAATTTCACGAAAATTTAAAACTTTAATAAACTACAGGGGAGACACGTCCGTGGGAGGAGACCGTGTTCCCTCCACGGCTTCTAGATACCCTCATGTATCCATCCGTGTCTATATACTGACTATACCAACACGGTCATTAGGCACGCCCGTGTGCCATGGCCGTGTACTTTTAGGTCATATACTGACTTCCCCACCACGGCCACCAAGCACGCCCGTGGGTTTTGGCCGTGTACTTTTATGCTAGCTACTGACTTGCACACCACGGCCAGATGACACACCCGTGTCGAGGCCGTGTGATGTTAAACCACATCCTACAATTCACCCACGGTCGTTAGGCACGCCCGTGCGCCACAACCGTGTGACATTATAGGCCATTTACAAGGCCAAAATGCCACCCATAAGGGTCAAACCTACAAGCCATATTTAACAAGATATCTCATGCACATTTTACCATCAAAACATACCAAAATAAACAACCAATTTATGCATCTTTGTCAACTAAGGTAATCACACTACAAACCGTTCAAACCAATTCCAAACATACCAATTTGCATGACTAAATCTAAATTATACCAAGCTCCTTTCATCAATATATATACTGACCATCTCATAACCATTTCATATATCAACTAATCATGCCAAAACGACTTCACATATCACATTCATTAAGGCATATTACCAAAACATAATTAGCCAAATCACATGGCTAAGTTCATTATACAACTTATACCAAAACTAGCCTATACATGCCATATTGAACTATATACATTTTCAAAGTGTACCAAAATAAGTTTTAGTAGTGTGATGACGATCCGTGACGGTCCCAAGCTTATCAGTAGCTTTGACGACCTACAGAACAAAGAAAACACATGCAGAGAGTAACTTTCCAAAAGCTTAGTAAGTAAATACACAAACAAACTTGATATGTAAAGCATGTAAGCATATAACCACATTGGCATATTTCTTCTACAAGGTAAATTTCTCACATTTATACTTTGATTCATATTCTTGGCCAAATTGCCACATTTATCAATTCAAGAATCACAAACACATAGTTTTTCATATATGCTTTCATGTATCATATTTCCAATCCATCATAGTAAAACACTTAGTCACTTACCTTATATACACATTTGGTGTATGATCAACATACCTGAATTGAACATTCATTTACTTAATCTATCAAAGCTCGGATTTGTCATTCGTATTTCATACTTGCCCGTTGAACCATAAGGAATCCAATAGGATACTTTAAAAGCTCAGAATAGTAGTACAATACCATCGTCCCAGACGAGGTCTTACGTGCACTCAGATATCGATGCCACTATCCCGGACAGGGTCTTGCACAAATCAGAACGATGCCAATGTCCCAGACATGGTCTTACACGTAAAAATCATAATGATGCCAACGTCCCAGACGTGGTCTTATACGCAAATCTTATATTGATGCCAACGTCCCAGACGTGGTCTTACACATATTCAGATATCAATGCCACTGTCCCAGATAGGGTCTTACACGAATCTCAAATCAACGCCAACGTCCCAGACATGGTCTTACATGATAAAATAGAACAGTTACCTATGTCATGACATAGCTAATCCTATTTATTCCTAGGTTCGTGCGGGACTTATCGGACTTAATCACTATATCGAACTTATCTCAGAATTCATTTTCATAACTTCTCATAAACCTTCATAGTCAACATTAATCATATGAACACATATAATATCAAACAAGTACGTTTATTTGCATAGTGACTTACCTCAGATTCGGTTTATCGGAATAGAAACGGCTACTCGTTTACTTTCGCTTTCCCGTGATCTAAATCTGTTTTCCTCAGTTTTTGATCTAAACATATTCAAAATTAACCCTTTTATTCACTAGTTCATTCAATTCAATCCAAAGACATACATTTAGGGCTATTTGCAATTTAGCCCTCACATTTTCACATTTTATCAATCTAGTCCATTTTTCACAAAACACCAAATTCACAAAATCCACATATACACATGCTTGGCCAAACCTCTCTAGGGACTATATAAGTCCAAATATTTCATCAATTTGTAATTTAGTCCCTCAACTTTCTATTTTTTCAATTTAGCCCTAATTAGCTAAATTTATCAAAACTTCAAGAACAAAGTATGTTCATCTAACTCATATCTTTCATTTAACACCAAAAATCATCAAAAAGCTTAACATATCATCAATGGCATAACTCCCAAACATCACCAATTCATCAAATTAACACATGGGTTTTGAAACTATCAAAGCAACGATTGCAAAAACGTAAAAATTATCGAAAACTGACTGAAAACATACCTTGAATTCAAGCTTAAAAGTGCCAAAAATCAAAAGAACTTAAGCCTTTCTTCCTTCTCTAATATTTGGTCAAAAGATGAATGAAATAATGTCTTTTTTTCATACTTTGTTTTTATCATAAAACATTTTAATTCAAAAATGACATTATTAACCTTTTATAATATAAAACCAAACATATATATATAAGGTCAATAATGACCATTGCCATCCACTATAAATAAAAATGAGCAAATTGCCATATAAGGCCTCCAACCTTACAAAGCCACAACACTTAGGTACTTTAACAAATAGCAAGCAACTTTCACATTTAATACAATTTAATCTTTTTGTCAAATTAAACACACAGACAAACAATTTAACTTACGGAAGTTTAGCACATGCTTAATCACATATTAACGGCACAGAAAATAATATTAAAATATTATTCAGACTCAAATTTGTGGTCCCGAAACCACTATTTCGACTAGAGTATAAACCGGACTGTTACAAGCAGCCCCAAGCTCGAAAAAGCGAAAGGGACTCGGATCATCATCCACAAGAGCATCCGCCGAAGTGCGCCATCCGTTCCTCCAATTTCCTCTAGGGGTCCAAGAGGACCGTTATAAATTACTACGCGCGTGACCCCTCGGCACAGGCAAATGTGTCGACTGGGCTGCTTTGGAGTAGGTCCATCTTGAAGGTGACATACGGGCTCTCCTAACCACTGATCCGTGGGAGGAATTCTTCAACATTGTCGAGCCCACATACCTAGAGCTCACTTTGGAGCTCTGCTCAACATTTCAACTTCAAACAGTGATGAGCCGTTACGATGATCTAGGCGCGATACAATTCCATCACGGTGGAACTATACGACAGCTGAACGTGACGCAGTTCGGAGCTGCTTTAAGACTTTATACGGATGAATTCGTAGCAGAGAATGACCTTTCGGAGTTGCATCGCCATATACATTTCAGCCCCACCCAATATTGGCACAAGATAGCTACCCACTACCACAATTATGACCCCAGTCGCTCAAAAGCGACGGCCTTGGCTCTGTCTCTGAGGTACGTACACGCTATTTTGGCTCATACTTTGACAGGTCGACGAGAGAGCACCGGCGTCGTCAATACTCATGATGCTTACTATCTATGATGCATGTCGAACGGACATGTTGTCGACCTAGCATATTTTATAGCCCGAGCTATTCAACATCAGACGGAGTAGCATCGGCGAGGGATCATATCTATAGGTCCCTACATCACACGCTTGGCTCGGTACTTCGGGCTCCTCAACACCGACGCACAAACCTCCTCACTCACACTAATAGGGCAGATAGGGCATCCATACGATGCAATATATGAGGATGATTCAGCGTCAATATGGGACCGACCCTCCCCAATACTGGCTCGCACCCCCCACCGACGAGGATGACCCTGAGGACATTACTGACGATGTCCCTCCATCACAGAAGGCACCACCACCGAGCCATCGCCCATCCCATGCGACAGCATCTTATTCTAACATATTCGAGTGCTTCATATGTTTTGAATAGCAATGCTTCTAGCACTTCGACCATATCGATAGCACCCTCCACCTGATATGTCAGCACCTTCACATCTCACCGCCGCCACCACCACACGACCTAGCCGATGACGATGACCTTTGAGTCCTTTCATTTTATTTATTTTTTTAAGTTTATTTTTCATTTTTATCTTCATTTTTATTTTTATTTCAGTTTATTTTCGTATTAATTAAGACTTTTTAACTTTCATGGTTAAATTTTTACTATATTTTAATTGCTTTATCACCGGCTATCTAACCCTCGAGTATCTCTAACAACACTTATAGTTCTACCTGAACACCTAAATAATGACTTCGCAGTTTTACAAAGGTTCAATCTGACACTCCAAAAACACAAAGACGAATACATCACTAGGAGTAGTCACAACCACTTTCACCTATGCCTAACCGCATCATCACTAATCATCCTACAATTCAAGGAATCCATAAAAAATTCAAGAAGTGTTACTTCTCCCCTTCTCTTTTGATTTTAATTATTATATATTATCATCTTTCTTTGTACATTGAGGGCAATGTACATCTTAAGTGTGGGGGGTGAATAGTTATTTCAAGAAAGTGCTTAACTTTTTGCATTATTCTCAAATCCCTGAATTATGCCTTGTTCGAAAAGTAAGTTTCTCATATTATGATTAGAATGAAAATTTCCTTTGATTTATGATTTTTATTGATATGTTTTAGATTAAGTCATTGATAATTGTGCATTGATAATTAAATTTGAAGGATACTAGAGAATCAAGCTTAATAAGTCTATTTTTCAAAAATTAAAAAGTTTGTTAGGTTTTCTACCTGAATCTGAATGCTACCTTGAAATTTGAAATTTATGAGGTTGACATCAAGAACCCATAAATTTTTGTGAGCTTTTGAACCTTATAAGAGCATATATTCTTTTTCATGCTCACTTTATTGATTATGAGTGTGTCAACATTGATTTGTTATTTTAGAACTTGTATTGATTATACTTGTCGAGACCACACCTTTGATTTGATATACCGAGATGATAAAGGCACCTAGGTTTTAACCCACTTACTCCACTAAAAAGCCTACATTCATAATTAACCCCTAGTGAACCCCGTTGATCCTAACAACCCTTTTTATTGATTCACCCACTAATATTAACCCAAAACCCTTTGTGTTTGTTATCACCATTCCTTTTGACTACCTTTTGTCGAGATTTGATTTTGAACAGTCGCCTAATTATGTTCTATATTTTAGTTGTAAAAGTTCTTTCCTATTATTTGACTTGTTCTTAATTAAAAAAAGAAAATTTGTAACACCCCAAACCCGGCCCAAACATTATGACCGAACTTGGTATGTTACAGAGGAAAACATTTTGAAAACCCCTTTTGTTGTTGATTCAATCTTTGGTAAAACATATCATTTTTGATAGGATATTGTCTTGTGTGAAACGATTGAGATGTATGAAGAAAACACCACTTAGTTTTGATGTTAAAAATTTATTAAGTCATGTTATTACAAATTTTATCGAATGTACCCGATGGCACAAAAAAAAACCTTTACGTTTGAATTTAAGAAAAACTTGTCTAACCATTTTTAAAGTCATTAAGTAGTTTAAACCGTTCATCCAAAACATATAAAATAATCAAAATGAAATCTGAGGAGACCTTATTACAACTTACAAATAAAACCAAAAATAAAATGAAAATAATTCAAAGTTCATTTAAACCACATTTTCACAGCATGGCCACCTCGAGTCCATCCGGCTCCGTATCTGTGATCTACGAGTCACTTGAAACAGTTAAAGGAGAAGGTGAGTCACCAAGACTCAATGTGTAACCCTTCCCCCAGTTTAATGTAGCATCATACACACAAATCATGACAAAGATTAACATGCACCCAACCTAGCCATCCAAAACACATTTCTCTACCCCGTGTGGTACCAAACCACTGGTGGTGCCAAACCACTGGTGACCCAAAGTCACGATATCCATCAATATTGTGGTGCCAAACCACTGGCGGTGCCAAACCACTGGTGACCCGAAGTCACAAATATTAAGTTGTGGGGCCAACCCACGTGTGATACCAAATCACTGGCGTCGATCCCATAATATCAACTGTGGGGCTAACCCACTGGGACGAGACGCTATGAGGTGCCAAACCTCTGGTGACCAAAGTCACGAAATGTGGTACCAAACCACTGGTGTCCGAAGACACGGATATCACTTCCCCCTCCACTCGTTTAACCCACCAATTTATGATATGCATTTAACAGAAATCATGACAACCATGTTTAATTAATAACATATATTGAATTTATCGTAAGCCATATTTTTATCTGCCACATATACCAAATATGCCATGCATCAATTGTGCATCATAATCAGGCCCATATCAATAAGGACTTACCTGAATCCTTGTTCATACCTTATGGTATTAAATCCGAATCTACATAATTCCGGTTTAGCATTCACAACATATTAGCACTTTTATTAATAGAGAAGTGTGTATGTACACACCTGTTACTGACGATAGCCCTAAATCCCGAAGAGTCAATCGGCCACACTAGATTTCTTGCTCCTATATTCGGCCACACATAAAAGTTAGTGACATGGGCTATTCGGCCAAACCAACTAAATCCAAGGGTTACCACATGAACCCGAAACCTCACTTAAACGCCCTAGAATACTAGCCACGGCACACGATATGTGAATCTACTTCACTTCCCTACAATCGGTCATCATCCAGGTTAATAGCCTTCGGCTTTCAAAAATCAAAAGAATAGCTTACCAAAATGGATCCTTACCACTACTTACCAAGACCGATTGCTAGAGGAATAGAGGCTTGGATTGAACACTTCACAATCTCGGAGTCTCTAGGTGAAATCGGTTTCAAAAGAAAGGTTAACCAAACCATCAGTATACTTCGGCTTTTCCATTCATCCAAGTCGACAGAGAACAAAAGAACATGGGAGGAGAGTTTCGGCAATACTTACCTTCACAAATCGATTGGAACAAGAAATCCCAAAAGCACCTATGTTTTCCTGATATTAGGCAAAACTACTCAAAATAGAGAGGAGTGGATTCGGCTATGGTTGGCTAAAGCAAACAACCAAGGTTCGGCTTAAGTGGACAAAGAGAAAGAAAAAGAAGTGAAATAGGAGTTTCGGCCAAAGGGTTTGAGATGAGGAAAGAAGATAAAAGTATAAGAGGAGAGTATTCTCGGCTTAGCACAAATGGAAAAGAAAAGAAAGGGATGAGGGAGTAAGTGATTCGGCCAAGGATCAAAAGATGAAAAAAAAATGGAAGATGGGAAAATGCTTAGCCGAAATTGTCAAGTAAATGACTAAGAGCATTCGGCCTCCCCCCCAAATAGCTCCCTTGCCGATTTCCCCTCTCCAACAAGGAGTCTTAGATTTGGCCAACACCTAGAATCACTCTTGGCCAACCGTTTGAAATTATTCAAAAGAATTTGAATTAGTCAAATGCCTATATTTTCTCTTTGCCATCTAAAAAAAACATTATCCAAATAAAATCCTTATTATCCTGAATAGTTTGAATTGAGCACTACACTCCCTCTCTTGCCGTCAAAATAAAGAGCAGAAAAGGGGAATTCTGCAACTCGAACCTAGGCTCCCTTCCTCCCCTTGGTGGCGTCAATCCTAGCACTTAAGTGGCAATCCCTTGGCCACTTTTCCAAGGTCTTATTAGTGTCAAATATTCCCGCTTTAACACTTGTTACCCCTACTTACTATAGCTCCTTGTTTTATTAAAGCTACCAATAAAATTTTTTTACCACTCGAGCCTACCCAAGGTCCATAACTAAGTCTTATAACACCATAAACAGTATCACAGCAGTCCAATCATATGCACAACAACACAATCACAAATAACCCCCAAATCAGGATGTTACAGTTCTACCCCCCTTAAAAATAATTTCGGCCTCGAAATTACCTGATCAGAAGAGTTAGGGTTATTGCTGCCGCATCACATCCTCGGGTTCCCACGTGGCGTCTTCCATACCATGGTTTCGCCATAGCACTTTTACCAAAGGTACTGACTTTCTACGCAGAACTTTGACATCTCGATCTAAGATCTGGACCGGTTCCTCCTCGAAAGATAAGTCTGAGTTCACCTCAATCTCTGCCACTGGTACAACGTGTGATGGATCTGACTGATATCGCCTAAGCATTGACACGTGAAAGACGTCATGAATCTGTCTTAATTTTGCCGGCAGCTCGAGCTGATAAGCCACCGGTCCCACTCGCTTCAACACTGTATAAGGCCCAATGAACCTAGGGCTTAGCTTCCCTTTTCGTCCAAATCGCAATACCTTCTTCCAAGGCAACACTCTCAGAAAAACTTTATCCCCTACCTTATATTCCATTTCCTTGCGCTTGAGATCGGCAAAAGACTTCTGTCTATCTGATGCTTCCTTGAGACGAGACCGAATCACCTTAACTTTATCTTCAGTTTCTGTTACCAACTCTAGACCCAAAACATGTCGTTCACTTAATTCCGTCCAACACGTAGGAGTACGGCACTTCCGTCCATACAGTGCCTCAAATGGTGCCATCTGAATGCTCGCTTGATAACTATTGTTATAAGCGAATTCTGCCAACGGCACTCCTCCCAACTACCACTGAAATCCAGAACACAGCCTCTCAGCATATCTTCTAATATCTGAATCACTCTTTCCGATTGTCCGTCAGTTTGCGGGTGAAAAGCTGTGCTGAAGTCCAACCTCGTTCCCAAAGCTTGATGCAAAGCTCTCCAGAACCTTGACGTGAACCTCGGATCCCTATCCGAGATAATCGATACTGGCACACCATGCAACCTTACTATCTCGGCTACATATAACTTTGCTAGCTTCTGAAGCGAATAATCTACTCTTACTGGTATGAAATGCGCTGACTTGGTTAGTCGATCCACAATTACCCAAACCGAGTTCTTTTTACTAGGCGTGAGGGGTAGTCCCCTGACAAAATCCATGGTGATCTTCTCCCATTTCCACTGAGGGATCTTCACTGGTTGAAGTAGACCTGATGGCAACTGATGTTCAGCCTTAACCTGTTGACACGTCAGACACTTTCCCACAAATTCGGTTACCTCACGCTTCAACCCTGGCCACCAGAACTGTTTCCGCAAATCCCCAAACATCTTGCTACCTCTAGGATGCATAGCGTATGGGCTGCTATGTGCATCTTGAAGAATTCTTTGCCTCAATTCCACATCTTTCGGCATACAAGCTCACCCCTGAAAGTATAATACCCCATCGCCAGACAAACTATACCCTTCTAAACCACTATCTTGAACTTGCAATCTCTGCGCATTCAAATTTTCATCCACTAATTGTTTTTCCTTAATCTCCTCGATCCAAGTCGGCTTAGCTTGCAGTTTCGCTAAGAGACTTCCATCATCATATAAACTGAGGTGAGCAAACATCGCCCTTAAGTCCGTCACGACCTTCCGGCTTAACACGTCAGCCACTACATTAGCTTTGCCAGGATGGTACTCAATTGAACAGTCGTAGTCCTTCAACAGTTCAATCCATCGGCGCTGCCTCAAGTTCAAATCTTTTTGAGTCAAAAGGTACCCCAAACTTTTGTGATCCGAGTAGACTATCGACTTCTCTCCATACAAGTAATGCCTCCATATTTTCAAAGCGAAGACTACTGCCGCTAACTCCAAGTCGTGCGTCGGATAGTTAACCTCATGCGGTCTTAGCTGACGGGATGCATAGGCCACTACCTTCCCTTCTTGCATCAACACACATCCCAAACCAGTATGGGATGCATCACAGTAGACCGTGAATAACTTTCCTGCCTCAGGCTGTACCAGAACTGGAGCTTCTGTCAGAATCTTTCTTAGCTTGTCAAAACTTTCCTGCTGCTTCTCCGACCATACAAATGGAACTCATTTCCTTAATAACTTAGTCAACGGTGCCGCGATTAAAGAGAATCCTTCCACAAATCTTCGATAGTACCCTGCCAGACCCAGAAAACTCTGAATTTCTGCCACCGACCTAGGCGGTTTCCAATCCAACACCGCTTCAACCTTGCGAGGGTCCACTCTAATCCCTTCAGCTAACACTACGTGACCTAAGAAAGCCACCTCCCTAAGCCAAAATTCGCACTTACTGAATTTGGCAAATAACTGCTTCTCCCTTAATACTTGTAGAACTATTCGCAAATGCATATCATGCTCCTCCACCGTCTTTGAGTAAACCAATATGTCGTCTATAAACACTACGACAAACTGATCCAGGTACTGCTGAAACACCCTATTCATTAAGTCCATGAACGCTGCTGGTGCGTTGGTTAACCCAAATGGCATCACCAAAAACTCGTAATGCCCATACCGAGTACGGAATGCCGTCTTGTGAACATCAACCTCCTTCACCTTAAGCTGATGATACCCCGACCTAAGATCTATCTTCGAGAAAACCGATGCACCCTTCAGTTGGTCAAACAAGTCATCGATCCGGGGTAACGGATACTTGTTTTTGATCGTTAACTTGTTCAGTTGGCGGTAGTCGATACACATCCGCATGGAACCGTCCTTCTTCTTGACAAATAGCACAGGTGCTCCCCACGGAGATATACTTGGTCGGATAAATCCTCGGTCCAAGAGCTCCTGAATCTGGGCCTTCAGCTCCACCAATTCCTTTGGCGCCATTCGGTATGGTGCTATGGACACTGGTGCTGTTCCGGGCAACAAGTCTATACCGAATTCAACTTCCCGATCCGGAGGCAGACCTGGAAGTTCTTCTGGAAACACATCAGTGAATTCCCTTACAGTTCGAACATTCTCCACTGTTGACTTCTTAGCCTCCAAGGCACATATTCGGACCAGAAGCGCCTCACAACCTTTCCTGACCATTTTCTCCGCCTTCAGTGCAGAGACCACATTTGATAGGTATTCTCTTCTGATACCTATCATTACCACCTCCTCGCCTTCCATTGTTCTCAACACCATGCGTTTAGCCGCGCAATCCAAACTGGCTTGGTACTTCACCAGCCAATCCATTCCGAGAATCAAATCGAACTCCTTGAACGGTAGCTCTATCAAATCCGCTAAGAACACTACCCCTTGGAGTCTAGGGGTACATCTCTATATAATTTGTTTACTTCTACAGAGTGACCTAGAGGGCTAATTACTGTCATCTCCCTAGAAGTAGTCTCAAAGTCTAGGTTCATAGTCTCTACTATACTACTAGCAACGTATGAATGCATCGAACCCACATCAATCAATGCAACATATGGAAGACCAAAAATTAGGAACGTACCGGTTATGACGTCCGGTGCGTCACCCTCCTCTCGACGCCTCACCGCGTAGACTAAACCAGGCTGCCTTGCATCTGTGTTGCCTGCACCTCTGCCCGGTATTCCGCGACCTCGACTAGAACCATTGCCCCCTCTGCCATTACCACGACCCCTCTGTGGTGGTGGTCCTTCATTTCTAACCTGAGCACGGTTCTGTCCCTCTGACTGATTCTTAGCTAACGTCCGACGACAATCCCTCACACGGTGATCCAACGATCCACACTCGAAGCATCCTCTTCCACCAGTCCAACATCCTCCCCAATGCGATTTCCCACAGCGATTACACTGAGCTGGTCTCTGATTAGTAGCTATGGGCCTCCCTGCCTATTCGGCCCACTCTGCCTAGCCCTCTTCTGTGCATTACTACCCGATCCAGACGACCCAAAGCCTCTTTTCTGCTTGTTCCTATCGTAGTTCTGTCTCACGAACTCCTTGACCCCTTCGGCTACCTTAGCCTTTTCCACCAGAACTGAAAACTCACGCTCCTGCTATGGAGCAATCAGCAACCTTAGATCATCCCTAAGTCCGTCTTCAAAGCGAACACAACGCTCATGCTCCGTTGACACAATTCCCCGAGCATAGCGGCTCAGTCTCAAGAATTCTGCTTCATATTCAGACACATTCTTATTCCCTTGTACCAACCCCAGGAAGGCTTTCCTCTGTGCATCAATGTAGCTGGTGCCCACATACTTCTTCTGATATGCTGCTTTGAAGTACTCCCAAGTAAGATCATCTGCCGCAGCACCATCCCGAACCGTGAGCCACCACTGATATGACTCATCCTTTAGAAGTGGCACCGCCCCTTTCAGCTTTTCCTCACTCGTCAGGTCGAGATCATCCATGATCCTTTCCGTCGATTCCAGCCAATACTCAGCCGTGTTGGGCGCTACGCCAGACACACCTCGGAAAAATTTAGCTCCGTTAGCTCGAAGTCGCTCAGGCACCAACTTCCGAGCTCCTCCGCCTCCACCTATTCCAGCTACCCTTTCCAGAACCCGCAGCATCGCTTGTGACACTGCATCATCCCCCGTCTGATCCTGCTCCTCAGCTCCAAAAGTTGGGGGTGGTGGTGGCGGTACCTCATTTTCAGACCCCTGACCCGACCTAACGGGTTCTGACACGGTCATCCTGCCCCTACCGCGTCCATGACGACCACGTCCTCTAGAGCTCATTTCTAACTATGGCGCTTTAATCTGTTTAAGGAATTTTATGGATTAGTACTTGTTTCTCTTGGTTATTCGCGAAGAAATTTTTATGACAGAGTTTAGAAGTTGTTCTTTCGATTAATCAAAATTTTAAGTCCTCTATCCTAGTTCACAGAAAACACATCCATTCCCTAATACCTTTCATACACATTCACTCTTCGGACATTTCTGTCCGTTCCTATCCCAGGGGTATTTTCGTCATTTCCCTACAGGGTATGTTTGTAATTAATCATGGAAATTTTATAAGCTTTTTTTTATAAATCAGGACATTTTGAAATTTCCAAAATTGGAGGATATTTTCAAAATTTTCTCATATTAAAGGTATGGCAAAATTTCAGAATCCAGGGGTCTTTTGGTAATTTTTATCAATTAGGGGTAATTTTGTAAATTTTTTCCAAGTCAGGGAAATACAGGATTTTTGGATACTTTTGCGAAGTAAGAGAATTTTATTGAAATCGGGGTAATACAGTGATTTTAGAAACCAAGGGCATTTTCGTAATTTTGCCACTAGGGCATTTTGGTAATTTTGAAAATAAAAAATATTTTGAAAATTTTCCACAAATAAATTTTTGCTGCTATCTAAAGGAGTAATTTAATGATTTTAAAACTAAAGTTTTCATCAAAACATGGCTAATCCCTTTCGGGTTTTATTTATTGTGTTTAGCCTATGACTGAGTCCTCTTGGTTAGGGTGAACCGAAGCTACGCACCAGATAGGATTCCTGCGAAGAGGAGGTGAGTCACTAGGACTGCTTAAGTACCAAGCTCTTCCGGATCCAATCCTAGACATGTGCACAGGGGTTACCACACCCTAACTCGGCGACTTGATCATAGGTTTGTTTAATTAGGCCTTTCAAGTCTTATGTACTTTGTTGGGGTAAACTAGTCCTAGGGTTTAAACACTTATCGTACTATCTACGTTCCATACCTACCCTTCTACAGATAATAATTCACATAGTAGTTAAGAGTACTTACCTGGGCGGATTGGTGCCGGAGACTCGATGCCATGCTGTCAAAAACCAAAACCATTTTCACAAAGGCCTTCCAAATCATTTCGGGCCTTGGGCCCCCACAGTCGAGCTTTGAACTGGGCTCTGATACCAATTTTGTAACACCCCAAACCCGGCCCAAACATTATGACCGAACTTGGTATGTTACAGAGGAAAACATTTTGAAAACCCCTTTTGTTGTTGATTCAATCTTTGGTAAAACATATCATTTTTGATAGGATATTGTCTTGTGTGAAACGATTGAGATGTATGAAGAAAACACCACTTAGTTTTGATGTTAAAAATTTATTAAGTCATGTTATTACAAATTTTATCAAATGTACCCGATGGCACAAAAAAAACCTTTACGTTTGAATTTAAGAAAAACTTGTCTAACCATTTTTAAAGTCATTAAGTAGTTTAAACCGTTCATCCAAAACATATAAAATAATCAAAATGAAATCTGAGGAGATCTTATTACAACTTACAAATAAAACCAAAAATAAAATGAAAATAATTCAAAGTTCATTTAAACCACATTTTCACAGCATGGCCACCTCGAGTCCATCCGGCTCCGCATCCGCGATCTACGAGTCACTTGAAACAGTTAAAGGAGAAGGTGAGTCACCAAGACTCAATGTGTAACCCTTCCCCCAGTTTAATGTAGCATCATACACACAAATCATGACAAAGATTAACATGCACCCAACCTAGCCATCCAAAACACATTTCTCTACCCCGTGTGGTACCAAACCACTGGTGGTGCCAAACCACTGGTGACCCAAAGTCACGATATCCATCAATATTGTGGTGCCAAACCACTGGTGGTGCCAAACCACTGGTGACCCGAAGTCACAAATATTAAGTTGTGGGGCCAACCCACGTGTGATACCAAATCACTGGCGTCGATCCCATAATATCAACCGTAAGGCCAACCCACTGTGGTGCTAAGCCACTGGGACGAGACGCTATGAGGTGTCAAACCTCTGGTGACCAAAGTCACGAAATGTGGTACCAAACCACTGGTGTCCGAAGACACGGATATCACTTCCCCCTCCACTCGTTTAACCCACCAATTTATGATATGCATTTAACAGAAATCATGACAACCATGTTTAATTAATAACATATATTGAATTTATCGTAAGCCATATTTTTATCTGCCACATATACCAAATATGCCATGCATCAATTGTGCATCATAATCAGGCCCATATCAATAAGGACTTACCTGAATCCTTGTTCATACCTTATGGTATTAAATCCGAATCTACATAAATCCGGTTTAGCATTCACAACATATTAGCACTTTTATTAATAGAGAAGTGTGTATGTACACACCTGTTACTGACGATAGCCCTAAATCCCGAAGAGTCAATCGGCCACACTAGATTTCTTGCTCCTATATTCGGCCACACATAAAAGTTAGTGACATGGGCTATTCGGCCAAACCAAATAAATCCAAGGGTTACCACATGAACCCGAAACCTCACCTAAACACCCTAGAATACTAGCCACGGCACACGATATGTGAATCTACTTCACTTCCCTACAATCGGTCATCATCCAGGTTAATAGCCTTCGGCTTTCAAAAATCAAAAGAATAGCTTACCAAAATGGATCCTTACCACTACTTACCAAGACCGATTGCTAGAGGAATAGAGGCTTGGATTGAACACTTCAAAATCCTGGAGTCCCTAGGTGAAATCGATTTCAAAAGAAAGGTTAGCCAAACCATCAGTATACTTCGGCTTTTCTATTCATCCAAGTCGACAGAGAACAAAAGAACATGGGAGGAGAGTTTCGGCAATACTTACCTTCACAAATCGATTGGAACAAGAAATCCCGAAAGCACCTATGTTTTCCTGATATTCGGCAAAACTACTCAAAATAGAGAGGAGGGGATTCGGCTATGGTTGGCTAAAGCAAACAACCAAGGTTCGGCTTAAGTGGAAAAAGAGAAAGAAAAAGAAGTGAAATAGGAGTTTCGGCCAAAGGGTTTGAGATGAGGAAAGAAGATAAAAGTATGAGAGGAGAGTATTCTCGGCTTAGCACAAATGGAAAAGAAAAGAAAGGGATGAGGGAGTAAGTGATTCGGCCAAGGATCAAAAGAAGAAAAAAAAATGGAAGATGGGAAAATGCTTAGCCGAAATTGTCAAGTAAATGACTAAGAGCATTCGGCCTCCCCCCCACATAGCTCCTTGCCGATTTCCCCTCTCCAACAAGGAGTCTTAGATTCGGCCAACACCTAGAATCACTCTTGGCCAACCGTTTGAAAATATTCAAAAGAATTTGAATTAGTCAAATGCCTATATTTTCTCTTTGCCATCTAAAAAAAACATTATCCAAATAAAATCCTTATTATCCTGAAGAGTTTGAATTGAGCACTACACTCCCTCTCTTGCCGTCAAAATAAAGAGCAGAAAAGGGGAATTCTGCAACTCGAACCTAGGCTCCCTTGCTCCCCTTGGTGGCGTCAATCCTAGCACTTAAGTGGCAATCCCTTGGCCACTTTTCCAAGGTCTTATTAGTGTCAAATATTCCCTCTTTAACACTTGTAACCCCTACTTACTATAGCTCCTTGTTTTATTAAAGCTACCAATAAATTTTTCTTACCACTCGAGCCTACCCAAGGTCCATAACTAAGTCTTATAACACCATAAACAGTATCACAGCAGTCCAATCATATGCACAACAACACAATCACAAATAACCCCCAAATCAGGATGTTACAAATTTTGAAATATATTTATTATTAGTTCTATGAGCTTATGCATGTAAATTCCAAATCTTGGAAAAGAAGCTCGTTTTATTAGTTTCCAGTTAATATAATTATTCATTATTAGTTCATTGTTTCTAGTTAGGTAATTTGTCAAGTTAATCTTGATTCTAACACGCTAATTCAGCATTTATCCACGCCTTAACCTAAGCCCCGTTACAACCCTGTTAAAGACCTTTTGATTTGTATATCATCTCATTTTACAGTGGTGGAGATTTGATTTTCATGCAAGCTTATGGGATTAACTCTTCATGTTTGACTTTTCAGTGCTTAATTCTGAACCTTAAACACTTCGAGTGGTTTGAGTGAATCTTTAGTGAGGATGTCAATTCTTGTCGATTTTGAATCAGAGGTAATTATTTAGGTAAAGGAAAACACCTATGTTTTCATACTATAAAAACTATGACTTTGATTGTTTGAATCTTTAGGACTCTTTGAGTTGAATTATCCATGTATAAATTACCTTTGAATTATGATGAAACATTATTGATGAATATTATGAATCGAGAAAGTTTGTTTTAATTATAAGTTGAGAATTTTGCTTGAGGACAAGCAAAAGCTTAGGTGTGGGGGTATTTGATAAACCGTAAAAGTAACATATTTTAAGCCCACATTTAGCATGCTTTTGGATGATTTATCCCTTGATTTATGTAAAAAGGTTCTCTTAATCCTTTCTTTTCATGTTTTATACTCAGGAAAGCACCCGAGGATGAAAAGAACGAGAAACAGGCTTAAAACGGACCAAATTGGTCCAAAATAGAAATCGACACAGCCTGGGCCTAAGACCACACGACCGTGCCTCATTAAAAGTCTAAACACGGCCTAAAACGACTCACATGGGCGTGTGCCATGGCCGTTTCCCTGTCGTGGAAAAGAGCAATTCCACTCAGAAAAGGATACTTAGAGGCAAAGAAACCTATCTCAAAAGCCTATATAAACACAATAAGTATAACCTAGAAGGGGGCGGTTAGCGAGGCCAAGGAGCCGAGCCAGAAAGGTTAGATTTTTGGAGATTTACTCGAAGAGAGCCAGTTGATCCATCTCAATAAGCCAGAATTATACTCAAGACGGAGGATCTCTCCTTCAATTCCTTCAGGGGGTTTTAGGGATTTCTTATGTTTTGTTTTATCTTTTCTTTTCAGATGTTTTCTTTTATTGTTATGAACTAAACCCTCAGATACCTGAGGGGATGAAACCTAAGATGAATCTTGTTATCGTTTGCTGAACTATATTATAAATGTTTGACTTGTTCTTAATTATGTGTTCTTAATTCTTGTGTTGATATTTTCGGGATATTAATTCAAGTATGTTGTGCTTAGGTGGATGAGCAAAAGTCCCTGCCTAAGAGTAGATCTAGCATAATTAAGTGGAGTTGATCGCGCGCCTAGAGATAGAGTGACGAGATTTTGCCGGATTAGGGTGAAACATAATATGAGAGTCCATAGATCGAGTTAATGCAATTTTAGGGGTTTTAATTAGAAAGAGATTTCAATTAATAAACCTAGGGTTAGACGTTGTCGCCTCGAGAGAGGGATTAATATAAATTAGGGAATCTTACGGATCAAGTCAAATGAATAAATCGTCTGGTTCATGGTTAGATAACAAGTGAAGTTTAGATGGATTCCTCCTTGGGTGTCGTCTTAATCAATTGGTTTTTCCTCAAGTATTTTCCCAATTTCATTCTTATTTGTCTTAGAGTCTTTAGTTTAGTAATTAGTTAATTTTAGATTAAATAAAGATCACTTTAATTCTTAGGCTAAATAATATAAAGAGAGCTAGTACTAGTACTTTTGGTTCCTTTGGGTTCGACATTTCAGTCTTGCCTTAACTATACTATTGTTCGATAGGTGCGCCTGCCTCAAATCGTTGTCATAGTTAGCTTCTAGGTTCGATCATTCTTTTTATAAATTTTAAGACTCGACAGACACGATCAGAGATCGTGGGAAGCAATTTATGAATTCAAAAACTCCAGCTACATCAATGGCAATGTGGGTAATGCTAGACCAAATAAACTTGAACGTGGACGATGTGGAAAATGACATTTCGGAGAGTGTAGAATGAATGATAAAGCCTGTTTTAGATGTGGTTCGCACGAACACTTCATTTGAGATTGTCCTTAGATGAGAAAGATAAATCTCAGAGTGCAAGACAAAGCAACACGACTATGAGAGGAAGACCATTTCGTAATGTTGGAAACGTGAGTGGTGGTAGAGGTGAAACACGAGATGCTGCTGTGAGATCAGAGGCTAGAGCACCTGCTAGAACTTATGCTATTCGCGCTCATGAAGAAGCGTCATCTCCAGATGTTATTACCGGTACATTCTCTCTTTATGACACTGATGTAGTTGCATTGATATATCCCAGATCAACTCATTCATATATATGTGTGAACTTAATGTCTAGTAAGATTTTACTTGTTGGCTCTACTGAGTTTGTTATAAAAGTGTCGAACCCCTTAGGCAAATATGTCCTGGTTGACAAAGTTTGCAAGAATTGCCCGTTAATGACTCAGGGTTACTGTTTTATGGCTAATTTGATGTTGTTGCCACTTGACGAGTTTGATGTTATTCTGGGTATGGACTGGTTGACGTTGCATGATGTAGTTGTAAATTGTAGATGAAAGAAAATTGAGTTGAAATGTTAGAATAATGAAACTCTTTGAATCGAATCAAATGATTTAAAGTGTTTACCAGCTATAATCTCGAAGATGTTAGCTCAAAAATATGTGAAAAAGGGATGCAATGCATATCTTGCTTATGTACTTGATACAAAAGTGTCAGAAACAAAGATTGAATCAGTACCAGTTGTTTACGAGTATCCAGATGTGTTTCTAGAAGAGTTACCGGGTTTGCCACCTATCAGATAGCTTGAATTTGCTATTGATTTAATACCGAGAATTTCACCAATATCGATAGCTCTGTAAAGAATGGCTTTGACAGAGTTAAAAGAGTTGAAAGTTCAGTTGCAAGAATTAACTGATAGAGGATTTACAAGACCGATTTTCTCACCCTGGGATGCACTAGTGTTGTTTGTAAAGAAAAAGGATGGTTATATGAGAATGTGTATAAACTATCAACAACTCAACGAAGTGGCAATCAAGAATAAATATCCTCTACCAAGAATTGATGATCTGTTTGATCAGTTAAAAGGAGCTACAGTGTTTTGTAAGATTGATTTAAGATCTGGCTATTATCAGTTGCGAGTTAAAGATGCGGATGTGTCAAAGGCAGCATTCAGAACGAGGTACAGGCATTATGAATTCCTTGTTATGCCTTTTGCATTAACTAACACTCCTGTTATTTTTACGGATTTGATGAACCAAATTTTCAGACCTTATTTAGATAGATTTGTTGTTGTATTTATTGATGACATTTTGATTTATTCTCGAGATGAATCCGAGCATGCTAAGCATTTGAAAATAGTGTTACAGGCCTTGAGAGATAAGTAAATACTGTTCGCAAATTTTAGTAAATGTGAGTTTTGGCTCCGAGAGATTGGATTTCTGGGGCATATTATTTCACTTGAAGGTATTAGAGTTGACCTGAGCAAGATTTCTGCAATTATAAATTGGAAACCTCCAAGAAATGTATCTGAAGTCCGAAGTTTTCTGGGACTAGCTGGTTATTATCGATGTTTTGTGAAAGGATTCTCTATGATTGCAACACTGCTGACTCGATTACTTCAAAAAGATGTAAAGTTTGAATGGTCTGAAAAGTGTCAATAGAGTTTCGAACAGCTGAAAGCATTATTAACAGAAGCATCAGTGTTAGTACAGCCTGAGTCGGGTAAAGAATTTGTAATTTTTAGTGATGCATCATTGAACGGTCTGGGTTGTGTATTGATGCAGGAAGGCAAAGTAATAGCTTATGCTTCTAGACAGTTGAAGCCGCATGAAAAGAATTATTCGACACATGATTTAGAGTTAGTTGCGATTGTGTTCGCATTAAAGATTTGGCGAAATCACTTGTTTGGTGAGAAATGTCACATTTATACAGATCACAAGAGCTTAAAATATTTGATGACTCAGAAAGACTTGAATTTGCAACAACGAAGATGGCTTGTATTACTAAAAGATTATGAGCTAGTAATTGATTATCACCCAGGAAAAGCTAATGTTGTTGCTGATGCCCTGAGCCGAAAATCTTTGTTTGCATTACGAGCAATGAACACCCAGTTGATGATTTGTGATGATGGGTCTATTTTAGCTGAATTAAAAGCTAAACTACTATTTCTTCAACAAATCTATGAAGCTCAGAAAGATAATCGTGAATTGCAAGTTAAACGAATTCAATGTGAGGCTATCCCTAATTCAAAGTTTTAGATTTGAGCCGATGATTTTTTAAGGTTCTGGAATAGAATTTGCATACTGAGAAATTCAAAACTCATTCAGAAGATTTTGCACGGAGCGCACCATAGTTGCTTATATGTTCATCCGGGGAGTACCAAAATGTACAACGATTTGAAACTGTTTTATTGGTGGCAAGGTATGAAACGAGATATCTCAGAGTTTGTTTCTAAATGTTTGATTTGTCAGCAAGTCAAAGCTAAACATCAAGTACCATCGGGTTTACTGCAGCCTGTGATGATTCCCGAGTAGAAATGGGATAGAGTGACTATGGATTTTGTATCGAGATTACCCCTATCTCTGAAAAGAAATATGCAATTTGGGTTCTCGTTGATCGACTGACGAAATTAACACATTTTATTCCGGTACGTACTGACTATTCACTCGATATATTAGCTGAATTGTATATTGCTGAGATCGTTAGATTGCACGGGGTGCCAGTTTCGATTATATCATATAGATATCTGAGATTCACATCGCAGTTTTGGAAGAAATTGCAAGAAGCTCTGTGTACGAAGTTGAATTTCAGTACTGCTTTTCATCCTCAAACTGACGGCCAGACTGAGAGAGTTATTCAGATTCTCGAAGACATGTTGAGATGTTGTGTTTTAGAGTTTGAGGGCAGTTGGGAAAAATACTTACAGTTGATTGAGTTCGCATATAATAACAATTTTCAGACAAGTTTAAAGATGCCATCGTACGAAGCTTTATATGGTCGCAAATGTCAAACTTCACTAAACTGGACTGAACTAAGTGAGAAAATGATTCACGGGGCTGAATTGATCAAAGAAATTGAAGAAAAAGTGAAAATGATTCGCGACAGTTTAAAAGCAGATTTAGATCGACAGAAATCATAAGAGGATTTGAAACGTAAAGAAATTGAGTTTCAAGTCGGGGACCAAGTGTTTCTAAAGGTGTCACCATCGAAAAAGGTTCTTCAATTCGGCCGTAAAGGAAAGTTGAGTCCGCGATTTATCAGACCGTATGAGATCGTCAAAAAAATAGGGCTTGTAGCGTATTGACTAGCTTTACCGTCAAAACTTGAAAAGATTAATAATGTCTTTCACATTTCTATGCTACATCGATGCAGATCCGATCTGTCACATGTGATTTCTTCGGTAGATGTTGAGATACAGACTGATTTGACGTACAGCGAAGAACCGATCAGGATTTTAGCTCGTGAAATCAAAGAATTGACAAATAAACGCATAGCCCTAGTGAAGGTTCTTTGGCATAAACACGGGATTGAGGAAGCTACGTGGGAACTCGAGGAAGCTATACGAAAATAGTACCCTAACCTATTTACCGATAAGATTTTCGGGGACAAAAATCCCTAAGGGGGAGAGTTATAACATCCTGTTTTTGGTCAAATCAAAATAGTGGTTTTGGGACCACAAATCCGAAGTCAAAATATTTATTTTATTATTTTATTAAGGTATACAACATGATAGAATTATTGGGTGAAAGTTTCGTAAAGAAATTTTACCATTTGAGTGTTTAATTCGGTAAAAAGGACTAAATCGCGTAAAGCGTAAAATATGAGTTCTATAAGTTAAATGAAACAAATGAATAGAGAAATGAAATGAATGAGTACTTGTATGGTAATTAGCCCATTAGTAGCATTGGTGGACAGTAATGGGCATGGATTATGTGATTTTTTATATTATTACAAAGGTTAAAATGGTAAAATGGTTAGTATAGTTAATTAAATAAAAACAAAACATGAAAATGCATGAAAATGTTCATCTTCTCCACTGAAACTAAAGCTTGAGAAAGCCATTAAACAAGTTTGAACATTCAGCCACTTTGCAGGCTAGATTAAGGTATTGTTTTAGCTCGGTTTTTAATGATTTTTACATTTTTGAGATCGTTGCTTCGTATTCTAGCTAGCCTGTACCCTAGATTTCAAAATTGTTAAAGATTTATCATGTTGCCATTTTTGAATGCTTGAGTAATTTGATGATTTATGATAGATTTGGAAGGTTTTGTAAAGTGATTTTTGACAAAAATGTCAAAAAGGGATTAAATTGAGAAAATGTGAAATGTGGTGGTTAAAAGTGTGAAAAAATTAAAAATATGGGCTGCTAGTAACATGTATTAAATTCAGCTATGTAACGCCCCAAAAATCCCGAAACCCTAAATTCTGTGCATGGACGTTAGTATGGATGTGTAGCATTTAGAATAATAATATTATGGTATTATCGAGATTGTTTGAAGCCTTAGAGATAGGGGAGATCATAGGGAAAAATTTATTTTCTTGCTTAGTGGACCCTAGTCTCAGGCATGAGGCCTCTTAAACAGATTGAGTGAAAATAGGACACAAGATGGGCTTGTGGTCCAGTGGCAAGTGGCGTCATTTAGGAGCTATGAGGTGGCGTGTTTGTCAGCTACAGAGGTTCAAGGTTCGAGGCCTAAGAGGGAAAATTATGGAGTTTTATTTTTGTGCTTGGACAAAAAGAGGTGGCATTGGAGGGTACTCTGAAAGAGACTGTTCAGGAGAGAAATTTAAGGTGAAGATAAGGGAGAAAAGATAGGGATTGGGAGGTGGATATAGTGGTGTCGATTTGGACTCTGGGGAAAAGGAAGTTTCGGCTAGGGGCTATATATGGGTGCCGAATTAAGTTCCTAGAGCAATGCCGAAATTTTATTTTCCCTCTGGCCGAATTTCTTCACTTGTGCGATGCCCAAACACCCTTTTTCTCTCTAACTGTTCAGAATTCGAATCCTCCATACTCTCCCTTCTCAAATTCCCTTTTTGGTTCACCATTTGGTTCTAGCCGAATCACCTCTTTTCTTATTCTCCCTAGTGTTGTCGAATTACCTCTTTCACCTTACTAGTCTCAAAAGCCGGACTTAAGCCGCAGGATCAAAGGAGAATTTTGGTAAGTGCTTAGTTAAATTTTTAGTGTGTTTTGTTAAAAGCTGAAGGGTTATCTAACCCAATCCTTGTCGTTAACTGTGTATTAACAAGGGAAATGACAAACAATCGTAAGCGTGGTAGGTAAGAATTGCTAACAAGGTGGTAAGTGTTCTCGACTCAGTCATGGTTTAGTAAATGGCTGAATCTAATGTGGCTCATAGGGGTGACTTATGATCAATATGGGTCACTTGATTTTGATGATATAGGTGTTTGGATGCAGATCTAGAGGATAACTGCCAATAGTAGCAAAGGAAGGGCTATTAGAACGTACGATAAGGGTACGGTGAGGTTTCAGTTTTTGATAAGTATGTGTTAAAACCTTGGTTAACCGTTAGTAATATCGATTGTAGGTTCGTGACTAAGGGGTCTACAGCACGCGTGGTTACCAGGTGTGTACAAACATTACACACACGATATCGGCAATGCTAAAAAGCCGAAACACCGAAAGTGGCTAAATGGGCCCGGTGGGCCCTAAGGATAGGTTTGATGAGTTTGTTTGGTTTGGTGTATGAATTGAGTTTGTCAAGCATAACACCTGATCTGGAATTGTTTTGGGCCTAATAGGCCAAAAGGATGTGATTTGGGCCTAATGGGCCGTAAGGATGTAATTTGGGCTTGATGGGTATTATGGGGACGTAAACAAGTATGTTAGGGTTTGTGGAATTTAGGCCTAGTTTGAACAACTCTTAAATTTCATAAGACTTAATCTAATTAAACATGTCCGCAGACAAGTCGCTGGGTTAGGGTGTGGCAACGGGCATACGCATGTCTAAGATTGGATCTAGGCAAAGCTTGGTACTTAAGCGGCCCTAGTGGCCCACCTCCTCATCTCTAGAATCCTACCTGGTGCGTAGTGTCTGTTCACTTTAGCCGCGAGGACTTGTTGATGGGCCAAAGTTCATAACTAAAACTCGAGAGGGACCAAAATACCCCTATATTTGTAAAATTACCAAAATACCCCTGTTTTGCAAAATTACCAAGATACCCCTATTTTGCCAGATTACCAAAATACCCATGTTTTGCAAAATTACCAAGATACCCCTATTTTTGCCAGATTACCAAAATACCCCTATTTTTTAAAATTACCAAGATACCCCTATTTTGCCAGATTACCAAAATACCCTTGTAGGGTAGAATTACGAAAATACCCTTGGGTAGTAAAATGACGAAAATACCCTTATGTGACTAATATGAGTTTGTAGATGTTACTCGTGTGTTTGATGCATTCATATAATATTCTGCTTAGGATGCATATGCGTGGGAATTATGGTACGGAGGAAGATTTGAGGATCGCATAGTAGTATGGCCATGGATCCACCGGAGGCTTTAAGCCCATTATACGATTAGCAGCTTTGCTGCAACGTTAGGTAGTACCGCAACCGGGCTACCTTTGGTGTGTAGAGGATGGGTGGGTTGATTTATGTGTGTAATGGATGGATTATTGGGATGGGTTTTGCATTATCTTGTTTGTATATGATATGATATGATATGATATGATATGAGGTCAGTGTGGGCTAAGGCCTAAGACCACCGATTTTGATAGGGCTTAGGCCCAATGTGAATATTTGTATGTGATTTGATTGCCAAGGGTTGTGCACACTGAGTTTCGAAACTCACACCCTTTTATTTAATGTTTCAGGTGATCTTGAATAGACGGCTCAGCGTGGGGGAGGACTCGGAGATGGCCACACTACAAGCTGATCAAATGTTTTAATTTATTCAAATGAATTTGTTTTAAATACTTTGTTTTTTTATTGGATTGTAATAAGGCCATGTAACTCCTAATTGACTTTAGATTTTGGGTTTATTATTATTGTTTCAACTATCCGCTTAATAAATTTCATAAAATTTGTAACACCCCTATCCCGTAACCATCGCCGGATTAGGGTTACGGGCATTACCTGACAGAACGGAACTTCTTCAGACAATTTATAAAGTAAATCATTAATTACAATCATAGTGTCCCTTCGGTAGGTCATCGAGATCTAAAGCATACTCAAAAATAGGATCGGGACAAAACCAGAACACATACAGAAATTCTCAGAAATTTAAAACTTTTTCTAAGTTTCAAGGCTTACACGCCCGTGTGGGCAGGCCGTGTGCCTCCCACGGAAACTAGACACGCCCATGTGTCTCCCCCGTGGTTGAAACTGACTTAACTCCACGGCCACCAAGCACGCCCGTGTACCGTGGCCGTGGTCGAAACTGACTTAGCCCCACAGCCACCAAGCACGTTCGTGTGCTAGGGCGTGGTCGAGTGACTTGACCACACGGCTACTAGGCACGTCCGTGTACTCTTACTCAGCTACTGACTTAGTCCCACGGTTGATAGGCACGCCCGTGTGCCACAATCGTGTCGCAAAAATTGGCCATTTGTAAGGCCAACATGCCACCCATATTAAGGTCTTACCTACAAGCAAAATTACCAATTCAATCCATGCACATTTGATAACCATGAACATGCCAAAATATTCACTCTATCTATATATTCAAAACCAATTTCATTCATACCAAATTTACAAGACTAAATCTCATATAAACACAAGAATAATCCATCCATTTACTTACCTTAAACTTGACCATATCATACACTATCAAACCATACCAAGCATACATCATAAATCACATTCATTAAAGCATATTGCCAACACATAACTAGCCAAATCTCATGGCTAAGTTCACATCTCATACTTATTCAAATCACTAGCCTATACATGACATATCTAGCTATATACATTTCCAAAATGTACCAAATTAATTTGAGTAGTGTGATGACGATCCTCGACGATCCCTGAGCCTTCAGTAGCTTTGACGATCTATAAAATAGAGAAAACACACACAGAGTAAGCTTTCCAAAAGCTTAGTAAGTCATATACAAATAAATTGAACATGAAAGGCATGTAGGCTGGCACAATTAACTTTCAGAGCAATTTATCACATGTATGCTTTGGTCCATGTACTTTTCTACATTTTACCCAATTCAACAATCTTATATACACATAGTTCTTTCATGCATACTTTCACATATCATATTATTTTTCCAATATACATATTCATCATAGTGAGTTCATATAGATACTTACCTTGTATACACACTTAATGTATAAGTCAACGTACCTGAAACGGATTTACAATTCACATAGCCATTCATATCACCGACTTGCCCGTTGAACCATTAGGAACGTAATAGGATACTCAGAAAGCTCGGAATAGTCATACAATGCCAATTTCCCAGACGAGGTCTTACATGCAATCAGATATCGATGCCACTGTCCCAGATAGGGTCTTACACGAATCAATACGATGCCGATGTCCTAGACATGGTCTTACACGTAAAGATCATATCGATGCCAACGTCCCAGACGAGGTCTTACACAATCTCAAATCAATGCCAACGTCCCAGACGTGGTCTTACATGATGAAACAGAACAGATACTCATGACATAGCTAATCCTATCTATTCCTAGGTTCGTACGGGACTTCTCAAATATTGTCACTAAATCAACCTTATCTAGGAATTCATGTATAGATGATAAACCGTAATTATAACATATTTTAATCCCACATTTAGCTTGTTTTTGGATGACTTATCCCCAATTTATGTAAAAAGGTGCTCTTAATCCTTTCTTTTCAAGTTTTATACTCAGGAAAGCACCCAAGGATGAAAAGAATGAGAAACGGGCTTAAAACGGGCCAAATTGGGCCAAGAAAGAAATCGATACGGCCTGGCCCAAAACTAACACGACCGTGCCTCATTAAAACTTCGAGCATGGCCTAGCCACAATCCACACGGGCGTGTGTCATGGCCGTGTCCCTGTAGCTGGAAAGAGAAATTTCATTCGAGAAAGGATACTTGGAGGCAAAGAAACACATTCCAAAGCCTATTCAAACACCCTATTAGGAATTCTACTTGAATTAGGATACTTAGGGGCCAAGTAAGGCATCACAAAGTCTATATAAACACCCAAGGGGGCAACTTGAAAGGGGAGTTCGGCAGAAGCCGAAGGCGTCAAATCTAGGCCAATGAGCCAAGCCGAGAAGGTCAGAGTTAGGGAATAACACGAGGATAGCCAGTTGATCCATCCCAAGAAGCCGGAGTTATACTCAAGACGGCAGAATTCTCCTTCAATTCCTTCAGGGGGTTTTAGGATTTTCTTATGTTTTGTTTTATCTTTTCTCTTGAGATGTTCTTTTTATTCATTATGAACTAAACCCCTCAGATACCTGAAGGGGATGAAACCTAGATGAATCTTGTTATGTGATTTCTGAATTATATGATAAATATTTAGTTTGTTCTTAATTATGTTGCTTAATCCAAATCTGATGTGCTTAGGTGGAGGAGGAATAGACCTTGCCTAAGAGTAGATCTAGCATAATTAAGCGGAGTTGATCGAACGCCTAGAGATAGGGTTACGAGATTTTACCGGATTAGGGTGAAACCTAATATGGGAGTCCATTGATTGATTTACTGCTATTCTAGGGGGTTATTATAAGCGAATGAGAGTTCCACTAATTAACCTAGGGTTATTCGCCTCGAGAGAGGGTTTAATATAGGTTAGAGAGTCCTACGGATCAAGCTAAGTAAAGAAATCATATGGTTTAGGGTTAGGTAACAAGTGAAGTCTAGGTGGATTCTTCCTGAGGGTATTGTCGTGATCAATTGAGTTTTTCTTCAAGTTATTTTCCAAATCGTTCTTTTCGTCTTTGTTTCCTTAGCTTAGTCTTCGTCAATTTAGTTTAAAGCAACTTCACTCCGTTTTTAAGGCTAAATAATAAAAAGAAAGTTAGTATTAGTACTTTTAGTTCCTTTGGGTTCGATAATTCGGTCTTGCCTAAGCTATACTACTGTTCGATAGGTACACTTGCCTTTAATCGTTGTCAGAGTTAGTCTCCAGGTTTGATCATTCTTTTATAAATTTTAAAGCTCTGATTTCAGTGATCAAGTTTTTGGCCCCATTGCCGGGAACTAAAATATTAAGAACGCTCTATTTTTATTACTTTAGCCATTATTTTTTATTATTTTTTTTTAGGTTGAATTTTTATTTTTGCTAAATTTTCTTTCTTTTCCTAGCAGGTACCTCTAGTTTATGACTAGAAGGAACCCAAGAGGACCTTTGGTATATGACAGCAAAATCGAAGCTACCGCTCGCAGGAATCATCGAGAAACCAGGCGAGCCTTAGATTATACAGACATAGAGGAAGAAGGCAGATCCAATCCTACTGAAAGGATGGACGAGAATAACCCACCACCACGGGATGTGGGGGAAAATAATGCTCCACGTATAATGTTTGATTATGCGAAACCGCATTTAACAGGAGCAGAATCGAGAATTGTTAGGCCTGCTATAGCTGCTAACAATTTTGAATTAAAGCCTAACACAATACAAATGATTGAATAGTTTGTTCAATTTGATGGTTTGCAGGACGAAGATCCAAACACGCATATAGCTAACTTTTTAGAGTTCTGTGAAACCTTCAAAATAAATGGTGTTTCTGATGATGCCATACGTCTTCGGTTATTTCCCTTTTCATTGAGAAATAAAGCTAAACAGTGGTTAAACTCATTACAACGAGGGTCAATCACTACATGGGATCAAATGACCGAAAAGTTTTTAATGAAATATTTTCCACCAGCCAAAACGGCCAAATTACGGAATGATATCTCTTCTTTTGTGCAGATGGATTTAGAGACATTATACGACGCATGGGAGAGATTTAAGGATCTCTTGAGGAGGTGCCCACACCATGGCTTACCCTTGTGGCTACAAGTCCAAACCTTTTATAACGGTGTAAACCCCTCAACGAGGCAACTAATTGATTCAACCGCCGGTGGAACACTGAACAACAAAACTCCAGAAGCAGCATACGAATTCATCGAAGAGATGTCACTGAATAATTACCAGTGGCAGGCTTCAAGAACCAAACCAACAAAATCAGTAGGAGTTTTCAACGTCGATGTAGTGACCATGCTATCAACGCAGCTAGAGATGATGAATAAAAAGCTTGATAGTTTGTGTTCCTCGTAGGCACATCCAGTCATACAGTGCGACACAAGTGGAATCGTGGTGAATCCTGAGTACCCACCCTACCAACCAGAGGCAGAGAGCGAACAGATGAACTATATAGGTAATAATTTTCGATCCAATAATAATCCTTATAGTAACACTTACAATCCAGGTTGGAGGAACCACCCAAATTTTTCGTGGGGAGGTCAAGGAAATCAAGGAAATCAAAGGCAACAACCTCCTCAAAATTTCCAAAATCAGCCCTATCCACAAGAGAAGAAACCGACCGCAATAAAAAGCAATGAAAGCCGAATCGGGGAAATTACTAAATCAGTCAAGGAAGTCACTAATGTAGTCAAACAACTCGCAAAGCTGATGTCAGAATGACTGCAAGGACGTCTACCAAGCAACACTGAGATTAACCCTAAGGAACAAGTTTAAGTCATCACAGCTCAAAATAATAAGGGGTTAGATAAACCTAATACAAGGCCAGAAAATAAGGTAGAAGAAGGTAAAATAGAGGTACCGCAAGAAAAGCCAAAACCAACAATTAAAGAGTACCAACCTCGCATACCTTACCCGAAGCTATAAAAAGAGACGATTCAGAGGAACATTTTGGTAAGTTTCTTAAACTTTTAAAGAAATTACATATTAACTTACCTCTTCTTGAAGCTCTTTTCCAGATGCCAGACTCAAGGAAATTTTTAAGACAGCTCTTGACCAACAAATGTAAAATAAATGAAGAGCACCACGTGGAACTAAACGTAACATGCTCGGCAATGTTACAAAACAGACTACCATAGAAACTAAAAGATCCAGGGAGTTTTACAATTCCATGTTCAATTGGCAGTTTAAATATTGATAATGTGTTAGCTGATTTAGGGGCAAGCATAAGTGTCATGCCTTATTCACTGTTTAAACGAATAGGTCTAGGGAAGTCCAAACAAACTAGGATGAGTATTCAATTAGCTGATAAAACTGTTAGAATTCCTAGGGGCATTATTGAAGATGTTCTCGAAAAATTGATAAATTTGTTTTCCCAGTAGATTTTGTTGTCTTAGACATGGATGAGAATAATTCAATCCCCTTAATTTTAGGAAGACCTTTTCTAGCAACTGCCAAGACTAAAATTGATGTTGCCACAGGTTAACTCATACTTCGTGTAGGTGATGAATCAATCAATCTTCAAACCCTTGACTCGGCCAGGACAACAGTTGATGAAGGTACGAAAGTCACTTCAATAGACGATCAAATTGTTCAACCTCCATCACAGGAAACATCACAAGGACACAAACCTGAGCCAACTCATAGACCCCAAGTCAACAAAGTAGAGTCACACAAGGAACAAAGCCTTAGGGTCGACCAATTAGAAGAGCAGCAAACACACGTCAAAGAAGAACCAGATCCACACGAAATAAAACCAGAGGAACCACCAGAAGAGCTAGTAGGGACATTCAACCACTTCAAAATAAGAGAACAAGTACTGTTAGACAAAATCGATCCTCACATCACTACAACAGACCTGAGGGCAAAGGGAGAAATTATTCTTAAGGTACACGATATCTTCCCACACGGAATAGTCGAGGTAAGCAATCCAATATTCGAAAATTTTAGGGTAAAAGCTTCTCGACTTCAACTTTGTCAAGGAAATAGAAATTTAAGCATGAGGGAAGATATTCAAACCTTTAAACCTCCCTAACATTTTCAAATTAGAGGTAAAATCTAGCTTAAGACTATAAACGAGCACTTCTCGGGAGGCAACCCGAGCACTAACCCCATTTTTACATTTTTCTATTTTTATTTTTTATTTTTTTCTTTTCTTTTTATTTTTAGCACCTAACCATAAACTAACAAAAGAGCAGATTTCTAGGCCACACGGCCCTACACACGGGCGTGCCTGTGGCCGTGTGGAAGCCAGGGGATGAACCACGGGTGTGCTAGTAGCCGTGCATGACATAGAAAAAATTCTTTTCCTAACACGGGTTGCGATAATAGTCCACGCCCGTGCCGACGCCCCGTGCGAGGTTACTGACTTGTTAAGCACGGGCTAAACACAACCGTGCCTTCCAACCGTGCCAACATTCTGACTTATCGAACACGGGAGGAGCACGCCCATATTAAATGACCGTGTGAAGTAAGACACAGGTGTGCCACTACACCTACGGCCATGCCCGAACACCCTGAACGCGCCCAAAATTCAAAATCCCAAAACACGGGCTACATCTCTATTTAAACCTCATTCTCCCTTTTTCTAGTTGTCTTTCATTTTCCATTATTTATTTTTTTTTATTTTTTTTTATTTTCATTTCATTATTTTTTTACTTTATTTTATTTTCTTCTTCTTATTCTTTATAATATTTAGATTTAGCTTAGGATACAATAAAATCAGACCGGCTGCTTCGAGGATTCAATTTCAAATGGTTTGAGACGCTTCCCCACGTTCACCTCCAATCCTATACGATTTCTTTTCATTAACTTCATCCAAAATTCAGGAAGTTTCACTTCTCTCCCCATCTTATGATTTTTATGATTATTTTGCTAATATCTATCTTTGTGCATTGAGGGCAATGTACATCTTAAGTGTGGGGGGGTTAACTATAGTATTATTTGAAAATCCCTGAATTATGCCTTGTTCAAAAGTAAAGTCTCTCATATTATGATTAGAATGAAATTTCCTATGATTTATGATCTTTGTTGATATGTTTTGGAGTAAGTCATTGATAATTGTGCATTGATGATTAAATTTGAAGGATACTAGAGAATCAAGCATGATAAAGTCTATTTTTCAAATTTAGGTTGTCTACTTGAATCTGAATGTGACTTTGAAGTTTGAAATTTACGAGGTTGACATCAAAATACCCATAATTTTTGTGAGATTTTGAGCCTTTTAGAGCATACAACCTTTCATGCTCACTTTTTATTATGAGTGTGTCAACATTGATTTGTTATTATAGAACTTGCATTGATTATACATGTTAAGACCACACCTATGATTTGATATACCGAGATGATAAAGCACCTAGGTTTTAACCCACTTACTCCATTAAAAAGCCTACCTTCACAATTAACCCCTAGTGAACCCCGTTCACCATAACAACCCTTTTTTTATTGACTCACCCACTAATATTAACCCAAAACCTTTTGCATTTGTCATCACCATTCTTTTTGACTACCCTTATATCGAGATTTGATTTGGTCTGCTACCTAATTATATTATTTCAGTATTCATCCTTTATTATTAGTTTGTTCTTAAAAAAACAAAGTATATTCATTATTAGCTTTGCTAAGTGAGCTTACATGTTTAAAATGTAACAACCCAAACCCGACCCAAACACTATGGTCGAATCTGGATCGTTACGGGGAAAAATCTTTTCGAAAACCATTTTGAAACCCATTAAGCTTTGTTGAAAACTTCTCGGATTTGATTATCTTGATAAAATCATACTTAGTGTTTATTTTTAAAACAAATATTTAAGTACATTTTAAAACAAATTCCAACTGTGCCCGATGGCATTTTAAAATATTTTCGTGTTTAATTGGAAAAACATGTGAATTTAATTTAATTTTAATAATATAGTTTTAAGCAAAATATCCTACATATGAGAAAAATAACAAAAATAAAGTTTAGGGAGGCCTTATTACATCCAAAATAAAATAAACCAATAATAAAATAAAACAACTAAATTTGAATTTCAATTAGTTCAAGTCCACTGCATGGCCACCTCGAGTCATCCCGGCTCCACATCCGCGATCTAAGTGTCACCTGAAAAATATAAAGGAGAAGGTGAGTCACCAAGACTCAGTATGTAACCCTTCCCCCATTTTAAAGCATTTTCATACACATCAAATAACAAATTAATTATGCAAATCATCATGTGTCCCAACCTAGCCAGCCATACGCCACTGTCTACCCCGTTGTGGTACCAAACCACTGGTGGTGCCAAACCACTGGTGACATATAGTCACGTTGTGCTACCAAAGCACTGGTGTCCGTAGACACAAATCGGGTGATGGGGCCAACCCATCGTGTGATACCAAATCACTGGCAGACGATCCTGTATCTCAAGTGGGGCCAACCCACGGTGGTGTTAACCACAGGGATAAGTCGCTATTGAGGTACCAAACCTCTGGAGGTACCAAACCTCTGGTGACCGTAGTCACAGTGTGTTACCAAAACACTGGTGCCCGTCGGCACATTATCACTGCCCCCTCCACTCATCAACCCACATAGTCAACAGTCACATATAGATTTATCATATGTATTATCACAGCATGCTTCCCAAAAGCATAAAATAGCAATCATATGCACAGGTACTTACCTGGTTACCCCGTATACTGTTATGGTATTCAAGCCATTGCTACATACATCAAATTAGCAATCACATTACTTAGCATAATTTAATAAGTTAAATGGTGTGTATGTACACACCTGTTACTACGATAGTCTTAAATCCCAAGAAGAAACGTTGGTCACCACAGATCTATCTGTCCTATATTCGGCCAAAAACATGGGTTAGTCTTATGGCCTATTCGGCCAAATCCAAAATATTCAAAGGGTTAATATTTAACCCGAAAGCCTTACCTAACCCCCTTGAGTACTAGCCACCAAGTGTTACTGCTTCCCTAATCGGCAATCATTAAGTTAGTAGCCTTCGGCTTAATCGAATATCATGAATAAAAAAAACAGATCTTACCACCTTACCCCAAAACCGATTGCTCCAAAGCAACGGGTTCACCTGCTTGCTTCCAAATCCGAAGGCCCTATATTTTAATCAAGCGATTAGTAGCCTTAACAGTCATTGCCGAAATAGTCACTTACCAACCTCCAAGTCGACAAGAAGAGAAAAGAGAATCCTAGACATTCGGCCTAACATACTTACGCTCCAAATTCGATTAGAGATTGCTTCCCCCTCCTTGTTCAGTATTCGGCCAAGAAGAAAATAATGGGGAGGAGGTGGTGTTTTGGCTAGTGTTTTAAGAAGAGAAAGGAAAGTTTAAAGATGGAAGACCAAGGTATGGTAGGTTCGGCCAAGGTTTTAAAAAAGAGAAAAGATTGAAAGTAGGTGTTTTCGGCTAAAGGGCTTGAGAAAATGAAGAAAACGCAAGAGCAAAAGAGGGCTAGGGAATTCGGCACTTAGCAAAATTTGAAGAAAAGAAAAACAAGGAGATCAACTCATGTATTTATAGACTTGCCGTCCACCCCCTTCTAATTAATTCAAATTAATTTTGAATTAATCCCATAAATCCTTTGATAATCCAACTAATATCCAATAACCCTTTTAATCTAATAATCCCCCTAATTATCCTACATTATCACACTATTAAAATGATAATAGTAATATCCTTAATTTATCTTCTTAATATTAAGGAATTAAAAACCAATTAAAATGCTCACAATATCTTATTATCCAAGTAAAAATCTAATTAATAAACCCTTTAATAATAATATCCTCATTATTATCTCTATTATCTAAATAGATAATAAAAAGAATTAAGGAGAGAAAATCTCTCTCCCTTGTGCCGTCCAAACAAAGAACAAAAAGAAGGATTTCCGCGACTCGAACACAAGCTCTCCCTTGCTCCTTGGTGGCGTCACATGTAGCTCTTAAGTGGGCTTACTTTGCCACTTAGTCTAGGCTCATTTTATGTCCAAATTATCCCCATTTATTCTTATAACACCCTCCTGCTAAGGCTCCCTATCTTAAAAGTTAAAAACTACAATTTCCTACCAAATCGAGCCAACACAAAGCCTTAAATTGATCATTATTATTCCATAAATAATGACACAGCAGTTCATACATAAGAAAAATAATTTATTTCCAAATAGCCCCGTTTTTGGGATGTTACAATTCTACCCCCCTTAAAATAAATTTCGTCCCGAAATTCCTTGATCAAAACAGGTGAGGGTATTGCTGCCGTATCACACTCTCAGGTTCCCACGTAGCTTCTTCCACCCCATGGTTCCGCCACAGCACTTTCACTAAGGGCACTGACTTCCTACGTAAAACCTTCACATCCCGATCTAAGATCTGAACTGGTTCTTCTTCAAAGGACAAATCCGCATTCACCTCTATTTCTGCCACTGGCACAACGTGCGATGGGTCTGACCGATACCGTCTCAGCATTGATACGTGAAAGACGTCATGTATCTGACTCAGTTCTGCCGGCAACTCTAGCTGATAAGCTACCGGTCCCACTCGCTTTACAACTGTATATGGGCCAATGAACCTTGGGCTCAGCTTCCCTTTTCGCCCAAATCTCAACACCTTTTTCCAAGGCGACACCTTAAGAAAAACCTTGTCACCTACCTCATACTCCATTTCCTTGCGCTTCAAGTCAGCATAAGACTTCTGTCTATCTGATGCTTCTTTAAGACGATCCCGAATCGCCCTAACTTTGTCCTCAGTTTCTGCAACCAAATCTGGACCCAAGACTTGTCTTTCACCTAATTCTGTCCAACATGTCGGAGTACGACACTTCCGTCCATACAGTGCCTCATACGGAGCCATCTGGATACTTGCCTGGTAGCTGTTGTTGTAGGCGAACTCTGCCAATGGTAGAAACTCCTCCCAACTACCACGAAAATCCAAGACGCATCCTCTTAACATATCCTCCAAGATCTGTATCACCCTCTCTGATTGTCCGTCCGATTGTGGATGGAAAGCTGTACTGAAGTCCAACCGCGTACCCAAAGCTTGGTGCAAGGCTTTCCAAAACCTTGATGTGAATCTGGGATCCCTGTCCGAGATAATTGATGTTGGAACACCATGCAATCTTACTATCTCTGATACGTACAGCTTAGCTAGCTACTGAAGAGAGAAATCCATCCTCACCGGTATGAAGTGAGCCGACTTAGTTAAACGGTCTACTATTACCCAAACTGCGTCTTTCCTGCTGGCCGTGAGGGGTAGCCCACTAACGAAATCCATAGTGATCCGTTCCCACTTCCATTGAGGGATCTTTACCGGTTGAAGTAGCCCTGATGGCAACTGATGTTCAGCCTTAACCTGTTGACATGTCAAGCATCTTCCTACAAATTCCGTTACTTCACGCTTCAACCCAGGCCACCAAAACTGCTTCCGCAAATCCCCATACATCTTGTTTCCTCCCGGATGCATAGCATATGGGCTGCTATGAGCATCTTGGAGAATTTCCCGCCTCAACTCCACATCTTTTGGCATACATGCTCGCCCTTGAAAACATAGCACTCCATCACTAGATAGACTGTACCCTTCCAAACCACCATCCTGAACTTGCATTCTCTTAGCATTTAACCCTTCGTCCACTAACTGCTTGTCCTTAATCTCCTCGATCCATGTCGGCTTAACTTGAAGTTCTGCCAAGAGACTCCCATCGTCATATAGACTCAACCGAGCAAACATCGCTCTTAAGTCCGTCACAACCTTCCGGCTCAACGCGTCAGCTACTACGTTAGCCTTGCCTGGATGGTATTCGATTGAACAATCGTAATCCTTTAATAGTTCAATCCACCGACGTTGTCTCAGATTCAGATCCTTCTGAGTCAAAAGATACCTCAAACTCTTATGATCCGTGTAGACTATCGACTTCTCCCCATAAAGGTAGTGTCTCCGTATCTTCAGTGCGAAAACGACTGCGGCTAACTCCAAGTCGTGAGTTGGGTAGTTCAATTCGTGTGGTCTTAACTGACGGGACGCATAGGCTACAACCTTTCCTTCTTGCATTAACACACATCCCAGACCAGTATGGGATGCATCGCAATAGACAGTAAACAACCTTCCCGCTTCAGGCTGTACCAAAACTGGAGCTTCCGTCAAAATTTTCCTTAGCTTATCAAAGCTTTCTTGCTGCTTCTCCGTCCATACAAATGAAACATCTTTTCTTAGCAGCTTCGTCAATGGTGCTGCGATTAAAGAAAATCCTTCTACGAATCTCCGATAGTACCCCGCTAGCCCCAGAAAACTTCGAATTTCCGCCACTGACCTAGGCGGTTTCCAATCCAATACCGCTTCAATCTTGCGAGGGTCCACCCTAATTCCTTCCGCCGACACTACGTGACCTAAGAAAGCTACTTCTCTTAGCCAAAATTCGCACTTACTGAATTTGGCATATAATTGCTTCTCCCTTAGTACTTGCAATACTATTCGTAAATGCTTGTCATGCTCTTCCTCCATCTTAGAGTACACCAGGATGTCGTCAATGAATACTACGACGAATTGGTCTAGGTACTGCTGAAATACTCTGTTCATCAAGTCCATAAATGCCGCCGGCGCGTTGGTCAACCCGAATGGCATTACCAGGAACTCGTAATGTCCATACCGAGTTCTGAATGCCGTCTTGTGGACATCAACTTCCTTCACCTTTAGTTGATGGTAGCCCGACCTAAGGTCTATCTTTGAAAACACTGCGGCACCCTTCAGTTGGTCAAACAAGTCATCGATCCGAGGCAACGGATACTTGTTTTTGATCGTTAACTTGTTTAACTGACGGTAGTCGATGCACATTCGCATGGACCTGTCCTTCTTCTTGACAAATAGCACAGGTGCTCCCCACGGGGATATGCTTGGTCGAATAAACCCTCTATCCAAGAGCTCCTGAATTTGGGCCTTCAGCTCCACCAATTCCTTTGGTGCCATTCGGTATGGTGCTATAGACACAGGTGCCGTTCCGGGTAGCAAGTCAATACCGAATTCAACTTCCCGATCTGGAGGCAGACCTGGAAGTTCTTCCGGGAATACGTCAGCAAATTCCCCAACCGTTCGAACCTCAACTACTGACTCCTTAGCTTCCAAAGCACAGATCCTAACCAAATATGCCTCGCAACCTTTCTTGACCATCCTTTCGGCCTTCAAGGCCGACACCACATTGGATAGGTAATTCCTTCTATCACCTATCATAACCACTTCATCACCCTCAGCCGTCTTAAGCACCATGCGCTTAGCCGCGCAATCCAAATTCGCCTGATACTTAACCAACCAGTCCATTCCAAGGATCAAATCGAACTCTCCGAAAGGTAGTTCCATCAGATCGGCTACAAATACGACCCCTTGGAGTTCTAGGGGTACACCTCTATAAAGTTTGTCTACTACTACAGAGTGTCCTAGGGGGCTTAGCACAGTCATCTTCCTAAGAGTAGTCTCAGAGTCTAGGTCCATAGTCCCTACCACACTACTAGCAATGTACGAGTGCGTCGAACCCACATCAATCAATGTAACATAAGGTAAACCAAATATTAGAAACGTACCGGTTATGACGTCCGGTGCGTCTCCCTCCTCGCGACGCCTCGCTGCATAGACTAAGCCAGGCTGCCTAGCCTCTGTGTTACCCGAACCTCTGCCCTGAATTCCACGACCTCGGTTGGAACCATTGTTTCCTCTGCCATTACCCCGACCCCTCTGTGGTGGTCCAACATTTCTGCCCTGAGCGCGATTCTGACCTTCTGGCTGATCCTTAGCTACCTTTTGAGGACAGTCCCTTACCCGATGCTCCAAAGACCCACACTCAAAACAACCTTTGTTACCGGTCCAACAACTCCCCCAATGGGTTTTTCCACAGCGGTTGCACTGAGTTGGCCTTTGATTAGTAGTCGTGGGCCTACCGGTCTGATTTGGCCCACTCTGCCTAGCCCGCTTCTGAGCATTAGCGCTACCCGATCCAGCTGACCCAAAACCTCTCTTTTGGTTATTCTTACTATAGTTTTGTCTCACAGTCTCCTTAATCCCTTCGGCCACCTTGGCATTCTCCACTAGGGACGAGAACTCACGAACCTGCTGCGGGGCAATTAGCAATCTCAGATCATCTCTGAGCCCGTCCTCAAAGCGGACACAGCGCTCATGTTCGGTGGCTACGATTCCTCTGGCATACCTACTCAGCCTTAAAAACTCCGCCTCATACTCGGCCACCGACTTAGTTCCTTGCACTAGACCTAGGAAGGCTTTCCTTTGGGCATCAGTGTAACTAGTGCCCACATACTTCTTCTGAAAGGCCGTCTTAAAGTAGTCCCACGTGAGATCATCAGCCGCGGCTCCATCCCGGACTGTCAGCCACCACTGGTACGCCTCATCCTTTAAAAGCGACACCGCCCCTTTCAGCTTCTCCTCCTCAGTCAGGTCGAGATCATCCATAACCCTTTCCGTAGATTCCAGCCAATATTCTGCAGCACTGGGCGCCACTCCTGAGACACCACGGAATACCTCGGCCCCGTTAGACCGAATTCGCTCGGGAACAGACTTCCGAGCTCCCAAATTCCCACTAGCCCCGGCCACCATCTCCAACACTCGCAAAACAGCTTGCGACACAGCCTCACCACCGGTCTGGTCCTGCTCCTCAGCCCTGAAAGTAGGAGGTGGTGGTGGCGGTGGTACCTCGTTTTTCGAACCTTGACCTGACCTGACGGGTTCAGACACCGTCATTCTACCCCTACCGCGTCCACGATGTCCACGTCCTCTAGAACTCATTCTATCTACTGCGCTTTAATCTGATTAAGAAAATTTTATGTGTTAGCATTTGTTTCACTTTCTTATTCGCGAAGATATTTTATGAACAGAATTTAATTAGGGATTCTTTCGAGCAAACAAGGTTTCAGTCTTCTATCCTAGTTCACACAAAAAGTTCATGCATCCATTCCTTAATGCTTTCCATACCTATTCACTCTTCGGACATTTCTGCCCATTTCTAACCCAGGGGTATTTTCGTCATTTTCCCTACAGGGGTATTTTCGTAAATAAAGAAATTTTAAAACTTTAGTGAAGTAGGTCATTTGAAATTCCCAAAACTGGAGGATATTTATAAAAATTTGTAAAATCGTAATCGTTTTGAAACCAGGGGTATTTTGGTAATTTTGTCAATCAGGGGTAATTTTGTCATTTTGATAGATCAGGGATATTTTCGACAGTTGTAAAACTTTGAGGGTCCTTTCTGAAAGTTTTCCTTTTCAAATAGTGATGTTGGTAAAGTTTTCCAAAGATCAGGGTCATTTCGGTAATTTTCACAAATTGAGGGCGTTTTTGTAATTTTCTAAAACCAAAATATTTCAGTGTTGATTTTCAAAACTAAGTTGTTGGATACTTGTAAAGTAGTTGAAATTTTGAGCAAAACCATTGAACTAATATTTTATGAGTCAGGGCGTTTTAGTAATTTCACCCCTAAGGGTATTTTTGTAATTTTCCACAATCAAGTTTTTTGAGAAAAACGTTGTAAAAATAGTGTTCTCGGATTTGAAAAAAAAAGTTATTGCACAAGTTTTGAAAACATTAGGGTTTGTTGTTTCATTCTTTTTCGAAAACATGGCTAATTCCCTTTCGGGTTTTAGTCGTTATGTTTAGCCTATGACTGAGTCCTCTTAGTCAGGGTGAACCAAAGCTACGCACCAGGCAGGATTCGAGTGAAGAGGAGGTGAGTCACGTGGACTGCTTAAATACCAAGCTCTCACTGAACCTTTCTAGACATGCGCACAGAGGTTGCCACACCACTGAGCCTTCTGAGTTAAGGTGAACCGAAGCTACGCACCAGGTAGGATACCCGCGAAGAGGAGGTGAGTCACACGGACTGCTTAAATACCAGGCTCTTCCGGATCCAATCCTCGACATGCGTATAGGGGTTACCACACCCTAGCTCACTGGCTAAATCATAGATTGGTTTAGTTCTTTAATGTCTTATGTTTGGTTCATGTGTTTGAGTAATCTAATCCTAGGGTTCAAGTCCTATAAGTCTATCTACGCTCCATACTTCCTACCCTTCTACAGAATATAATTCACCAAGAGGTTCAGAAGTACTTACCTGGGCGGATCGGTGCCGGAGACTCGGGCCATGCTGTTCAAAATCCAAAAATTATTTCATAAGGCCTTTTAAAACATTTTTGGGCCTTGGGCCCCCACAGCCGAGCTTTGAACTGGGCTCTGATACCAACTTTGTAACAACCCAAACCCGGCCCAAACACTATGGTCGAATCTGGATCGTTACGGGGAAAAATCTTTTCGAAAACCATTTTGAAACCCATTAAGCTTTGTTGAAAACTTCTCGGATTTGATTATCTTGATAAAATCATACTTAGTGTTTATTTTTAAAACAAATATTTAAGTACATTTTAAAACAAATTCCAACTGTGCCCGATGGCATTTTAAAATATTTTCGTGTTTAATTGGAAAAACATGTGAATTTAATTTAATTTTAATAATATAGTTTTAAGCAAAATATCCTACATATGAGAAAAATAACAAAAATAAAGTTTAGGGAGGCCTTATTACATCCAAAATAAAATAAACCAATAATAAAATAAAACAACTAAATTTGAATTTCAATTAGTTCAAGTCCACTGCATGGCCACCACGAGTCATCCTGGCTCCACATCCGCGATCTAAGTGTCACCTGAAAAATATAAAGGAGAAGGTGAGTCACCAAGACTCAGTATGTAACCCTTCCCCCATTTTAAAGCATTTTCATACACATCAAATAACAAATTAATTATGCAAATCATCATGTGTCCCAACCTAGCCAGCCATACGCCACTGTCTACCCCGTTGTGGTACCAAACCACTGGTGGTGCCAAACCACTGGTGACATATAGTCACGTTGTGCTACCAAAGCACTGGTGTCCGTAGACACAAATCGGGTGATGGGGCCAACCCATCGTGTGATACCAAATCACTGGCAGACGATCCCGTATCTCAAGTGGGGCCAACCCACGGTGGTGTTAACCACAGGGATAAGTCGCTATTGAGGTACCAAACCTCTGGAGGTACCAAACCTCTGGTGACCGTAGTCACAGTGTGTTACCAAAACACTGGTGCCCGTCGGCACATTATCACTGCCCCCTCCACTCATCAACCCACATAGTCAACAGTCACATATAGATTTATCATATGTATTATCACAGCATGCTTCCCAAAAGCATAAAATAGCAATCATATGCACAGGTACTTACCTGGTTACCCCGTATACCGTTATGGTATTCAAGCCATTGCTACATACATCAAATTAGCAATCACATTACTTAGCATAATTTAATAAGTTAAATGGTGTGTATGTACACACCTGTTACTACGATAGTCTTAAATCCCAAGAAGAAACGTTGGTCACCACAGATCTATCTGTCCTATATTCAGCCAAAAACATGGGTTAGTCTTATGGCCTATTCGGCCAAATCCAAAATATTCAAAGGGTTAATATTTAACCCGAAAGCCTTACCTAACCCCCTTGAGTACTAGCCACCAAGTGTTACTGCTTCCCTAATCGGCAATCATTAAGTTAGTAGCCTTCGGCTTAATCGAATATCATGAATAAAAAAAACAGATCTTACCACCTTACCCCAAAACCGATTGCTCCAAGGCAACGGGTTCACCTGCTTGCTTCCAAATCCGAAGGCCCTATATTTTAATCAAGCGATTAGTAGCCTTAACAGTCATTGCCGAAATAGTCACTTACCAACCTCCAAGTCGACAAGAAGAGAAAAGAGAATCCTAGACATTCGGCCTAACATACTTACCCTCCAAATTCGATTAGAGATTGCTTCCCCCTCCTTGTTCAGTATTCGGCCAAGAAGAAAATAATGGGGAGGAGGTGGTGTTTTGGCTAGTGTTTTAAGAAGAGAAAGGAAAGTTTAAAGATGGAAGACCAAGGTATGGTAGGTTCGGCCAAGGTTTTAAAAAAAGAGAAAAGATTGAAAGTAGGTGTTTTCGGCTAAAGGGCTTGAGAAAATGAAGAAAACGCAAGAGCAAAAGAGGGCTAGGGAATTCGGCACTTAGCAAAATTTGAAGAAAAGAAAAACAAGGAGATCAACTCATGTATTTATAGACTTGCCGTCCACCCCCTTCTAATTAATTCAAATTAATTTTGAATTAATCCCATAAATCCTTTGATAATCCAACTAATATCCAATAACCCTTTTAATCTAATAATCCCCCTAATTATCCTACATTATCACACTATTAAAATGATAATAGTAATATCCTTAATTTATCTTCTTAATATTAAGGAATTAAAAACCAATTAAAATGCTCACAATATCTTATTATCCAAGTAAAAATCTAATTAATAAACCCTTTAATAATAATATCCTCATTATTATCTCTATTATTTAAATAGATAATAAAAAGAATTAAGGAGAGAAAATCTCTCTCCCTTGTGCCGTCCAAACAAAGAACAAAAAGAAGGATTTCCGCGACTCGAACACAAGCTCTCCCTTGCTCCTTGGTGGCGTCACATGTAGCTCTTAAGTGGGCTTACTTTGCCACTTAGTCTAGGCTCATTTTATGTCCAAATTATCCCCATTTATTCTTATAACACCCTCCTGCTAAGGCTCCCTATCTTAAAAGTTAAAAACTACAATTTCCTACCAAATCGAGCCAACACAAAGCCTTAAATTGATCATTATTATTCCATAAATAATGACACAGCAGTTCATACATAAGAAAAATAATTTATTTCCAAATAGCCCCGTTTTTGGGATGTTACATAAAATGCAATTCTTGAATAAAAAGCTCATATTATTAGTTTTCAATTGATGTAAATATTTAGGATTAGTTCATTATTCTAGTTAGGTAATTTGTCAGGTCAATATCGATTCTAACATTCTAATTCAGCCTTTATCCACACATTTAACCCAAGCCCCGTTACAACCCTGTAAAGACCTTTTGATTTATGTATCATCTCATATTTTAGTGGTGGAGATTTGATTTTCATGCAAGCCTATGGGATTAACTTCTCATGTTCGACTTTTGAGTGCTTAATTTTGAACCTTAAACACCTCGAGTGATTTGAGTGAATCTTTAGAGAGGATGTCAATCCTTGTTGATTTCAAATCAAAGGTAATTATTCATGGTAAAGGGAAACACCTATGTTTTCATACTATAAATATCATGACTTTGATTGTTTGAATCTTTAGGACTCTTTGAGTTGAGTTATCCATGTATGAATTATCTTTGAATTATGATAAAACATTATTGATGAATACTATGAATCGAGGAAGTCCGTTTTAATTATGAGTTGAGAATTTTGTCTGAGGACAAGCAAAAGCTTAAGTGTGGGGGTATTTGATAAACCGTAATTATAACATATTTTAATCCCACATTTAGCTTGTTTTTGGATGACTTATCCCCAATTTATGTAAAAAGGTGCTCTTAATCCTTTCTTTTCATGTTTTATACTCAGGAAAGAACCCAAGGATGAAAAGAAAGAGAAACGGGCTTCAAACAGGCCAAATTGGGCCAAGAAAGAAATCGATACGGTTTGGCCCAAAACTAACACGGCCGTGCCTCATTAAAAGTCCAAGCACGGCCTGGCCACGACCAACACGGGCGTGTGCAATGGCCGTGTCCCTGTCGCTGGAAAGAGAAATTTCATTCGAGAAAGGATACTTGGAGGCAAAGAAACACATTCCAAAGCCTATTCAAACACCCTATTAGGAATTCTACTTGAATTAGGATACTTAGGGGCCAAGTAAGGCATCACAAAGTCTATATAAACACCCAATGGGGCAACTTGAAAGGGGAGTTCAGCAAAAGCCGAAAGCGTCAAAGCTAGGCCAATGAGCCATGCCGAGAAGGTCAGAGTTAGGGAATAACACGAGGATAGCCAGTTGATCCATCCCAAGAAGCCGGAGTTATACTCAAGACGGCAGAATTCTCCTTCAATTCCTTCAGGGGGTTTTAGGATTTTCTTATGTTTTGTTTTATCTTTTCTCTTGAGATGTTCTTTTTATTCATTATGAACTAAACCCCTCAGATACTTGAAGGGGATGAAACCTAGATGAATCTTGTTATGTGATTTCTAAATTATATGATAAATACTTAGTTTGTTCTTAATTATGTTGCTTAATCCAAATTTGATGTGCTTAGGTGGAGGAGAAATAGGCCCTGCCTAAGAGTAGATCTAGCATAATTAAGCGGAGTTGATCGAACGCCTAGAGATAGGGTTACGAGATTTTGCCAGATTAGGGTGAAACCAAATATGGGAGTCCATTGATCAATTTACTACTATTCTAGGGGGTTATTATAAGCGAACGAGAGTTCCACTAATTAACCTAGGGTTAGACGTTATTTGCCGAGAGAGAGGTTTAATATAGGTTAGGGAGTCCTACTGATCAAGCTAAGTAAAGAAATCATATGGTTTAGGGTTAGGTAACAAGTGAAGTCTAGGTGGATTCTTCCTGAGGGTATCGTCGTGATCAATTGAGTTTTTCTTCAAGTTATTTTCCAAATCATTCTTTTCGTCTTTGTGTCCTTAGCTTAGTCTTCGTCAATTTAGTTTAAAAGCAACTTCACTCTGTTTTTAAGGCTAAATAATAAAAAGAAAGTTAGTATTAGTACTTTTAGTTCCTTTGGGTTCGATAATCCGGTCTTGCCTAAGCTATACTACTGTTCGATAGGTACACTTGCCTTTAATCATTGTCAGAGTTCGTCTCCAGGTTCGATCATTCTTTTATAAATTTTAAAGCTCTGATTTCAGCGATCAACAAATCATCTTCTAAACATTCATCATTAACAATAGTCGTATGAACATACATAGTTCAATACAAATACATTTATTTGCATAATGACTTACCTCGGTTTCGATTTAACAGAAATGGAAACGGCTACTCGGTTACTTTCGCTTTCCCGCGGTTTAAGTCCGTTTTACTTAGTTCTTGATCTATACATGTAACACCCCAAACCCGGACAAGACACCACGTCCGAATCTGGTATGCTACGGGGAAAACCATTTTGGAAAACTAGATTTCTCGTTTGAAAGCTGAGTGAAAACACACTGGGTTGGAAACAGATTTGAGCAGTCTTGTTTGAAAAACAGTTGATGTATTTGAAATCCAGGGATTTTGAAAACTTTGCCAGAATTTGTAGTTAAAACGAGTTATTACCATTTAAAACCCTTTGTATTGGTTCATCAAAAAGACTTTGTGTGATACCCGATGGTATGGTTTAAAAACACGTTGCGTTATAGTTTGGAAAACATTATCTTTCCAGGTTTTAGTAAAATTTATACCGGCTTATTTTTGTTAAGGCATATTAAAATCAGCTTAAAATATAAACATCATAAAACATAACTTAAAAGGCCTTTTACAATCCGAAATAAAACCCAATTTAAAGTAATAAACTAAAGTACCCAAATAGTAGAGTCCGAGTAAACTTTATTAAAGCATGGCATGTGCACCCCGAGTCCATCCCGGCTCCAAGTCCGCGTCTACGAGTCACCTGAAAAGTCAAAGGAGAGGGTGAGTCGAGTGACTCAGTGTGTAAATCCCGCTCCCAAAGAAACAACATACTAACACACATCATACATAGCAACATGATTAATGCAACCCGATCCTAACCATCCATATCGCCCCATCTACCCCGTGTGGTACCAAACCACTGGTGGTGCCAAACCACTGGTGACATATAGTCACAATGTGCTACCAAAGCACTGGTGTCCCAAAGACACAATATCCGTCAATGTGCTACCAAAGCACTGGTGTCCCAAAGACACATTTGTGCTACCAAAGCACTGGTGACCGAAGTCACAAATCCAATGATGATGGGGCCAACCCATCGTGTGTTACCAAAACACTAGCAGACGATCCCATATCTCAAGTGGGGCCAACCCACGGTGGTCAAACCACAGGGACAAGTCGCAATGAGGTGCCAAACCTCTGGTGTCCCAAAGACACAATGTGCTACCAAAGCACTGGTGACCGTAGTCACAAATCTGGTGATGGGGCCAACCCATCGTGTGTTACCAAAACACTGGCGTCAATCCCGAATAATCATCTGTGGGGCCAACCCACTGTGGTACTAAGCCACTGGGACGAGACGCTGAGGTACCAAACCTCTGGAGGTGCCAAACCTCTGGTGACCCAAAGTCACAAAGTGTGCTACCAAAGCACTGGTGCTCGTCAGCACAAAATATCATACTCCCTCCTCTCATATCACCCATCAACATGCCAACCTCATGTAATCATGCATATCATACTATCATGCCAATGTGTCTAATCTCATACCCCATGTCATATATTACCACAACCATGATATCATATAAATCATCAATAGATATTATAACAATAACGATACTGACTTACCCGAGTCCAGAATCATACCCATAAGGGTATCATAACAGTCACCACTGTTTCATTATACATCACACAGATTATTAAACATATTACTAAATATAAGTGTGTTAGTAAACACACCTGATAGTTACGAGTCTAGAATCCCAACCAAAGCGATCTAGATCCCTTCGATGACTAGCTCCTACAATCGGCCAATACAGAATTAGGCACTATGACATTCGGCCAACAACCACATAGACCAAAAGGATTAATACTTAACCCTTACCTTGCAAATGTTTGGTTTCCTACCAAACCCGAACCAACTAATAGCCTCTTTGATAATCGGCCTTCACCTAGAAATAGAATCACAGTTAATCCTTTATCAACCAAGACTAAATCGAAATCAAGAAATTAAACTAACAGCAACCAATCACTTCCCCCTCACTTACCAATCGGTTAACAAAGAACAATGATTTCCTTGCTTGCTTCCTTACTCCACTGATCCTATACAAGATGATTACCAAAGGTTAACATCCTTCCATAACTAAAATTAACGCATTGAGATCAAAGGAATGACCATTCGGTCAAGAGTTTACCCATACCAATCGAGTGAACAAGGCCTCCAAAACACCACTGATTTTCGGCCAAGAGACTATTAGGGAAAGGGAAATATTCGGCTATGTTGAACACAAATAAAAACAAGGAAATCGGCACTAAGTGTTTAACACTCTTGTTTTCGGTTTTGGATTAAAAGAGAAAGAAAGAACATAGGTGAGAAGAAATGGAGATTACGGCACTAGTATTTGAGAAAATAGAAGAACGTTTGGGGCAAGTTGATATGGTTTCGGCTAGCAAGAGAAGAGATGGAAAATGGTTTGGAGAGGTGGAGTTTCGGCTTGCAAGGTTTCAACAAAGAAAGAAAGTGTAGGTGGGATGATAGGTTCGGCTTAGCTCACCTGAAGAAGAAAAAGAATAGAAGATGCTTGGAACTTTCGGCCACACCACTAAAAGGCAAAGAATTTCGGCAATCAAAGTTTCAAAAGAAGAGAAAGGAGATTGAAGAAGCTCGGTTTTAGCACACTTGAGCAAAAGAAGAGGAATGGAAAAACTCTTGAAATTTCGGGTGGCTTTTTGACAAAAGAAAGAAAAAGAACAAAGATGCTTCACAAAAGCTTTTGGCCGAAAATGCACAAAGTGAGAAGTGCATTTCGGCACACCTCCATTCCTACTACCCAAACCGTCCACACTTCCACCCAAACCCCACCAACATTCGGCCATATCCCTTAATTCACTCACCACCACCCATTTCAAAAGACATGACCAAGTCTTCCTCCACTTTTTCCTCTCTTCCTTCCATTTGAATGGGTGGACCAAGTCCAAGGAAGAATTCGAATTGCCTTCTAACTCTTCCTCCATGCCGTCCAAAATAAGAGCCAAAATGGGGAATCCTGCAGCTTGAACTCTGGACCTCCACTCCATCTGCATGTGACGCCATACCAAGCTCCCCCTTGCCACTCTTGCCAGCTCCTTATTTGTGCAATAAAACCACAAAAATAATTCTTAAACCCCCAGCTTCCTCAGCTCCCTTCACCTAATACCCAAAACCAACATTTTTTCTAATTTACTCAGGCACACCCCTAAGCTACACTTAAGCCCCTAAAACATAAAAATAGCAACATAACACACTACAAGCATGCAATAACATGCAACATCGAAATAGCCCCCTAACCCGGGATATTACAGTTCTACCCCCCTTAAAAATAATTTCGGCCTCGAAATTACCTGGTCAAAAGAGTTGCGGGTATTGCTGTCTCATCATATCCTCGGGTTCCCACGTCGCTTCTTCCACGCCATGATTCCGCCAAAGTACCTTAACCAACGGCACAGACTTCCTACGCAGAACCTTCACATCCCGATCAAGAATCTGCACAGGCTCTTCTTCCATAGTCAAGTCCGGATTTACCTCGATCTCTTCCACTGCTACCACGTGAGACGGATCCGAACGATACCTCCGAAGCATCGAAACATGGAAAACGTCGTGAATCTGACTAAGCTCTGCTGGCAACTCAAGCTGATACGCTACTGGTCCAACTCGCCTCAACACCTTATATGGCCCAATGAACCTCGAACTAAGCTTGCCTTTCTTCCCGAACCTCAGAACCTTCTTCCAAGGTGAAACCTTCAAGAAAACTCGATCCCCAACAGCAAACTCTATATCTCTCCGCTTAAGATCGGCATAAGACTTCTGCCGGTCCGAAGCTTCCTTCAATCTAGCTTGAATCAACTTAACCTTGTCTTCAGTCTCAGCTACCAACTCGGGTCCCAATAACTGACGTTCACCTAACTCTGTCCAGCACGTAGGTGAGCGACACTTCCTACCATACAACGCCTCGTACGGAGCCATCTTGATGCTCGCTTGGTAACTGTTGTTGTAGGCAAACTCAGCTAACGGTAGAAACTCCTCCCAGCTACCTCGGAAATCCAAGACACAACCTCTCAGCATGTCTTCTAAGATCTGAATAACCCTTTCTGATTGACCGTCAGACTGCGGGTGAAAAGCCGTGCTGAAATCCAAACGAGTACCCAATGCTTGATGCAATGCCTTCCAGAACCTAGACGTGAACCTGGGATCCCTATCCGAGATTATCGAAACTGGCACACCGTGCAACCTTACTATCTCTGAAACATACAGCTTCGCTAGCTTCTGAAGTGAGTAATCAACCCTCACCGGAATAAAGTGAGCTGATTTAGTCAGACGATCCACCACTACCCAAACTGAATCCTTCTTGCTTGGCGTAAGCGGTAACCCACTGACAAAATCCATGGTTATCCTTTCCCACTTCCACTGCGGAATCTTCACAGGCTGAAGCAAACCCGACGGCAACTGATGTTCAGCCTTGACCTGCTGACAAGTCAGACATCTTCCAACAAACTCTGTTACCTCTTTCTTCAAACCAGGCCACCAAAACTGCTCTCTAAGATCCTTATACATCTTGCTACCTCCAGGATGCATAGCATGAGGACTGCTATGTGCGTCCTGAAGAATCTTCTGCCTTAGCTCAACATCTTTAGGCATACAAGCCTTACCCTGAAAACACAGAACCTCATCACCAGACAAGCTGTAACCCTCCAAACCACCATTCTGCACTTGTAACCTTCGCGCACTCAGAACCTCATCCACTAACTGTTTCTCTCTGACCTGCTCAACCCAAGTAGGCTTAACCTGCAGCTCTGCCAAAATACTCCCGTCGTCGTACAAGCTCAAATGGGCAAACAAAGCTCTTAAGTCCGAAACAACCTTACGGCTTAACGCGTCTGCTACCACGTTAGCCTTGCCCGGATGATACTCAATCGAGCAGTCGTAATCTTTCAGCAACTCAACCCATCTGCGCTGCCTCAAATTTAAATCCTTCTGAGTCAGTAGATACTTCAGACTCTTATGATCCGTGTAGACTATCGATCTCTCTCCATATAAGTAGTGCCTCCAAATCTTTAAGGCGAAAACTACAGCCGCTAGCTCCAAATCGTGCGTCGGATAGTTGACCTCATGTGGCCTCAGCTGCCTAGAAGCGTAAGCCACAACCTTACCTTCTTGCATCAGCACACAACCCAGACCCGTATGTGATGCATCGCAGTAGACTGTGTATTCCTTACCAGCCTCAGGTTGAATTAGAACCGGAGCCTCAGTCAAAATCTTCTTTAACTTGTCAAAGCTTTCCTGTTGTTTCCCAGTCCATACAAACGGAACCTCTTTCCTTAATAACTTGGTCATCGGCGCTGCTATCGACGAGAAACCCTCAACAAACCTTCGGTAGTATCCGGCCAAACCCAGAAAACTACGAACCTCAGCCACTGACCTAGGTGGCTTCTAGTCCAAAACAGCCTCAATCTTACGAGGATCTACTCGAATCCCCTCTGCTGACACTACATGACCCAAGAACGTCACTTCTCTAAGCCAGAACTCGCACTTACTGAACTTAGCATAGAGTTGCTTTTCCCTCAAAATCTGCAGCACCACCCTCAAATGCTTATCATGCTCTTCCTCCGTCCTTGAGTACACTAAAATATCGTCTATGAAAACCACCACGAACTGGTCTAGATACTGCTGAAACACCCTGTTCATCATATCCATAAACGCTGCCGGTGCGTTAGTCAACCCGAACGGCATTACCAGGAATTCGTAGTGCCCATACCGAGTCCGAAACGCCGTCTTATGGATATCAGCCTCCTTAACCTTTAGCTGATGGTACCCAGACCTCAGATCAATCTTAGAGAATACCGCAGCACCCTTCAGCTGATCAAACAAGTCATCTATCCGTGGCAACGGATACTTGTTTTTAATCGTCAGCTTGTTCAACTGGCGGTAGTCTATGCACATCCGCATCGTGCCATCTTTCTTCTTGACAAAAAGAACTGGCGCACCCCACGGCGAAACACTTGGCCTGATAAAACCTCGATCCAATAACTCCTGGATCTGAGCCTTAAGCTCCACCAATTCCTTTGGTGCCATCCTATACGGAGCAATAGACACCGGCGCAGTCCCGGGTAACAGATCAATCCCAAACTCTACCTCTCGATCTGGCGGCAGACCCGGAAGCTCTTCAGGAAACACATCAGCAAATTCCTTAACAGTACGAACCTCCTCAACAGCAGACCCTTTAGCCTCCAAGGCATACACATGAACCACATACGCATCACAGCCTTTCCTGACCATCTTCTCCGCTTTCAGAGCAGATACCACATTTGACAAGTAATCTCTCCTATTACCTATCATAGCCACCTCATCACCATCAACCGTCTTAAGAACCATGCGCTTAGCCGCGCAATCCAACCTCGCCTGGTACTTGACCAGCCAATCCATCCCGAGAATCAAATCGAACTCCCCAAACGGCAGTTCCATCAGATCAGCAGCAAACACTACCCCTTGGAGTTCTAGGGGTACCTCTCTAAACAGTTTATCTACTACTACAGAGTGACCTAGAGGGCTAATCACAGTCATCTGCCTAGAAGTTATCTCAGAGTCTAAGTCCATTGTCTCTACTATACTACTGGCAACATAAGAGTGCGTAGAACCCCCATCAATTAAAGCAGTATAAGGAGTACCAAAAATCAAAAACGTACCGGTTATGACGTCCGGTGCGTCGCCCTCCTCTCGGCGCCTCGCCGCATATACCAATCCAGGCTGTCTGGCATCAGAACTACCCGCACCTCTGCCCGGTGCTCCACGGCCCCGACCAGATCCATAACCACCTCTGCCATTACCACGGCCTCTCTGCGGTGGCGGTCCATTACCTCTGAACTGATTACGGCCCTGACTCTCCGACTGAATCCTGGCCATCCTACGCGGACAGTCCCTAATGCGATGCTCCAGAGACCCACACTCGAAGCATCCCTTACCTCCAGTCCAACAGCCACCCCAATGAGATTTCCCACACTGATTACACTGCGGTGGTCCCTGCCTAGCAGCAACAAACCTAGCAGACTGATTCTGCCCACTCGGTCTAGCCCTCTTCTGCGGATTACCCGATGAACCAGAAGACCCGAAGCTCCTCTTAAGCCTACTCCTGTCCATACTCTGCCTCACTGACTCCTTAACACCCTCAGCCACCTTAGCTTTCTCAACCAAGACAGCAAACTCGCGCTCCTGCTGTGGAGCAATCAGCAGCCTCAACTCGTCTCGCAGACCATCCTCGAAACGAACGCACCTCTCATGCTCAGTGGCTACAATGCCTCTGGCATACCTACTCAGCTTCAGGAACTCAGCCTCGTACTCAGCAACAGATTTACTCCCCTGAACAAGCCTCAGAAACGCCTTCCTCTGGGAGTCGATGTAACTAGCCCCGATGTATTTCTTTTGATATGCAGCTCTGAAGTAATCCCATGTCAGATCCTCTGCAGCCGCACTGTCTCGCACCGTGAGCCACCACTGATATGACTCATCCCGGAGAAGAGATACGATACCCTTCAGCTTCTCTTCAGTTGTCAGGTCCAGATCGTCCATGATCCGCTCAGTTGCCTCCAGCCAATATTCAGCAGTGCTAGGAGCAACACCAGATACCCCTCGAAAGAATTCAGCCCCATTAGCCCGGAGTCGCTCAGGAACTGATTTCCTAACTCCTGCACCACCACCTGCCCCAGCTACCCTTTCCAACACTCGCAGCATCGCCTGTGACACTGCGTCGTCTCCAGTCTGATCTTGGAACTCACCACCTCCAGCTGGTGGCGGAACCGGTACCTCGTTTTCTGAACCCTGCCCAGATCCTACGGGCTCAGAAACCGTCATTCTACCCCTACCTCTACCGCGAGTATTGCGACCACGTCCGCCTCGAGTGCTCATGTCTAATCTTTCTACGTATCTGATTAGAGAATTTTATGCATCAGTGTTTATTCCTCTTGTTTAAAAAACAAGTCTTATGAATATTTAAAGAGGATTTGTTCTCGCAAGTTCACAGAATCCTATCAGTTTCAGTCTCTAAGGTAGCACACTATTGCTATCATCAAATCATATAACATCCAATCAAATCACAGAGAATAGTTCGGGGTACTTACCTGGGCGAACTGGTGCCGGAGACTCGGTGCCATGCCTTTCAAAACCATACTTTCAAAACAAACACTTAAACAGACTTTTGAAACCATTTTGGGCCTCAGGCCCACGGCCGAGCCTTTGAACTTGGCTCTGATACCACAAATGTAACACCCCAAACCCGGACAAGACACCACGTCCGAATCTGGTATGCTACGGGGAAAACCATTTTGGAAAACTAGATTTCTCGTTTGAAAGCTGAGTGAAAACACACTGGGTTGGAAACAGATTTGAGCAGTCTTGTTTGAAAAACAGTTGATGTATTTGAAATCCAGGGATTTTGAAAACTTTGCCAGAATTTGTAGTTAAAACGAGTTATTACCATTTAAAACCCTTTGTATTGGTTCATCAAAAAGACTTTGTGTGATACCCGATGGTATGGTTTAAAAACACGTTGCGTTATAGTTTGGAAAACATTATCTTTCCAGGTTTTAGTAAAATTTATACCGGCTTATTTTTGTTAAGGCATATTAAAATCAGCTTAAAATATAAACATCATAAAACATAACTTAAAAGGCCTTTTACAATCCGAAATAAAACCCAATTTAAAGTAATAAACTAAAGTACCCAAATAGTAGAGTCCGAGTAAACTTTATTAAAGCATGGCATGTGCACCCCGAGTCCATCCCGGCTCCAAGTCCGCGTCTACGAGTCACCTGAAAAGTCAAAGGAGAGGGTGAGTCGAGTGACTCAGTGTGTAAATCCCGCTCCCAAAGAAACAACATACTAACACACATCATACATAGCAACATGATTAATGCAACCCGATCCTAACCATCCATATCGCCTCATCTACCCCGTGTGGTACCAAACCACTGGTGGTGCCAAACCACTGGTGACATATAGTCACAATGTGCTACCAAAGCACTGGTGTCCCAAAGACACAATATCCGTCAATGTGCTACCAAAGCACTGGTGTCCCAAAGACACATTTGTGCTACCAAAGCACTGGTGACCGAAGTCACAAATCCAATGATGATGGGGCCAACCCATCGTGTGTTACCAAAACACTAGCAGACGATCCCATATCTCAAGTGGGGCCAACCCACGGTGGTCAAACCACAGGGACAAGTCGCAATGAGGTGCCAAACCTCTGGTGTCCCAAAGACACAATGTGCTACCAAAGCACTGGTGACCGTAGTCACAAATCTGGTGATGGGGCCAACCCATCGTGTGTTACCAAAACACTGGCGTCAATCCCGAATAATCATCTGTGGGGCCAACCCACTGTGGTACTAAGCCACTGGGACGAGACGCTGAGGTACCAAACCTCTGGAGGTGCCAAACCTCTGGTGACCCAAAGTCACAAAGTGTGCTACCAAAGCACTGGTGCTCGTCAGCACAAAATATCATACTCCCTCCTCTCATATCACCCATCAACATGCCAACCTCATGTAATCATGCATATCATACTATCATGCCAATGTGTCTAATCTCATACCCCATGTCATATATTACCACAACCATGATATCATATAAATCATCAATAGATATTATAACAATAACGATACTGACTTACCCGAGTCCAGAATCATACCCATAAGGGTATCATAACAGTCACCACTGTTTCATTATACATCACACAGATTATTAAACATATTACTAAATATAAGTGTGTTAGTAAACACACCTGATAGTTACGAGTCTAGAATCCCAACCAAAGCGATCTAGATCCCTTCGATGACTAGCTCCTACAATCGGCCAATACAGAATTAGGCACTATGACATTCGGCCAACAACCACATAGACCAAAAGGATTAATACTTAACCCTTACCTTGCAAATGTTTGGTTTCCTACCAAACCCGAACCAACTAATAGCCTCTTTGATAATCGGCCTTCACCTAGAAATAGAATCACAGTTAATCCTTTATCAACCAAGACTAAATCGAAATCAAGAAATTAAACTAACAGCAACCAATCACTTCCCCCTCACTTACCAATCGGTTAACAAAGAACAATGATTTCCTTGCTTGCTTCCTTACTCCACTGATCCTATACAAGATGATTACCAAAGGTTAACATCCTTCCATAACTAAAATTAACGCATTGAGATCAAAGGAATGACCATTCGGTCAAGAGTTTACCCATACCAATCGAGTGAACAAGGCCTCCAAAACACCACTGATATTCGGCCAAGAGACTATTAGGGAAAGGGAAATATTCGGCTATGTTGAACACAAATAAAAACAAGGAAATCGGCACTAAGTGTTTAACACTCTTGTTTTCGGTTTTGGATTAAAAGAGAAAGAAAGAACATAGGTGAGAAGAAATGGAGATTACGGCACTAGTATTTGAGAAAATAGAAGAACGTTTGGGGCAAGTTGATATGGTTTCGGCTAGCAAGAGAAGAGATGGAAAATGGTTTGGAGAGGTGGAGTTTCGGCTTGCAAGGTTTCAACAAAGAAAGAAAGTGTAGGTGGGATGATAGGTTCGGCTTAGCTCACCTGAAGAAGAAAAAGAATAGAAGATGCTTGGAACTTTCGGCCACACCACTAAAAAGGCAAAGAATTTCGGCAATCAAAGTTTCAAAAGAAGAGAAAGGAGATTGAAGAAGCTCGGTTTTAGCACACTTGAGCAAAAGAAGAGGAATGGAAAAACTCTTGAAATTTCGGGTGGCTTTTTGACAAAAGAAAGAAAAGAACAAAGATGCTTCACAAAAGCTTTTGGCCGAAAATGCACAAAGTGAGAAGTGCATTTCGGCACACCTCCATTCCTACTACCCAAACCGTCCACACTTCCACCCAAACCCCACCAACATTCGGCCATATCCCTTAATTCACTCACCACCACCCATTTCAAAAGACATGACCAAGTCTTCCTCCACTTTTTCCTCTCTTCCTTCCATTTGAATGGGTGGACCAAGTCCAAGGAAGAATTCGAATTGCCTTCTAACTCTTCCTCCATGCCGTCCAAAATAAGAGCCAAAATGGGGAATCCTGCAGCTTGAACTCTGGACCTCCACTCCATCTGCATGTGACGCCATACCAAGCTCCCCCTTGCCACTCTTGCCAGCTCCTTATTTGTGCAATAAAACCACAAAAATAATTCTTAAACCCCCAGCTTCCTCAGCTCCCTTCACCTAATACCCAAAACCAACATTTTTTCTAATTTACTCAGGCACACCCCTAAGCTACACTTAAGCCCCTAAAACATAAAAATAGCAACATAACACACTACAAGCATGCAATAACATGCAACATCGAAATAGCCCCCTAACCCGGGATATTACAATACATATTCAGAATTAACCCTTTTATTCACTAACTCATTTCATTCAATCCAAGGACACACATTTAGGGCTATTTGCAAATTAACCCTCGCACAATTTATCAATTTAGTCCATTTTTTTCAAAAAAATCAAATACACAAATTCATCACACATCCATGCTTAGCCGAATGCTTATGTATATCATACAAGTCCATATTTTCCATCAAATTTTCAATTTAGTCCCTCAAGTTACTATTTTCTCAATTTAGCCTTAATTAGCTAAATTCATCAAAAATTCAAGAACAAAGTATGTTCATCTAGCTCAAATATTTTAATTAACAACTAAACTCATCACAAAGATCAACATATCGTCAATGGCCTATCTCACAAACATCATCAATACACAAAATTGAGACATGGGTTTTGTAGTAGACAAAGCAACGATTGCAAAAACGTAGAAATTATCGAAAACCGACTAAAAATATACCTTGAATTTGGCTTGTAAGTAGCCGAATATACAAAGCTTCAACACTTTCTTTTTCTTTCTCAAATCGGTGGAAGAACATAACATTATAGCTTATTTTAAGCTTTTGTTTAATTAATATTATGATATAAACTCATTTACCATAATAACCTTTCATAATAATGTATATAACATAAAATGCAAGGTCATTTTAGTCCTTGTGTCGTCCACTATCTTAGTAAATGGCCAATTTACAACATAAGGCCTCATATATAAGAAGACACATCAATTAAGCCACTCTATTAAAAAGAATGATACTTTTATCTTTTATGCGATTTAGTCCTTATATCAAATTAAGCACACAACGGACGAATTAACTTATGAAACTTTAGCACATGTATGATCACTTATCAAAGACACAGGAAATAATATTAAAATATTATACGAACTTAGATTTGTGGTCCCGAAACCACTGTTCCGACTAGGGTATAAACCAGACTGTTACAAAATTTCTAAAGTTAACATGGTTTTCGAAATAACTTAACATATCAACATTTTCCTAAAATATGGGATTTTCATCTTAACTTAACAAGGTACAAGGGTTTTGGACTTTTGGGCCTTAAAATGTTAAATTGTAAAATCGTTTTGAAGAGTGCCTTTAATGTGACATTCTGGACTCGAGCCTAACTTCTAGGCTAGATTTGGGGTGTTATTGGCTAAGCATTGGTTTGTACTAAATTGTATGAACTTGCAATTTTATGTGTTAAGGACTAAACTGTAAAAATGTGTAACATTAGGGGAAAATGTGTAAATTTGCCAAATTGTAAATTATAGGCTAAATTGAATAGACCAAATGCTGAATGTGCTAGATTTGATAATATATAGATCAAAATAAGCTGAGATCGGGATTAGATCGGGGAAAAGGAAGAGTGGATGAATAGTCGATAATTTCCATTCGAGCAACTCAAGGTAAGTTCGTATAATTGAACTTAAATGTACCTTTATTTAAATGATGGATGTAATGTGATTGTACATATCTTATTGGTAAAATTTGGAAGATTTCGAATTAAATGTATGATTTAAGTAAAGTAAGTTGCCAAATAATACCATAGCTGGGCTATGGCAATCAGATAATAAGACCATAACCGAGTTATGGCATGTGAATGTAAGACCACGGCAGGGCCTTGGCAATGTATATGTAAGACCATAGTTGGACTATGGCATCGAAAAATCGATGTATTTGTTTCGTAAGCAGTTATAAGCCGGAGTGGTTTGATAAGAGAATTATTGAGAAATAGATAAGTATCAGTACAGATACGTACAGAAAACTATTCAAGTAACAAGTTAAAGGAGGTTGAGAACTTATGAGTTACTATGTGGTTAATTTTGTGTTAAATTAGTGATTGATGCTTTAATGCAATATATGTTATCTATTTGAAATGCTAATGAATGATGAAATTATTTTATATATATATACGAACTTATTAAGCTTTATAGCTTACTTTGTTTATTTTCTTCTATGTTTTATAGTATTTCGAAGCTAGCTCGGATTCAAAAATCATCAGGGACGTCATCGCACTATCGGACATCTATTTTGGTACTTTTGATATTGTGTATATATGGTTTATGGCATGTATAGGCTTTAGTCATTTTGGTATGTTTGATAAATATGTATTTTGGCCCTTTTGAGTTGGCTTATGATGATGAATTTGATATTGTATATTGATGCGCCAATGGTATTGTTTTGATTTTGGTATATGACTTATATTGTGTGATTGAAGTTGGGTTTATGATGCTTAATGATATTAGGTAATTTGAATGGTAAAAGATTGATATTTGAGAAGTTTTATGCTTGTGAACTGTTACATGATAATGCATGTTCGGAATGGTTTAGTAAATTGAATTGTATATGTGAATTAGGTACATAGTTAGATGGAAAATTGTGACATATTTGTGACTTGTATGGTTAGTAATGAAATGGTATAAATTGAATATTGGTTGATGATATTTGACTGCTTATTGTATCTTTAAATGGTACCATTTGAGTTATGTAGGTACATGCAAATTTGGGTGGCAAATTGGCTTAGTAAATAGCCTATTTTTGTCCACACGGGCAGAGACACGGGCATGTGTCTCAGCCGTGTGTGACACACGGTTATGTTACACGGCCGTGTGTCCCCTAGCATTGAAATTGAAGTGAAGTCAGTATGCTCCACACGGTCTCACACACGGGCGTGTGATCGGCCGTGTGGTACAAGTCAGTATACCCCCTAATTGGCACATGGCCTAGCACACAGACGTACGACTTGGACGTGTTGCATAAGTCAGTATACCATACAGGTTTGACATGACCGAGCACAAGACCTAGCACACGGACGTGTGTGCCCACTTCAAAGGGAACACGGGCTAGACACACGGGCGTGTGGTTGGTCGTGTGACCCAAGCCAGTAAGCTCACTTGTTTGGACACGGGGTAGGACACGGGCTGGGACACGACCATGTGTTTCCATTTCGAATGTCCAGACGGCCTGTGGCACGGGCTTGTCTAGTGGCCGTGTGAGACACACGGCCAGGCCACACGGACGTGTGTCCCCTGTTTTGAGAAAAAAATTCAAAGTTTTGTAAAATTTATTTGAGTTTTCAGTTTAGTCCTAAAACACTTCCAAAGCATGTTTAGAGCCTCATAGGCTCGTAATAGGGACCATGTGATTGAAATTTATTGATGATTGCCTGTAAATGTGAAATTTTATGCAGAGTTGAATTTTAATTACTTTTTAAGTCCGGTAATACTCTGTAACCCTATTCCAACGATGAATACGGGTGAGGGGTGTTACATATAGAGTGAGTCAGAGCCGAGTAAGTGGCATCAGCATCAAAATCGCTAGGTATATTAAGTAAACCTGAATGGTATGAGTCAGTTTGAACATCATCAGGGTCAACGAAAGCCATGGCACTATTAAAATCCATAATTGACATTCTAAAAGTATTACCAAGCAATCGAAAGTAAATGATATCTTGAGTTTCAACAGTCCTAATGGCATTTATATTAAAACTAAATGTGGAATAAAATTCATATACGATTTTAAAGAATGCAACACATTTAATTTTCACATACGATTTCCAACCAATAGTATTGAAATAATTAAATATAGCATCAAATAAAAATTAGAGTATTGAGGGTAAAAAGAGGGATGCTCTTATAGATTAGGATTGGGTGATGTCAAATTTCATCATATCTTGTGCGGTGCTTTAGGGTTGTAAAATTTAGAAATCCCCGAATTCTTGCCTTCACCGGCATCGTGTAAGAACACCCTCGCTTGTTGCATTTATTATCTCTAGGTGTTTGAAACTATTATTCGAGCATACAGTTTGGCGAACTCAGCATATTAGTAGCTTCAATACTGCTGTTCAAAGTTGTTACTGGCTCTTTACTTGACTAATGTGGCGGTGGTTGTCGTGACCAGGCGATGCCTGACCTCGTTTGGCGCATAGAAGGTTGCTCGTTTTGATTTGAAGGTTTTGTGCCATGCTACTCGGATGTGTTGGTTTCTTCTGAACATAAGTTTGATGTGTTAGCAATGGAGAAATAGGTTAGAGGTCTGGGACGTCATATTCAATTCTTTCAAAAGCATCTGAACTAATTTTTGGGTGCTTTATCTCGACTGGTGATGGGCTCCTTCGATGGTGGTTTAAGCTAGGTCCAACAGGTGGCATTGGCAGTGGCTGAGATTGTTCTAAATTATCTTCATCAATGGTGATGACAACCGGTGCTGAAAACCAATTGTAGCCTCTATTTAGAGAAGCTGAACATCCATCGATTGCTTGATTTCTAGTGCGAACCATTGCTCAGGTTTTGGTGTCTGCGGCATTTTAGCTGCAACAGAATTGGGTTTTTGGTTAAGGTTATGGCGGTGGTGTGTGAAGCTAGTGAGTTTGAAAGGTGATGAGTTTTGTTTGGGAAAAAAAATAAAAAAAAGAGAAAAGGAAAAGGAAAGAGTTTTTTTTAAGGCTACCGGCTTGGGTTGGTTCTGGTTGATTCGGTCCAATCCGATTTGGTAGTCTTGATTGTTTGTTTCAACAAATGACAACACTGAAGTTTGACAAGGCATGCCCACACCATAGAAGCAATTCACTTTTGACTACTTCTTGGATGTAAAAGGGTAGCCATGAACATTTCATATCACATGCCTACGCCGTAAACAAAATCCGCTACTTATTTTTAATGAGCATCCACAAACCTCAACCACGGAATTGACTTATCGTGTAGGCACGTCCTGAAAGCATTTATTGCCATTTTTAGCTTGTCGCCTCCACCATTATTCCTAAAAAACAATGCATTAAAATAGATTAAATAATACTCTTATTATTATTCTTTTATTTTCGACGTAAATTAAATCGAATTCAAAATTAAATAAATTAAAATAAATAGAATTTTCAAAAAAAAAAATGAAAATTTTCAACACTGCAGGGGTCGGACGGCCGTGTGACAAGGCTATGTGAGAGACATGCCCATGTCTCAAGCCGTATGGCCATTTGAAGTAGGGACACACGACAGTGTCCCAACCCATGCCCGTGCCCATGTAACTCATTGACTTGGGTCACACGTCCAAGTCACACGCCATTGTGCCAGGCCGTGTACCCTTTGCAGTAACCCCACACGCCCGTGTGCCAGGCCATGTAATAGCCTGACTTGCAACCCTTTGAAAGCTACAAGTGTAACACCCCAAACCCGGCCCATACACTACGACCGAATTTAGAATGCCTCTGCAGAAAACGTTTGAAATATTTTTGACTTAAATATAAAAACATAAGAATTTGTTGTCGTTAATAAAACATTATCTATTTAAGATTTTAAATAAAATCAAGTTGTTACAAATTCTTTGATTTAAAACTTTAACATATATCTTTAAGATATGAGTTGCTAAAAAAAAATAATACATTTCCAAATAATAATTTAATCGTCAAACCACCTTAAAACATAATAATAAACCTCAAATCCTTTAAATGGCCCTTATTACAATAACAAATATTCGCAAATACTGAAAATATAAAATGTATAAAATAAGGAAAACAACTTCTGCATGGGCCACCTCATATCCACTCCAACCCGGTCCAAGCAACACGAATCACTTGCGATGTTGGTAAAATTTGGGTGAGTCAAACAGACTCAGTGTGTAATTAGTCCATTGAATTCCACCCACATGGGCTTGGCCCACAACCAAACCATATAACATATAATAAAGCAAGTTATTCACATAATTCTGTATATTGGGCTTGGCCCATTATCACATTAATCCACATGGCAGATAATAAGACATTTAATCCACGTAGTTCCACATATTGGGCTTGGGCCATTTCCACATTAATCCACATGTCAGGTAATGAGTCTATGCAAAATGCACCCAACCCAGCCTAGGGTCCATCCTCTACACACCCCCGTACCCAGCCACCACACACCAGGGGATTACTAAATCGCCCTCCAACCTCTACACACCAATTTGGCAACTTATGCCGTCCATGCGAACTAAATCGCAAATAATCCACAACGCGACCTCAGTCAGTACCAATCCACGATGTAGCTCATAGCTAACATCAAAACCACGATGAGGCACATAGCTACTCATCAAACCACGATATAGCACATAGCCGATATCAACCACGATGAGGCACAGAGCCACTCATCAATCCACGTGAGGCTCGTAGCCATCACTACCACGTACTCGAAGTACACCCTATCCTTCTTTCATATTCATTTCCCATCCCATGCACATGCAACATACAATAGTGTCATGATAAATAATGCATGAGCATGTTCATCAAGCATACCATCACATATACACATTAATAACCACATTTCATCAGATTTGGTACTTACCTGATTATCGTCATACCCCTTAAGGGTATCCACTTCATAATTGTCACTGCACTTATTAACACATATTCATAACACATACAAATATAACATGAACCCAGAAAATGGTGGGTTAATCACACACCTGATCACTTGAAGTACTACGCTCTTGATCCCGATGCTATCACTAAGCAACACTACGGCTATCTGCCTACTTTCCTGCTCTGACGCTGGCCCACACCCCGGTGGCCAATCTCGAACTGTAGAGACTGCTCTTCACTTAAACTTAGGGATAGGGACTATCCCTTGTCCACCTTGACTGGCATTCGCGTCCACCGAAAGTCACTTAATCAGAATCAACCGGTTAATACGAAATCTTAAACGAATACAAACCACAACTTAATATCCTTACCAAAAATGGATCTGAATCCTGAAACTTGCCCTACTTCTGTCGATTCGCCCCTAAACCATTATAGACAAAATCGATCAACACTAAATACCCAAAATATGGCCTTAGGCCGAAAGTCCTAGATCACTTACCTAGCTAACTAAATCCCGAAATGTCTGCTTGTTCCTGAAGTTGTCGAAATCCCTATTTAGCAAATGTTAGAAACGGCTTTAACCTTAAACTCATGAAAGTGACCTACGGCCGAATACTATATTGGCTTACCTTGATCACTTCAAATCCCGAAACTCTCCTTATTCCTGTCGATATGCTCCTTGATGAATCGAATCCCGAAAGACTCTGTGCTGCTCCTTAACGTTGGCTACCTTTAACATAAACACATAACACATGGCTTAAGAATATTCGGCCATCCCTAAGGCCTAACTACATGGTTTCGGCACACTAAAAGAAAAGAAGCAAACCGATTTCTTAAAGAAGAATACTTACCACTATCATACGTTCTGAAAAGAGAGAGATCACAAGCAAGTAGTCGACAGCACCTTCCTAGGTTCGGCCACAGAGATTTGCGAAATAGAAGAGAATAGAGCCCCCTTGAGATTCGGCTATGGCTTCAAAAGTAAATACAATATTCGGCTATGGTTCTAAATGGCAAGGGATATTCGGCTATTCAAGAAAGGGTGTAGAATTGGGGTTAAAAGAAAGAAAAGAATAGGTAGAGAGAGTGAGAGGAAATTCGGCACAAAGAGAAAATGAGAAGAAGAATTTTCGGCAAAAGAAAATAAAATGAAGAAAAGAATAGCCAAGAGATGGTCACCCCTATTTATACTACACAATTTCGGCACACCTACTTCCTACACACTTCAAAACCGAAAATTCACAAGCTAGAGAGTCCCACATTCGGCCATTGCTCATCCCCCTCTCAAATCCCATTTTCTTCTCCTATATTATCTCTTTAACACCCATTCAAAATAATTAAAATAAAACAACAATTATCTTATATCCTAGCCGAAATTTAAAAAGAAAATCAAGCCTAATCCTCATCCCTTTGAAGTCCCATTTGCCGTCCAACACTCCCCCTCTCTACCTTGACGCAAAAGCAAAAATAAAAGCACTCCCCATGCTGCCAACAAGACTCGAACCTCCTCCCTTGGATCCCCTTTCTGACGCCACCCTCCTAGCACCTTATGTAGCGTCCCAAGCCACTTTACCACATGGTTAGCTTGTGTCATGCTTCACACCGAATTTCTTTTAAGACCTCCTTAGCCAAGCTCATCCTTTTTAAACTTAAAATCCAATAATTTCTTAAGGCATTCCTCTACATCCTAGGGTTCTCAAAACCCCTAAAACACATCCCAACCTACACTAAGCCGAGTTACACTTGAATTATGCACCAAATGCATAAACCCTAAATCTAGGATATTACAACAAGGGACACACGGCCGTGTCACCTGGTCATGTGTCACACATGGTTGAGACGCACGCCCGTGTCTCTGCCCGTGTGGACAAAAATAGGTCATTTTACAAGCCATTTTTCTCACCCAATTTGGCATGTACCTACACACAACATTGCACATGCTTATAAGCCATAACAAGGCATCCAAATCAAGCATAAACAAATCTTATACATATGGTATAATATCATACAACCAATATGCCCTTAGGCACCTCCAATGACAACATTAAAACATATATAAACATGTACTCTATTTGGAAAAATAATAAACTAACTACTAAGCATATTTGCATCAATTCATGCCATTTAGTTTACTTACCAAACCTTCTCCATTGGTACCAAATATGCTGATAAACCGTAATAGTAACATATTTTAATCCCACATTTAGTATGCTTTTGGATGATTTAAGCTTTGATTCATATAAAAAGGTGCTCGTAATCCTTTCTTTTCATGTCTTATACCCAGGAAAGCACCTGAGGATGAAAAGAACATAAAACGGGCCCAAAACGAAGTAAATGGGCCATATCACGGAATCAACACGGCCTGGACTTAAACCCACACGGTCGTGCCTTGTCAAGCATCTAGAACACAGCCTCACCCCCGATTTACATGGCCGTGCCTCAATTAAGAAATCCAAACACGGCTCAAAGATTCGTCACACGGGCGTGTGACATGGCCGTGTCCCTGTCGTGGCAATGAATAATTTTAGTCGGAAAAGGATACTTAGGGAGAAAGAATCACATTCCAAGAGCCTATATATACCCCCTAGGTACCACCTTTGAGGGGGCGTCAAGCTAGGCCAATGATCCAAGCCGAAAAGGTCAGAGTTGTGGGAATCACTCGAACTTAGCCAGTTGATCCATCCCAAGAAGCCGGAATTCTACTCAAGACGGCAGATTTCTCCTTCAATTCCTTCAGGGAGTTTTAGGGATTTCTTATGTTTTGTTTTATCTTTTCTCTTGAGATGTTTTCTTTATTTGTTATGAACTAAACCCTTCAGATACCTAAAGGGGATGAAACCTAGATGAATCTTGTTATTGATTTCTAAATTATATGATAAATACTTAGTTTGTTCTTAATTATGTGAGCTTAATCCAAATTTGATGTGCTTAAGTGGAGGAGGAATAGACCCTGCTTAAGAGTTGATCTAGCATAATTAAGCGGAGTTGATCGCACGCCTAGAGATAAGGTGACGAAATTTTGCCGGATTAGGGTGAAACCTAATATGGGAGTCCATAGATCGATTTACTGCTATTCTAGGGGGTTATTATTCGAGAAAGAGATTTTTGTTAATTAACCTAGGGTTAGACGTTATTCGCCTCAAGAGAGGGTTTAATATATGTTAGGGAGTCCTACGGATCAAACTAAGTGAATAAATCGTATGGTTCAGTGTTAGATAACAAGTGGAGTCTAGGTGGATTCTTCCTGAGGGTATCGTCGTGATCAACTGAGTTTTTCTTCAAGTATTTTCCCAATTCGTTCTTTTTGTCTTCGCGTCTTTAGCTTAGTAGTCGTTAATTTAGATTAAAGAAACTTCACTTTATTTTAGGCTAAATAATAAAAAGAAAGTTAGTATTAGTACTTTTAGTTCCTTTAGGTTCGACAATCCGGTCTTGCCTAAGCTATACTACTGTTTGATAGGTACACTTGCCTTTAATCGTTGTCAGAGTTAGTTTCTAGGTTCGATCTCATTCATTATAAATTCTAAAACTCTAATTTCAGTGATCAAGTTTTTGGCGCCGTTGCCGGGGAACTAAAATATTAAGAAAGCTCTATTTTTTATTACTTTAGCCATTATTTTTATTTTTTAAAATTTTATTTTTAGGTTAAATTTTGATTTTGCTAAATTTTCTTTCTTCTCCTAGCAGGTACCTCTAGTTTATGACTAGAATGAACCCGAAAGGACCATTAGTATACGACATTGAAATTGAAGCTACCGTTCGTAGGACTCGCAGAGAAATCAGGCGAGCCCTAAATTACACAGACGAAGACCAAGAAGACAGATCCAATCCTACTGAAGGGATGGACGAGAATAACCCACAACCACATGATGTGGGGGGAAACAATGCTCCACGTACTATGTTTGATTATGTTAAACTGCATTTAACAAGAGCGGAATCAAGTATTGTTAGGCCTGCTATAGCTGCTAACAATTTTGAATTAAAGCCTAACACAATACAAATGATCCAACAATTTGTTCAATTTGATGGTTTGCAGGACGAAGATCCAAACACTCATATAGCTAATTTCTTAGAGTTCTGTGATACCTTCAAAATAAATGGCGTTTCTGATGATGCCATACGTCTTCGGTTATTCCCTTTTTCATTAAGGAATAAAGCCAAACAGTGGTTAAACTCGTTACCACGAGGGTCAATCACTACATGGGAACAAATGACCGAAAGTTTTCTTTTAAAATATTTCCAACCGGCCAAAACGGCCAAATTACGGAATGATATCTCTACTATTGTGCAGATGGATTTAGAGACATTATACGACGCATGGGAGAGATACAAGGATCTCTTGAGAAGGTGTCCGCACCACGGTTTACCCTTGTGGCTACAAGTCCAAACTTTCTATAATGGTGTAAACCCCTCAACGAGACAACTAATTGATTCAGCTGCAAGTGGAACCCTGAACAACAGAACTCCTAAAGCAGCCTACGAGTTCATTGAAGAGATGTCACTAAATAACTATCAGTGGCAAGTTACAAGGACTAAACCGACAAAATCAGCTGGAGTCTACAACCTCGATGCAGTGACCACACTATCAACACAGATAAAGATGATAAATAAAAAGCTTGATAATCTGTGTTCTTCGCAGGTACACCCAGTCATACAGTGCAACTCAAGTGGAACTGTGGCGAATCCTGAGTACCCACCCTACCAACCGGACGCAGAGAGCAAATAGATGAACTATATAGGTAATAATTTCAGATCCAATAATAATCCTTATAGTAATACTTATAAACTAGGTTCGAGGAACCACCCAAATTTTTCATGGGGAGGTCAAGGAAATCAAGGAAATCAAAGACAACAACCTCCTCAAAATTTCCAAAATCAGCCATATCCACAAGAGAAAAAGCCAAACCTCAAAGAGATGCTGACAAAATTCATGACAAGCACAGAAAATCGTCTCCAGGATACCGAGAAAACACTTAAAAGTCAACAAACATCAGCTGAGGAGACCAAGAACCGAATCGGGGAACTTACTAAGTCAGTAGGGGAAGTCACTAAAGCAGTAGGACAACTTGCAAAGTTAATGTCCGAACGACCAATAGGACGTCTACCTAGTGACACGGAGATTAACCCAAAGGAACAAATTCAAGCCATCACAACTCATAATAGCACAAGGGTATACGAACCTAATCCAATACAAAAGAACGAGGTAGATGAAGGAAAAGTTGAGGCAACACAGGAAAAGCCAAAACCAGAAATCATAGAATACCAACCTCGCATACCTTATCCCGAAGCAATGAAAAGAGATGATACAGAGGAACAGTTTGGTAAGTTTCTTAAACTTTTAAAGAAATTACATATCAACTTACCTCTTCTTGAAGATCTTTTTCAGATGCCAGATTCAAGGAAATTTTTAAAACAGCTCTTGACGAACAAACGAAAATGAGATGAAGAGCCGTATGTGGAACTGAACGCAGTATGCTCAGCAATGCTACAAAATAGACTACCACGGAAGCAAAAAGATCCAGGGAGTTTTACTATTCCTTGTTTAATTGGTAGACTAAATGTTGATAATGCATTAGCTGATTTAGGGGCAAGTATAAATGTCATGCCTTATACATTGTTTAAACGACTAGGCCTAGGGAAGCCCAAACAAACTAGGATGAGTATTCAATTAACTGATAAAACTGTTAGAATTCCTAGGGGCATTATCGAAGATTTTCTTGTCCAAAATCGACAAATTTGTTTTCCCAGTAGATTTTGTTGTCTTAGACATGGATGAGGATAATTCAATCCCTTAATTTTAGGAAGACCCTTCCTAGCAACTGCCAAGACTAAAATTGATGTTGCCACAGGAGAACTCATACTTTGTGTAGGTAACGAATCAATCAGTCTTCAAGCTCTTAACTCGGCTAGGACAACAATCGGTGAAGGTAAGAAAGACAATCCATTTGATAATCAATTTGTGCAACCTTCATCGAAGGAAATACCACAAGGATACAACCCTGAGCCAAATCATAGACCCCAAGCCGACAAAACAGAATTACATAAGGAATAAAGCCTAAGGGTCGACAAACTAAAAGAGCAGGAAACACAAATCAAAGAGGAACAGGAACCGACTGAAGTAAAACCTAAGGAGCCCCCAGAAGAGCTCATAGGAACATCGAATCACTTCAAAATAGGAGACCAGGTACTGATAGACAAAGCCGATCCTCTCATCATCACATCGGACCTGAAAGTAAATGAAGAAATTACTCTTAAGGTACACAATATCTTCTCGCACGAAACAGTCGAGGTAAGTAATCCAACATTCAACACCTTTAAGATAAACACTTGTCGACTTGGACTTTGTCAAGAAAATAGAACTGTAAGCATGAGGGAAGATATTCAAACCTTTAAACCTCCCTGATTTTTTGTTAATTACGAGAAAATTCTAGCTTAAGACTATAAACGAGCGCTTCTCGGGTGGCAACCCGAGCACTAACACTATTTACTTTCAAATTTATTTTCAGTTTCTTTTCTTTCCTTCTTTCTTTTCTGAAAATTTAATTTTACACTAACACAAAAGTGCAAAATTCCAATCCACACGATCTTACACACGGCCGTGTCTGTGGCCATGTGGACCACCAAAATCCCAGTACTAATATAGCAGAGGCCGTACGAATCAAATCCCCCCTAATTTCTGACACCACGGATACAACCACTCCCCCACGGGCACCGACAAAATGGCACAGCCGTGCCCCACGACCGTGTGAAGCTACTGACTTGCACACCATAGGAAGAACACGCCCGTGCCTTGAAACCATGCCAACATACTGACTTGTGACCTACGGGCGTGGCTGGCTGAAAACGGCCATGGAGATTCAACACGCCTATACATATGGTCGTGCAAAGCGACCATGTGACTCAACATGCCCCTGGCTAACGAGCGTGGGAGAAACGAACGGAGCCTCACCACGGTCGTGCGAGGCGGCCATGTGCATCGACATGCCCTAGGTCCACGGGCGTGGAAACGTACCAGATTTGAGATCTTATTTAAACCCCACAGCCCTTCCCCTTCTCCTCATCTTCTTTCTTCCTTCTTTTTCTTTCTTTCCTTAGAAAAGGTGTCCAGACTCTTGAGCAACACCAGAACTATGCCGGAGAAGTGGAAGAAGGCAAGCATTGTCTCCCCAAAAAAGACCCTACACATAAGTTCATGCCGGCCGCTTTATCCAAAAAACAAGCCAAGGGTTTTTGAGACCAATTAGTGTTTATGTTTCTTTTCTCTTTTGCTTCAATTTCCTTCTCTTTGACAATCTTATGCTTAGTTTAGTTTAATTTATTTTAGTTTCTTAGTGTCAGGTTCGCCAGGCTACTTGGGAATCACGCCACTTCCACCATCGCCACCACCACAACAGCCCTAGGAATCACACCCACCTCACAAACCATCCAACAATAAGGACTCTTCGGTCCATTTTTCTTTTCTTTTATTTTCATTTTCCTTCTTAGTCTCATTTCTTTTTTCTTTCTTGTTTATAGTTATATATTTCGTTTATTTTAATTATGTCTTAATAAACCCTGGCTAATCCTTCACGAGCTCCACAATTTCTTCATCTAGCGCAGGATCGTCATCCAGACCGACCCCTTCAAACATACACACCACGACCTCTACCATCTTCTAGGGACACCATCCAAAATTCAGGGAGTATTCTTTCCCCATCTCTTTTGATTTATCCCGTAAATGTTATCATCTATCTTTGTACATTGAGGGCAATGTACATCTTAAGTGTGGGGGTGAATATTTATTTGAATGAAGGGCCTAACTTTCTGCATTATTCTCAAATCGGGCCAAACTTTTTTCATTATTCTCAAATCCCTGAATTTAGTCTTGTTTTTAATCAATTTTCTCATATTACTAATTAGGATGAAATTTCTGATGCTTTATGATTTTTATTGATATGTTTTACATTAAGTCATAGTTAATTGTGCATTGAATATTAAATTAGAAGAATACTAGAGAATCAAGCATGATAAGTCTATTTTTCAGAATTAAAATTTTTGCTAGGTTGTTGAGCTGAATCTGAATATTATCTTGAAGTTTTAAATTTACAAGGTTGATGTCAAAACACCCATAATTTTTGTGAGATTTTGAGCCTATTAGAGCATATATTCTTTTTCATGCTCACTTTATTGATTATGAGTGTGTCAACTATAAACTGTTATTCTAGAACTTGCCTCAATTATACATGTTGATACCACACCTATGATTTGATATACTGAGATGATAAAGGCACCTAGGATTTAACCCACTCACTCCACTAAAAAGCCTACCTCTATAATTAACCCTTAGTGAACCCCGTTGATCCTAACAACCCTTTTTATTGACTTGCCAGCTAATATTAACCCAAAACCCCTTTGTATTTGTTATCACCATTCCTTTTGACTACCCTCATATCGAGATTTGATTTGATTTGTTGCCTAGCTGTTATCTTTATTTTTAAGTAATAGATACATTCCTTATTATGTAAACTTAGTTTGTTCTTTAAAAAAAATGAAGTATATTCATTATTAGTTCTATAATTAAATGGGCTTACATGTTAAAATTCCACATCTTGAGGAAAAAGCTCGTATTATTAGTTTTCAATTGATGTAATTCTTAGGATTAGTTCAATTTTTTTAGTTAGGCAATTTGTCAGGTCAGTCTCGATTCTAACCTTCTAATTCAGCCTTTATCCACACCTTTAACCCTAGCCCCGTTACAACCCTGTTAAAGACCTTTTGATTTGTGTATCATCTTATATTACAGTGGTGGAGATTTGATTTTCAGGCAAGCCTATGGGATTAACTTTTCAGGTTCGACTTCTGAGAGCTTAATCTTGAACTTTAAACACCTCGAGTGATTTGAGTGAATCCTTAGTGAGGATGTCAATCCTTGTCGATTTTGAATCAAAGGTAATTATTTAAATAAGGGGAGACACCTACGTTTTTGTGTTAGAAATGTACGACTTTGAATGTTTGAATCTTTAGGACTCTTCGAGTTAGATCATCCATGTATAAATTATCTATGAATTATGATGAGACATTGTTGATAGGAATAATGAATCATGGAAAGTTCGTTTTAATTGTAAGATGAGAATTTTGCTTGAGGACAAGCAAAAGCTTAAGTGTGGGGGTATTTCATAAACCGTAATAGTAACATATTTTAATCCCACATTTAGTATGCTTTTGGATGATTTAAGCTTTGATTCATATAAAAAGGTGCTCATAATCCTTTCTTTTCATGTCGTATACCCAGGAAAGCACCCGAGGATGAAAAGAACATAAAACGGGCCCAAAACGGAGTAAATGGGCCATATCACGGAATCGACACGGCATGGACTTAAACCCACACGGCCGTGCCTTGTCAAGCATCTAGAACACGACCTCACCCCCGATTTATACGGCCGTGCCTCAATTAAGAAATCCGAACACAGCTCAAAGATTCGTCACACGGGCGTGTGACATGGCCGTGTCCCTGTCGTGGCAATGAATAATTTTAGTCAGGAAAGGATACTTATGGAGAAAGAATCGAATTCCAAGAGCCTATATATACCCCCTAGGTACCACCTTTGAGGGGCGTCAAGCTAGGCCAATGAGCCAAGCCGAAAAGGTTAGAGTTGTGGGAATCACTCGAAGTTAGCCAGTTGATCCATCCCAAGAAGCCGAAATTCTACTCAAGACGGCGTATTTCTCCTTCAATTCCTTCAGGGAGTTTTAGGATTTCTTATGTTTTGTTTTATCTTTTCTCTTGAGATGTTTTCTTTATTTGTTATGAACTAAACCCTTCAGATACCTAAAGGGGACGAAACCTAGATGAATCTTGTTATTGATTTCTAAATTATATGATAAATACTTAGTTTGTTCTTAATTATGTGAGCTTAATCCAAATTTGATGTGCTTAGGTGGAGGAGGAATAGACCCTGCTTAAGAGTAGATCTAGCATAATTAAGCTGAGTTGATTGCACGCCTAGAGATAGGGTGACGAGATTTTGCCAGATTAGGGTGAAACCTATGGATCTTCTTCAAAATTTCTTTCCATAGAAACCAAGGTTTCTATCTCTTCCATAACTGAACACTCATTTGCTAGATCGAGAAATTTCATAGCTTTAAGAATGTTAAAGGTTACCTGATCGTCTTGAACTCGCATGGTGAATTCACCTTTCTGCACATCAATTAACGTTCTTCTCGCGGCTAAGAAAGGTCTCCCAAAGATGATCGGCACTTCCTTGTCTACTTCAAAATCTAAGACAATGAAATTAGCAGGAAAAATAAATTTACCGACCCTTACCAAAACATCCTCGATATTTCCTTCGGGATATGCTAAAGATCAATCCGCTAGCTGAAGCATCACAGTTGTAGGTCTTACTTCACCTATCCCTAACATCTTGAAAATAGACTTAGGCATCAAGTTGATACTCGCTCCTAAGTCACACAAAGCTTTACCACAGTAAGATTCACCAATGTTATAGGGTATAATAAAGCTTCCTGGGTATTTCAATTTCGGTGGCAGTTTGTTCTGCAAGAATGCACTACACTCCTTTTTCAAGGCAACAGTCTCATACTCACTCAGTCGTTTCTTTTTGGACAGTATATCCTTCATAAACTTCACAAAATTTGACATTTGTTCTAAAGCCTCCACCAACGGAATATTGATGTGTAACTGCTTCAGAACATACAAAAACTTCTTAAATTGCACCTCATGTTTCTGCTTGTTTTGCTACAATCTTTGCTAATATGGAGGTGGAACTTTCGATTAAACTGTACAACTTTTTTAAGTAGGTAAATCTACATCCAAAGAAAATGTTAAAATATCTGAATTCATGAAGTCAGGGTTTACCTTGTCAAACTTTGCAGATTCTAATTCCTATGATGTAGGAATTTCAATAGCTGGTTGATTCTTCTCAACGGGCTTATCTTCGACATCAATCAATCCGGGTTCCAGAATTTTACCACTTCACAATGCCACTGCCTTGATATGTTCTTTACCCAAATTTCTTGGATTCTCAATATTGCTCGGAAGGTTCCTTGCGGTCTATTACGTAGCTCCATAGCTAACTAACCCATTTGGTTTTCTAAATTTTTCAGTGTTGCTGCTTGGCTTTGGATCAAAACGTCATTATTTGCCATGTACGCTTTCAACAAGTTCTCCAAACTATTTGATGCCTCAGCTTGAGGTGGTTTTGGAGCTTATTGATTAAACCCTTGAGATTGGTTAGGTCTTTCCTACAATAAGTTGTTGCCCGGTCCATTTCCTTGGTTGCTCCAAGAAAAGTTAGGATGATTATGCCATGAAGGATTGTAGAAGTTGGATTGGGGTCCTTGTCCACTCCAATTTTGATGTTGGTTCCCACATAGTACACTGACTCAGGATTTGATGGATAATTCTCAAAAGAATAACTTTCCCCATAGTACACATAGGAAACTACTTCAAACGGACCTTGTGGCTGAGCTGCAAAATTATTAGCATTATTAGTAGTAGACTGTTTTAACATAGAGAAAATAGATGATACCTGTGTAATATCCGAGATTTAGGGGTTATGCATTTGGTGCATAATTCATGAGTTAGTAGGCTTAGTGTATGATTGGATGTGTTTTAGGGGTTTTGAGAACCCTAGGAGGTAGGAGAGTGCCTTAGAAAAATAGTAGATTTTAAGTCTAAAAGGGGGAGCTAAGGGAGTTGGGCTTTAAAGGAATAAATGGTGGAGTTTAAGACACAGAAAGTGCCTTGGTAAAGTGGCATGATACGCCACTTAGGGACTTGGTAGGTGACGCCTCAAGCAAGGGAAAAGGGAGGAGGTTCGAATCTTGTTGGCAGCATAAAGTGAGGTTTTATTTTTGCATGTGACGTCAAGAGAGGGGGAAGGAGTTGGACGGCATTTAGGCTTCTTAAAGGATGAGATAAGGCTTATTTTTCTTTTAAATTTTTGGCTAAGATTAGTTGATAAATGTAGTTGTATTTTCATTTATTTTGAATGGATGATAAGAGATAAATGAGGAGATAATTAAGGGATATGATAGGAAGAATTAAGGGAAATGATAGGATAAGAGTTAAATGAGGAGAGAAAAATGGGACATGATAGGGGAGGGAGTAATGGCCGAATATAGGGCTCTTGGGGTAGCATTTTCGGCTTTGAAGCTTGATAAGGAGGGTGTGCCGAAAATTAGAGTTTTCTTTTCTCTCTAAGTGCCGTTCTTGTGCATAAGCCATTTAGTTTTCGGTTTCCCTTCTCTTTGTTTTGTGTTTGAAACTTCAAAGACCATTAAGGTCACTAGCGTTTTCTTCTTCTCTCCATGTGCTAGCTTGGCCGAATCTATCTCCTTTCCCAAACTCCTTCTTTTCCTTTTTGATAGCCGTGTATGTCATCACCATTGGAAAGGCTTGGCCAAACCCTATAGCCTCTTTCTCTCTTGTCTTTGCTTGAACTTTAAGGAAAACCCCATAGCCAAATCTTGTAGCCCTCTTTGTGTATCCTTTTCTCTTGGTTTGAAGCCTTAAAGAAACACCATAGCCGAATCCTCTAAGCATTCAACTCCCTCCACTTTGGCGTGATCTCTCTTCACCATTCAAGTGCCGAAGTCTTTCTCTTTGGGACCTTGAAGCTGATTCTCTGAGGGTGATACCATCGATCTTTTGCTCTTAGTTTTGTTTTAAAGTGTGAAGTGGTAAGTATTTTCTTCCTTAAGTAATCGGTTTTGGATTCTTTCTTTTAGGAGTGCCGAAATCAAGGGTTGGCCTTGGTTTCTAGTGGATGGTCGAATGTGTGTTAAGCTTTAATCTTGTGTTTTATTTGTAGCTCGCATAAGGGAGTCTTTTGGATTCGATTCTTCAAGGTAAGTAAGTGTAACATTCGACCAAGGGTCATTTTTATGGATTAAGTGCCTAAAGCCGTTTCTAACAATGGTCTAATAGGGATTGCGACAACTTCAGGAGCCAATGGTGATTCAGAATTTAGTTAGTAAGGTAAGGAAGGGGTGACTTTCGGTCAAAGGCTATATTTTGGGTTTAAGTGTGACCGATTTTTATTATGGTTATTTAGGGGGGCAAGTTGTCAGAAGTAGGGCAAGCATTCGGATTTGGATAAGCAAGGAGGATATCGATAGGCATAAGAAAGTTTCGGGATTTGATCGATTGTGCCAAAACAGGTGTGTAGTTATCGCACTGTCTCTTGATTGTTTATATGTGATATTATGTATATGTGATATGATGTGAATGGTAGCCGAAATAAGGGCTAAAATGGTGGATAGCCATGATGGGTAATCGATTAATCAGGTTAGTATTTTATGACATTAATTTATATATGGTATATGTATGAAATTGGGATGGCATGTGATGTATATTTGTTCCAAGTGATATGTTGTCATGATACATATATATGCATGGGGCCGGGATATGAATATTGAAGGACAGGGTGTACATTATGTACGTGGTCTGATGTTAGCCTTGTGCTACATTGGCGCTTGATGTTAGCTATGTGCTTCATCAAGGAGGGGTGTTGGCTATGTGCCACCTCCTGGCGGATGATAGCTGTGTGCATCACCGTGGATTGAGGATGATCTCGAGTCACCTCGTGGATATTGACATGTGGGGTCACTTAGGTGATCGGTGGCTTAGCCACAGCCTTGGGCAGCAAGTCTGCCAAGGTAAGATATGTGGGATCACTTAGTTGATCGGTGGATTAGCCACGGCCTTGGGCAGCAGGTCTGCCAAGGTAGGTGTAATGGATGGACACTAGGTTGGGTTGGGCTTCATGTTGCATATTTATGTATGTGGACTGTGTGGATATGGGCCAAGCCCATATGTGGAGACATGTGAAATAACTATACACTGAGTCTGTTTGACTCACCCAATTTTTAACCAACATCGCAGGTGATGCATGACGCTTGGACCGGGTTGGAGTGGATATGAGGTGGCCCATGCAAAAGAAGTTTCTACTTATTTTAATAAAGTTTATCTTTTCAGTATTTCAAGTATTTGTTTATTGTAATAAGGCCACTTTAAGTATTTGAGGTTTATTATTATGTTTTAAGTTGGATTGTCGATTATAATATTATCTGAAAATGTTTTAATTTTTAGCAACTTATATTTTAAAATATATGATAAAGTTTTAACCGAAGAATTTGTAACAACGTATTTTATTTCGGAATTTTAAATACCCAATGTTTTATTAAAGACAATAAATTTTTATGTTTTCACTCTAAGTCAAAATATTTTTCAAACGTTTTCCGCAGTGGCATTCTAAATTCGGCCGTGGCTCGTGGGCCGGGTTTGGGGTGTTACAACCTGAGTTGATAATGAAGTGAGGGCATCAACTTCATGAACTCTGGCTACACGTCTTTCTGAAGCTGTTTGATTTGTTGGCCATTGATAGTTATTACTTGCGATCCTCTCGATGATCTCATAAGCCTCATTATAAGACTTAGACAAAATTGCACCATTCGCGGAAGTATCTACCATCTTAGACAAAATTGCACCATTCGCGGAAGCATCTACCATCAATCTTGTATGTGCATTGAGACCATTATAGAATGTCTCCAACTGGATACAATAAGGAATCCCATGATGAGGACACTTACGAAGTAACTCCTTGAATCATTCCCAAGCCTCATACAAAGACTCATCGTCCAATTGTTGGAAAGTTGTGATCTCGTTCCTCTACTTAAGAGTTTTTGCTAGGTGGGAAATACTTAACCAAAAATATCTCTTCTAATTCTTGCCATGTAGATATGGAACTTGGTGGCAACGAATTGAGCCATGCTCGTGCTCGATCTTGCAACGAGTATGGAAACAACTTTAACCTCAGTGCGTCTTCAATCACACCAACTATCTTGAATGAATCACTCACCTCCATAAAAAATCGAAGGTGGAGATGTGGATCTTCAGTGGGCATACCACTAAATTCGCCCACTGTTTGTAGCATTTGAAACATCACTAGTTTCAACTCAAATTGGGTTGCCTCAATATCTGGCCTTCTAATTCTTGGATTTAACTCACTGAAAAGTGGCACAGCAAATTGTTTGATGCATTGATCCCTATCATCGGCAATGAGGATGGGATTTCGTACATGATCGGCTTCATTACCTTGGTCTTGATTTTGATTTCCAAGGTCCATCTCAACTTTTTTTTGAGCTGTTCGTTCACGTCTTTTTTGTCTAAAAGTTCGCTCAATTTTAGGGTCTACAGAGAGTAAATCGATAATCCAATATATGCTCATAAACACCTAAAAAGAAAATCACAAAAATTAAAAAGAATAAGTGAGTAATGTTATAAACAAATCAAATTGAAAATAAATAATTTCACGAAAAAAATGACTATGGTAACAGTTGACAATCCCCGGCAAACGGCGCCAAAAACTTGTAACGCGTAGGTTTGTGCAAGTGTACACAGTCGTTATCAAGTAATAAGTAAGTATCGAGTTATCATCTCCACAGGGATTGTATTTGTGCTAAGTCACTTAATTTGTAAAATTATATTAACAATTTGGTAAATAAAAACGCAATATAGTTGAGAAGTGGTGATTAAAATCTATTAAACTAAATGCAATGATCCCTAATGCAAACTATCCTAAGTATGCAAACTATATGAATGAAATAGATTTTAGTAAAATTAAACACAATTTGCAACAATTATAACATAAATAAACTAGGACAATTACTTTAATTAAACTCAATTTATTATCAACATGCTTAATAACATTTGGAAAAACATTCCATGGCAACTCGATCTTTCATGAGTTTGGAAACCACATTAGGTCCTTTCAGAATCCTTTACTTAGTAAATATGCATTTTACTGATCCTTATTTACTAAGAGTTTCTTAGCATTCGTGTGAGGTAACAGGGACGTGTTAGGTTTGAAACAGTTTAATCACTCAAATCTAAAAACTATGCAGATAACAGAGCTTGGTTAGAGTTGTTATACAACTTACAATTTAATCAGGTTAGGATCTAAATTGAGCATGCACATTTCAATTATGTGTCCATTAGCCGTCGCCTGGTCAGGATCACTCAGCTAATTCAGGTTCATTTCAATCACGTATGAACAAAATACAGACTTGATTTTAATTGAAAACATGATCGATTGAGGCACAAACATTATAAGCATGAATCAAATAAATGTTATTTAATCAAAGCAATCATCCTAGCTTAAATAAAATTAAGCTAACATTATTGTAAACAAGAACAAAGAACACATAGCAAACATTTTTAGATTAAATTAAAGAAAAGAAAGATTAAACCCACTTCAGAGTGGCTGTCACCCAAGATTCTGAATGACGAGGCTCCTTCGTTCCTTTGCTTTGCTCCTTTGCTGATGGCTCTCCAAGGTGACTGACTAAGGGTTCTTTAAGAGGCTTAATTGCTAAAATCTATATGAAGAGATGATGCTAGGCATGGGAATGGAAAAGCCTAAGAGAATTTGGAGAGAAGAGAGAATGATGAATGATAAGAATGAATGAGGAATGATTGAGGGATGATGAATGAGGGAATGAGAGGGTCTTATTTATAGGTGAGGAGAGGAGGATAGTTTGCTAAAAATAGTGGATGTTAACCTCTTCAAATCTCCTCAAATGGTGGCCGGCCATGCTTAGTGGCTTTTGACTTGATTTTTGCTTGATTTTTAAGCAATTTTGAATGCCACACAACTCAGGACTAAGACTCAGTCAATCGTAAATCTTCGGGCAAATCTCTAATTTCTTCAACACTGTAAGGACCTTGTTTAATTAAACCAAAGAAATGGTTTACATGGATAGCCATGTGTAGCTGAATATTGGGTTGACTTGGTCTCCAATTTGGACGGTTTTGTAATCCAGCAAAATTATTAGACATGTCCAGAATAAATCAACAAGTTAGAGGACCAAGGAATAAAATTTATCCAATTTAATTAATTAATTAAAACCCAAATTATTAATGAAATATTTTAAAATGAATTATGAAATATAATTTTATATTTTATTATTTAATTTAATCATGCATGGCCCACTTTATGTCTTAAAAAATATAATATATTCAAATTAATAAAAAAATAAGCCATTTATTACATGTAAACTATATAATAAAGCATAAAATCACTTTTTAATAATTTTCATGTCCTAGTTTCATATTTTCACATATTTCATTAATTTATTAAACAATTACTTAGATTTAACAACGGATTTAAGTAAAAAAAAAAAGATAAATTACATAGGAAAAATCCTATATATTTTTCCGTTTACAACATGTCATTTGTATCCTACGAGTTCCTAAGGTACAAACGGGTGTCGGTAGCCGTACATCGGTGGATATGCAACCGCGTATACATATAGAAAATTTACAATTCATGCATATTTCAAAATAAAACATACATTCACAATTTAATCACACGAACTTACCTCGACGAGTTTACGTAGATACGAAGGTGATTAATCTGAGACTTTCTCTTTGCCCCAATCTAAGGCCGCACGAGGTCTATCTTGATCTATATGGATAAATTTAACTCAATTCAATATATTTTTCATTAAATTTAACCCAAAAATATATTTTGAATTATCATCTTGCCCCTCTACTTTTAATTCTTTACAATTTAGTCCCTAGCTCATAAAAATGGAAATTTTTGAAATTTCACTACAACCCACTATGGCTGAATATCAACTAGGTCCCTAGCATGCCCTATATTTTATTTATTTCACAATTTCACCCTGTATAATTTTCTATTTTTCAATTTAGTCCCTATTTGACAATTTCACCAAAAATTCCTTTACAAAAGTTGTTTATCTAACATCAACTCTAACATCAAACATCAAAAATCATGAATATTCAACAATGGTAAAACCCTAATATTTTAACAGTTTCACAAATTAGTCCCTAGGCTAGCTAGATTAAGCTACAACGATCCCGAAAACATAGAAATATATAAAAACGGGACAAAAATCATACCAATTTAGCAAAGATGAAGGTGGCCAAATCCCTAGCTTAGAAGAAAAAGTTTCGATGGTGTTTTGATGAAATGAAGAAGATGAAAGCATTTTACCTATTTTTAATTATCATTTAATTACAAATTTACTTAATTAACCTTTAAAAACTTTAAAAATTACACAAAATGCCAGGCCATCATATTCCACTATCAACTTAAATAGTCTAATTACCATATTAGGACTTTCAATAAAAGTTCTATAGCTATTTAATACCTTTAGCTATTAGAACTCAACTTTTGCACTTTACGTAATTTAGTCCTTTTTATCAAATTAAACATGTAAACGGTAAAATTTCTTAACGAAAATTTTATGCGGTACTACATCATGCTATAGGCAATAAAATAATAATAAAATAAATTTTTTGACTTTGGATTTTTGGTCCCAAAACCACTATTCTGATTTCACTAAAAATGTGCTGTTACAACTCCCCCCTAAGATTTTCGTCCCCGAAAATCTTACCAGAAAAGAAGTTTAGATATTGGTTTCTCATAGCTTCCTCGGGTTCCCAGGTGGCTTCTTCTATTTCATGTCGTTGCCAAAGAACATTTACTAAAGCTATGTTCTTGTTTCTCAGTTGTTTCACCTCTCGTGCTAGAATTCTGATCGGTTCCTCACTATACGACATATCAGGCTGAATACCGACATCCGTCGGGGAGATAACATGTGAAGGGTTATATCGATACCGTGCAACATAGACACGTGAAAGACATTATGAACCTTTTATAACATCTGAAGGTAAAGCTAATTGATCGCAACAGGCCGATTCTTTCAGTAATCTCATACGGCATGATCAATCGTGGACTTAGCTTTCCTTTGCAACCGAATCGAAGAACTTTCTTCCAAGGTGATACTTTCAAGAATACTCTGTCACCGACTTGGAACTCTATGTCTTTACATTTAAGATCCGCATATGATTACTAACGATCTAGAGCTGCTCTCAAATTATTTTGGATCACTTTTACTGATCTTCGGTCTCGCGAATCAAATCAACCCTGTGTATCTTTTTCTCACTGAGTTCGGTCCAGTATAATGGAGTTCTACGACCATCCAAAGCCTCATACAGTACCATCTTTATACTTGATTGAAAATTGTTGTTGTACGCGAATTCAACCAACAGTAAATATTTCTCCCATTTGCCTTAAAACACTAATACATAGTAACGAAGCATATCTTCAAGAATCTGAATTACTCGTTCAGACTGACCATTGATTTGAGGATGAAATGCAGTGCTAAAATGCAACCGTGTACCAAGAGCTTCTTGTAACTTTCTCCAAAATCGTGATGTGAACCGCAGATCTTTATCTAAAATAATAGAGACTGGCACTTCGTGCAATCTGACAATCTTAGAAACATATAACTCAGCTAATCTTGTAACACCCCTTACCCGTATCCAACGCCGGAACCGGGTATGAGGCATTACCGGACTTATCTCGCTTGAACATACAACTTTAGGCTATCAATGTAACACCCCAAACCCGGTCAAAATGCTACGACCGAATCTGGCATTTCACAGGGAAGAAAATGTTTTTGAAAATAGAGTTGACATCTTGAGTTGGAAATGAATTGTTGATTTTATAAAACAGGGTTCGTATTGAGAGAGCAGTTGAAAATGATTTTGAGTCTTAGTCTAAACATTGAGTTCCTTGTTGTAAATACCTGATTATTAATTACCCAATTGCAAAATTTTGGAAATCCCGAAGTTCTTTACATTTTGAAAATCGTCCGATTCGTAATTTGTTAGGCATGCCTCAACGCTCAAAGCAAAATTTAAGAAAATCAACAAAATAAATAAATCCAAGTTAAAAATTTGGATGGCCTTATTACATTACCAAAACCTAACTCAAAGCAAAGCAAATCCGAAATAATTATTTTTAAAATAAACCAAAATATCATGCATGGCCACCTCGAGTCCACCCCGGCTCCATATCCACAATCTAAGGATTACCTGCAAAAAATAAGCAGAAGGGGTGAGTCACCGAGACTCAGTGTGTAAATCCCCATCCACAAGAATTTAGTCTCACACACAAATTCATATGCAACTATGTATGCCATGCAACCCAACCAACCTAGATGTCCATCCGCATCTCCTGTGTCTACCCAAATTTGTGGCACCTAGCCACTGGTGGTACCTAACCACTAGTGGTTCCAAACCACCACTGGTGACAAAAGTCACAAATAATCATATGTGGGGCCAACCCACTTGTGGTACCTAACCACTGGTGACAGTCCTTGATATCAATATGTGGCGCCAATGTAACAGACCAATTTTGACCCTAATCGGAACGGTGGTTTCGGGACCACGAATCCGAGCTTGAGGGATATTATAATATTATGTTTCGTGGTTGTTATGTGTGATTTAGTGAGTGCAAAAATTTCGTAGAAAATTTTAGCTATCTAAGTGTCTAATTTGCTAAGAAGGCTTAAATTGCAAGAAGGATTAATGTAGTGGGCATTAATGAAAAGGGAGCTAAATGAATTGTCCATAAAACATGGGAATTTGCATGTCAAATTTCCCACATTTGAACAAGGTGGACGGCAAGCATGCATAGATGCTCTCTTTTTTTTATTTTTGTATGATATTTAGGCATTATTAAATTGAAGCATGCTATGAATATATGCTTTTTAATTATACATATATTGATTTTAGTAATATTGTAAGGAAAAGCATGCCATATTTTTTTTTATGCTAAAATGATAAAAACAAAAGGAAAATAATTTCCCTTCACTCATCCTCTCTTACCCGATTCCTACTTTGAAGAGAAGGGAAGAGTTTCATCCCCCTATTCGGCCTTGCATGCACTAGGATAGGTAAGAGCTTGATCTTGATTTTGAAAACTCACCTTGATATGGCTTAAATTCTTAATCTTTTCTTTTGAAACAAGCAAAAAGACTTTGTTAATATGGGTAGGCTTGATGAAATTCGGCCATGGGTGAGGAATGGTGGTTTGGGTTGTCAATAAACTTTGATAATATGAGAGGGAGAAGAAGCTTGAGTTTGTAAGAAAATGGTTTAAATTTAGGCATGGGGATGCCCTTATATTCGGCCGAATGTGAGACCACCTATTTTGAATCCTTTTCCCTTTGTGTTAATGTTCGGCTATACTTATATTGTATAGTGATTAGACATGGATGAATGGTTTTGCATGGTTGTGTTGGTAGCCTTACATACTATCGAGTTCTTGTGCAAAAATTTGAGAGTTAAGCTCTCCTTAGATTCGGCCATGACTTAGTTCTAAGGCCTTTTTCATATGTGATGAAAGCATGGTGGCTATGGTTGGTTACATTGTTTGATAGATAGTAAAAGAAAAGAAATGGTGGATACCTTAGCTTGATTTAATAAGTCTTATGAAGTAGTAATTGTTTGCTTAGGATGCTAATAGAAAAAAAAATCATGTTAAATTTTGGGTTTAGACAAGCTAATATTCGGCTGGAATTAGGATGAATAAGTTGTGGTTATCTAGCTTGTTTCTTGGTCGTATGTTGAAAAATTGCATGGGTACTTTAAATTGGCATATTCGGCCATAGGAGAGCATGAAATTGAGTTATTGAATTTGGGTACATAGGCACACTTTTATCAAGTTAATATATGGCCATGGACAGCAAGATAAGTTTTAAATTAAAGCACGTTGATGAGTTCATTATCAAAGTGTTCCCAAATATTTTGAATGCACTTGAACAAAGTAGTGCATGAATGCCGAATGCAAATGTTTATGTCTTGCAATTTATTTATTTTATAATTTTGCTTTCGAATTGAATGGAAGTGTGGTTTAAATGGGTTTAATTGAACCAATTTAGATCAAGATCAAAAGGAGAAGAAGTTGGAGCGAGGAAAAGCTAAACTAAACGAATAGTTGGAGATTTTAAATCTATTTACTTTTAAGGTAAGTCCTTTAGTTAAATCATGTCAAAGAGTTAATTATGGTTATCTTGACTATTAAAAGTTTATGAATGCTAATGTCTAATTACATCTTGGCCGAATGTATATTGACATATTGGTTGATGATTCAAGTTGAGAATGTGATGGAAATTATTTTGGCTAATGCAAGGTGAATAAGTAAGTTTTTGAGCTGCCTTATATCTAAAGATTCCTTACATATCTAGTGAATGATATAAATTGTATAAGCTGGGTATAAAACCATGTGCTGGTCGATTGTGATAGTGATGGATTTGATCGATTTCAAATTTATTAAATGCAATGGTAATAAAGGTATATGATTCGATATGTATAGTGAAAATGTGAAAAGCATGTAAAGACATTTTGACATTCGGGCTTTTATGCCTAGCAGGCCTTGTGCCGGTGTTATCTATCGGGCTTTTATGCCTAGCAGGCCTTGTGCCGGTGTTATCTATCGGGCTTTTATGCCTAGCAGGCCTTGCGCCGGTGTTACTTTTCAGGCTTTTACGCCTAGCAGGCTTGTTGCCGGTGATGTAATTTACTAAAGAGGAATGAAATCCTGGTCAAGAATATGGTTCGGGTAAGTATGTGAGGTTTGTTATGTTAAATATTACTTGTGCCAAAGTGACATCGATGAAGGTAATTTGACGGAAGTCGAGCTTAGAAAATGCTGTTATGTGACAATCGATTTGCATGTATAACTGCTAAGGAAGTAGGCTATCGAATTATTAATATTTGACCTTGTGTAAACTAGTTGCTTAGTTGTTTATGTAGAATGCCACATATGTATTGTTGTATTTTCGTAAATAATTAAATGTTTTAATTTCTATGAGTTGGGACTTACTAAGCTAGTAAGCTTAATCGTGTGAGATGTTTCCTTTGTTTTATAGATTAGGAGCAAGCCACAAGCTCACCGGGATCGTTGGAAAGTCGCTCACACTATCAACCTACATTTTTGGGTACTCCTTCATTTTGGGTTGGTTTTAAACGAAGGCATGTATAGGGTAGGCTTGGACTTGTTTGAGGAAGTATCACGGTTCATATGTAAACCCTAAAGGAATGGCCATGTGAATATGGCTAAATTTCTAGTTAAGTACGTTGTTGTATTGTTGATGTGTATGTTGGTTCTTGATGGCAAGGTTTATGCTTTCTAATCAAAGTTAAATCACTTTGTTAAGGAAATGTTTATATACGGAATGAATCCTTGAATTAGGAATGTAGGTAGGTTTGGTTAGAAGCTAGTCTTTCATAAATTGCGACAAAACAACTGGTAGTAACAACAGCGATGCGAGTTAGAAAAATCACCAAAAATAGGATATATTGAATTTGGAGATGAGTGAATTATGAAATTGAACCTGATTGCGTCTATTTTTATATGGAAGAAATAGAGTAAGCAAAAGATTTTTATATTATGAGATAATTCAGTTTTAGTGAGACCTACTCTGAATGCACTCGCGAGTCACTGTTCTGTTTTGGAAAAATTGTCAAAAATTGTACAAAAATAATTAGGAAGCATGGGTTATACGTGTAAAACCCTTATTGAGTCTATTTTTCATTGGTATAAACTAGAACAGTATATGAAAATTGTGCAATGAGATAACTGCAGTTTTATAGGGACAGGTCAGAACTGTCCAGCAGTGTAATAAGGGTAACTTTGATGAATAAACTGTACTAATTGGCCACATGAAAAATTCTAGAAAAATTATGGTGAATAGATATATGAGTCTACTTTCAAGGAAAATTTACGGATCTGAATTTCGAAATTTGTAACTCGAGTTATAGCCGAATTAGTCGGCACAACGCAGTTTGACAGCTTTAAGATTTTCATGTTCTGAACTAGTAGTCAAGTCTAGTAATGCCTCTTGCTCAACTCCGGCGACGGTACCGGGTACGGGGTGTTACATTTGATTGGTATCAGAGCTTACGATTTAGTCGATTCTAGGACTACCGTGGCGCGTGTGAGTCTAGCTATACATGCCTGTGGTTATATGTTGATAGTGTGGTGACTTCTGACAGCCTGAATTTTGTTTTGTATAGTAAATGGACTCTGAACCAGAAAGAGCTGTGGCTGATGATGTGGAGAGCGTGGCGCCTGACCGTACCCACGGATCAGCGCCGATAGACTCTCGACCTGTTTCGGGTAGCCACGAAGGAGAAACAAAGCAAGCCTTTTATCGGATGATGAATGATTGGTTTGCCCAATTTATCCAGAATAACCCGAATATACCCCAACCTCCACCCCCGAATAATCCAACTCCGGATCCTCTAGCTCCCCCAGTGATAGATCCAATGAGATCTAGTAGGCCCCCAGTTGACAAAATTCGAAAATATGGGGCCGAAGAATTTAAAGCCAATGACGATGATGATGCTGAGAGAGCCGAAATGTGGCTTGATAACACTATTCGGGTACTTGGTGAGCTGTCTTGTACTCCGGATGAATGCTTGAAGTGCACTATATCCTTACTACGGGACACTGCATATCACTGGTGGAATACACTAGTATCAGTGGTTCCGAAAGAAAAAGTGACATGGGATTTCTTCCAAACTGAATTCCGCAAGAAGTATATTAGCCAAAGATTTATTGATCAAAAGCGAAAAGAGTTCCTTGAGCTGAAACAAGGACGAATGACTGTAACGGAGTATGAAAGAAAATTTGTTAGGCTCAGCCGTTATGCTAGAGAATGTGTCTCTACTGAAGCCATTATGTGTAAAAGGTTCGAAGACGGTCTAAATGAAGATATAAAGAAGTTTGTTGGCGTTCTTGAAATCCAAGAATTTGTAACTTTAGTTGAGAGAGCTTGCAAAGCTGAAGAGCTCGGGAAGGAGAAAAGAAAGGCCGATACCGAAGCCAGAGATATCCGGAAGAGGTCTTCGGGCAAAGTCTTCCATCCCACGAGCAAGAAGCCCAGAGATGACTACAGCCGACAGAGAACTACTACAGATCCGCCTAGACGGGATCGACCTCCTATGAGCTCCCGAGCTACCTCGATAGCCAGTGTTGGTAACATTCCACAAACTAGAGTTGAATGCAAGCACTGTGGAAAATGGCACTCAGGGAGTTGTAGATTCCATGATCGGACTTGCTATAAGTGTGGATCGTCAGGTCATTTTATCAGAGAGTGTCCGAAATTAGCTGAGCAGAATGCAGTTCAGAACACTACACCGAGCAACGTGCCAATGCGAGGTAGACCACCCAGACATTCAGGCAATGTAGGTGGTAGTCAGAAAGGAACGACGAACGCTACAGGTCGATCCGAGGCTAGAGCTCCGGCTAGAGCGTATGCTGCGCGAGCTAGAGAGGATGCTTCCTCCCCCGACGTCATTACCGGTACTTTCACTCTTTTTGATACTACTGTGATTGCATTAATTGATCCTGGTTCGACTCATTCTTATGTTTGTGAAACTTTAAAATTTAGTAAGACTCTACTAGTTGAGTCTACCGAGTTCGTAATTCGTGTGTCCAACCCTTTGGGTAGATGTGTGCTTGTAAATAAAGTGTGTAGAGGTTGCCCGTTGATGGTACGAGATTATTGCTTTCCAGCTGACTTAATGTTGCTGCCCTTCGATGAATTTGATATAATCTTGGGTATGGATTGGTTAACTTCACATGAGGCAGTGGTGGATTGCAAAAGAAAGCTTATTAAATTGAAATGCCGAAACGGTGAGACAATCAGAATAAAATCTGGTGATGTAAATGAGTTGCCTACAGTGATATCCTCAATGATGGCCCAAAAGTATGTGAGAAAGGGGTGTGAGGCCTATCTGGCTTATGTACTGGATAATAAACTGTCCGAGAAACTAATGGAATCGGTACCAGTTGTATGTGAATACACCGATGTGTTTCCTGAAGAACTACCGGGCTTACCCCCAGTACGAGAGGTTGAGTTCGGCATTGAATTAGTGCCGGGTGCGACCCCAATTTCGATAGCTCCGTACCGAATGGCGCCTACTGAATTGAAAGAATTGAAAGCGCAGTTGCAAGAATTGACAGAGAGGGGTTTCGCACGACCGAGTTTTTCTCCGTGGGGAGCACCAGTCTTATTTGTGAAAAAGAAAGACGGGACAATGCGAATGTGTATTGACTACCGGCAACTAAATAAGGTGACCATAAAGAATAAATACCCGTTACCTCGGATCGATGATTTATTTGATCAGTTAAAGGGGGCTTCAGTGTTTTCGAAAATAGATTTGAGATCGGGCTATTATCAATTACGAGTCAGAGATTCCGATGTGCCAAAGACGGCATTTCGAACGAGGTACGGGCACTATGAGTTTTTGGTTATGCCTTTTGGGCTTACCAATGCACCTGCCATTTTTATGGATCTCATGAACCGGGTCTTCCGACGGTTTTTGGATCGGTTTGTAGTAGTGTTTATCGATGATATATTGGTCTACTCCAAAAGTGAAGCGGAACACGTTGAGCACTTGAGAGTAGTACTACAAACCTTGAGAGATCATCGTTTATATGCAAAATTCAGTAAGTGTGAGTTTTGGTTGAACGAAGTCAGCTTCTTGGGACATGTGGTTTCGGTGTCAGGAATTCGGGTGGATCCAAACAAAATAGCAGCCATACTCGAGTGGAAACCACCAAAGAATGTTTCTGAGATCCGAAGTTTCCTAGGCCTCGCGGGATATTATAGACGATTTGAAAAGGTTTTTCCGTGATAGCTGCACCTTTGACGAGGCTACTACAGAAGGATGTCAAATATGAATGGTCAGAAAAATGCCAGAAGAGTTTCGAGCAGTTGAAAGCCCTTTTAACCGAGGCTCCAGTGTTGACTCAGCCTGAATCGGGTAAAGAATTCATTATTTTTAGTGATGCATCTTTAAGTGGGTTGGGTTGTGTTCTAATGCAAGAAGGCAAGGTGATAGCCTACGCTTCAAGACAATTGAAGCCACATGAAAAAAATTATCCAACTCACGATTTGGAGTTAGCAGCCATTGTGTTTGCATTAAAAATTTGGCGTCACTATTTATTCGGCGAAAAATGTCATGTTTATTCAGATCACAAAAGTCTGAAATATTTAATGACTCAGAAAGATCTAAATTTGAGACAACGCCGATGGTTAGAATTGCTGAAAGACTACGAATTAGTGATTGACTACCATCCGGGGAAGGCTAATGTGGTGGCGGATGCGTTGAGTCGAAAATCATTATTTGCTCTGCGTGCATTAAACACACGGATGACGATGTCTGAGGATGGTTCGATCATAGCCGAGCTACAAACAAGACCGATGTTTATTCAGCAAATTTGCGAGGCACAGAAAGTTGACGAAAAGTTAGTAGCTATTCGGGTTCAGTGTGAGGGCGCTACAGAATCAGACTTCCAGATAGATGCAAATGGCTGTTTGAAGTATAAAAATCGATTGTGTGTTCCAACAAACTCAGATTTGATACAGATGATTCTGAGTGAGGCCCATAATGGCCGAATGTCGATACACCCGGGTAGCACAAAAATGTATAACGATTTGAAGCAATTTTATTGGTGGCCCGGCATGAAACGGGACATATCTGAGTTTGTCTCCAAATGCTTAATCTGTCAACAAGTGAAAGCTGAGCACCAGGTACCTTCCGGATTACTTCAGCCGATTATGATACCCGAATGGAAATGGGATAGAATTACTATGGATTTTGTATCCGGTCTTCCTATGACACCGAGTAAGAAAGATGTCGTTTGGGTTATCGTTGATAGATTGACTAAATCAGCACATTTTGTGCCGGTACGTACCGACTATTCACTTGACAAGCTCGCCGAATTGTATGTGGCGCAGATTGTAAGATTGCACGGTGTACCGAGTTCCATTGTTTCAGATAGAGACCCAAGATTTACCTCGCGATTCTGGAAGAAGTTGCAAGAGGCATTAGGTACTAAACTACATTTTAGTACAGCCTTTCATCCGCAAACAGACGGTCAGTCTGAGCGAACTATTTTGACACTTGAGGACATGTTGAGGTGTTGCGTTCTCGAGTTCGAAGGTACGTGGGAACGATACCTACCCCTGATTGAGTTTGCTTACAATAATAGCTTTCAATCTAGCATAAAAATGGCACCTTATGAAGCCTTATATGGTCGAAAATGTCGCACACCATTGTATTGGACTGAGCTCGGTGAGAACAAGATATACGGGGTTGATTGGATTAAAGAAACAGAACAGAAGGTGGTCGTTATTCGGAGTAATTTGAAAGCTGCTTCGGATCGTCAAAAGTCCTATGCCGATTTAAAACGTAAGGACATTGAATTTCAGGTCGGAGATCGGGTGTTCTTAAAAGTTTCTCCGTGGAAGAAAATACTCCGATTCGGTCAGAAAGGCAAGTTGAGCCCGAGATTTATCGGACCGTACGAAGTTATTGAACGTATTGGACCGGTTGCTTATAGATTAAGATTGCCCTCCGAGTTAGAAAAGATACACAATGTATTTCATGTTTCGATGCTTCACAAATACAGATCGGATCCGTCCCATGTGATCACCCCGTCAGAGATTGAAATTCGATCTGACTTGACCTATGATGAGGAACCGATCCGTATCTTGGCTCGGGAGACCAAAGAGTTAAGAAATAAAAGAATTCCATTAGTAAAGATTCTATGGAATCGTCACGGAGCTGAAGAGGCTACGTGGGAGCCTGAAGAGTCAATGAAGCAACAATATCCGAACCTTTTTAACGGTAAGATTTTCGGGGACGAAAATCCTTAAAGGGGGGGAGTTGTAACAGACCAATTTTGACCCTAATCGGAACGGTGGTTTCGGGACCACGAATCCGAGCTTGAGGGATATTATAATATTATGTTTCGTGGTTGTTATGTGTGATTTAGTGAGTGCAAAAATTTCGTAGAAAATTTTAGCTATCTAAGTGTCTAATTTGCTAAGAAGGCTTAAATTGCAAGAAGGATTAATGTAGTGGGCATTAATGAAAAGGGAGCTAAATGAATTGTCCATAAAACATGGGAATTTGCATGTCAAATTTCCCACATTTGAACAAGGTGGACGGCAAGCATGCATAGATGCTCTCTTTTTTTTATTTTTGTATGATATTTAGGCATTATTAAATTGAAGCATGCTATGAATATATGCTTTTTAATTATACATATATTGATTTTAGTAATATTGTAAGGAAAAGCATGCCATATTTTTTTTATGCTAAAATGATAAAAACAAAAGGAAAATAATTTCCCTTCACTCATCCTCTCTTACCCGATTCCTACTTTGAAGAGAAGGGAAGAGTTTCATCCCCCTATTCGGCCTTGCATGCACTAGGATAGGTAAGAGCTTGATCTTGATTTTGAAAACTCACCTTGATATGGCTTAAATTCTTAATCTTTTCTTTTGAAACAAGCAAAAAGACTTTGTTAATATGGGTAGGCTTGATGAAATTCGGCCATGGGTGAGGAATGGTGGTTTGGGTTGTCAATAAACTTTGATAATATGAGAGGGAGAAGAAGCTTGAGTTTGTAAGAAAATGGTTTAAATTTAGGCATGGGGATGCCCTTATATTCGGCCGAATGTGAGACCACCTATTTTGAATCCTTTTCCCTTTGTGTTAATGTTCGGCTATACTTATATTGTATAGTGATTAGACATGGATGAATGGTTTTGCATGGTTGTGTTGGTAGCCTTACATACTATCGAGTTCTTGTGCAAAAATTTGAGAGTTAAGCTCTCCTTAGATTCGGCCATGACTTAGTTCTAAGGCCTTTTTCATATGTGATGAAAGCATGGTGGCTATGGTTGGTTACATTGTTTGATAGATAGTAAAAGAAAAGAAATGGTGGATACCTTAGCTTGATTTAATAAGTCTTATGAAGTAGTAATTGTTTGCTTAGGATGCTAATAGAAAAAAAAATCATGTTAAATTTTGGGTTTAGACAAGCTAATATTCGGCTGGAATTAGGATGAATAAGTTGTGGTTATCTAGCTTGTTTCTTGGTCGTATGTTGAAAAATTGCATGGGTACTTTAAATTGGCATATTCGGCCATAGGAGAGCATGAAATTGAGTTATTGAATTTGGGTACATAGGCACACTTTTATCAAGTTAATATATGGCCATGGACAGCAAGATAAGTTTTAAATTAAAGCACGTTGATGAGTTCATTATCAAAGTGTTCCCAAATATTTTGAATGCACTTGAACAAAGTAGTGCATGAATGCCGAATGCAAATGTTTATGTCTTGCAATTTATTTATTTTATAATTTTGCTTTCGAATTGAATGGAAGTGTGGTTTAAATGGGTTTAATTGAACCAATTTAGATCAAGATCAAAAGGAGAAGAAGTTGGAGCGAGGAAAAGCTAAACTAAACGAATAGTTGGAGATTTTAAATCTATTTACTTTTAAGGTAAGTCCTTTAGTTAAATCATGTCAAAGAGTTAATTATGGTTATCTTGACTATTAAAAGTTTATGAATGCTAATGTCTAATTACATCTTGGCCGAATGTATATTGACATATTGGTTGATGATTCAAGTTGAGAATGTGATGGAAATTATTTTGGCTAATGCAAGGTGAATAAGTAAGTTTTTGAGCTGCCTTATATCTAAAGATTCCTTACATATCTAGTGAATGATATAAATTGTATAAGCTGGGTATAAAACCATGTGCTGGTCGATTGTGATAGTGATGGATTTGATCGATTTCAAATTTATTAAATGCAATGGTAATAAAGGTATATGATTCGATATGTATAGTGAAAATGTGAAAAGCATGTAAAGACATTTTGACATTCGGGCTTTTATGCCTAGCAGGCCTTGTGCCGGTGTTATCTATCGGGCTTTTATGCCTAGCAGGCCTTGTGCCGGTGTTATCTATCGGGCTTTTATGCCTAGCAGGCCTTGCGCCGGTGTTACTTTTCAGGCTTTTACGCCTAGCAGGCTTGTTGCCGGTGATGTAATTTACTAAAGAGGAATGAAATCCTGGTCAAGAATATGGTTCGGGTAAGTATGTGAGGTTTGTTATGTTAAATATTACTTGTGCCAAAGTGACATCGATGAAGGTAATTTGACGGAAGTCGAGCTTAGAAAATGCTGTTATGTGACAATCGATTTGCATGTATAACTGCTAAGGAAGTAGGCTATCGAATTATTAATATTTGACCTTGTGTAAACTAGTTACTTAGTTGTTTATGTAGAATGCCACATATGTATTGTTGTATTTTCGTAAATAATTAAATGTTTTAATTTCTATGAGTTGGGACTTACTAAGCTAGTAAGCTTAATCGTGTGAGATGTTTCCTTTGTTTTATAGATTAGGAGCAAGCCACAAGCTCACCGGGATCGTTGGAAAGTCGCTCACACTATCAACCTACATTTTTGGGGTACTCCTTCATTTTGGGTTGGTTTTAAACGAAGGCATGTATAGGGTAGGCTTGGACTTGTTTGAGGAAGTATCACGGTTCATATGTAAACCCTAAAGGAATGGCCATGCGAATATGGCTAAATTTCTAGTTAAGTACGTTGTTGTATTGTTGATGTGTATGTTGGTTCTTGATGGCAAGGTTTATGCTTTCTAATCAAAGTTAAATCACTTTGTTAAGGAAATGTTTATATACGGAATGAATCCTTGAATTAGGAATGTAGGTAGGTTTGGTTAGAAGCTAGTCTTTCATAAATTGCGACAAAACAACTGGTAGTAACAACAGCGATGCGAGTTAGAAAAATCACCAAAAATAGGATATATTGAATTTGGAGATGAGTGAATTATGAAATTGAACCTGATTGCGTCTATTTTTATATGGAAGAAATAGAGTAAGCAAAAGATTTTATATTATGAGATAATTCAGTTTTAGTGAGACCTACTCTGAATGCACTCGCGAGTCACTGTTCTGTTTTGGAAAAATTGTCAAAAATTGTACAAAAATAATTAGGAAGCATGGGTTATACGTGTAAAACCCTTATTGAGTCTATTTTTCATTGGTATAAACTAGAACAGTATATGAAAATTGTGCAATGAGATAACTGCAGTTTTATAGGGACAGGTCAGAACTGTCCAGCAGTGTAATAAGGGTAACTTTGATGAATAAACTGTACTAATTGGCCACATGAAAAATTCTAGAAAACTTATGGTGAATAGATATATGAGTCTATTTTCAAGGAAAATTTACGGATCTGAATTTAGAAATTTGTAACTCGAGTTATAGCCGAATTAGTCGGAACAATGCAGTTTGACAGCTTTAAGATTTTCATGTTCTGAACTAGTAGTCAAGTCTAGTAATGCCTCTTGCTCAACTCCGGCGACGGTACCGGGTACGGGGTGTTACAGCCAACCCACTGTGGTACCAAACCACTGGGACGAGTCACAGAAATATATGTGGTACCTAACCATTGGTGGTTCCAAACCACTAAGACTTAGTCACAAAATAACGATATGTGGGGCCAACCCACTTGTGGTACCTAACCACTGGTGACAGTCTGAAAGATCACATTTTCAAATTTCCTCATCTCATTAAGCCCAATATCATGTACATGCTTTACATTATGATAAGATCATGCTTAACGATTTCAATAACATGGCACATTCATTTTTCAACATATGCATTTATTAATAGCAAAGCATAATAAACTTACCCGGAGTCCTCGCTTTTACGCACAAGGGTAACTTAGTAATCCCTACCATCCCTTCGGCTTTTGTCCATACACAAATAAAACATATTTAACACATAAAGTGTGCAAGAGTTACACACCTGATAACACGCAATATCACACTCTCTACGTCGACACTATTGCTAATCAAAACCACTGCTATCTGCCTACGATTCTGCTCAGATGCTGGCCCACAACCCAGTGGCCAACCTCGAACTGCTGACACTGCTCGCTTCTTAAACTTAGGGGCTGGGTTTACGGATCCCACCCCTCCTATCGCTTGGCTGACATTCGAGTCCATGAACAAACCTTGGTCACTAGACCGGATTAAAGTAGTGAAATCGTATCAAAAAGAAATCAACACTTAAAGCCAAGACCCTTACCTAGATCGTCAAATCTCAAGCTTTTAGACTTGATCCCCAAGCCAGACGAATCCCAAAAATCAGAAGAATGCGACACCACCTCCACCTATAATCGGCCAAGCACCCAAACATTAGGCCAAGTAGCCATTCGGCTTTGGCATGAAAACCCGAAAGAGAGATAACCAAAATAGAGAAATCGGCCCCTACCTTAACCCAACAACTCTAGGAAGAATCGGCACCACACCACTCTAGAGAAGATTCGGTAAAGGTTCAAGTAGAAGAAAATAAAATAGAAAAATAGAAAATAGAAATAAAGATTTTCAATTGAAACCTTGGGAGTTTCGGCTTCCAGAAGAATTACGGAATAGGGAAATGGGGTTTGAGGTTTCGGCTTAGAGAACTACAAATAGAGAAGGGGATTGATGAAAACAGGTTTCGGCTCCTAAGGAGATTAGGAGAAAATGCAGAAGAGAAAGAAAGGAAGTATGGACAAGGGGTATTCGGCTTTTGCAAGAAATTGGAGATGAGAAGAGAGTTAAAGAGTTTCGGCCTCAAGAAGGAATTGAGTGAAGAGAAGAACCAAAAAGAAAGGAGGGTTCGGCTTAGATGTTATTGGCAAAAGAAATAACAAAGATGATGAGTAGAGAGCAATGTAGGTTTCGGCCACACACTAGGAAGTAGAAAAGAAGAAACTTGGGAGGCCACTCGGTTTTGGTATTTGAGAGAAAAGAAATAATGCAAATTAAGAAGTGTGATTTCGGCACAAAAGAAATGAGAGGAAAAAGGCCCTAGACTCACCCTAACCAGCCGAATATTCAACACCCTCCGAAGCAACTACTAACAATCGACCACCCCCTAAGCTACACCCCAAAAACCGAATGCTCCATCACACCTAGCCACCTTCAAAATTCTGCTAACACACCCCTCTTCAATCCCTTCTTTTCCTCCTAAACTTTCTCCTGATCACACATTCAAACCTGTTTGAATGTTTCAAACACCTAAAATTTCTCTTCACCATCCGTTCAAACACTTTGACTTATTCCACTCTCCCCTTTCCAAGCATCCCAGCCGAACTCCACCTCTGTTCCCCCTTGACGCCAAAAAGAGTTCTCAAAATGAGAATGCCATGACATGAACCTGCTTGCACAAGCTCCCTTGTGGTGTCACCTCCTCATCCCTTAAGTGGTGCCTCCTTGCCACCTTGCTAAGGCACTTCTTTGTGTCATGCAACACAACCAATTTCCCTTAAGGCCCAACTCAGCTAACTCCCCCTTAAAGTGCTTAAAAAACAAATTTTCACTAAAGCCCCGACTTACCCCTAACACATCCCTGGACCCTAAAGTACCCTAAGCTAGCATGTCAAATACAGTATTCACATACAAACACATAAAATGCAAAGGCCCCAATTCAGGATTTTACAATCTAATTTCATTCTAATATAAAATCTTTCATTAACATTCATAACATTCTTATTATGGGCCTAAGAGGCCTTACACATGCAAATTGAGGGCCTTGGAATCAAATCGGGATCTTTTGTATACTTAGGAAAAATTTCGCCTTAACAGGGAACTTACAGGGGTTTTCATACGGCCGAGCACACGCTTGTGTCTTTGGCCCGTGTCCTCCACACGGCCTAGACGCGCCCATGTCCTCACCCGTGTGTGAAAACCTGGGTATTCTATTTATGACATCAGCAACCTTATAAGGGGCACACGCCTATGTGTCTTGCCCGTGGTCGAACTGACTTGCAACATTAACATGCAGGGGACACACGGCCTAGTCACACACCCATGGGGCTGACCGTGTGTCACACACGGCCTAGACACACACCCGTGTGTCTACCCGTGTAGACCAATTCAAGGCTATTTTCCGAGCCATCTAGCCACCCTCACTTGCACACATTCACACATCATCACATATCATTCTCAAATAAAAAATTATAACACTTGAATTTTCACATTTGAACCATGAAAACCCAACTATCTTCCCATATACGAGGGGAACTATTACTAGCACAATTACAATTGACATGAGCCATCATCCATGGCTATACGCAACCGAACCATACTATTTTAGGCCAACACATTTGGCTACTCTAACTATGACTTAATTAAACAAAAATAAGATTCCTATACATTCCATATCTCAAGAAGACTTGAAACCTTATACCCAAGTGACTACTTGATAGTGTGTAAACATCTCCGGTGGTCTCCAACCCAAGCTAGTTAAGTTAACCTATAAGAGATAGGAAAGAAAGAGGAGTAAGCAATAATGCTTAGTAAGTTCATATGCAAATAATAAGCAACAATTGACATTCATTTATTTCACTCAACTACAAAGCTATTATAAAGAGATTTCCACTTAAACTCATGGTTACCCATTCAATCATTCATAATGCTTACTCATTCCAAACCTTCACCTATCACAAAACATCATTCATCTTTACTTGCATCTATACCCACAAAGCCACATGTAATTTCACTTAATTAAGTCTCTCGATAACATCTCAGAATAATAATAATAAATACTCGTTGGTTTCACACATAGCCCACCATTTAATAATTAATAAGGTGGTATTGCACACAGCCCACCATTAATACTAAACACGATGGTATCGCACACAGCCCATTGGTAACAAATAATAAGGTGGTATCGCACACAGCCCATCGCTAATAATTAATAAGGTGGTATCGCACACAGCCCACCATTCATTACACATTCAAGGATATTTACCCACATACATTTTCCTATTTCAATGTTCATCCGGGAATTTCCTCACACTCTATCATTTTTAAATAGATTTCTACAATAATCATTCGCACTCACGCGATGCATTAATAATATAACATATGCAATCAGTATGCATCGTTTACACATAAACTCACCATGGGTTCATTATATACTGAATTCACCTCAAATAAGTTCTGGGTACATACCTGTACCTCTCATGGTATAACCACATACTTCCTCATTTTCAACATGCCTGTTGAATCACTCAAAATGCTAAAGGATACTCTTGAGTCTCATACATATAGTATCATATCAACGTCATATCCCCAATATGGTCTTACTTGAAATATCATATCGACGTCATGTCCCTGACATGGTCTTATATGAAATCTCATACTAAGGCCATATTCCAATATGGTCTTACACGGAACCTTAATTATCATAGTATCATGATTTTTGCATTTCCTCCATTCTTAAGTTCAATTGAAGATTTTCATTTCTTGACATCTCATCAAAACGTATTTAATATATTCATAGAGATAATATATAATTCATACAACATCGAAATATTAAATACTTCACTTAAAGTTGCATTATTAGCACACGAACTTACCTCGATACCAAAAGGGTAGAAAGGGACCTAATTGTCCATATTTCTCTTTTCTCCCGTTCTGGGTCCGAATCTCGTTTGCTTTGATCTATAACAATAAAATTTACTCATTTAATCTCCACACTAATCAATACATTTCAAAATTTCTACTTTAGCAAAATTACCATTTTGCCTTTGGACTTTGGCAAAATTACGATTTTGCCCCTAAGCTCGTATATCGATTTTCATCCAATTTCTTTGTTAATCAAGCCTAGCTGATTCATATTTCCTCCTATAGCAACTCAAGATTTCAATTATTACACATATTTTACCATCTATTTCACAACTTTTACAAAAATGTCCTTTTAGGTGTTTTCATGGTAACACCTTTCACAAAAGTTGTTTATCTCACAACTAAGACTCATTTCCTCCCATAAAAATGCAGCAAACAACTTAATTGCTCTCATGGAAAAACCCTAAACCCTTAACAATCTTGCAAAGTAGTCCCCTCATTAGCTAGCTTCAGCTTTAGGGGTTCCAAAAGTACAAAAATTTTCAAGAAAGGTCATCAAAATCACTTACTTGCAAGGAAGAAAGCTTGGCTGAAATTTTGAGTTCTCAACCCCCATTTTGGCTGCTCATTTTCGGTGGAGAGGATGGAGAGAAAAGGTGATATTTTCTTTTTCTTTATTTTATGATAAAAATAATTTTTTATCACCAAATTTCTCCTAACCAAATGACAAAGTCTATTCTTTGTCCCCTATGGCCAGCCATCACTCCCCCCATGGCCTATTTGCACTTTAAGGACCTCCAATTAATATTCTATGGCTATTTGACACCTCTATCAAATAAAATAGAACTTTCGCGCTTTTTGCGATTTATTCCTTTTTCGCTATTAAGCATGAAATCGCTAAAATTAAAGTACCAAAATTTTCATTCACCCTTATAATCAAGCTATAACTCATAAAATAAAATTAAAATAATTTTCTCCGACCTCAGATTAGTGGTCCCAAGACCACTGTTTCGACTAGCCCCTAAATCAGGTTGTTACAATTCTCCCCCTTAGGGATTTTCCTCCCCGAAAATCTTACTAGAAGAAGCTGCTTTCAACCTTCATGAAACGTTTCCACCAACTTTTCATAATCATAAATCAATTTACCCTCAAATATCTTTTGCCAAAGAACTTTAAAATTTAGTACACAAAGTTGAAGCACAACTTTAAAATTTAAACCACTCTCTTTTTGAAACACATGTACTCAGTAATCTGTCAAATAACATTTCTGCACATGCTAACATGATCATACAGATCTTCACCGAATAATTTACTACAATCCAAATGACATCCTCCTTTTTGGGAATCATAACAATCCAAATTCAAAATCTATAGTATTTTATCATACTTTCTCCCTAGAATCTTCACCGACTGTAATAGTCTTGAATTTGAATACTCTGAAAATTCAGCTTTTACCGATCGACAACTTCTGAACATAAACTCAAACATATCGTGATGTATTGTAACACCCCAAACCCGGTCAACACACCACGACCGGATCTGGTATGTCATAGGAGGAAACGATTTCTAAGAAAATAGTTTGTAGATTTAAGTTTTGAAAGAATGGGTCATTACTTAAAATGAGTTGTTTGATTTAGTAAAAAAATGGTTTGGAAAGTTGTGTGTTGTTTCTTATTTTAAGAAAGCTGTTGGTTTTTATTGGAAATCTGAAATAGTCTTAATCTAGTTGCCAAACCGTTTCCAATTGGGTGTTTAGGAAAACCGAGTTATCCTATTGATACTACTTGTTTGTCGTTACCCGATGGTAAAGTTTTGGAAAAACCCGATAAGTTGTGGATTTAGAAAACACTCATTTGAAAGGTTATTTAGGCATGCCGTTTTGTTTAGCTTATACAAACATTTCCGTGATAATTTAAGCAAATAGTTAAACTTCAGAGTGAAAGTTAATGGCCTTATTACAACCCGAAAACCAAATTTAAAGTATGTGAAACCAAATTAAAAGTAAAGCAAAGTCCAGAATATAATTTAATCAAACCCAAAGCAATGAGCATGGCCACCTCGAGTCTGTCCCAGCTCCACATCCGCGATCTATGAGTCACCTGAAATTTGTAAAGGAAGGGGTGAGTCATCGAGACTCAGTGCATAAATCCCCATCCCAAAAATATAACCCCTACACAGATCATAAATCAATATGTATGCCATGCAACCCAAAACCTAACCATCCGAAACTTCTGTATCTACCCCATGTGGTCAACACCACTGGTGACCGGAGTCACAAATCATATCCGTGTGGTCAACACCACTGGTGACCGAAGTCACAAATAATAATCATGTGGTCAACACCACTGGTGACCGGAGTCACAAATAATATGGTGGGTCCAACCCACCTTGTGGTCAACAGCACTGGTGACAATCCCGTATCGCTATGTGGGGCCAACCCACGGTGGTATCAAACCACAGGGACGAGTCACAAAATAGATATATGTGGTCAACACACTGGTGACCGAAGTCCCAAATAATAGATGTGGTCAACACCATTGGTGGTCAAAACCACATGACTTAGTCACAATAAAATATGTAAAGCGGGGCCAACCCACTGTATGGTCAACACCACTGGTGACAGTCTAAATCATCCTTCCCGCTCCTCTCATCATACCCACATCAATGAACATACTTTTCATGGCATAGATATTATGCGAAACATACAAGGATATCATATCATACTTATGCAACTTAACCAAGGCATTTAATATTAACCAAAACAAAGTGGACTTACCCGGAGTCCTCGCTTATACCCATAAGGGTAGCATATCGTAAAACCCCGTTTTATGCCATTATTCCAGCATTTAACACATCACATAACAGAATCATATTAACCTACGAAGTGTGTAAGAGTTACACACCTGATTACTAGTAATACGACACTATCTACGCTGACGCTGTCGTCAATCGACACCACCACGATCTGCCTACTCTCCTGCTCAGATGCTGGTCCACACCCAAGTGGCCAGTCACGAACCACAGACACTGCTCTCTTTTTGAACTTAGGGGCTGGGGTCTCAGGTCTGACCCCTCCTAATGTTCGGCTGGCAACAAGATCCATAACACCTTATACTAAATCAGGTTAACGCAATGAAACCAATCATAAGAAACTAAATCTCGAAATAAAATCCCTTACCTGAATCGACCACTCCTGAAGCCTTTAGAGTTGATCCACAAACCCAACGAAACACGAATATCTCCACTGGAAATGACACCCCCTTCCAATTCGGCCAAACATGCACTATTAATCAAATAACCATTCGCTTTGATCAAGAAATCCCGAAAAGAAGGTAACGATTCAAGAGAACGCTACTCACCTTAACGCAAAAGATCCCCTTCTCACCTTAGAGAATTCGGCACTAGCCCTGAAGAGAAGAAATTCAGCAAGGCTTGCTATGAGTTGAGATTTCGGCTTCCACAAAGACTAAGGGAAAACGCAAAGAGATAGAAGAATATGGACAAGGGATATCCGGCTATGGTCAAAAGAAAAGAAGAAAAGATGTTAATAGAGAGGGAGGGTGATGGTTTCGGTTTTAGTACAATATGAGAGAAAAAGAAAGAAGCTCTTGGTGTTTTCGGCACAATAAGAGGGATTGAGAGAAGAGATGAAGTTAAAAGAAACAAATATGAGGAAAGGTTTGGGAGGACATTCGGCCAAAGGTATTTTGAAAAGAGAAAGAAAAAGAACCAAAATGCAAGAGTGTGCAATTGAGAGAGAGATTTCGGCACCCAAAGAGAATGGAAGAAGACTAAAGTCAAAGAGAAAATGAAACTCACACCAACATGCTGAAAAATCATACCCGAAAACCCAATTTCGGCACACCACCTACCACTCTCCAAAACCGAAATGCCCACCAAAACTCCCTTCAACTTTCGACTAAAAACTCCCCCCAACTCAATCCCCTCCTTTCCTCCTTATTTTCCTCTCATCCACTCATTCAAACCCATTTGAATGAGTCAAATTCCTACATTTTCTCTCCTCCACCCATTTTGAATATGTTGACTCAATCCATACTCATCCATCAGAGTCCCTCCTGAGCACACCTTCTCCCTGATTCTGGCGTCAAAAAGAATTACCAGAAAGGGGAATTCTGCTGCTCGAACCCAGGCTCTCCCCCCCGCCCCCGCATATGGCGTCATCTCCCTTGTGCTTAAGTGGCCCTCCTTGCCACTTTTCCAATTGATTCCTTGTGTCATAACTCGCTACCAAATACACTTAACCCCTAGCTCTATCAGCTCCCCTTCCAAGCACTCAAATCAAAAATTTCTATTATGACTCTGGCCTATCCAAAGCTCGAGCCTAGACTCTAAAGTAGTCCAAACTAACACACCTACCATACAATACACATGCAAACACATAAAAATGCAGCGACCCCGATTTAAGGATGTTACAGTTCTACCCCCTTAAAATAATTTCGGCCCCGAAATTACCTGCTCAAAAGAGTTGAGGGTATTACTGCCGCATCACATCCTCTGGTTCCCACTTGGCCTCCTCAGTTCCATGATTCTGCCAAAAAACCTTCACCAAAGGAACAGACTTCCTACGCAAGACCTTGACGTCTCGATCCAGAAACTGCACTGGTTCTTCTTCGAAGGACAAATCCGGACTCACCTCAATCTCCTCCACTAGCACAACATGCAACGGATCCGATCGATAGCGCCTAAGCATTGAAACATGAAACACGTCGTGAATTTGACCCATTTCTGCTGGCAACTCGAGCTGATAAGCTACTGGTCCCACTCGCTTCAATACTTTATACGGCCTGATAAACCTAGGGCTCAGCTTGCCCTTCCGACCAAACCTCAGCACCTTCTTCCATGGCGATACCTTAAGAAAGACCTTGTCACCCACTGCAAACTCTATATCCCTTCACTTAAGATCGGCATAAGACTTCTGCCTGTCCGAAGCCTCCTTCAAACGAGCCCAAATCCACTTGACCTTATCTTCTGTCTCAGCCACTAACTCTGGACCCAACAACTGATGCTCCCCCAACTCTGTCCAACACGTTGGAGTGCGACACTTCCGCCCATACAGTGCTTCATACGGTGCCATCTAGATACTCGCCTGGTAACTGTTATTGTACGCGAATTCTGCCAACGGTAGATATTCTTCCCAACTGCCCCTAAAATCCAACACACAACCCTTCAGCATATCATCTAAAATCTGGATTACCCTTTTCGACTATCCATCTGACTGTGGATGAAATGCCGTGCTGAAATCCAGTCTTGTACCCAATGCCTGATGCAAAGCTTTCCAAAACCTCGACGTGAATCTGGGATCCCTATCTGAGATAATCGACACTGGCACTCCATGCAGTCTCACGATTTCTGACACATACAACTTGGCCAACCTTTGGAGCGAGTAATCCACTCTAACCGGTATAAAATGAGCCAACTTAGTCAGACGATCCACTATCACCCAAACTGAATCCTTCTTGCTAGGCATAAGGGGTAACCCAGTGACGAAATCCATCGTAATCCTTTCCCATTTCCACTACGGAATCTTGATCGGCTGTAACAGACCCGAAGGTACCTGATGTTCAGCTTTGACTTGCTGACACGTCAGACACTTACTCACAAATTCCATTACCTCACGCTTCAAACCCGGCCACCAAAACTGTTCCCTCAAGTCTCGATACATCTTGCTACCCCCAGGATGCATAGCGTATGGACTGCTATGTGCCTCCTGGAGAATCTTCTGCCTTAACTCAACGTCTTTCGGCATACAAACCTTTCCTCGGAAACATAACATTCCATCACTACTCAAGCTATAACCCTCCAGTCCACCATTCTGCACCTGTAAACACCGAGCACTTAAGTCCTCATCCATCAACTGCTTCTCCTGAACCTGACCAACCCATGACGACCTCACTTGCAACTCTGCTAGCAAACTTTCGTCATCATACAGACTCAAGTGAGCAAACATCGCTCTCAAGTCTACTACCACCTTGCAACTCAATGCGTCAGCCACTACGTTAGCCTTACCCGGATGATATTCAATCGAGCAGTCGTAGTCCTTCAATAACTCGATCCACCTTTGCTGCCTCAAATCCAACTCTTTCTATGTCGACAGATACTTCAAACTCTTGTGGTCCGTGTAGACTATAGAATTCTCCCCATACAGGTAATGTCTCCAAATTTTTAGGGCGAAAACTACTGCAGCCAACTCCAGATCATGCGTCGGGTAATTCACTTCGTGAGGTCTCAACTGCCGAGATGCATACGCCACTACCTTACCCTCTTGCATCAGCACACATCCAAGACCAGTATGCGACGCATCACAGTAAACCGTGAACTCCTCCCCTGCCTCAGGCTGGATCAAAACCGGAGCTTCTTTCAGAATCCTCTTTAACTTATCAAAACTTTCCTGCTGCTTGTCTGACCACACAAATGGAACTCCTTTCCTCAGCAACTTGGTCAACGGCGCTGCAATCAAAGAAAATCCTTCTACAAATCTTCTGTAATATCCTGCCAAACCCAGGAAACTCTGAATTTCTGCTACCGACCTAGGTGGTTTCCAGTCCAATACCACCTCAATCTTCCGAGGATCTACTCTTATCCCCTCGGCTGACACCACATGACCCACGAAAGTTACCTCCTTAAGCCAGAACTCACACTTACTAAACTTTGCGAAAAGTTGCTTCTCCCTTAGAATCTGTAATACCACCCGTAGATGTTCATCATGCTCTCCCTCAGATTTCGAGTACACCAATATGTCGTCTATAAATACCACGACAAACATATCCAAGTACGGCTGAAACACTCGATTCATCATATCCATGAACGCTGCCGGCGCATTGGTCAACCCAAACGGCATTACCAAGAATTCGTAGTGCCCATAACGAGTGCAAAACGCCGTCTTATGAATATCGGCCTCCTTTACCTTGAGCTGGTGATACCCCGACCTTAAATCAATCTTAGAGAAGACTGATGCACCTTTCAGCTAATCGAACAGATCATCTATCCTTGGCAACGGGTACTTGTTCTTGATCGTCAACTTGTTCAGCTGTCGGTAATCTATACACATCTGCATCGTACCATCTTTCTTCTTAACAAAAAGCATAGGCGCTCCCCAAGGCGAAACATTCAGCCGGATAAAACCCCGGTCCAACAATTCCTGAATCTGTGCTTTCAACTCCACTAATTCCTTTAGTGCCATCCTATATGGGGCAATAGACACTGGCGCGGTTCCTGGTAATAGATCTATCCCAAACTCAACCTCGCGATCTGGGGGTAAACCCGGAAGCTCTTCTGGAAACACATCGGTAAATTCCTTCACCGTTCAGAAATTCCCTACCGTTGATTCCTTAGCCTCCAAAGCACAAACATGAACCATGAATGCCTCACAACCTGTAACACCCCAAACCCGGTCAATACACCACGACCGAATCTGGTATGCTACTGGGAAAAATCGTATTTGAGAGGTTAGGTTTCCGAGTAAAAATTTGAGGTAAACCCTTTTGTTATACTTATACTTGTGAAAATCTTGGGGTAGAATTGTTTAAAACCAATAGTGCATTTTTGAAAACCCGAAAATTTTGAAAACTATTTTGAATCCATAAGTAAAACAAGTGTATCTCATTTAGAAGTCCGTGTAATTCCTTTTAGTTGCTTAAAAACATTTTGTTGGACTTAGTGTGGAGAAATCTTAAGTTTGGAAAACATTTGAGTTACGTTCATTTTTAATTACAGCGTGATACCCGATGGTAAAGTTTAAAACACATCGCTTTGTAGTTTTGAAAACCTTATCTTTCCAAGTTTTATCCAATATCAACCCAATAGTTTGTTAAGGCATAATAGAAATCAAATCTAAGCATAAATAACCAAAGCAAAATTTTAAAGGCCTTTTACAATCCCAACAAAACCAAATGAAAATAACTGAAATAAAGTACCAAGTTTTTAAATCAGTGCAAATCCGATTTTATTCATGGCATGGTTACCTCGAGTCCACCCGGCTCCATGTCCGCGATCTAGGTGTCACCTGAAATGATAAGGGAGAAGGTGAGTCACAAGACTCAGTGCATAAATCCCCCTCCCGATAATGCAACATACTAACACACACCATAACAAAGCAATACAATTAATGCACCCGATCCTAACCATCCATAACACCTTTTTCTACCCCGTGTGGTACCAAACCACTGGTGGTGCCAAACCACTGGTGACCCAAAGTCACGATATCCATCAATGTGGTGCCAAACCACTGGTGACCCAAAGTCACGAATAAACCATCTGTGGGGCCAACCCACGTGTGATACCAAATCACTGGCGACGATCCCGTATCTCAAAAGTGGGGCCAACCCACGGTGGTGTTAAACCACAGGGACGAGTCGCTATGAGGTGCCAAACCTCTGGTGTCCCAAAGACACTAATGTGATACCAAATCACTGGTGACCGAAGTCACGAATAGTCAAGGTGTGGGGCCAACCCACGTGTGATACCAAATCACTGGCGACAATCCCATAATATCAACTGTGGGGCCAACCCACTGTGGTACTAGGCCACTGGGACAAGTCGCTATGAGGTGCCAAACCTCTGGGGACCCAAAGTCACAATAAATAGATCTGCGGTACCAAACCACTGGAGGTGCCAAACCTCTGGTGTCCCAAAGACACGGATATCATATTCCCCCTCCTCTCATATCACCCATTATCATACCGACTCATGTAAAGAATGCCAATCATGCAAATCATGCTAACATGTTTAGTATTGCATCTCATAACACATACATCATAGATCATGATATCATATATCAATAACAGAACTCGTAATGAAATGGACTTACCCGAATCCGTGCACATACTGTAACACCCCTAACCCTTATCCGTCGCTGAAAATGGGTTACAAGGTATTACCGGACTTAACTACCAATTTAGGCATAAAAATTGAAACTGTCCATCAGCATCATATTAACTAAATCGACTATAACTCGAGTTACAAAACTCGAAATTTAGATCATAACATCTTTACTTCATTTCATATAAACTTTATACATTCATCATACTTAAAATATACCAAAACCAAATCAAACGAAATCATCAAGCCAAAATATAAATTCCAAGAATAACGAGATAGACAAGCCATTTTCGCATGGCTTATACAAATATATACAACTTCAAAACTAGCAATATCAAAACTAGTCTATACACGCCACATAACCAAATCTCCAAGCATTTATTTACCGAAGCGAAAATTGGATAGTGTGATGAGATCTCCTTCGACTTCCAACCCGAGCAAGTCTTTGAAACTCTATAAACATAGGAAAATTACACAAAGTAAGCTTTGAAAGCTTAGTAAGCCATAAGCAAATAATTCACCATAGAAACATATATAATTTAATTCAAATAGGCCAAATTTGGTTAATCACATACACATGTACAATCACTTTTCTCATATAATCCATGTTCCTCGTTAAGTAACTTCACTTACCTTATTTTTCATTTAACAATTAAACCTCATATGTACCTGATTCATTTAACTCAAATACACAGTCAGTCACCAATTCATTCATGGGATATCGTAATCATGCATATATTCCATCTCATAATTTATATCTAATTCACTTACTCATAATTTATCATCATTCATAAACTTTCACCTTTCATAGCCTTAAGGCCAAACACTCACACATTCAATAATAGATTTCACATCGATCTATAAATCACTTTCTCATCTCAAGACCAATACATATACATTTGTTCAAGTATATACATATTAACTACTAAATTTTCTTTCTTACCTTTCAATCCATATAATTCACATACATTCTCCAATTGTATCACATATAACTAGTAACAATTATCAATTTACTAATTTACCTTATCTCCAATAACCAATAGACTTACACATACGTGAACATCGAACTCATTTACCGAATTTAAGTTCCACATCATCAAAAATCTATTTAAGCATATACTTATAATAATACACCGGCATAAAGCCTGCTAGGCATAAAGCCCGATATCTTTCACTGGCACAAAGCCTGCTAGGCTTAAAGCCCAAATACTTTCACTGGCACAAAGCCTGCTAGGCTTAAAGCCCGAATACTTTCACTAGCACGAGGATTGCTAGGCTCAAAGCCTGAATATCATATTTATAAAGCTGTTTCGCAACCAATTCATATATCGAAACTTTTATGTACTTCATAAACTTTGTACGAATTTTTCGAACATCATATCTCAATCAAACTAAACTTAATCATATTAAATTATACCTTTAAAATAACGATCCATCTAAGCCACCCTTTAACATATATACTAGATTTCGAATGATAAGATCTCATAGTATCAACTTACTGAATTCAATCTTTGAGATTACAATTGATCGCACACTTAATGCTCCTTAGCCGATTTCGCACACTTAGTGCTCGGTATAATAAAATTCGCACACTTAGTGCCAAATGACCGATTTCTCACACTTAGTGTTCGGTGTCACAAATTTGCACATTTAGTGCATATCTCAAGCTTGCTACTTATTCACATTCATATATACATTCATAAAGCTTAAACCTCAACCACATAGGTACATATATAGTACAATGTTCATTACACGATTTATAACATAGTCGAGTGTATCATTTACATGTATTTATACCTCACATTCAGTTCCACTCATTTTCCAAGCAATATCATAATTGGATATACCATTATCAAATAAGTATACCTCACATTCGGCTTATCAACATAATGGTACATATATTTCCATTAAAATTATATACATCAATTTAGATAAATTCTATGCAATATGATTGCTTAAAAACTTACCTCGAATATCGACGGACTTCGTTTCCCGACTATTCAATTAGCTTCTCATTTCCCCAATCCAATCCTGATTCTTTTTGTTCTTGATCTAAATAATTTCAAATTAAGCTCATTCAATATATTTTCATTCAATTTAGTCCAAAAACACATAATCGGGCAAATTACAATTTTACCCCTGACATTTAAAATTTTTACAGTTTAGTCCCTATTGCACCAGAACACCAAATACTCAAAATTTGGCTATAGCTATTTAGGGCCGAATTTTCATAGTCCTAATACAAGCTCATACATTTCATTTGTTTTTCATTTTAGTCCCTCTAAAAAAATTATTATTATTATTATTTTTTTAATTAAATCCATAATACTCAATTTCATCAAAAAAGTAAAAACAAAAACTCACTAATCTATCACCTAACATTATTATTTCACCATTAATCAACAAAAACATTAAGCTTTCATCCATGGCCGAACTTAGAACATACTTCAAACTCTAAAATTTCCACATGGGTTTGATAGTACTCAATATAACTAACTCAAAGATGCAAAAATTTACAAAAATCAAGCTCAATTACTCACCTCAATAGTACATGCAATGACCGAATGAAAATGAAAGTTTTAGCTTCCTTCTTTCTTTGTGAATTCGGTGAAGAAAATGGAGAAGAGAGAGATGAAATAAAACATCTTTTCTTTCTTTAATAATATCCATACATATTTTAACATTCCACTAACATATTATTATTATTACTTTAACCTTTATAATTAATATCAAAGCTATATAATATAAGTACATGCCATCTAGTTAATAAATTATAACATTAAAATAAACTTGGCATGCAATATTTTCATTAAAATAAACTAAGCATGCAATATTATATTATTAAAATAAAATAGGCATGCAATTGCTTTATAAAAGCATAATGCCGTCCCTTATCTTGCCAAAAAGGGTCAATTTACTATTTAAATCCTCATCAATAAGGAGACAATTCAATTTAGCCACTAAATTTAATAGTTGGCTATTTTTACCACTTATGCGATTTAATCCTTTTTCATAAATCGAACACACAAACGGACAAGTTTACCTACGAAATTTTAACACATGCTCAAACATATATAATTAACACGCAAAATAATATAAAAATATTTTTTTAACTCGGATTCGTGGTCCTGAAACCACCGTTCTGATTAGGGTCAAATTCGGACTGTTACACATACCCCATAGGGTATCATATCAATCAACCATACTGTTTTGGCTTTAATAGACAATCAGGTTATTAAGCATATTACTAAGCAAAGAGTGTGTTAGTTACACACCTGTTAACACGCAAGCCTTAATCCCAAAGAACCGATCTAAGTCCCTCGATTACCTTGCTCCTAAAATCGGCCAAACATGAATATCAGAACCAAGGACATTCGGCCAACCCAAATAAACCAAAGGGTTATTATTTGAACCCTTACCTTACAAACGATTTGGTTTCCTACCAAATCCCGAACCAAACGATGGTTCTCCCTTATACAAACGTCCACACCCTATTCAGAAGAACAATTAATCCCCTAGTTAGAGACTTTGGCTTAACAAAACTAACAGAATAGACTAATGAAACCAACCCTTACCACCACTTACCAACCGATCACTCACAGATGGAGACTTCGCTTGCCTGCTTCGAAATCCCGGATACCCTATAATGAAATCGGTTCCAACACAAGAGATTAAATCCCTTCAACAAATGCCGAAATCGGCTCTTAATCAAACCAAAATCGACAGAGAACAAGGGAGAGGGGAAATAGACATTCGGCTAAGCACTAACCTTCTTCAAACGATTGAAAAACACCACACCAAAATTCGGCCACAAGAAAACCACTAGGAGAGGGGAGATTCGGCTATAGATGCACAACACCACCTATGTTCGGCTTGAGTGCTAAGGGAAGAAAAGAAGATGTGAAATGAAGATAAAGTTTCGGCAAAGGGTTTTGAGAAAAAGAGAGAAAATGGACAGGAGGAAGGTACTTTCGGTTTGAAAAGAAAAAGAAATGGAGGAGGTATTTTGGAGAATAACTTTCGACTAATAAGGTTTCAAGAGAAGAAAAGAAGTATGAGAAGAAGAGGGTACTAGTTTCGGCTCAACACAATTGAAAAGAAAAAAAAAGAAATGGAAGAGAGCATTCGGCCACACACAAAATTTAGGAGACACAAGTGCAAATTTCGGCAAGTAGGTTGCTTGGACTTTCGGTTTCAAGAAAGAAAATGAAGGAACTCTATTAAAATTTTGGCTAGCTATTGACAAAAGAAGAACTTTGGCTTTGACACAAAATGGCCGAAAATGCACCAAAATGCAAAGTGAATTTCGGCACTCCCCACACCCACACCTACCAAACCGGCCACTCCCCCCAAAATCTCTCCAACAATCGGCCACTACCAACAAACACTCCAAGCCACTAATTCAAACAGCTTTGAACTAGTCAACCTCCTAGATTTACTCTCCACCCACCATTCAAGTTATTTGACTTGGTCCATGGCAGAGTTTGAACTGCACACTACTTCTCCTCCTCCATGCCGTCAAAATGGAAGCAAAATGTGAGACTTCTGCAGCTCGAACACAGGACCTCTTCCCCTGCAAGTGACGTCACCCACAAGCTCTAAGTGGCGCCTACCTTGCCACTCTACTAGCTCAATTCTTGTGCTAACATTCACCTAAAAATACCTATAAACCCCAGCTCCTTCAGCTCCTCTCACATAAAGCTTAAAAACTAAAATTTTCCCTGCTACTCAGGCTTACCCCAGGCTTACAACTAAGCCCCAAAACATCAAAAACAACAACACCGCAGACCAAACACATGCAAACAATGCAATAACAAAATAGCCCCTATTCCAGGATATTACACAACCCTTTCTCACCATTTTCTCGGCCTTTAAAGCAGATACAACATTGGATAGATAATCTCTTATATTACCTATCATCACCACCTCTTCCCCCTCAACGGTTCTCAATACCATACGCTTAGCTGTGCAGTCCAAACTCGCTTGGTACTTCACTAGCCAGTCCATCCCTAGGATCAAATCGAACTCCCCGAATGGCAGTTCCATCAGATCAGCCAAAAACACTACCCCTTGGAGTTCTAGGGGTACATCCCTTTAAAGTTTGTTTACTTCAACAGAGTGACCTAGGGGGCTAACTGCTGTCATCTCTCTAGAATAAATCTCAAAGGCTAAGTTCAGAGTTTCCACTATGCTACTGGCAACATACGAGTGCGTTGAACCAACATCAATTAAAGCAATATAAGGTAGTCCAAATATTAAGAACGTACCGGTTATGACGTCCGGTGCATCGCCCTCCTTTCGACGCCTCGCTGCATAGACCAACCCAGGTTGTCTTGCCTCTGAGCTCCCAGCACCTCTGCCCGGTGCTCCGCGACCTCGTCCATTACCATAACCACCTCTGACTGAACCTCATCCTCTCTTCTGTTGCTGTCCCCCATTTCTGAACTGAGCACGCCCTTGACTCTCAGGCTGGATCCTAGCTATTCTCCGCGGACAATCTCTTATCCAGTGCCCCATTGACCCGCACTCGAAGCACCCTTTCTTCCCCGTCCAGCACTCTCCAAAATGAGACTTCCCACATTGAGCACACTGTGGCGACCATTGGGCAATAGCAGCAGGCCTTGCAGCCTGACTCGGCCCATCAAATCTAGCCTTTTTTTGCTGATTCCCAACAGACCCTGACGGCCCAGAACTCCTCTTATTCCAGCGTCTATCCTGATTCTGTCTTATCATCTGCTTCACCCCCTCAGTTATCTTGGCCTTCTCCACCAAAACAGCAAATTCCCTCTCCTGCTGTGGTGCAATCAACATCCGCAACTCATCTCTCAAGCCGTCCTCGAACCTGACACAACGCTCGTGTTCCGTAGCCGTAATACCCTGAGCATAACGACTCAGCCGAAGGAACTCCGCCTCATATTTCGATACCAACTTATTCCCCTGGACCAAATTCAAGAACGCCTTACGATGTGCATCAATATAACTAGACCCAACATCCTTTTTCTGATAAGCTGCCTTAAAGAACTCCCAAGTGAGGTCATCAGCTATCGCGCCATTCTGGACCGTGAGCCACCATTGATAAGATTCATCCCGGAGAAGAGATACTATCCCTTTCAGCTTTTCTTCAGCCGTAAAGTCTAAGTCGTCCATGATACGTTCTGTCGCCTCTAGCCAATACTCAGCCGTATTGGGAGCCACTCCAGATACACCCCTGAATACCTCAGCTCTATTAGCCTGAAGTCGTTCTGACACAGATTTTCGAGCCCCTATACCTCCACCTGCTTCAGCTACTCTCTCCTGAACCCGGAGCATCGCTTGCGACACTGCGTCATCACCACCCGTCTGATCCTGAAACTCAGCGCCTTCAGCTAGCAGCGGCGGTACATCATTTCTCGACCCATGGCCAACCCAGCTGGCTCAGACAAAGCCATCCTACCTCTACCTCGTCCACACGTGTTACGACCACGTCCTCGAGTACTCATGACCAGCATTTTACGAATTAATCTGGTTTAAGAAATTTTATGAATCAGACTTATTCCAATGTTATTACAGCACAGTTTTATGACTAATTTAATGGAGTAGTTGTTTTAGCAGATTCACGCAACCCTACGGTCTCAGTATCTAAAGTAATCTCCTATTACTATTAATCATATCACAATCATCATAATCAAGTACACAGCAGTTCAGGGTACTTACCTGGGCGGATCGGTGCCGGAGACTCGATGCCATGCTTCTTAAAATCATGCATTTCCATTTAAAACCATTTTGTAAACCAATTATTGAAAACATTTTGGGCCTCGAGCCCACAGCCGAGTTTTTGAACCAAGGCTTTGATACCACAATTGTAACACCCCAAACCCGGTCAACGCACCACGACCGGATCTGGTATGTCACAGAAGAAAATGATTTCTAAGAAAATAGTTTGTAGATTTAAGTTTTGAAAGAAAGGGTCATTATTTAAAACGAGTTGTTTGATTTAGTAAAAACATGGTTTGGAAAGTTGTGTGTTGTTTCTTATTTTAAGAAAGCCGTTGGCTTTTATTGGAAATCCAAAATAGTCTTAATCTAGTTGCCAAACCGTTTCCAATTGGGTGTTTGGGAAAACCGAGTTATCCTATTGATACTACTTGTTTGCCGTTACCCGATGGTAAAGTTTTGGAAAAACCCGATAAGTTGTGGATTTAGAAAACACTCATTTGAAAGGTTATTTAGGCATGCCGTTTTGATTAACTTATACAAACATTTCCGTGATAATTTAAGCAAATAGATAAACTTCAGAGTGAAAGTTAATGGCCTTATTACAACCCAAAAACCAAATTTAAAGTATGTGAAACCAAATTAAAAGTAAAGCAAAATCCAGAATATAATTTAATCAAACCCAAAGCAATGAGCATGGCCACCTCAAGTCTGTCCCGACTCCACATCCGCGATCTATGAGTCACCTGAAATTTGTAAAGGAAGGGGTCAGTCACTGAGACTCAGTGCATAAATCCCCATCCCAAAAATATAACCCCTACACATATCATAAATCAATATGTATGCCATGCAACCCAAAACCTAACCATCCGAAACTCCTGTATCTACCCCATGTGGTCAACACCACTGGTGACCGGAGTCACAAATCATATCCGTGTGGTCAATACCACTGGTGACCGAAGTCACAAATAATAATCATGTGGTCAACACCACTGGTGACCGGAGTCACAAATAATATGGTGGGGCCAACCCACCTTATGGTCAACACCACTGGTGACAATCCCGTATTGCTATGTGGGGCCAACCCACGGTGGTATCAAACCACAAGGATGAGTCACAAAATAGATATATGTGGTCAACACCACTGGTGACCGATGTCACAAATAATAGATGTGGTCAACACCACTGGTGGTCAAAACCACAAGACTTAGTCACAATAAAATATGTAAAGCGGGGCCAACCCACTGTGTGGTCAACACCACTGGTGACAGTCTAAATCATCCTTCCCGCTCCTCTCATCATACCCACATCAATGAACATACTTTTCATGGCATAGATATTATGCGAAACATACAAGGATATCATATCATACTTATGCAACTTAACCGAGGCATTTAATATTAACCAAAACAAAGTGGACTTACCCGGAGTCCTCGCTTATACCCATAAGGGTAGCATATCATAAAACCCCGTTTTATGCCATTATTCCAGTATTTAACACATCACATAACAGAATCATATTAACCTACGAAGTGTGTAAGAGTTACACACCTGATTACTCGTAATACGACACTATCTACGCTGACGCTGTCGTCAATCGACACCACCACGATCTGCCTACTCTCCTGCTCAGATGCTGGTCCACACCCAAGTGGCCAGTCACGAACCACAGACACTGCTCTCTTTTTGAACTTAGGGGCTGGGGTCTCAGGTCTGACCCCTCCTAATGTTTGGCTGGCAACAGGATCCATAACACCTTATCACTAAATCAGGTTAACGCAGTGAAACCAATCATAAGAAACTAAATCTCGAAATAAAATCCCTTACCTGGATCGACCACTCCTGAAGCCTTTAGAATTGATCCACAAACCCAACGAAACACGAATATCTCTACTAGAAATGACACTCCCTTCCAATTCGACCAAACATGCACTATTAATCAAATAACCATTCGGCTTTGATCAAGAAATCCCGAAAAGAAGGTAACGATTCAAGAGAACGCTACTCACCTTAACGAAAAAGATCCCCTTCTCACCTTAGAGAATTCGGCACTAGCCCTGAAGAGAAGAAATTCGGCAAGGCTTGCTATGAGTTGTAATTTCGGCTTCCACAAAGACTAAGGGAAAACGCAAAGAGATAGAAGAATATGGACAAAGGATATTCGGCTATGGTCAAAAGAAAAGAAGAAAAGATGTTAATAGAGATGGAGGGTGATGGTTTCGGTTTTAGTACAAGATGAGAGAAAAAGAAAGAAGCTCTTGGTGTTTTCGGCACAATGAGAGGGATTGAGAGAAGAGATGAAGTTAAAAGAAACAAATATGAGGAAAGGTTTGGGAGGACATTCGGCCAAAGGTATTTTGAAAAGAGAAAGAAAAAGAACCAAAATGCAAGAGTGTGCAATTGAGAGAGAGATTTCGGCACCCAAAGAGAATGGAAGAAGACTAAAGTCAAAGAGAAAATGAAACTCACACCAACATCCGAAAAATCATACCCCAAAACCCAATTTCGGCACACCACCTACCACTCTCCAAAACCAAAATGCCCACCAAAACTCCCTTCAACTTTCGGCTAACAACTCCCCCCCAACTCAATCCCCTCCTTTCCTCCTCATTTTCTTCTCATCCACTCATTCAAACCCATTTGAACGAGTCAAATTCCTACATTTTCTCTCCTCCACCCATTTTGAATATGTTGACTCAATCCATACTCATCCATCAGAGTCCCTCTTAAGCACACGTTCTCCCTGATTCTGGCGTCAAAAAGAATTAGCAGAAAGGGGAATTCTGCTGCTCGAACCCAGGCTCTCCACCCTGCATATGGCGTCATCTCCCTTGTGCTTAAGTGGCGCCTCCTTGCCACTTTTCCAATTGATTCCTTATGTCATAACTCGCTACCAAATACACTTAACCCCTAGCTCTATCAGCTCCCCTTCCAAGCACTCAAATCAAAAATTTCTATTATGACTCTGGCCTATCTAAAGCTCGAGCCTAGACTCTAAAGTAGTCCAAACTAACACACCTACCATACATTACACATGCAAACACACAAAAATGCAGCGACCCCGATTTAAGGATGTTACATGTATACTCAATAGTCAAAACATTTATTTATATAACTATACCTTTTTTTTTATTCTTGAATGAGCATACATGCTACTACTGAGCCTCGTACCAAAACTTCTACATAAGTTCTGGATTCATCAATATGCAAATTCTATCTTGACATAACAATAATGACGGAAATCTTATCTGACCTGAATTTTAACATCAGAAGTCAACTCATTCCGAACTCATTTAGAATACCATTCACTATCACACTTCTGAACTTCTCTGTTTCGTAAGGAAAAACTCGCTTTAGCATTTTACATCGCTAAAATATGGATATTATCAACTAAGGTCAATCGAGTAATCGACTCGCATCGACTAAACAAGGAATTTCCATCCCGACATTTGTACTATGTCTGCTTTCCGAGAAGTAATTCAATAGCTACACATACCCTGGTAATAACTCAAGCCATTTCACTTCTTACATTCATATTTTTCTGTAAAATTAGATACTTTAACTCATCATGAATTAGGAAGCACAAGACATCTTCCATAGATCATACTATATCATTGAATTCACAACACAGACATAAGAGTGATCGTCTCTGGATCACCAGTCTAAAAGTTATTTTTTATGTAACTTTAACCATCTAGAGATATAAACTACCTCTTTACACTCTGATATTAAAACATATTCCAATTTATTCAATACCGCATCATTGAATATCATAAATTCTTTCTTCTCGATTTAAACTGAACTCAGATCTAGAACTTTCAGTTAATAGTACCTTCAATAGCTTTCGACTTTGCTAACCTGCAACAGACCATTCAAACTTTCAAAAAGATGATAAGTTCTCAATCAAAACAACTTCAACTTGTAATTAACATCATCCGGTTAGGATATTTCAATAGACATATCTTTGTATTATGCTTCCAAAAATCTAATTTCCTCTTTCAGACTATCCGTCTTCATACTCGTGAATATATAGAATTTATTCTCTTTGTGGAGGCACGCTTAAATATACATATAACTCGAATTATATATCAGCAATCAATCTACTCTTATCTTCATACTGAAAATACAGTTTAACACACAATCTCTTGAAATCCTCTTATTATGCTAATCAAAAACCTTTACTATTGTCTTAGCTCAGAGTAATCAAGATATCTCAATTGAATGTATTGACTTTATTTAGCTTACAAAAAAAAATCCATCGCACAACTTGAAACTTGTGATTTCACTACTTATACTTTTGTCGATATTAGCTTCTTATACAAAGTTTAGAGGTATCCAAATACTAGAATCATCACTTTTCAATGTTCGAACTAAAAGCGTAATCATAGTAGATATAACTATCACAAACGGAAGAATACACTTTAAAGATAAACTGTGATCAGCAGAAACATAAGAATAGTCTCACATAAAAAAAATTTCACTGACTTCACCCCAAGATACCAAAATATAATTACAAAGAGATAAAGGAATGTCGACCGTGAATCAACCAAATCGACAACAGTTTCGTCTGATTTTACAATCAGCTAACATTCTCACACGATCATAATTTCATAAAAAACGAACAACCACTTAATCCTCGAAGGGAAATAGATATCTATACAGAATACTCAAAGAGATCATTATAATCTATTCAACCATGATTGTCATAGTCAAACATTTTTACATCTCGAATATTGTTTCTCTGACCATTTCAGTCATCATAAACCCTTTATTATTCCTTTCACTAATGAACATCAATTCGAGAAGATCTCGGTAAGTACATACTTAGGCTTCATACTCAATCGGGGCGAATAATCGAGAATATCTTTTTCTTTACTCGTAACATTGCATAATCAGTGTAATCTTTAAAACATTTAATAATCTTCTCAAACTGTTTTCACTTTCCAACTACTTTCTTTTTACGCACATCACTAATAGTTTCACCACCGAACTCTTTAGTTTCACACTTATGAACTTATTCAACTCGACTCTCATATAAATCTCATTATAAATCAACACTGGTAAGGGGGTGAGATCGTAAAGCCCCTAACTTGCCTCTCATGACTACACACATATGACTTAACATTCATTATTACCGAAATATCATTGTAATTACACAACTCGCTCCAAGCGAATTTTCCACACTTACTCATGTTACAATTGTTTCTATCATTCATGATTCCGAACAGTATTTTACTTACCCCAACTCTATATTAATATATATTCAAGTACTCATCATTTAACCCCATTTTCTTTTACCATTGCTTATCAAATTAGAGAACGTCTTACGGGTTTGAGTACGTCGTTTACTTTTGCCATAGTCCGACTATGGTCTTACTCATATCACAATATCGTAGCCTAATTATAATCTTACATGTCATCATGATGCCATAGCCTCGCTATGGTCTTACACAAAATCTCATATCGATACCAATGCCATATCTCAGATATGGTCTTACATGGAAACACATGTCGATGTCATATCCTAGATATGGTCTTACATGAGATCGTACGTCGATGCCATGCCCCAGAGATGGTCTTACACAATTTCATACAGAAGCCATGTCCCAGACGTGGTCTTACACAGAATCACTATTCGATGCCGATGCCATATCCCAGACATGGTCTTATATGGGATCACATGTACTGCCATGGTCCAACCATGGTCTTATTCATCAATTTATCATTGAACGACCATACTCATCTCCTGTATTCTGCTTAATTTAACTTCCCAGTTTAACTCCCACACTATTATAATATTTGTGGCTTCATAACAGTCATAAAACAAAACATTATACATCCTCTAATTTAACAGTCGCACATGAGATTCAACTATGTGGACATACTGATTATACATTATGTAAAAAAAAGTACATACATACATATCCCGTTCACTGGGTAAGTTTACTCATCATATTCACTTATTCAAATATGTTGAGCATATAACACCGTAGGCATATCAAACCAACATGGATAAGCTTATCACCATATAACTTCCATTTCGTTCCATATTTTTCACATTCCTCAACTTATGATTATCTCTTTTCGTACCTTGTTATACATATGTTATAAACTTCTATTCATACCTTTTTGACTTTCATCACATCATAAGCACATTTCAATTATCTCATTATCACTTACAACATTCTCGAAAATGGCTCGGTTGGGAATCATCTCCATCTTAACAAAACAATTTTGCTAGAGCCGGGAGATATCACACTATTGTGAGTAGTAATATGGCATGTATAGCTAAACTCCCGTATGCTAGGTTAGTCCGAGAATCGACTAAACCTGGCTCTTATACCACTAAATGTAACACCTCGTACCCGTATTCAACGTCAGAACTGGATATGAGGCATTATCAGACTTATCTCGCTTGAACATACAACTTTGGGCTATCAGATTTCATTCCAATATAAAATCTTTCATTCACATTCATAACATTCTTATTATGGGCCTACGAGGCCTTACACATGCAAACGGAGGGCCTCGGAATCAAACTAGGATCTTTTGTAAACTTAGGAAAAATTTCACCTTAACAGGGCCACACGCCCGTGTGAAATGGGACACGCCCGTGTGGGCAGGCCATATGGTCACACACGCCCACGTTCCTAGCCCATGTGGAATTTATTTTTCACTTCGAAACTATAGAGGTTTTCACACGGCTGGGAACACTCCTATGTCTTTGGCCCGTGTCCTCCACACGGCCTAGACACGCCCGTGTCCTCACCCGTGTGTGAAAACCTCGGTATTCTGTTTATGACGTCAACAACCTTATAAGAGGCACACGGCCTAGGCACACGCCCATGTGTCTAGCCCGTGGTCGACACTGACTTGCAACATTAACATGTAGGGGACACGCGGCCTAGTCACACACCCATGGGGCTGACCATGTGTCACACACGGCCTAGACACACGCCCATGTGTCTACCCGTGTGGACCAATTCAAGGCTATTTTCTGAGCCATCTAGCCATCCTCACTTGTACACATTCACAAATCATCACATATCATTCTCAAATCATCAATTATAACACTTGAATTTTCACATTTGAACCATGAAAACCCAACTATCTTCCCATATACGAAGGGGAACTATTACTAGCACAATTACAATCGACATGTGCCATCATACATGGTTATACGCAATCGAACTATAAACTATTTTAGGCCAACACATTTGGTTATTTAAACTATGACTTAATTAAACAAAAATAAGATTCTTATACATTCCATATCTCAAGAAGACTTGAAACATTATACCCAAGTGACTGATCGATAGTGTGAAAACATCTCCGGCAGTCTCCAACCCGAGCTAGTTAAGTTAACCTATAAGAGGTAGGAAAGAAAGAGGAGTAAGCAATAATGCTTAGTAAGTTCATATGCAAATAATAAGCAACTACTGACATTCATTTATTTCACTCAACCACAAAGGTATTATAATGAGATTTACACTTAAGCTCATGGTTACCCATTCAATCATTCATAATGCTTACTCATTCCAAACCTTCACCTATCACAAAACATCATTCATCTTTACTTGCATCTATACCCACAAAGCCACATGTAATTTCACTTAATTAAGTCTCTCGATAACACCTCGGAATAATAATAATAAATACTCGATGGTTTCGCACACAGCCCACCATTTAATAATTAATAAGGTGGCATAGCACACAGCCCACTATTAATAATAAACACGATGGTATCGTATACAGCCCATCGGTAACAAATAATAAGGTGGTATCGCACACAGTCCACCATTGATAATAATTGTGATGGTATCGCACACAGCCCAACGTTAATAATTAATAAGGTGGTATCGCATACAGCCCACCATTCATTACACATTCAAGGATATTTACGCACATACATTTTCCTATTTCAATGTTCATCTGGGAATTTCCTCACACTCTATCATTTTTAAATAGATTTCTACAATAATCATTCGCACTCACACAATGCATTAATAAATATAACATATGCAATCAGGATGCTTCATTTACACATAAACTCACCATGGGTTCATCATATACCGAATTCACCTCAAATGAGTTCTGGGTACATACCTGTACCTCTCATGGTATAACCACATACTTTCTCATTTTCAACAGACCTGTTGAATCACTCAAAACACTAAAGGATACTCTTGAGTCTCATACATATAGTATCATATTAACGCCATATCCCCGATATGGTCTTACTTGAAATATCATATCACGCCAAGTCCCTGACATGGTCGTGTACGAAATCTCATACCGAGGCCATATTCTAATATGGCCTTACACGGAACCTTAATTACCATAGTATCATGATATTTGCATTCCCTCCATTCTTAAGTTCAATTGAAGATTTTCATTTCTTGACATCTCGTCAAAACGTATTTAATATATTCATAGAGACAATATATAATTCATACAACATCGAAATATTAAATACTTCACTTAAAGTTGCATTATTAGCACCCAAACTTACCTCATACCAAAAGGGTAGAAAAGGACCTAATTGTCCATATTTCTCTTTTCTCCCGTTCTAGGTCCGAATCTCGTTTGCTTTGATCTATAACAATAAAATTTACTCATTTAATCTCCACACTAATCAATACATTTCAAAATTTCTACTTTAGCAAAATTACCATTTTGCCCTTGGACTTTGACAAAATTATGATTTTGCCCCTAGGCTCATATATCGATTTTATCCAATTTCTTTATTTATCAAGCCTAGTCGATTCATATTCCCTCCTATAGCAACTCAAGATTTCAACTATTACACACATTTTATCACCTATTTCACAACTTTTACAAAAAGGTCCTTTTAGGTATTTTCATGGTAACACCTTTCACAAAAGTTGTTCATCTCACAACTAAGACTCATTTCCTCCCATAACAAAAAACTTAGTTGCTCTCATGGCAAAGCCCTAGACCCTTAACCAGTTTGCAAAATAGTCCCCTCATTATTTATTTTAAGCTTTAGGGGTTCCAAAAGTACAAAAATTTTCAAGAAAAATCATCAATATCACTTACTTGCAAGGAAGAAAGCTTAGCTAAAATTTTGAGTTCTCAACCCCCATTTTGGCTGCTCATTTTTTGTGGAGAGGATGGAGAGAAAAGGTGATATTTTCTTTTCTTTATTTTATGATAAAAATAAATTTTTATCACCAAATTTAACCTAACCAAATGACAAAGTCTATTCTTTGTCCGCTATGGCCGGCCATCACTCCCCTCCATGGCCTATTTGCACTTTAAGGACCTTCAATTAATATTCTATGGCTATTTTACACCTCTAGCAAATAAAATATAACTTTCGCACTTTATGCAATTTAGTCTTTTTTTCGCGATTAAGCATGAAATAGCTAAAATTAAAGTACCAAAATTTTCATGTACCCTTATAATCATGCTATAACTCATAAAATAAAATTAAAATAATTTTCTCCGGCCCCGGATTAGTGGTCCCAAGACCACTTTTCCGACTAGCCCATAAATCAGGCTATTTCAAATCTGTCAAGGGAGAAATCTGTGTGTACCGTAATAAAATGTGCAGTCTTCGTCAAACGATCAATGATAACCCAAATGGCATCTTTCTTTCTCAGAGATAGGGGTAAACCGAATACAAATTCCATAGTAACTCGATCCTATTTCCACTCCAGTATCATTACTGGCTACAATAATCCAAAAGGTACTTGATGTTCAGCTTTAACTTGCTGACATACTAAGCATCTAGATACAAAGTCAGAAATCTCGTGTTTCATTCCCGGCCACCAGTACATCTATTTTAAATCACTATACATTTTATTACACCCCGAGTGAACAGACAAGCTACTATTATGAGCTTCTTGCAAGAATCTCTGAACGAGCTCTAGATTCTTTGATACACAAATTCTACCTCTGAACAATAAACAACCATCGGATCCTATCTGAAATTCTGAATTGGAAGTTGACTCACACTTTGCCCGTTTAGTTAGCAACTCAACATCACATTTCTGTGCTTCGTAGATCTGTTGTAGAAATATCGCTCTAGCTTTCAACTCAACTAAGATTGAACTGTCGTCAGAATGTCAGTCGTGTATTCATCGCTCATAGAGAAAATAAAGACTTTCAACTCAGAGCTTCAACAACTACATTCGCTTTTCCCAGATGATAATCAATTATCAACTTATAATCTTTTAATAGTTCTAGCCATCTACGCTGTCTCAAATTCAAATACTTCTGCGACATTAGATACTTCAAACTTTTATGACCGGTAAATATATGACATTTTTCGTCGAACAAATGGTGTCGCCAAATTTTCAACGCAAACTCAATAGCTGCCAACTCTAAATCATGTGTCGAATAATTCTTTTCATGCTGCTTTAACTGTCTAGAACCATAAGTGATTACTTTTTCTTCTTGCATCAAAACACAACCTAAATCATTTAAAGATGCATCACTGTAAATCACAATTTCTTTACCCGATTCAGGCTAAACCAAAACTGGTGCCTCAATCAACAGTGCTTTCATCTGATTAAAACTTTGCTGAGATTTTTCAAACCATTCAAATTTCGCATCTTTCTATAAGAGTCGCATCATTGGTGTAGCTATCATCGAGAACCCTTTGACAAACCTTTGGTAATAACCAGCTAATCCCAGAAAACTTCTAACTTCGGATACATTTCTCGATGGTTTCCATTCAACAACTGCTGAAATTTTACTCAGATCAACTCTGATGCCTTTAGCCGATACTATATCTCCCAAGAAATCGACTTTTCAAAGCCAAAACTCACATTTGCTAAATTTAGCAAAAAATTATTTATCTCACAGGGTTTGCAACACAATCCTCAATTGTTTAGCATGCTTGACTTGTCTTGTGAATATATCAAATCGACAATAAATACCACAACAAATCTGTCTAAATACGATCTGAAGATTAAGTTCATCAAATCCATAAATACTACAGGTGCATTAGTTAAACCAAACGACATCACAAGAAATTCATAATGTCCGTACCTAGTCCTGAATGCAGTTTTCGGTACATCTGAATCTTTCACTCGTAACTGATAATAGCCAGAACGAAGATCAGTACTCGAAAATACTGTGGCACTTTTCAACTGATCAAACAGATCATCAATTTGAGGCAGTGGATACATGTTCTTGATTGTAACTTTGTTGAGCTAACGGTAATCAATACACAATCTCATCAATCCGTCCTTTTTCTTAACAAATAGAACCGATGCACCCCAAGGTGCAAAACTAGGTCGAGCGAAACCCCTGTCTGTTACTTCTTTAAGGTGCTACTGATATCGGTGATGTCCCTGATACTAGTTCAATAGCAAACTCTACCTCTCTGATCAGCAATAATCCTGGTAAATCCTCTGGAAATACATCAAGATACTCACAAACCATCGGCACTGATTCAAGCTTTGACCCAAATACTTTAATGTCTAACATATAAGCAAGGTAAGCATTGCAACCTTTTCTCACATATTTCTGCACTGACATAGCTGATATAACAACAGGCAACTCACTCGGACTATCTGAATCAATACAAAGTGTCTCACCATTCTGACATTTCAATACAATAAGCTTTCGTCTACAGTTCACAACAGTGTCGTGTAGAGTTAGCCAATCCATGCCTAAAATTACATCAAATTCATCAAATGGTAATAGCATCAAATCAGCCGAAAAACTGAAACCTCGAGTCATCAAAGGACAAATCTTTTAGACTTTATCAACTAGCACATACTGACTTAGGGGGTTCTACACTTTAACCACGAATTCAGTGGACTCAACAGGTAAATTCTTACTAGACACTAAATTCGTACACACATATGAATGAGTTGATCCCGAATCAATCAAAGTAGTAATATCAGTATAAAAAATAGAGAAAGTACCGGTAGTAAAATCTGGCTCAGAAGTATCCTCTCATGCACGAATTGCATAAGCCCTAGCTGGTGCTCATGCCTCGAATCTCACAGCAGAATCTTTTGTTACAACACGGGTACCACTCACATTTCTAAGATTACGAGGTGGTCTACCTCTCGCAGCAGTAGTGCTCGGCCTCGTGGTCTGAGCTTTCTCTTTCTCTAATTTCTCTAGGCAATCTCTAAGATAGGGGTCTAAGGAACGACACCTGAAACATGCTTCATTCGTTAATTGACACTCACCATAATGTGGTCCTTTATAGTGTTTGCACCCACACTTGCTACAGATGTAGCTGAGGTTTTGGACTCGAACGCCAGTTGCCTATCTCTACTAGAGTACCCTACTAAAGCTGTAAAACAGTTGTGATGTTCTTTTGATCTTTTTTATGTTGACTGATATGACTTCCCAGTCAATCTCTTCCTCGAGTCTCTAGCTTCAAAATCAGCATGTCTTTTCTCTTTACTCAGCTCTTCAGCATTGTGTGCTCGGTCAACTAGGACAACAAATTCTTTCAGCACAAGAATTCTGACTAGAAGCTTTATGTCTTAGTTCAGCCCTTCTTCAAACCTCTTACACATAGTAGTCTCGACCAAAATACATTCCTGTGCATATTTGCTCGGTCTAACAAATTCTCTCTCGTACTTTGTTACAGACATACGACCCTGTTTAAGCTGGAGAAATTCTTTACGTTTCTGATTCAGAAACCTCTGACTAATATATTTCTTTCGGAACTCAGTTTGGAAAAACTCCCAGGTGATCCGCTCTCTCGACACAATAGAAATTAATGTGTTCCACCATTGATAAGCCGAATCTTTCAATAATGATACCACACACTTTGAAAGCTACAAGGGTCACTTGGCCATGTGTCACACACGGCTGAGACACACGCCCATGTCTCTGTATGTGTGGACGAAAATAGGTCGTTTTACAAGCCATTTTTCTCACCCAATTTGGCATGTACCTACACATAACATCACATACTTATAAGCCATAACAAGGCATCCAAATCAAGCATAAACAAGTCTTATACATATGGTATAATATCATACAACCAATATGCCCTTAGGCACATCAAATGACAATATTAAAACATATATAAACATGTACTCTATTTGGAAAAATAATCAACTAACTACTAAGCATATTTGCATCAATTCATTCCATTTAGTTTACTTACCAAAACTTCTCAATTGGTACCAAATATGCCATTCTAAACTAGTACCAACTCACCATATAAGTATTACATACAAAAGTACCAATTCACCACAAATTCATCAATCCACAAAACACATTTAACCATCCTTTTACCTTTCATTATTCAAACACAAAACAAGCCACATATCAACTATGACAAGGCTACTTATATACATACAAAAATATGTCAAAACACAAGCCAATTCAATTGGCCATATTCACAACAAAATATATAGGCCAACATTAGCCAAAATGCCTATATATGTCATTATAACTAAAATTTAACAACCGAATGTACCAAAAGAGTCGATGGATAGTGTGATATAGCTCTGACAAGCTTCTAACCTGAACGAGCTTTCGACCCACTATAAAACACAGAAAATAACACAGAGTAAGCATTTAAGCTTAGTACCATTTAGTCATATAATAGGTAAGTAAACAAAGCATATCCTAACACAATTTGGTCAAATGCCTAAGCACATATACACCAATCGTGCTAGCCTTGTAAACACATATATAAGCCAATAAAAATGGATGAGCACAACAATTGATCAAGTTCCATATACATGTATCAACCAATTCAAGTTCCCATATACCATGTGACAACATTTCCATGAAATCCATGTGTATACCTGTAATAGTTCGTATCAAACTCTTATCATTTCATATCAGAACATTGCCCGTTGAATCGTTTAGAATACCGGTGGATACCCGGGAAAGCTCACACATAGTGTGCTAGCTCATATAATTGTAATCCATCAATTCATGTACATGTATGCTCATACAAGCTGTGAATTGGTATGCTCACTCAAGCTGTAGATCGGTATGCTCTCACAAGCTATAAATCGGTATGCTCACACAAGCTGTGGGTCTGAACAAAGCTACACGATGCTGCTCACACAAGCTGTGGGGTATCCGCAACACATGCAGGACCTCAGCCATCGGTAGGACATTCAGGACCAGTACCCAAATCATGTAATCCCTAATGACATGTCATTTGTATCTTACGGATTCCTAAGGTTCAAATGGAGCTCGGTAGCCGTACATCGTTTGATATGCAACCGTGTATACATATAGAAAAATTAAAATTCATGCATATTTCAAAATAAAACATATATTCACAACTTAATCGCAAGAACTTACCTCGACGAGTTTACGTAGATATGAAGGCAATTAATCTGAAACTTTCTCTTTGCCCCGATCTAAAAGTCGTACAAGGTCTATCTTAATCTTACGGATCAATTTAACTCAATTCAATATATTTTTCGTTCAATTTAACCCAAAATCATATTATTGCAAAATCACTATTTTTCCCTATAGTTTTAATTCTTTACAATTTAGTCCCTAGCTCATAAAAATGGAAATTTATAAAATTTCTCTACAACCCACTATGGTAGAATATCAAATAGGTCCCTAGCATGCCCTATATTTTATTTATTTCATAATTTTACCCTATATAATTTTCTATTTTTCAATTTAGTTCCTATTTGACAATTTCACCAAAAATTCCTTTACAAAAGTTGTTTTTCTAACATTAACCATCCATTTTCTAATATCCAACTTCAAAACTCATGTATATTCAACAATGGAAAAACCCTAATTGTTTAACAATTTCACAAATTAGTCCTCGGGCTAGCTAGATTAAGCTACAATGATCCCGAAAAAATATAAATATATAAAAACGGGACAAAAATCATACCAATTTAGCAAAGATGAAGTTGGCTGAGTCCCTATCTTAGAAGAAAAAGAAGTTTCGGTGATGTATTGATGAAATGAAGAAGATGAAAGCCTTTTACCTATTTTTAATTATCATTTAATTACCAATTTACTTAATTAACCTTTAAAAACTTTAAAAATTACACAAAATGCCAAGCCATCATATTCCACTATGGTCTAATTACCATATAAGGACTTCCATTATAAAGTCCTATAGCTATTTAATACCTTTAGTTATTAGAACTCAACTTTTGCACTTTATATGATTTAGTCCTTTTTATCAAATTGAGCATGTAAACGGTAAAATTTCTTAACAAAATTTTTATGTGGTACTAATATCATGCTGTAGGCAATAAAATAATAATAAAATAAATTTATTGACTTCGTAATTTTTGTCTTGAAACCATTATTCTGATTTCACTGAAAACAGGTTGTCACAGAAACAAATGGACCCATGAAATCGATGTCCCACACATCAAGAATTTCACACGCATGTATAGGTGTGAGGGGCATTTCATTCCTTCGGCTCAAGTTACCCACCTTTCGATACCTTACACAAGTCTTACGAAATAAGTAAGCATCATGAAAATGCGTGGTTAAAATAATCGACACTCAAGTACCTTATGTGCTGTACGTTTAGGGCCAGAATGCCTTCCACAAGCATAAGAATGACAAAAGGCTAGAATAGATTGTACCTCGGTTTCTATGACAAATCATTAGAATACCTAATCGGAACAGTGTTTCCATAGGTAAGGGCCGTACCAAATGTAGTACTGTGAATCTCATTTGATTTTGTCCTTTTTAGAGCGTGGTAAGTTAGAAAAGATCATATCTGTACTGAGGTAATTTACCATATCCATGTACCATTGATAAAAAATTTGTCCTGAAAGCAGATTCTTGTCTAATAAATTATCCTTTAGTAGCATATTGTCTTTTGAGAATGGCAACCGACTTAAGTGGTACGCTACTAAGTTTTCGCACTCTTTCTTATCTTTAATCTCGAGGTCAAACTCTTGTAAAAGCATAATCCATCTAATCAACCTCGGTTTCATCTCTTTTTCGATCAAATACTTTGAAGCTGCATGGTCAGAGAAAACAATGATTTTAGTTCCTAACAAATATGATCTAAATTTTCCAAAGTAAAAACAATAGCTAATAATTATTTTTCAATGATCGAACAATTTCTTTGGGTGGCATATAAGGTTTTAGAGGCACCAGAGATGACGTGCGGTTCCTTTCCGGTTATCTGCCTAAGGACAGCTTCTACACTGTGATAACTTGCATCATACATAATCTTCAAGGGATCATCTGAATTCAGTGGTTGCACTGTAGGAGTTGAAACAAGCTTCTTCTTGAGAGTATCGAATGCGTCCTTGCACGCTTTATCGAATTTAAACCCTTTATTTTTTACAAGATATTACAGAGCGGTTGTGAAATCTTCGAAAAATCCTTAATAAAATGTCTTTAAAAACCTACATGGCCAAGAAAAGAACGGATTACCCTCACAATCATCGGGTATCGAAGTGAGTTAATAATGTCAATTTTTGCCTTATCGACTGCAATCCCTTCAACAGAGACAACATGACCAAAAATTAATTCCTTATCAACCATAAAATGACATTTTTCATAGTTCAGAATGAGATTAAATTTCAGGCATCTTTCCAAAATCTTAGTGAGGTTTGACACACATTCCCTGAAAGAATTACCATACATGTAATATCCCGGGTTAGGGGCTATTTTGTTGTTGCATGATATTGCATGTGTTTAGTGTGCTGTGTTGTTGTTTGTGTAGTCTCGGGGTTTAAATGTAGGCTGGAAGTGTGCCTGAGTAGGTAGGAAAAATTTAGTTTTTGAGCCTTAGGTGTAGGGAGCTGGAAGAGTTGGGGTTTAAGAAAATAATTTGGAGTTTTATTACACAAAATGAAGAGCTGGCAAAGTGGCAAGGCATGTGCTACTTGGGAGCTTGGTGTGGCGTCAAATGCATGAGGTGGAGGTCTAGTGTTCGAGCTGCAAAGACCTCACATTTTGGCCCATTTTGGACGGCATAGGAGGGAGGAGTTGGATGAAGTTCAAATTCCTCCTTGGACTTGGTCAAATGGTGGCTTGGATGGTGGAGAGCAAATAGTGGAGGAAGACTTGGTAAACACTTTTGAATTGTGTGGAGTGGAGTGATTGGGGGGATTATGGCCGAATTTGAGGGAGTGGGGAGTGGGGAAGTGACGGCTTAGTGTGGGATAGGGGTAGGCCGAATGTACCTTGGCATTTTGGTACATTTTCGGTCAAGCTTTTAGTAAGCAAAAACTCTCTTTTGTCCACTTTGAAAACGGAAAGCTTTAGCACACTTGCCGAATTTTTTCTTTGTTTATTTTCTCCTAATTTTCCCTTGTTAGCCGAATGTCACCTTGAAGACACACCCTTGGTTTGTTTTCTTTCACTTTTGCTTTTGGCCGAACTTAGCATTCCACTTGCATTCTTTTTCTCTTTTGAAACTTCAGTAGCCGAAAGTTCTCTCCAAAGCCTTATTCTCCATTTCTTTTTCTTTCCAAAACCGAAGGTGTTCTCTTCTTATTTTCTTCCCATTTCTTTTCTCTCAAAAATCGAAAAGCATCTACCTCTTATTCATTTTCTTTCTTCTTCTCAAAACCTTGGCCGATTATCAATTCATTTCTTCTCATCTACCTTTGTTCTTTTCTTGTTGCACAAAGCCGAATTTCCCTTCTTTCTGTTGAAGCTTTGGCCGAATATCAACCCCTCCCTTCTCCATCTTTTCTTGCGTTCTTTTTGTGAGTAAGGCCGAATCTCCATTCCCTCCTAGTGTGGTGTTGGCCGAATCTTTGTTGGTGTTGGGGTAAGTGATTGGCCGAATGGCCATTCTTCTCTTCTCTAAGTACTAGGTTGTTTGCGTTTTGTTCAAAGCCTATGATCGGCTTTGGTTGGAAGGTATTGACCATTGGTTATCATCTTGTATAGGGCTTTTGGATAGTGGAGGCGATCAAGAGGAGTCTTCCTTCCTTGCTAATCGATTAGTAAGTGAAGGGTAAGTAATTGGTATACTATTGTTAGTTCAATCTTTAGATTTCAGTTAAGTTAAAGGTGATTGGAGATTAACTATTTATTTATTAGGGTGCCGATTGTTAAAGGGGAATCACTGCTTGATTCGAGATTTGGTAGGAAACCAAATCAAGTATAAAGGAGCAAGTCAATCGAGGGACCTAGATCGATTCGTTGGGATCTTTAGACTCGTAATAACCAGGTGTGTAAACTAACACACTTCTATTTAGTAATGTGATTGATAACCTTGTTGTAATTAGTGAAACAGTGATGATTGATGTGATACCCTGTTGGGTATGATCTTGGACTCGGGTAAGTCAGTATTATTATGAGCTTACTGATAATCTATATGGTACCATGATTATGGATGTATGTGATATGGGATAATGATGTTAAACATATTAGCATGATATGTATGACTTGTATGATATGCATGATCATATGAGTTGGTATGATGATGGGTGATATGAGTGGAGGGGGCAGTGATATTTTGTGCTGACGAGCACCAGTGTTTTGGTAACACAACTTTGTGACTTTGGGTCACCAGAGGTTTGGCACCTCCAGAGGTTTGGCACCTCAGCGTCTCGTCCCCGTGGTTTCGCACCACAGTGGGTTGGCCCCACAAGGCGGTATTGAGGGATTGACGCCAGTGATTTGGTATCACACGATGGGTTGGCCCCATCACTCGATTATTGTGACTACGGTCACCAGTGGTTTGGTACCACATTTGTGTCTTTGGGACACCAGAGGTTTGGCACCTCATTGCGACTCGTCCCGGTGGTTTGACACCACCGTGGGTTGGCCCCACTTGAGATATGGGATTGTCTGCTAGTGATTTGGTATCACACGATGGGTTGGCCCCATCATCGGATTTGTGACTGCGGTCACCAGTGATTTGGTATCACAATCGTGTCTTTGGGACACCAGTGGTTTGGCACCACATTGACGGATATTGTGTCTTTGGGACACCAGTGTTTTGGTAACACATTGTGACTATATGTCACCAGTGGTTTGGCACCACCAGTGGTTTGGTACCACACGGGGTAGAAAAGGCGTTACGGATGGTTAGGATCGGGTTGCATTAATTATGTTGCTATGTATGAGGTGTGTTAGCATGTTGTTTTACCGGGAGCGGGATTTACGCACTGAGTCCTGTGACTCACCCTCTCCTTTGACATTTCAGGTGACTCGTAGACGCGGACATGGAGCCGGGATGGACTCGGGGTGCTCATGCCATGCTTAATAAAGTTTTACTCAGACTCTATCATTTGGGTACTTTAGTTTAATTACTTTTATTTGGGTTTATTTTGGATTGTAAAAGGCCTTTAAATTACGGTTTATGATGTCTATGCTGTAAGATAGATTTTTAACGTGCTTTAACAAAATAAGTTGGTAGGAATTTTACTAAAACTTGGAAAGACAACGTTTTCAAAACTGTAACGCAATGTGTTTTCAACTATACCATCGGGTATCACCCTACGTTTTGATATTAAGTAAACTCAAATGATTTTTTTTTAAATCAAACTCGATGTTCTACTAAGTTAAAAAAAAGTTTTAAGTAACACTAAGAAACTACTTGAAACTTTAAATGAAATAAACTCACTTTTCACTACACACTTTGATTAAGTTTTCAAAATTTCCGGGTTTCAAATACACCATTTGATTTCAAACAAGCCTACTCAAATTTTCTTCAAATACACTATGTTTTCATCCAGTTTTTAAACGGAAAATTCTAACCTCTCAAATACGTTTTTCCCTGTAACATACCAGATTCGGACGTGGTGTTTTGTCCGGGTTTGGGGTGTTACAATTGTGGTATCAGAGCCAAGTTCAAAAGCTCGGCTGTGGGCTTAAGGCCCAAAGTATTTTCAAAGGTCTGTTTTAAGTGTTTGTTGTGAAAGTATGGTTTGAAAGGTATGGCACCGAGTCTCCGGCACCAGTTCGCCCAGGTAAGTACCCCGTACTATTGCTTGTGATTTGGTTGGATGTGATATGATTTGATGAATAGCAGTAGTATATTACTTTAGAGGTTGAAACTGATAGGACTCTGTGAACTTGCGAGAACAAATCTCCTTAAATATTCATAAGATTTGCTTTAAAACAGTGGAATAAATATTGATGCATAAAACTCTTTAACCAGATACGTAGAATGATTAGTCATGAGCACTCGAGGCGGACGTGGTCGTAATACTCGTGGTAGAGGTAAGGGTAGGATGACAGTTTCTGAACCCGTAGGATCTGGTCAGGGGTCAGAAAATGAGATACCGGTTCCGCCACCAGCTGGAGGTGGTGAGTTCCAAGATCAGACCGGGGATGACGCAGTGTCACAGGCGATGCTGCGAGTGTTGGAAAGAGTAGCTGGAGTAGGCGGTGGTGCAGGAGTTAGGAAATCCGTGCCTGAGCGACTCCGGGCTAACGGGGCCGAATTCTTTCGAGGTGTATCTGGTGTTGCTCCCAGCACTACTGAATATTGGCTGGAGGCAACTGAGCGGATCATGGATGATCTGGACTTGACCGCAGAAGAGAAGCTGAAGGGCATAGTATCGCTTCTTCGGGATGAGTCATACCAATGGTGGCTCACGGTTCGGGACAGTGTGGCAGCAGAGGATCTGACATGGGATTATTTCAGGGCTGCATATCAAAAGAAGTACATTGGAGCTAGTTATATTGACTCCCAGCGAAAGGCATTTCTGAGGCTTGTTCAGGGGAGTAAATCTGTTTCTGAGTACGAGGCTGAGTTCTTGAAGCTGAGTAGGTATGCCAGGGGTATTGTGGCTACGGAGCACGAGAGGTGTGTTCGTTTCGAGGATGGTCTGCGAGACGAGCTGAGACTGCTGATTGCTCCACAGCAGGAGCGCGAGTTTGCTGTCTTAGTTGAGAAGGCTAAGGTAGCCGAGGGTGTTAAGGAGTCAGTGAGGCAGGGCATGGACAGGAATAGGCTTAAGAGGAGCTTTGGGTCTTCTGGATCATCGGGTAATCCGCAGAAAAGGGCTAGACCGAGTGGACCGAATCAGTCTGGTAGGTTTGTTGCGGCTAGGCAGGGACCGCCGCAGTGTAATCAGTGTGGGAAATCTCATTGGGGAGGTTGTTGGACCGGCGGAAAAGGTTGCTTTGAGTGTGGTTCTCTGGATCATCGCGTGAGGGACTGTCCGCGTAGGTTGGCTAGGATTCAGTCTGAGAGTCAGGGCCGTAATCAGTTTAGGGGTAGTGGACCGCCACAGCAGAGGGGCCGTGGTAATGGCAGAGGTGGTAATGGTTCTGGTCGGGGCTGTGGAGCACCGGGCAGAGGTGCGGGTAGTTCTGAGGCTAGGCAGCCTGGATTAGTGTATACTGCGAGGCGCCGAGAGGAGGGCAACGCACCGGACGTCATAACCGGTACGTTCTTGATCTTTGGTTCTCCTTATACTGCTTTGATTGATGTGGGTTCGACGCACTCTTATGTTGCTAGTAGTATAGTAGAGACCATGGATCTAGACTCTGAGATATCTTCTAGGCAAATGACTGTAATTAGCCCTCTAGGTCACTCTATAGTAGTAGATAAACTGTTTAGAGATGTACCCCTAGAACTCCAAGGGGTAGTGTTTGCTGCTGATCTGATGGAACTGCAGTTTGGGGAGTTCGATCTGATTCTTGGGATGGACTGGTTGGTCAAGTACCAGGCGAGGTTGGATTGCGCGGCTAAGCGCATGGTTCTTAAGACAATTGGGGGTGATGAGGTGGCTATGATAGGTAATAGGAGAGATTACTTATCTAATGTGGTATCTGCTCTGAAGGCAGAGAAGATGGTCAGGAAGGGCTGTGAAGCGTATGTGGTTCATGTGTATGCCTTGGAGGCTAAAGAGTCTGCTGTAGAGAAGGTTCGTACTGTTAAGGAATTTGCTGATGTGTTTCCTGAGGAGCTTCCGGGTTTGCCGCCAGATTGTGAGGTAGAGTTCGGGATAGATCTGTTACCCGGGACTGCGCTAGTGTCTATTGCTCCGTATAGGATGGCGCCAAAGGAATTGGTGGAGCTTAAGGCTCAGATCCAGGAGTTACTGGATCGAGGTTTTATCAGGCCAAGTGTTTCGCCGTGGGGTGCGCCGGTACTCTTTGTCAAGAAGAAAGATGGTTCGATGCGGATGTGTATAGATTACCGCCAGTTGAACAAGCTGACGATTAAGAACAAGTATCCGTTGCCACGGATAGATGATTTGTTTGATCAGCTGAAGGGTGCTGCGGTATTTTCGAAGATCGACTTGAGGTCTGGATATCACCAGTTAAAGGTTAAGGAGGCTGATATCCATAAGACGGCGTTTCGGACTCGATACGGGCACTACGAATTTTTGGTAATGCCGTTCGGGCTGACTAACGCACCGGCAGCATTTATGGATATGATGAATAGGGTATTTCAGCAGTATCTGGATCAGTTCGTCGTGGTTTTCATAGACGACATCTTAGTGTATTCGAGGACAGAAGAAGAGCATGATGAGCATTTGCGAGTGGTGCTGTAGATTTTGAGGGAAAAGCAACTTTATGCTAAGTTCAGTAAGTGCGAGTTCTGGCTTAGAAAAGTGACTTTCTTGGGTCATGTAGTGTCGGCTGAGGGGATTAGGGTAGATCCTCGTAAGATTGAGGCAGTTTTGGATTGGAAGCCGCCTAGGTCAGTGGCTGAGATTCGGAGTTTTCTGGGTCTGGCCGGATACTACCGAAGGTTTGTTGAGGGTTTCTCGTTGATAGCAGCGCCGATGACCAAGTTGTTAAGGAAAGAAGTTCCGTTTGTTTGGACTGAGAAACAGCTGGAAAGCTTCGACAAGCTTAAGAAGATTTTGACTGAGGCTCCGGTTTTAATTCAACCTGAGGCTGGTAAGGAATTCACAGTGTATTGCGATGCATCACATACGAGCTTGGGTTGTGTGCTGATGCAAGAAGGTAAGGCTGTGGCTTACGCTTCTCGACAGCTGAGGCCACATGAGGTCAACTATCCGACGCACGATTTGGAGCTAGCGGCTGTAGTTTTCGCCTTAAAGATTTGGAGGCACTACTTGTACGGAGAGAGATCGATAGTCTACACGGATCATAAAAGTCTGAAGTATCTACTGACTCAGAAGGATTTGAATTTGAGGCAGCGCAGATGGGTTGAGTTGCTGAAAGATTACGACTGTTCGATTGAGTATCATCCGGGCAAGGCTAACGTGGTGGCAGACGCGTTGAGCCGTAAGGTTGTTTCGGATTTAAGAGCGATGTTCGCCCACTTAAGTTTGTATGACGATGGGAGTATTCTGGCAGAGTTGCAGGTTAAGCCTACTTGGGTTGAGCAGATCAGGGAGAAACAGTTGGAGGATGAGGTTCTGAGTGCGCGAAGGTTACAAGTGCAGGATGGGGGTTTGGAGGGTTACAGCTTGTCTAGTGATGAGGTTCTGTGTTTCCAAGGTAAGGCTTGTATGCCTAAAGATGTGGAGCTGAGGCAAAAGATTCTTCAAGACGCACATAGCAGTCCTTATGCTATGCATCCTGGAGGTAGCAAGATGTATAGGGATCTTAGAGAGCAGTTTTGGTGGCCTGGCTTGAAGAAAGAGGTGACAGAATTTGTTGGGAAGTGTCTGACTTGTCAGCAGGTCAAGGCTGAACATCAGTTGCCATCGGGTTTGCTTCAGCCTGTGAAGATTCCTCAGTGGAAGTGGGAAAGGATAACCATGGATTTTGTCAGTGGGTTATTGCTTACGCCAAGCAAGAAGGATTCAGTTTGGGTAGTGGTGGATCGACTGACTAAATCAGCTCACTTTATTCCGGTGAGGGTTGACTACTCACTTCAGAAGCTAGCGAAGTTGTATGTGTCAGAGATAGTGAGGTTGCACGGTGTACCAGTTTCAATAATCTCGGACAGGGATCCCAGATTTACGTCAAGGTTCTGGAAAGCATTGCATCAAGCTCTGGGTACTCGTTTGGATTTCAGCACGGCTTTTCACCCACAGTCTGACGGTCAATCAGAAAGGGTTATTCGGATCTTAGAGGATATGCTGAGAGGTTGTGTCCTGGATTTCAGGGGTAGTTGGGAGGAGTTTCTACCATTAGCTGAGTTTGCCTACAACAACAGTTACCAAGCGAGCATCAAGATGGCACCGTATGAGGCGTTGTATGGTAGGAAGTGTCGCTCACCTACGTGTTGGACAGAGTTGGGTGAACGTCAGTTATTGGGACCCGAGTTGGTTGCTGAGACAGAAGACAAGGTTAAGTTGATTCAGGCTCGATTGAAGGAAGCTTCGGACCGGCAGAAGTCTTATGCCGATCTTAAGCGAAGAGACATCGAGTTTGCTGTAGGGGATCAAGTTTTTCTGAAGGTCTCACCTTGGAAGAAGGTGTTGAGATTCGGAAGGAAAGGCAAGCTAAGTCCGAGGTTTATTGGGCCGTATAAGGTATTGAGACGAGTTGGACCAGTAGCGTATCAGCTTGAGTTGCCAGCAGAGCTTAGTCAGATTCATGACGTTTTTCACGTTTCGATGCTTCGGCGTTATCGTTCAGATCCGTCACATGTGGCAGCAGTGGAAGAGATCGAGGTGAGACCAGATTTGACTATGGAAGAAGAACCTGTGCAGATTCTTGATCGGGGTGTGAAGGTTCTGCGTAGGAAGTCTGTGCCTTTGGTTAAGGTACTTTGGCAGAATCATGGCGTAGAAGAAGCTACGTGGGAACCCGAGGATGTAATGAGATAGCAATACCCGCAACTCTTTTGATCAGGTAATTTCGAGGTCGAAATTATTTTTAAGGGGGGTAGAACTGTAATATCCCGGGTTAGGGGCTATTTTGTTGTTGCATGATATTGCATGTGTTTAGTGTGCTGTGTTGTTGTTTGTGTAGTCTCGGGGTTTAAATGTAGGCTGGAAGTGTGCCTGAGTAGGTAGGAAAAATTTAGTTTTTGAGCCTTAGGTGTAGGGAGCTGGAAGAGTTGGGGTTTAAGAAAATAATTTGGAGTTTTATTACACAAAATGAAGAGCTGGCAAAGTGGCAAGGCATGTGCTACTTGGGAGCTTGGTGTGGCGTCAAATGCATGGGGTGGAGGTCTAGTGTTCGAGCTGCAAAGACCTCACATTTTGGCCCATTTTGGACGGCATAGGAGGGAGGAGTTGGATGAAGTTCAAATTCCTCCTTGGACTTGGTCAAATGGTGGCTTGGATGGTGGAGAGCAAATAGTGGAGGAAGACTTGGTAAACACTTTTGAATTGTGTGGAGTGGAGTGATTGGGGGGATTATGGCCGAATTTGAGGGAGTGGGGAGTGGGGAAGTGACAGCTTAGTGTGGGATAGGGGTAGGCCGAATGTACCTTGGCATTTTGGTACATTTTCGGTCAAGCTTTTAGTAAGCAAAAACTCTCTTTTGTCCACTTTGAAAACCGAAAGCTTTAGCACACTTGCCGAATTTTTTCTTTGTTTATTTTCTCCTAATTTTCCCTTGTTAGCCGAATGTCACCTTGAAGACACACCCTTGGTTTGTTTTCTTTCACTTTTGCTTTTGGCCGAACTTAGCATTCCACTTGCATTCTTTTTTTCTTTTGAAACTTCAGTAGCCGAAAGTTCTCTCCAAAGCCTTATTCTCCATTTCTTTTTCTTTCCAAAACCGAAGGTGTTCTCTTCTTATTTTCTTCCCATTTCTTTTCTCTCAAAAACCAAAAAGCATCTACCTCTTATTCATTTTCTTTCTTCTTCTCAAAACCTTGGCCGATTATCAATTCATTTCTTCTCATCTACCTTTGTTCTTTTCTTGTTGCACAAAGCCGAATTTCCCTTCTTTCTGTTGAAGCTTTGGCCGAATTTCAACCCCTCCCTTCTCCATCTTTTCTTGCGTTCTTTTTGTGAGTAAGGCCGAATCTCCATTCCCTCCTAGTGTGGTGTTGGCCGAATCTTTGTTGGTGTTGGGGTAAGTGATTGGCCGAATGGCCATTCTTCTCTTCTCTAAGTACTAGGTTGTTTGCGTTTTGTTCAAAGCCTATGATCGGCTTTGGTTGGAAGGTATTGACCATTGGTTATCATCTTGTATAGGGCTTTTGGATAGTGGAGGCGATCAAGAGGAGTCTTCCTTCCTTGCTAATCGATTAGTAAGTGAAGGGTAAGTAATTGGTATACTATTGTTAGTTCAATCTTTAGATTTCGGTTAAGTTAAAGGTGATTGGAGATTAACTATTTGTTTATTAGGGTGCCGATTGTTAAAGGGGAATCACTGCTTGATTCGAGATTTGGTAGGAAACCAAATCAAGTATAAAGGAGCAAGTCAATCGAGGGACCTAGATCGATTCGTTGGGATCTTTAGACTCGTAATAACCAGGTGTGTAAACTAACACACTTCTATTTAGTAATGTGATTGATAACCATGTTGTAATTAGTGAAACAGTGATGATTGATGTGATACCCTGTTGGGTATGATCTTGGACTCGGGTAAGTCAGTATTATTATGAGCTTACTGATGATCTATATGGTACCATGATTATGGATGTATGTGATATGGGATAATGATGTTAAACATATTAGCATGATATGTATGACTTGTATGATATGCATGATCACATGAGTTGGTATGATGATGGGTGATATGAGTGGAGGGGGCAGTGATATTTTGTGCTGACGAGCACCAGTGTTTTTGTAACACAACTTTGTGACTTTGGGTCACCAGAGGTTTGGCACCTCCAGAGGTTTGGCACCTCAGCGTCTCGTCCCCGTGGTTTTGCACCACAGTGGGTTGGCCCCACAAGGCGGTATTGAGGGATTGACGCCAGTGATTTGGTATCACACGATGGGTTGGCCCCATCACTCGATTATTGTGACTACGGTCACCAGTGGTTTGGTACCACATTTGTGTCTTTGGGACGCCAGAGGTTTGGCACCTCATTGCGACTCGTCCCTGTGGTTTGACACCACCGTGGGTTGGCCCCACTTGAGATATGGGATCGTCTGCTAGTGATTTGGTATCACACGATGGGTTGGCCCCATCATCGGATTTGTGACTGCGGTCACCAGTGATTTGGTATCACAATCGTGTCTTTGGGACACCAGTGGTTTGGCACCACATTGGCGGATATTGTGTCTTTGGGACACCAGTGTTTTGGTAACACATTGTGACTATATGTCACCAGTGGTTTGGCACCACCAGTGGTTTGGTACCACATGGGGTAGAAAAGGCGTTACGGATGGTTAGGATCGGGTTGCATTAATTATGTTGCTATGTATGAGGTGTGTTAGCATGTTGTTTTACCGGGAGCGGGATTTACGCACTGAGTCCTGTGACTCACCCTCTCCTTTGACATTTCAGGTGACTCGTAGACGCGGACATGGAGCCGGGATGGACTCGGGGTGCTCATGCCATGCTTAATAAAGTTTTACTCAGACTCTATCATTTGGGTACTTTAGTTTAATTACTTTTATTTGGGTTTATTTTGGATTGTAAAAGGCCTTTAAATTACGGTTTATGATGTCTATGCTGTAAGATAGATTTTTAACGTGCTTTAACAAAATAAGTTGGTAGGAATTTTACTAAAACTTGGAAAGACAACGTTTTCAAAACTGTAACGCAATGTGTTTTCAACTATACCATCGGGTATCACCCTACGTTTTGATATTAAGTAAACTCAAATGATTTTTTTTTAAATCAAACTCGATGTTCTACTAAGTTAAAAAAAAGTTTTAAGTAACACTAAGAAACTACTTGAAACTTTAAATGAAATAAACTCACTTTTCACTACACACTTTGATTAAGTTTTCAAAATTTCCGGGTTTCAAATACACCATTTGATTTCAAACAAGCCTACTCAAATTTTCTTCAAATACACTATGTTTTCATCCAGTTTTTAAACGGAAAATTCTAACCTCTCAAATACGTTTTTCCCTGTAACATACCAGATTCGGACGTGGTGTTTTGTCCGGGTTTGGGGTGTTACAATACACCATTAAGTCATCCATAAATACCTCAATTATTTTCTCGACATAGTCAGAAAATATACTTACCATACACCTCCGGAATGTGCCGGCGCATTGCAGAGTTCAAACGCCATCCGACTATAGGCGAATGTGCCAAAAGAACAAGTAAACTTCATCTATTCTTAGTCTTCTGATGCCACTGGAATCTGGAAGAAACCTGAATAGCCATCAAGATAGCAATACTAATATTTACCGACTAAGCATTCGAGTATTTGGTCAATAAAAGGAAGTGAAAAGTGGTCTTTTCGAGTTAAAGCATTCAAGTTCTCGTAGTCTATGCAAACTCTCCACCCATTTTTGAACCCAAGTGGGAACCAATTCACCTACTGAATTTTTAATTAAAGTCACGACGGTTTTCTAAAATACATATTTTAAATGCACTTTGCTTTTGTTTTATTTTCAATTCAATTTTTACTTTGCTATTCAATTTTGTTTCTTTCTTTGCCTGCGAAATGTTACGCATTGTTTTATTATTCTTTCCTTTACTTTTTTTTAATTAATCTTGCATAAAACCTCCATTAAACATATTCATTTTCAAGAGTAATTAAATTTTATATTTATTTTTAGGCCGATAAATAATCCAGTAAAGAGTAGTGAGATCCGAGCTCACACTTAAAAGTCTTTATTCTAGTATTTGTTTTTTCTCCAGTTTAGAAGATAAACATCGTTATCTCACAAAGTTGTATTGGCACCAAGTCAAAAAGAGTTCATTGGTTCGGTGTTGGTAGGCATACAGTTGGAAGTACCAAATTGATCGTATGTTGTATTCGGTCTACTGAACAACACATTGGTGTGTTCAATTAAGTAGTTGGTTGGATTTCGTCAAGGGAAACAGCAATTAGATCTAAATTACCTGCATGGTTGAGGATGTTGGTTTGAGTTAGGCCTTTTTAGTTCACAAGGCTACTAAAAAGCTAAATCGTGGACGCATATTTCATGGTTGTTCATTCGATAAGGGTTAGCTGTTGAGCATTCCTATAACAGCCCGTTTTTGAGTCAAATTAGAATAGTGGTTTCGATACCTCAAATATGAAGTCAAAATATTTATTTTATTATTTTAATAAGTTATACGGCATGATAGAATTTTTCTGTGAAAGTTCCATAAAGAAATTTTACTGTTTGAGTGCTTAATTCGGTAAAAAGAACTAAATCACATAAAAGGTAAAATGCATGTTCTATTAGTTAAAGGTGTCAAATAGCTTTGGATTTTAATTATGGAGGCCTTAATTGGTAATTAAACTATTTAAATGGTTAGTGGACATATATGTACATAGTTTATGTGAAATAATAATGTTTTATTAAAGGTTATTAAGGTAATTGTTAAATAAAGATTAGTAAAATAAAATAAGAACAAATGAAAGGCTTCCATTATCATCATCCAACCGAAATTGAAGAAGAACAAGAAGAAAAATAGGGTTCTTCATTCGACCATGGTATTTTTCTTCAATGAGGTACTATTTTTGTCCCGTTTTTAATGATTTCTATGTTTTTTTATACTGTTGCAGCTAATACTAGCTAGCCCAGGGACTAATTTGAAAAACTATTAAAGATTTTGAATGTTTCCATTGATGAATATGTATGAGTTTTGATGATTGATGATAGATTTTGAATGTTTGTTGTTATATAAACAAGTTTTGTAAAGAGATTTTGAGTAAAAATGCAAAATAGGTATTAACTTGTGAAAATATGAAACTGTGTGGTTAAATGTGTGAATAAATGAAAATATGGGTTGCTAAGGCCCTTAAGGTAATTCGGCTAAGCATGGGTTTGTATTAAATTGCATGAATTTGCAATTTTATGTGACAAGGACTAAATTGTAAAAATGTGAAACTTTGGGGGTAAAAGTGTAAACATGCCCAAATGTGTGTTTTGGATTAAATTGAATAAAGTAGTGATTGAATAAGCTGAATTTGTTATTATATAGATCAAGAAAAATGGAATCCGGACCTAGATCGGGGGAAAACTAAAGTTATCGACTAAACGACTCGATTTGTCGTTTTAGCATCCGAAGTAAGTTCGTACGTGATAAACATTATTACAATTTTGCTTTTAATGCTTTGATATTTCATAAATTGTATATACGAGACTACGGTCATGTTCGGCGACAAATCAACTGTGTTTAGCACTTAGTGTGCAATTTGGAATAGCTTCGGCTATATAAGGCACTTATGTGCGAAACATCAAGTAAGGCACTTAGGTGCAAGATTATAATAGCTTCGACTATGCGATGGCACTTAGTGTGCAAAACATCGACTAAGGCACTTAGTGTGCAGGATTATAATAGCTTCAGCTATGCGGTGGCACTTAGTGAGTATTCGACAGTGTTACGGGAAGGTATGAGTTCGTTATGAATTTGTACAGATATGTACATGTAAGTATGAAGTTCAAATAGAAAAGGTTATGACTTTGCATATAGTATATGAATAAGCTTATGGAAGGTTTGGTATTATCATGAATTATACATTAACTTGTTCAAATTAATGATTTGTGTTTTATGAACTGTTAAGTATATTTAGTACGAACTTACTAAGCTTTGTAGCTTACTTTGCTTGTTTTTCCCGTGTTTTATAGTAAATCCAAAGCTAGCTTGGATCCGGGGATCGTCAGAGACTACGTCACACTATCCAACTATCTACTTGGTACTTTTGAGTTGTGTATATATGGTATATGGTATGTATAGGCTTGAGCCATTTTGGTTATGTTTTGAAAGTGAATATTGCCATTGGAGATGACTTATGAATGGTTATGTTTTGTTTGTATTTACAGCCATGAGATTTGGATTAATTTGGCTAGTTTGATTATGTATATATATAAATGTGCTTATGGCCTATATTATGAGGTTTTTGGAATTGGTATTATGCTTGTGAAATGGAACAAAAAGATGTATGTTTGGTAAATGTTTTAGATATGAGCCAATGTCATTTTGTGAAGTGTTTAATGTTACTTGGAAATGTTTGATTAATTGATGATGATTATGATTGAAGCTTAGGCTAAGAAATGTTAGATGAAGTGGTAAGAATTATGGTTGGTTTGGTTGTTCTGGATTGCCTATTTTACTTTGTTTTTGTGCCACATATGTAGGTGAAGGTGTGTTGTAACACCCCTTACCTGTATTCAACTCCGAAACCGGGTACGAGACATTACCGGACTTAACTTGCTTGAACATACAACTTGAACTATAAAATTTCTTTTCAACTTTAAAACCTCTCATTTATATACACAATATCCTTATAATGGGCCTATGAGGCCTTAAACATACATCCGAAAGGTTTCAGAATTAAACCAGAAACTTTTGTCACTTGGAAAATTTTTGCCTAAACAGGGGCCACACGCCCGTGTGAAATGGAACATGCCCATGTGGGCAGGCCGTGTGGTCACACATGCCCATGTTCCTAGCCTCTGTGGAATTTATTTTACATTTCGAACCTACAGGGAATTTCACACGGCTGGACACATGCCCGTGTCAATTACCCGTGTCCCTCACACGGCCTAGACATGCCCGTGTTCTCGCCCGTGTGTGAAAACCTTAGCTCTGATACCACTAAATCGTCAAGAGTTGTCACACAATCATTTCATAAATACTCATATGTATGGCATGTATAGCTAGACTTGTGCAAATCCTATGTTAGTCCGAGAATCTACTAAACCGTAGCTCTGATACCACTAAATGTAACACCCCTTACCCGTATTCAACTCCGGAACTGGGTACGAGGCATTACCGGACTTAACATGCTTCAACAAACAACTTAAACTATAAAATTTCTTTTCAACTTTAAAACCTCTCATTTATATACACAATATCCTTATAATGGGCCTACGAGGCCTTAAAATACATCTGAAAGGTTTCAGAATTAAACCAGAAACTTTTGTGCACTTAGAAAATTTTTACCTCAACAGGGGCCACACGCCCGTGTAGGCAGGCCATGTGGTCACACACGCCCATGTTCCTAGCCCGTGTGGAATTTATTTTTCATTTTGAACCTACAGGGATTTTCACACGGCCGGACAGATGCCCGTGTCAATGACCCGTGTCCCTCACACGGCCTAGACACTCCCGTGTTCCCACACGTGTGTGAAAACCTTAGCATTTTGTTTATGACGTCAGTAAACTCTTAAGGGGCACACGGCCTAGGCACACACCTGTGTGCTGGCCCATATGACGAATCGATTCTCACAATTTGATACAGGGGACACACGGCCTATCAACACACCATGGGGTTGACCGTGTGTCACACACGGCCTAGACACACGCCCGTGTGTCTACCCGTGTGGACAATTAGAAGGCTATTTCCCAAGCCAATTGCCACCCTAAAACATAAACACTCATATACAAACACAAACAACACATAATATAGCATTAATGCACTATGAAGGATCACTAAACATTATTCATACATTGCACATTTTACATCATCTTTTGCATGAACTTTCACTTCATAAACTCATCATCATTAAAAATAAGATACTTGACAAATATTGGCCAATTCCCAATGGCCCTTTACAAAATGAGTGTATAACATTAGTAGCCAACACTTTGGTTTTCAAATATGACATAACACCAAAATGACCAAGTTCCTATACATGCCGTACTCAAAATAAGTCAACATTACTATACCAAAAGAATGATTGATAGTGTGATCCGAGCTTCGATGTTCTATGATCCCCGAGCTAGCTTGGCGATACTACAAGGAAAAGAGAAAAGAGAGGGGTAAGCATATAGCTTAGTAAGCTTGTATGAATTAGTATAGCAACATAAGTACTCATGGTAAAATCCATTCATTTCATAGAACAATAACAACACAATTTCTCAAGTGCTTAGGCATACTTACCCATACTTACTCTTACCGTTACATATCACATTATGGTTTCATAACTTGTATTTCACTCATGGTACCTGTATCACTTCATCACATAATTTAGCACTTATACTATCTTGAACATAAACTTAAATCATTATCATCCTTAACATAAATGGAACTCTTTGTCATCCTTGTATAACTTAACTCATTGTCATCTTTATATACGTAGCTCTTTTTCCCGTTGAACTACTCGGAATATCAAAAGATACTCCATCTCATCCTACATGTATCACGATGCCAATGCCATATCCCAGATATGGTTTTACATGGGTTCACCTCTTGATGTCGATGCCACATCCCAGATATGGTCTTACAGGGGATCTATTAACTCGATGTCGATGCCATGTCCCAGACATGGTCTTACATGAGATCCTCCCTTGGTGCCGAAGCCATGTCCCAGACATGATCTTATAAGGGACCTTCCTTCCTTATTCGATGTTGATGCCATGTCCCAGACATGGTCTTATACGAGATCGTACATGGATGTCGATGCCATGTCCCAGACATGGTCTTACACTAGATCCTCCCTTGGTGCCAAAGCCATGTCCCAAACATGGTCTTACATGGGACCTTCCTTATTCGATGCCGATGCCATGTCCCAGACATGGTCTTATACGGGATCTACATTTAGTGCCGATGCCATGTCCCAGACATGGTCTTATACAGGACCTGCATTTGGTGCCGATGTCATGTTCCAAACATAGTCTTATACAGGACCGTCCTTATCTCATGTCGTGACAAAGGTATCCTCGTTATTTTGAAATTTGAACCGAGACTTCACTTAACATAAATTTCATGGAAATGATATGCATTTCTAAAAATAATAAGTAATTTAAACATAATAACACATGTAACCTTAATTTAACACAAACTTACCTCGGTACTCAAAATGTTTGTGGATGTTCGATTTAGTCCAACACTTTGTCCTTGCCTCAGCTTCGGTCCGAGCTTCGTGTTTCTTGATCTATAATAATAATTTTTACAATTTGGTCCTTTTATGCATTTTTCATGAAAATCACTTAGAAAAAGATGTTTATCATACATCAAACTTTCATATTCTTCCATAACACATCAAAATACATGCATGTCATACATGGGTAAATTTTTTAACATAAACCCTAGCTCAAAATATAGCTAGAAATAGTTAAATCGAGCTATAAGGATCTCAAAAATACAAAGAACATTAAAAACGGGGCTATGATGCACTTACTATCAAGCTTGGAAGTTGAAGAAACCCTAGCTATCTCTCCTTGAAATTTTCGGCACTTAGAGGAAGATGATGGACAAGATTTTGGCTTATTTTTCCCTTTTAATTCTTTTATTAACCAAATGACAAAAATACCCTTAAGGCCCCTTTCTTGAGATTTTTTCTTCCCATGTCTATTTTTGTCTATCTTAACATATAATGGTCTAATTGCTAAATAAGGACCTCTAGTAATTTTTATGATTTTATTTCACACTTAAATCTTCTAGAATCTCATATTTTCTAATCTTTGCAATTTAGTCCTAATAGACAATTTGATCACTAATTAATAAAATGTCTTTATGAAATTTTCACACAATCATGCAAACACCTCATAAGCCTCATAAAAATCATAAAACACATATTTCTACTTTGGATTTATGGTCTCACAACCACTATTCTGATTAGGCCCTAAATCGAGTTGTTACAATTCTCCCCCTTAGGGATTTTCGTCCCCGAAAATCTTACCAGCAAAAAGGTTTGGTTACTGATTCCTCATAGCCTCCCCGGGCTCCCATGTAGCCTCTTCTACCCCATGTCTTTGCCACAATACTTTCACAAGGGCTATACTTTTATTTCTTAACTGTTTGACTTCCCGTGCTAGGATCTTAACTGGTTCTTCGCCATATGTCATGCCGGGTTGAATTTCAACCTCTATCGGTGTAATCACATGCGAAGGATCTGACCGGTGTAACATCGACACGTGAAACACATCATGTATCTTTTCTAAATGGCAAAGCCAATCGATAGGCTACTGGCCCTATCCTTTCTGTAATCACATATGGTCCTATAAAACACAGACCCAATTTGCCTTTCCGGCCAAATCTGAGAACTTTCTTCCATGGTGACACTTTTAAGAATACCTTATCACCAACTTGAAACTCAATCTCCTTTCATTTTAAATCCGAGTAGGACTTTTGTCTATCCGAGGTAGCTTTTAAACAATCTCGAATTACTCTTACCTTCTCTTCAGTTTCTCTAACCAGATCAACCCCGTGCATTTGATTTTCCTTAAGTTCAGTCCAATATAATGTCGTTTGACACTTTCGCCCATACAAAGCCTCAAAAGGCGCCATTCTCAAACTTGACTAAAAGTTGTTATTATAAGCAAACTCTACCAACGGTAAATGCTTTTCCCAGCTGCCTTGAAACTCCAGAACACAACATCGGAGCATATCCTCAAGTATCTGTATTAACCTCTCTGACTGTCCATCGGTTTGGGGGTGAAAAGTCGTACTAAAACTCAATTTTGTACCCAAGGCCTCTTGCATATTTTTCCAAAATCGGGAGGTGAATCTCGGATCTCTATCCGATATAATCGACAAAGGCACTCCATAAAGCCTTACAATCTCGGAAACATACAAGTTTGCCAACTTATCAAGTGAATAATCAACACGTACAGGTATGAAAAGGGCCGACTTCGTAAGTCTATCTACCACAACCCATATGGCACCTTTCTTGCTCGATGTCAACGGTAAACCCGTTACAAAGTCCATAGTAACAAGGTCCCATTTCCACTCGGGAACCATGATAGGTTGAAGCAGACCCGAAGGTACTTGGTGTTCAACTTTCACTTGCTGACAAATTAAGCATTTTGACAAAAACACCGAGATGTCTTTCTTCATACTCGACCACCAATACAATTTCTTCAATTCGTTATACATCTTGGTGCTGCCCGGATGTACAAATAGGCATCCACTATGTGCCTCGTGCAAAACTTTTCGAATGAGCTCGTCATTTCTCGGTACACAGACTCTTTCTCTAAACATCAAACATCCATCGGGATTAATCCGAAAGTCAGACTCAACACCCGACTCGCACTGAACTCTTTTGCTTGCAAATCACTGTCATCTTTCTGAGCCTCATTAATCTCTTGAAGGAGCATCGGTTTAGCCCTCAACTCAGCTAGAATGGAACCATCGTCTGACAAAGTCACCCGTGTATTCATAGCCCTCAATGCAAATAGGGATTTTCTACTGAAAGCATCGGTGACTACATTTGCCTTTCCCGGGTGGTAGTCAATTACTAGCTCATAATCCTTTATTAGCTCTAACCATCTTCGTTGCCTCAAATTCAATTCCTTTTGAGTCATCAAGTACTTTAGGCTCTTATGATCGGTGAATATCCGACATCTTTCACCAAACAAATGGTGTCTCCAAATCTTCAATGCAAAGACAATGGCAGCCAACTCTAAATCGTGTGTTGGGTAATTCTTCTCGTGTGGCTTTAACTGTCTAGAGGCATATGCTATCACCTTGCCTTTTTGCATAAGCACACAGCCCAATCCATTCAAGGATGCATCACTATAAATCACAAATTCTTTTCTCAGTTCAGGTTGCACTAGTATTGGAGCCTCTGTCAACAATGTCTTTAGTTTCTCGAAACTCTGCTGACACTTTTCTGTCCATTCAAACTTTACGTTTTTTTGTAATAACCTCGTCATAGGTGTAGCTGTCATGGAAAATCCCTTGACAAACTGTCTGTAATAGCCAGCTAGGCCCAGAAAACTTCTAACCTCTGATACATTCTTAGGCGATTTCTAATCAACAATAGCTGAAATCTTACTTGGGTCGACTCGAATTCCATCTCCCGAGACAATGTGCCCCAAAAATCCAACCTCTTTGAGCCAAAACTCACTTTTCCTGAACTTGTCATACAACTAATTATCTCGTAAAATCTGTAAAACAGTCCTCAGGTGCTCGGCATACTCATTCTCTGTAAGAGTATGCCCAAAGATCAATCATGAGATGGTTGTAATAACATACTTAATTTACCATGTTTATTAATATAAAGCGTTGTCATTATTATTTCAATTTTTCTTTCTGTGTGTATAGATAAACTGTTTTATAATAATGTCCTGAGAATAATATGATTATTCTTAAAAGATCCTTAGTCGAGTATTATTGTTGACTAGGACAATAATAATGCATTAAGACTAACATGTAGTTGATTGATGATAAAGAGTTGTCATTGATATGGAGTGTCAAAATCAATGCATGAATATGTGTGTTAGAGAACAACATATTGGATTGACCCGCTATGAGTATGTTTCTTGGATTATTATGTAATTGTCACAACATTACTCATAGTGATTAATATGTATATGATCCTCAGACTTGAGATCATTATTATCCCAGCATCGTGAGTTGTATATTTTGATACAGTCAAATCTACACCGTAACAGGTTGTTCTATAAAGGCTGATGTTGGATATACCACAATCTATATAGAGGGATATGGTTGATCAATAAAGGATAAGTCCCTCCTACATAATAGGAGTAATATCTTAGGCCACTTGATTGAGTGAGACTAGAAATGCATGGCCATGCTCAAATAAGTTGATATGAGATGTCATACTAATTTGTATATCATAGTCTACTCAAGATATCAAGAAACATAGGATGGATTATGCAAGTGTGACTATCCCATGACTTGTATCCGTTCCAGAGATAAAGGACTTAAGGATTAATGCATGAAAGGTTAATCGCGAAAGGTTATGTCGAATCATGACTTCTTGTAACTTAGGTAGCAATGATGCATTGCTAGATGCCACTCATTGTCTGTGACAATAGAATCGTTCTAGTATTACTGCTAACGTTGCAAGAACCTACAGGGTCACACCCTATGGTTGAAATGAACGGAATAAAATATAGTTGGTATTGTGCTTGGTTGTCACATAAATTAAATTAATTAAAGAATTAATTTAATTGGGCAATCAAATATTGAACATATTATATGTACAAGGATGTTGTACACATAATGATAACATAATTTTATTAATATATGAATTTGATTCATATATAAATTTAAATAAATATAGTTTACCGGAATCCTTATTATAATTAATGTAATTATAATTTTCAGATATAATTAATGTAATTATAATTTTCGGTTAAAAACTTTATTGTATTTATTTAATCTTGTAATACATTCAAGACATACCAATTATAAAAGGCCCAATTAAGAGAATACCTATTATAAAAGGCCCAATGAGAAAGGCACCCATTATAAAAGGTATTAAAAGGAGACAAAACAAAATATGAAAACCCTAAGTGATTGCTTGTTAGGTCTAGCAACCGTCAAGCAAATAAGCCTCCAAAACAGTTTTGGAGATTTCTTCCGTTCATAATCAAACCGGGTGGATTACGTAGAGGCCAACATGAAAAAGGTTGAGGCTTGATTCGACAGTAGATCAAAACTCTTGTTGCCAAGGTGTCGCTGTCTACTCAGATTGAAGTTTTGGTAATTTCGAAACCTTTATTTCACCCCGATTCGTTCCTCACACATGGATCCATGATTTGGATCGCCGGATCTAATTTTATTCTGCTGCGCCATGGGGTACTGGCGTTCCAACAGTGGTATCAGAGCCACTTGTGTGATACGAACTCGGGTTTAAATACTTGGGTGATGCAATTGTATGAGATACATGTTTTGATCTTATTATATTTTCGATTGTTTAAATCGTTTAAGCATAATCTGATAATTGTTCCTTTCGGTAATTGATTAAATGTTAATCATGGTGTTGTGGCCTATTCGATTTTATGTTATTACTGTTAACTATTAACAAATCTGTAGCAGCGGTGGTATTTATAGTTTCCAGTAAGTGTTAACTGGCTAGTGGAACAAGGGTTGTTCCGATATGAAACCTCAAGGATTAAAATCCTAAAAACACGATTCTGTTGATAAAAATTTATCAAATCGTGAGGCTTCATTTGACTGGGGTATGCGATTCGCGCCGCGGGGGCTCCACCCCCGCACCCCCCCGAGATAGGGATCTGAGGATGGCTCCGGCCGCGGGTCTTCGGCCCGCTTCCTCCGACATCCTCAGACCCCCGCAAAAAAAATTTGTTAATAAAAGAAATTTATAAACTTGATGGGCCACAAAAGGTTGAAAGGATATTTTATAATTCACCTTAGCAAAAAAAAAAAAAAGCATTGAATTATGTATACTATTTTTGACATGCACGGTGTTTGAAATGCATAGTTATAACCCAATGACCCATTCGATAAAAGGTTGTATTTTTTTTAAAATACGGCCTGCGTGTCGTGCCTTGCTACTATTCTATTGTATTTCTCTTCTCATCTTATTCCCTCGTATGTAAAACGAGTTTCTGCATATTGTAATTTGCAAGAGTTGCTGTGGGCCAAACAAGAAGGAAGGTGGGACAATGATTGTGAATGATAGCTTGTGAAAGGGCTTACACCTTTAGGTTTCCTTTTGGTTTTCCCATTGGCTTGGGTTGAACCACTTTAGTTTATGGGCTATAACTATTGCATTTATTTATTGCTTTATTTATTCATGTATGAGATGCTATGGATGATAATAAACCTTGTTGATAATAAACCCTATTAATTGATGAGATCGATTAGAAGACTAAATGGGCTAAAGTAGACCATAATTGGTGAGATGCAACAACCTTAATAAAATCCCTCTATTAAAATATTAAGTCAACATGGCCTTCCAATTTTGCCCTCGTTAAGGCCTCGATCAATACTATGTAGGTTCTGCCAAAGCGAAGTACTAGTATTTATCTTGGTTAAACGCGAAGAATAAACAAGTGATATTCGCTGGTTAAAAATTGGTTAATGACTTAACTAGGTTACTCTAATAGGATTAGAAACCTAGAGGCAAGTAAATTGGATAAATCATAAGATGATTAGAACAAGAGTTGTTCACCAAATATTAGGAGTTACATATGATGTAATTAGCAAATGTTGCTTACCTAAATAACCATAATCTTAAGAGTAAAGTCAAAGCTGACTTAAGAGGTGGTGAAATATGGATCCTTAACCTACTAGAAATACTTTTGAGAAAGTTTTTCCGAAATTAATATACGAGGGTTATTAATTTTGAAATAAAATAGTGGGAATATCATTTAATAAAGTCTTTTTAATGATTGATATAAAATTGGTAAATTTACTAACATGCATATTTAATTGTTGTAGATATATTATGGCTGCAAACACTAGCACACTCTCATTGCGATCGGTCCTTGAGAAGGACAAATTGAATGGTTTGAATTTTCTTGATTGGTTCCGTAACTTGAGGATTGTCCTTAAACAAGAACGGAAATTATATGTCATTGAACAACCACTTCCTAATGAACCACCTGCTAATGCCTCGAGGACTGATAGAGATGCTTACAAGAAGTATCTCGATGACATGATAGATGTTGGATGTCTTATGCTTGCCACTATGAATCCTGAACTTCAGAAGCAACATGAAGACATGGTTGCTTATGATATGATCGAGCACCTGAAAGAACTTTATCAGGGACAAGCACGGCAAGAGAGGTTTGATATCTCTAAGGCCTTATTCCAATGTAAGTTGGCTGAAGGAAGCCCAGTAGGACCTCATGTCCTTAAGATGATTGGCTATATCGAAAGCCTGTCTAAGCTTGGGTTTCCATTGAGCCAAGAGTTGGCCACTGATGTTATTTTACAATCGTTGCCAGATAGCTACAGCCAGTTTGTCCTCAATTTCAATATGAATGAAATTGACAAGACTCTACCACAATTGCTCAGTATGTTACGAACTGCTGAAGGCAACTTGAAAAAGGTTGGACCCAAGCCCATACTGATGGTCCGTAATAACAAGGGCAAGGGAAAGGCCAAAGTTCAAACAAAGCCCAAGAGCAAAGGTAAGCCCAAATTTGGAAAAGGAAAGGCTACACTGAAACCTAAAGGTGAGGTGTCTAAGGAAGGAAACTGTTTTCATTGTGGTGTGACTGGACATTGGAAACGGAACTGCCCTGCCTATCTTGAAGAAGTCAAGAAGGATAAAGCAAGCGGAATGTCTGCTTCAGGTATTTATGTTATTGATATTAATTTATCAACTACTACTTCTTGGGTATTAGATACTGGTTGTGGTTCTCATATTTGTACTTCTGTACAGGGACTACAAAGGAGTAGGACTTTGTCTAGAGGAGATGTGGACCTACGAGTTGGAAATGGAGCAAAAGTTGCTGCATTAGCTGTGGGAACATATACTTTATCTTTGCCTAGTGGACTTGATTTATGTTTAGAGGATTGTTATTTTGTGCCCAGTTTGACTAAAAACATTATTTCAATTTCTTGTTTAGACAAAATTGGTTTTGAGATAATTATTAAGAATAATTGTTGTTCATTTTATCTCAATAATGTTTTCTATGGTTCGGCGCAATTGATTAATGGCCTCTATATTTTAGATCAAACGAATCCCATTTACAACATAAATACTAAAAGATCTAAAATAAATGACTCAAATCAAATTTATCTTTGGCATTGTCGTTTGGGCCACATAAGTGAGAAACGCATATCCAAACTCCATAGAGATGGTCTCTTGAATTCATTTGTTTTTGAACAATTTGAAGTATGTGAATCTTGCTTATTGGGAAAAATGACTAAATCTCCTTTTTCTGGAAAAGGTGAACGAGCTAGTGATTTATTGGGCCTAATACATTCTGATGTATGTGGACCAATAAATACACAGGCCAGAGGTGGATTTCACTATTTCATTACTTTCACTGATGATTTCAGTAGATATGGGTATGTTTATCTCATGCGCCATAAGTCTGAGTCCCTTGAAAAGTTCAAGGAATTTAAAAATGAAGTACAAAATCAACTAGGCAAAACTATCAAGTCACTTCAATCTGATCGAGGTGGAGAGTATTTGAGCCTAGAGTTTGATGATCTTTTGAAAGAATGTGGGATTGTCTCACAACTTACTCCTCCTGGGACTCCTCAATGGAATGGAGTATCTGAGAGAAGAAATCAAACTTTGTTAGACATGGTTCGATCCATGATGAGTCATGCTGATCTACCGACTTCCTTTTGGGGACATGCACTTGAGACTGCTGCCTTCACACTAAATCGTGTTCCATCTAAATCGGTTCAAAAGACGCCATATGAGATGTGGACTGGGAAACGTCCTAGTATGTCCTTTATGAAAATTTGGGGTTGTGAAGCTTATGTTAAACGTCAGACGTCTACTAAGCTTGAACCCAAATCTGAAAGGTGCATTTTTGTGGGGTATCCAAAAGAAACCAAAGGATATTATTTTTTTCATCCCACTGAGAACAAAATTTTTGTTGCTCGGACTGGTGTCTTCCTAGAGAAAGAATTTACTTCTAGAAAAGGAAGTGGGAGAAAGATTGAACTTGAAGAAATTCAAGAATCACAAGATACCACTGAACCAGAGATTGAACAAAACCAAATTCCACAAGAAATTGAGGAACAAACAACTGCTATAGAAACACAACCACCGCGCAGATCTTTAAGAGAATGCCGTGCACCTGAGAGATATGGATTTCTCATTACAACGCATGGTGACGTTCTTCTTATAGATCAAGATGAGCCTAGGACTTATCAAGAAGCGGTGACGAGCCCAGACTCTGAGAAATGGCTTGAGGCCATGAGATCTGAGATGGATTCCATGTATGAAAACCAAGTATGGACTTTGATTGACCCACCCGAAGGGGTTAAACCTATAGGGTGCAAATGGGTTTTCAAAAAGAAAATAGACATGGATGGTAATGTACAAACATACAAAGGGCGATTAGTCGCTAAAGGTTTTCGCCAAATTCATGGTGTTGACTATGATGAAACCTTTTCTCCTGTAGCTATGTTTAAATCCATCAGGATCTTGCTCGCCATAGCTGCATTTCATGATTATGAAATCTGGCAGATGGACGTCAAAACAGCTTTCCTTAACGGGAAACTTGAAGAGGATGTGTATATGACACAACCTGAAGGTTTTGTAAATCCAAAAGATGCTAGAAAGATATGTAAGCTACAAAGATCCATTTATGGATTAAAGCAAGCTTCTCGAAGTTGGAATATTCGTTTTAACGATGCAATCAAAGAGTTTAGTTTTATCAAAAATGAAGATGAACCATGTGTTTACAAGAAAGTTAGTGGGAGCACTATCACATTCTTGGTACTATATGTGGATGACATACTTATCATAGGAAATGACATACCTACCTTGCAGTCTATTAAGACTTGGTTAAGAAGTTGTTTTTCTATGAAGGACTTGGGCGAAGCCACTTATATCTTAGGAGTCAAGATCTATAGAGATAGATCAAGACGACTACTAGGTCTAAGCCAAAGTACATACATAGATAAAGTACTGAAAAGGTTCAGTATGGAAGAATCTAAAAGAGGATTCCTACCTATGAGACATGGTATTTCACTCTCGAAGGAAATGTGTCCTTCAACTCCACAAGAGAGAGAACGTATGAGTAAAATTCCATATGCTTCCGCTATTGGATCTATCATGTATGCTATGTTATGTACCCGTCCAGATGTCTCGTATGCCTTAAGTATGACGAGCAGGTATCAAGTAGATCCCGGTGAAGGTCACTGGACCACAGTCAAGAGTATCCTTAAGTACTTAAGAAGAACTAAGGATACGTTCCTATTATATGGAGGTGAGGAAGAGTTAAGTGTAAAAGGTTACACTGATGCCAGCTTCCAAACCGACAAGGATGATTCTTGATCGCAATCAGGTTTTGTGTTTTGCCTTAATGGTGGTGCTGTGAGCTGGAAGAGTTCAAAGCAAAGTACAGTAGCCGATTCTACAACAGAGGCCGAGTATATTGCAGCCAGTGAGGCAGCAAAAGAAGCAGTTTGGATCAAGAAGTTCATTACTGGACTAGGGGTTGTGCCTAGCATATCAGATGCTATAGAACTCCGATGTGATAACAATGGAGCTATTGCACAAGCTAAAGAACCCAGATCTCACCAGCGATCCAAACATATACTTAGACGCTACCATCTTATTCGAGAGATTATCGATCGAGGGGATGTAGAGATATGCAGAGTACCTTCAGATGATAACATCGCTGATCCCCTGACCAAGCCTCTGACACAGCAGAAGCATGATCGTCACACTAAGTCACTTGGTATTAGATATATGAGTGATTGGTCTTAGTACTAGTGGGAGATTGTAAGAGTATGCCCAAAGATCAATCATGAGATGGTTGTAATAACATACTTAATTTACCATGTTTATTAATATAAAGCGTTGTCATTATTATTTCAGTTTTTCTTTCTGTGTGTATAGATAAACTGTTTTATAATAATGTCCTGAGAATAATATGATTATTCTTAAAAGATCCTTAGTCGAGTATTATTGTTGACTAGGACAATAATAATGCATTAAGACTAACATGTAGTTGATTGATGATAAAGAGTTGTCATTGATATGGAGTGTCAAAATCAATGCATGAATATGTGTGTTAGAGAACAACATATTGGATTGACTCGCTATGAGTATGTTTCTTGGATTATTATGTAATTGTCACAACATTACTCATAGTGATTAATATGTATATGATCCTCAGACTTGAGATCATTATTATCCCAGCATCGTGAGTTGTATATTTTGATACAGTCAAACCTACACCGTAACAGGTTGTTCTATAAAGGCTGATGTTGGATATACCACAATCTATGTAGAGGGATATGGTTGATCAATAAAGGATAAGTCCCTCCTACATAATAGGAGTAATATCTTAGGCCACTTGATTGAGTGAGACTAGAAATGCATGGCCATGCTCAAATAAGTTGATATGAGATGTCATACTAATTTGTATATCATAGTCTACTCAAGATATCAAGAAACATGGGATGGATTATGCAAGTGTGACTATCCCATGACTTGTATCCGTTCCAGAGATAAAGGACTTAAGATTAATGCATGAAAGGTTAATCACGAAAGGTTATGTCGAATCATGACATCTTGTAACTTAGGTAGCAATGATGCATTGCTAGATGCCACTCATTGTCTGTGACAATAGAATCGTTCTAGTATTACTGCTAACGTTGCAAGAACCTACAGGGTCACACCCTATGGTTGAAATGAACGGAATAAAATATAGTTGGTATTGTGCTTGGTTGTCACATAAATTAAATTAATTAAAGAATTAATTTAATTGGGCAATCAAATATTGAACATATTATATGTACAAGGATGTTGTACACATAATGATAACATAATTTTATTAATATATGAATTTGATTCATATATAAATTTAAATAAATATAGTTTACCGAAATCCTTAATTAATGTAATTATAATTTTCAGATATAATTAATGTAATTATAATTTTCGGTTAAAAACTTTATTGTATTTATTTAATCTTGTAATACATTCAAGACATACCAATTATAAAAGGCCCAATTAAGAGGATACCTATTATAAAAGGCCCAATGAGAAAGGCACCCATTATAAAAGGTATTAAAAGGAGACAAAACAAATATGAAAACCCTAAGTGATTGCTTGTTAGGTCTAGCAGCCGTCAAGCAAATAAGCCTCCAAAACAGTTTTGGAGATTTCTTCCGTTCATAGTCAAACCGGGTGGATTACGTAGAGGCCAACATCGGAAAAGGTTGAGGCTTGATTCGACAGTAGATCAAAACTCTTGTTGCCAAGGCGTCGCTGTCTACTCAGATTGAAGTTTTGGTAATTTCGAAACCTTTATTTCACCCCGATTCGTTCCTCACACATGGATCCATGATTTGGATCGCCGGATCTAATTTTATTCTGCTGCGCCATGGGGTACCGGCGTTCCAACATTCTCATCACAAGAATATATCAGTATATCATCAATAAAAGCCATGACAAATTTATCCAAGTATGGCCGAAAGATACGGTTCATTAAATCCATAAACACAGCAAGGGCATTTGTTAAACCAAAAGGCATAACTAAAAATTCGTAGTGCCCATACCTCGTCTTAAATGCAGTTTTCAGCACATCTGAGTCTTTTACCCTTAACTGGTAATAACCGAACCTCAAGTCTATCATGGAGAACACAGTGGCTCCCTTCGATTGATCGAACAGATCATCGATCCTTGGTAGTGGGTACTTGTTCTTCACAGTTACCTTATTAAGCTGCCGGTAATCTATGCATAATCTCATGGAACCATCTTTCTTTTTCACAATTAATACTGGAGCACCCCACGAAGAATAACTTGGTCCTGCAAAACCTTTGTCCGTCAACTCTTGCAACTGTGCCTTCAATTCCTTCAACTCAGTTGGAGTCATTCTGTAAGGAGCAATTGATATTAGTGCAGTACCAAGAGCTATCTCGATGCCAAATTCAACCTCTCTAACCAGAGGTAGCCCTGGCAATTCTTCTGGAAATACATCTGGGTACTCACATATTATCGGTACTGATTCAATCCTTAACTCAGTTTCTTTAGCATTCATATTAAAGGCAAGATACACTTCATATCACTTCCTTACATACCTCTGGGCAGACATATGAAAGATCACTACAGGCAGTCTTTCTTGTTCATCTGATTCAACACGAAGAGTGTCCCCATTTTCACATCTCAACTCAATTTATTTATTTCCACAATTTACTGTCACATCATGAGTGGTTAACCAGTCCATACCAAGAATTATATTGAATTCATCAAATGGCAATAGCATGAGACTTGCCTTAAAATAATGACCTCTAATCATCATTGGGCATTCTTTGCATACCTTATCAACTAATACACTTTTGCCTAAAGAACTGGACATTTTTTATCACAAACTCTGTAGACTCAACAGGTATGCTCATGGTAGATACTAATTTCATGCAAATGTATGAATGGGTAGATCTCGAATCAATTAAAGCAACAAAATTAGTATCATGGAGAGAAAATGTACCCATAATTACATCGAGGGATGATGCCTCTTCGCGAGCGCGAATGGCATAAGTCCTCGCAGGTGCTCTACCCTCAGATCTTGCAGCCTACTCTCTGGGTGTACTCTTACTACTCGTTCCACTTCCCGGGTTTCTCTGTTGTCTCCCTCTATTAGTGCTTCCCAATTTGGCACTTTGAATTTTCTCTTTATCAACCATCTCAAGGAATTCTCTAATAAAATGATCTTGGGAGCCACACTTAAAACAGGCTCTCTCATGGGCTCGGCACTCACTAGGATGACGTCTGCCACATTGTAGGTCGAGTGTTCCCAACACTAGCAACTTAGGTAGTCTAAGCTTTAATCCCCGAGTATTGTTTAATCTTACTTCTGTTTGAAAACTCGGTTGAAGTAGCTGATCGAGTAGAAAAGTCTCTTGACTTCCTGGATGAAGATCGAAACGGCTTGTTCATTTTTCTCTTTCTTAAGTCACGAGACTCCATCTTAGCTTTTCTTTTCTCTTTCACCAATTCCTCGGCTTTACAAGCCCGATCCACTAACACAACAAATTCTTTCAACTCGAGGACACCAACAAACAATCTAGTATCTTCATTTAATCCATCCTCAAATCGTTTACACATAATGGCTTCAGTAGATACACACTCTCGAGCGTATTTACTAAGCCTTACAAACTCACGCTCATATTCAGTTACTGTCATCCTACCTTGTTCAGTTTAAGGAATTCCTTTTTTTTCTGGTCGATACACCTCTGGCTAATATACTTCTTCCGGAACTCTTCTTAGAAAAACTCCCATGTGATCCTTTCCCTTGGTACAACCGACACAAAGGTGTTCCACCACTGATAAGTGAATTCTCTCAAAAGAGAAACTACACACTTCATGCATTCTTCAGGTGTGCATGATAACTCATCAAATACCCTGATGGTATTTTCAAGCCAAAATTCTACTCTTTCCGGGTCATCATCTTTACTAGCCCAGAATTCTTCAGCTCCTTGCTTTCGGATTCTATCAGCCGGAGGCTTTTCTCTTCTTACCACTTCTACCACTTGAGGAGCTACTAGGGTAGGTTGAGGAATAGGTGGGGGTGGATGGGGTTGTGCATTTGGGTTCGCACGAACAAACTCCGTATACCATGCATTCATCATATGGAGTAAGACTTCCCTAGCTTCTTCTCCTCCTCTCTAACTCACGGTCGTAGGTCTATTCTCATTTTTATTCGGCACTGTCCCTTTGATGGGAGCCGTTACTTTCTACATCATTCGCCACAGCTCTATCGGGATCCATTTACTATATGAAAACACAATTTAAATCGTCAGGAGTTGTCACACTATCATTTCATAAATACTCATATGTATGGTATGTATAGCTAGACTCGTACAAATGCTACGTTAGTCCGAGAATCGACTAAACCGTAGCTCTGATACCACTTAATGTAACACCCTTTACCCGTATTCAACTCCAGAACTGGGTACGAGGCATTACCAGACTTAACATGCTTCAACATACAACTTAAACTATAAAATTTCTTTTCAACTTTAAAACCTCTCATTTATATACACAATATCCTTATAATGGGCTTACGAGGCCTTAACATACATCTGAAAGGTTTCAGAATTAAAGTGGAAACTTTTGTGCACTTAGAAAATTTTTACCTCAACAGGGGCCACACGCCCATGTGAAATGGAACATGCCCATGTGGGCAGGCCATGTGGTCACACACGCCCATGTTCCTAGCCCATGTGAAATTTCTTTTTCATTTCAAACCTACAGGGATTTTCACACGGCCGGACACATGCCCGTGTCAATGACCTGTGTCCCTCACACGGCCTAGACACGCCCGTGTTCCCGCACGTGTGTGAAAACCTTAGCATTTTGTTTATGACGTCAGTAAACTCTTAAGGGGCACACGGCCTAGGCACACGCCTGTGTGCTGGCCCATATGACGAATCGATTCTCACAATTTAATGCAGGGGACACACGGCCTATCAACACACCCATGGGGTTGACCGTATGTCACACACGGCCTAGACACACGCCCGTGTGTCTACCCGTGTTGACAATTAGAAGGCTATTTCCCAAGCCAATTGCCACCCTAAAACATAAACACTCATATATAAACACAAACAACGCATAATATAGCATTAATGCACTATGAAGGATCACTAAACATTATTCATACATTGCACATTTTACATCATCTTTTGCATGAACTTTCACTCCATAAACTCATCATCATTAAAAATAAGATACTTGACAAATATTGGCCAATTCCCAATGGCCCTTTACAAAATGAGTGTATAACATTAGTAGTCAACACTTTGGCTTTCAAATATGACATAACACCAAAATGACCAAGTTCCTATACATGCCATACTCAAAATAAGTCAACTTTGCTATACCAAAAGAATGATTGATAGTGTGATCCGAGCTTCGACTGTTCTACGATCCCCAAGCTAGATTGGCGATACTACAAGAAAAAAGGAAAAGAGAGGGGTAAGCATATAGCTTAGTAAGTTTGCATGAATTAATATAGCAACATAAGTACTCATGGTAAAATCCATTCATTTCATAGAACAATAACAACACAATTTCTCAAGTGCTTAGGCATACTTACTCATACTTACTATTACCGTCACATATCACATTATGGTTTCATAACTTGTATTTTACTCATGGTACCTGTATCACTTCATCACATAATTTAGCACTTATACTAACTTGAACATAAACTTAAATCATTATCATCCTTAACATAAATGGAATTCTTTATCATCCTTGTATAACTTAACTCATTGTCATCTTTACATACTTAGCTCTTTTGCCCGTTGAACTACTCAAAATATCAGAAAATACTCCATCTCATCATACATGTATCACGATGCTAATGCCATATCCCAGATATGGTCTTACATGGGATCACCTCTTGATGCCGATGCCACATCCCAGATATGGTCTTACACTGGATCTATTAACTCGATTTCGATGCCATGTCCCAGACATGGTCTTACAGGGGACCTTCCTTATTCGATGTCGATGCCATGTCCCAAACATGGTCTTATACGGGATCTACATTCGGTGCCGATGACATGCCCCAGACATGGTCTTATACGGGACCTACATTCGGTGCTGATGCCATGTCCCAGACATGGTCTTATACGGGACCGTCCTTATCTCTTTTCAAGACATAGGTATCCTCGTTATTTCGAAATTTCAACCGGGACTTCACTTAGCATAATCTCATCATTTTCTCATTAAGACATCATCAATAATTTTCATGGAAATGATATGCTTTTCTCAAAATAATATGTAATTTAGACATGATAACATATGTAACCCTAATTTTACACAAAGTTTGTAATAGCCCGATTTTAGGGCTAGTCAGAACAGTGGTTTGGAGACCACTAAACCGAGGATAAGGAAAATTATCCGATATTATTTTATGTGTTATAGCATTAAAATATGGCTATGTAGAAATTTTGGTGCTTTAATTTTAGCAATAGCATGCTTAATTGTGAAAATGGACTAAATCGAATAAGATGCGAAAGTTCTATTTTATAAGGTAGAGGTACCTAATAGCTATAGAATGGAATTTGGAGGATTTTAAAATGCAATTAGGCCATTTATCTAGTGGTGGCCGGTCATATAGGAGCTAGGGAGACAAGATTTTAATGTTGGTCAAATTTAGTGGATATTAGGTGGTAAAAATAAATAAAATAAAAGGAGTAAAAGATGTTATCATCTTTCACTATTCACCTATCTTCTCTCCACCGAAAATTGAAGAAGAAATAGAGCTTTGGGGGTTTAAACTTTCAACCAAGCTATCTCCCTTACTAGTAAGTGATTTAGGTGGTTTTTATTTGGTAATTTTTGTACTTTTGGAGTCCCCAAAGCTTAAGCTAGCTAATGAGGGGACTAGTTTGTGATATGGTTGAAAGTCTAGGGACTTTCCTTGAGAGTGTTCATGTTGTTAGCTGAGTTTTTATGGAAGAAAATGAATGTTAGGGAGATGAGAAACAACTTTTGTGAAAGGTGTTAGCATGAAAACACCTAAATAGGACTTAAATGCAAAGAATGAACTTGTGTCATAAATGCATGAAATGGTGAGAATGGTGAGTAGTTGTAAGAGAAATAAATGTTCAGTTAGGCTTATTTTTTGAGAAAATGTGTTGAAAAATAAATTACGAGCCTAGGGGCAAAATCGTAATTTTGCCATAATACAAGGGCAAAATGGTCATTTTTGCCCAAGTGTAGATTTTGATGTATTATGGTCATAGGATGATCTAAATGAATGAATTTCATTGTTATAGATCAAGAAGAGCGTGGAATCAACCTTGACCGTGGAAAAGGCAAGGTGACGGATTAAACCGTTAGTTACAACGTTTTGCACCGAGGTAAGATTATGTGTAAATAATGCATTTTCTTTATACACATTATGTTGCTAATTGGTGTATGGCATGATTGAGAACATGTGTGGTTCAAATGGATCGAATGTGGTAGTCATTGAATAATTATTGTATGAATGATGAAATAGTCATATGAACATGTCATAACAGCATTTGATGGTGGGCTGAGTGCGATACCACCTTGTTGCTTAATTAAGATGGGCTATGTGCGATACCATCGTTTATTTATCATTTGGTGGGCTATGTGCGATACCACTATAACTAACCTTTTTGGTAGGCTATGTGTGATACCACCCTAATAAAGACTGATAGTGGGCTAAGTGCGGAACCACCGAGTAATTGATTAAGAGGTTGTGATGTGTTGTTTTATGTGACATTGTGATGCTAAGTACCGGGTAACATGCTAATGAATGTACACATTAAGCTTGTGATATGGTTGGAATATAGAAAAGGAGGAAATGAGTAAGCATGATTATGAATGTAGATTGTTTCTTGTTTAGTATGTAATACTATATAAATGATTAGTACATGTTATAATGTTATATTGTTTACATGTAAACTTACTAAGCTTAAAGCTTACTCCCCTTCTCTTTTTCCCTTGTTTTATAGTTTAAGAGCCGAGCCAGGATACGAGGATAACCAGAAGATCGCCAACACTATCTACTCACCTTGGTATATTTAGACTTAGTGATTTTGTGTATGGCATGTATAGAGGCTAGATTAGTTAGATTGTTTTTTGGATTTGGCCAAAAGTGTATTGGCCCCTTGTTAAGATAACTATTTTGTATATTGCCATGGTTGATGGCTCACCCTATCATTTATGAAAATATAAAGTTATTCATAGAAGTTCATATTGAAATTATGAGTTGTTTATTAGTATGTTGAATGGGTTCATGTGGTATGGGCTAGAGGGGTGCAAAGAGCTTGACAAATAGCCTTGTTCTTGTCCACATGGGTAGGCACACGGGCGTGTGTCTAGGCCATGTGTGACACATGGCCAGTCCATGGACGTGTACCCAGGCCGTGTGAAGTCTACACCTTGAATTCGGAATTTGAATCGTCACACGATTGAAGCACACGAGCGTGCCTAGGCCGTGTGGATTAATCAGTGTCGACCACGGGCTAGCCACACGGGCGTGTGACTAGGCTGTGTGTCACAAACAGAATGTCCAGGTTTTTGCACACGGGATAGGGACATGGGCGTGCGTGACCACACGACCTGCCCACACGGGCGTGTCCCATTTCCCACGGACATGTAGGCCCTGTTTAGGTAAAATTTTCTTAAGTGCGCAGAATTTTCCAAATTATCCCTGAAATCTTTTGGGAGCACGTTTAGGGCTTCGTAGGTCCATTATAAGGATGATAGACATATGAATGGAGAAATTATAATTTGAAATGAGTTTGATAGCCCAAGGTTGTATGACCAAGTGAGTTGAGTCCGGTAATGCCTCATGCCCTGTTCTAGCATAAGATATCGGTAAGGGGTGTTACAAACTTACCTCGGTACTCAAAATGTGCGTGGATGTTCGATTTAGTCCAACACTTTGTCCTTGCCTCGGTTTCGGTCCGAGCTTTGTATTTTTTATCTATAATAACAATTTCACTTATCTAATACTCACATTGACTAAATTGACTCATGAATCACACTTTGGAAAAATTATTATTTTGCGCCTAAGCTTTCTCATAATTACACTTTTGCCCCTAAGCTCGTAAAATAAATTTTTATTCAACTTTCTTGTATTTCAAGCCTAACCGAATCATTTTCTTAACTATAACAGCCCCTAATTTCCATTATTTCACTCATGTATGACCATTTTTTTATAATTTTTACAATTTAGTCCTTTTATGCATTTTTCATGAAAATCACTTAGAAAAAAATGCTTATCATACATCAAACTTTCATATTCTTCTATAACACATCAAAATACATGCATGTCATACATGGGTAAATTTTTGAACATAAACCCTAGCTCAAAATATAGCTAGAAATAGCTAAACCGAGCTACAAGGATCTCAAAAATACGAAGAACATTAAAAACGGGGCTAGGATGCACTTACTCTCAAGCTTGGAAGTTGAAGTAACCCTAGCTATGTCTCCTTGAAATTTTCGGCACTTAGAGGAAGATGATGGACAAAATTTTGGCTTATTTTTCCCTTTTAATTCTTTTATTAACCAAATGACAAAAATGCCTTAAGGCCCTTTTCTTGAGATTTTTCCTTTCCATGTCTATGTTTGTCCATCTTAACATATAATGGTCCAATTTCTAAATAAGGACCTCTAGTAATTTTTATGATTCTATTTCATACTTAAATCTTCTAAAATCTCATATTTTCTAACATTTGCAATTTAGTCCTAATGGACAATTTGATCACTAATTAATAAAAATTCTTCATGAAATTTTCACACAATCATGCAAACACCTCATAAGCCTCATTAAAATCATAAAACACATATTTCTACTTTGGATTTGTGGTCTCGCAACCACAATTCTGATTAGGCCCTAAATCGGGTTGTTACATGTGTACCAAATGGGATGGCAAAATGGCTTGGTAAATAGCCTATTTTCGTCCAGACAGGCAGAGACACGGGCGTGTGTCTTAGCCGTGTGTGACACATGGTCAAGTTACACGGTCATGTGTCCCCTGGTGTTGAAATTAAATTGAAGTCAGTATGCTCCACAGAGTCTCACACACGGACGTGTGACTGGCATTGTGGTACAAGTCAGTATACCCCCTAATTGGCACACGGCCTAGCACACGGGCGTGTGACTTGGCCGTGTTGCATAAGTCAGTATACCATATAGTTTTGGCATGGCCTAAAACATGGCCTGGTACACCGGTGTGTGTGGCCACTTCGAAGGGCACACTGGCTAGACACACGGGCGTGTGGCCGACCGTGTGACCGAAGTCAGTATGTATGCCCTGTTTTCTCACGACCTGAGACACGGGCATGTGACCCTTGTTTACATGAAAAATTTCTAAGTTTCTAGAATTTTTTTATGATATCGATTTAGTCTCGAACCACTTCTAAAGCATGTTTAAGGCCTCTCAGGCCCTTATAAAGGACTGTAACAGCCCGATTTTGGGGCTAGTCAAAATAGTGGTTTCAGGACCGCTAATCCGAAGTTGAAGAAAATTATTTTGATATTATTTTATGTGTTATGGCATAATTATATGGATGTATGAAAATTTTGGTGCTTTAATTTTAGCAATTGTATGCTTAATTGTGAAAAAGGACTAAATCGCATAAAGTACGAAAGTTCTATTATACAAGGCAGAGGTGTCTAGTAGCCATAGAATATTAAATTGGAGGTCCTTAAAGTGAAATTAGTCCATTAAGGGTCTGTTGGCCAGCCATAGAGACAAGAAGACAAAAGCATTAAATTTTGGTCAAAATTTTGGTGAAATTAGGTGATAGAAAAATGAATAAAATATGATAAATAAAAGAGATATCATCTTTCACTATTCATGCTTCTTCTCCACCGAAAATTGAAGAGAAATAGGAGATTTTGGAGTCCAAACTTTCAGCCAAGCCATTCACTTGCAAGTAAGTGATTTTAGAGGTCTTTCTTGATAATTTTTGTGCTTTTGGAACCCCCAAAGCTTAAGCTAGCTAATGAGGGGACTAATTTGCAAAATGGTTGAAAGTTTAAGGACTTGCCATGAGAGTGTTCATGTTGTTTTCTGAGTTTTTATGGAAGAAAATGAATGCTAGTGAGTTAATGAACAACTTTTGTGAAGGGTGTTATCATGAAAACACCTAAATAGGATTTATTTTGTAAAGGTTGTAATTGTATAATAAATGCAAGAAATAATTGGTTTTGTGAGTTGTTGTAAGAGAAATAAATGTTTATCTAGGCTTGTTTAATGAGGAAATATGATGAAAAAAAATGATTTACGAGCCTAGGGGCAAAATTGTAATTTTGCCAAAGTATAAGGGCAAAATGGTCATTTTTGGCTAAGTGTAAATTTTGATGTATCATGAGTTATAAAGTGATTGAATGAGTAAATTTTATTATTATAGATCAAGAGGAGTGTGGAAACAACCTTGGCCGAGGAAAAGGCAAGGTTACGGACTAAACCGTCGATTAATACATTTTGCACCGAGGTAAGTTTATGTGTAAACGATACATCTTTAATACATATGTTGTTACTTATTGGTGCATTGTAGGAATGAGATCAATTATGATTGAGATTGATAGATAGTGAGTAATTCTTGTATGAACCTCGGGATAGATATGTAAGTGTTGAAAAATGTCCGGAATAATTATTAGTGGGTTGTGTGTGATACCACCGTAATTATCCTTTTTGGTGGGTTGTGTGCGATACCACCTTATTACTATATTATGATGGGTTGTGTGCGATACCATCGTTTATATTATCATTTGGTGGGCTATGTGCGAAACCACCGTAAATATTCATGTTGGTAGGCTATGTGCGATACCACCCTAATAATGATTAATGGTGGGCTGTGTGGAAACCACCGGGCACTTAGTATTATTCCGAGGGGTTCATCGATAAATTGTATAAGTAAATTTTTCATGTTGCTTTGTGGTGATGAGTGCAGGGGATGTGTGCAAGCAAATGTGAGCATTATAATTGTGATATGGTTGGAATGTGGTAAGAGATGAGATGAGTAAGCATGATTATGGAAATGTGATCTGTTCTTGCTTATTATGTAATGTTATTGATGGATTAGCATATGTTATGATGCTTATTGTTTACATGTAAACTTACTAAGCTTAAAGCTTACTCCCTTTCTTTTTCCCTTGTTGTTAAAGAGCCGATTCGGGATATGAAGATAACCGGAAGATCACCCATACTATTAGCTCATCTCGGTATATTTAGACTTAGCATTTTGAGTATGGCATGTATAGGGGCTAGACTTAGTGAAATGTTTTGTTGTTTTGGCCAAGCGTGTTGGCTCTTTTAATGATGAACTCTTTTGTATATTGTCATAGTTGATGGCTCATTATTACTAATTTATGAAAAGATGAGATTATTCATGAAGGTGTATGTTGCATGATTAAGTTGCTTGGCTAATGGTTGAATGGGATTTATGTTGTGTGAGTTAGGGTGATAAAGAGAGCTTGGCAAATAGCCTTGTTCTTGTCCACACGAGTAGGCACACGGGTGTGTGTCTAGGCTGTGTGTGACACACGGTCAGTCCCATGGGCATGTGGCTGGGCCATGTGTCCCCTGCATGTTAATGTTGCAAGTCAGTGTCGACCACGGGCTAGACACACAAGAGTGTGCCCCGGCCGTGTGCCCCTTATGAGGTTGTTGACTTCATAAACAGAATACCCAGGTTTTCACACACGGGTGAGGCATAGGCGTGTGTCTGGCCATGTGAAAACCGCTGTAGGTTCGAAATGAAAAAACTAAATTCCATACGGGCTAAGGACATGGGCGTGTATGACCACACGGCTTGCCCACACGGGCGTGTCCCATTTCACACGGGCATGTGGCCCTATTAAGGTAAAAAACTTTTTAAGTATACAAAAGTATCGTGTTTGATTTCGAGGCCCTCTGTTTGCATGTTTAAGGCCTCGTAGGCCCATAATGAGGATGTTTTGAATGTGAGGTATGAGGCATTACCGAACTTAACGCACTTGAACATACAACTTTGAATACGGGTAAGGGGTGTTACAGGGACAATGTGATTGTGTTGAATGATTTATGAGAATGAATGCTTATTGTTGCATAAATGTATGCTATATGTGTTGTGAATTGATCGGTAATACCTCGTAACCCTATTCTAGCTTTGAATACGGGTGAGGGGTGTTACAATTACCGTAATTAATTTATACACGGGAGGGTTGGTGGTATGAAGTGTCCTCGGTCACTATAACTAACTTATCAATTAAGGAGAAAATTTGTTATCAATGATCAGTTCGAAAGTAGAGAAAAATCAAGTTTGAAGTTGGAATTTCATCATATCAATTTAATTTATTTTCTTCTTATTTTAACTATTATTTTGATTTCAATTATTTTATTTTTTTTACTTTTATCATAGTTAAATCCTCCCTTTCTATTTTTGCACAAACTGTCGCACGTTGTGCACATGACATGTAACACCCTTAACCCATAACCATCACCGATCTAGGGTTAAGAAGCATTACCGATCAAACCAGAACATTTACAATCATTTTACAACACAAAGTATATCATCATCCAAACATAACAAGATATATGCATATAGTCCCTTAATGAGGTTTACGAGACCTTAAACACATGTTAGAAAGGAGTCGGGACTAAACCGAACACATACAAAATTTTCCAAAAATTAAACATTTTTCCAAGCTACAGGGGTCACACGCCAGTACGGGTAGGTCGTGTGCCTCACACGGCCTCAGACATACCCGTGTGTCCAAGCCATGTCAAAACAGGGCATACATACTGACTTGTCCACAGGGCCGGAGACACGCTCGTATGCCTCACCCGTGGTCGACACTACTTGCACCATACGGCCAGTCACACGCCCGTGTGTCTAGCCCGTGTGCTAGCCTAACTTGTTTCAATTTGCAAACTTAAATGACACGGTCGAGCCACACGCCGTGTGCTCAACCGTGTGGGTAATTATAGGCCATTTGCAAGGCCAATTTGCCACCCACACTTTGGAATCACCTACAAGCATCAATCCATATGCATTTATACCTCAAATGGCAACCAAAACATACCAATATATGCACCAATTAATCATCAACTACACCATTTATTTCCACACTCAATTTCAACTTAAACATGTCCATCTAAAATATCAATTTCACATCCCAAATCATATAATCTATTCATCATTCAATTCTAACCAAATCTATCATGAAACATACCATTACCATTTTGCTAATTTATGCCATAATGATCACTAATATAGAACACACACATACACATATAAGTCATTCTTTTCACATGTTCAAAACTTATACCAAACCATCAAACTACCAAGCCAAATCACATGGCAAGGCTTATACACTTCAAAACATGCCATAATCACTAGCCTATACATGCCATATTTAAAATATATATACATCTTCCAAAAGTACCAAAATAGACAGCCGATAGTGTGATTGAGTCGCTGACGATCCCTGGATCCGAGCAAGCTTTAAATACACTGTAAAATGGAGAAAACTTTACACAGTAAGTTTAAGAACTTAGTAAGTTCGCAATATAATACATTTAACTCAATGATTCAAAATTTAATATACAACATAAACCATCACATAGATTATTTCATAAGAATACACAATCTCATCCATAGCAACTATGCTCACTCAACCATCCATATAACCATTTATGAAATCATCAACCACATAGGTTCTGAACATACCTTTGCCAACACTTAGTTAACGATCATTATTGCTACTCAATGCTCGATACCACATTTCGATCTTCATTATTCATTCGATTTATTCGCACACTTAGTGCCAATTTCTTAGCCGAAACTTAAATATCATCGCACACTTAGTGCCTTTACATTAAACCAAATTTAACTCGGTATCACACACACAGTACCAATCAATGTAGTCAGTACTTTCTTAATTTCGCACACACAATGTCGTTCTCTATTGTATTAATTCTATTTCACACACTTAGTGCCACATCTCTCAATCCACATTTAACATTAATAATTCTTCAACCACATAAACTTTCATTACATAGCACATGAGCATAATTTAAACAATTCGTATTAAAAACGAACTTACCTCGGACGTGGAAATAACAGGACGAGTCGTTCAATCGAGCACTTTGTCTTTGCCTCGATCTAAGTCCAAATTTCTCTTTTCTTGATCTATACATATTCAAATTTAAATTATTCAATCACCAATTCATTCAATTAAGTCCAAACACGCATATTTAGGGCATTTCACAAATTAGCCCTCACATTTTCACCTTTCAACACTTAAGTCCCTATTTCATAAAATCACAAAATATACATAATTTCAATATTCCCATGCTTAGCCAAATATTCCTCATGTCAATACAAGCCTACATATTTCATTTATTTCACATTTTAGTCCTCTAATTTCTCATTTTCACAATTTAGCCCAAATTACTCAATTTCACCAAAAATTCAAAGACAAAATATGTTAACCCAACATCAAACTTTCATATTTCATCATTAACTATCACAAAGCTCAAACATTCATCAATGGCACATCTCAAAATCTTCATCAAATTCTAAAATTGAAGCATGGGCTTGATAATACACTAAGCAACAATCATAAAAACGTAGAAATCATTAAAAACCAAGCTCAAAACATACCTTGGTTGAGCTATGCAACTACCGAAACCCTTAAACTCTTTTTCTTTCTTTTTCCTTAGAAATTTCGGCAATGGAAGATGATAATGGTCTTTTATTTCTTATTTGTTTTATTTTATTACACATTAATATGCTTTTTACCATTTTACCCTTTGTTATTAAACCATTTAATCATCAATTATATGCCTATATATGTCCATCCAATTTATTAATGGTTTAATAACAACATAAGGACTTTCCATTTTAGAAACCATGCCAATTAAGTACTTTAACAATCAGCACACAACTTTTTTATGCGATTAAGTTCTTTTTACAAATTAAGCACACAAACAATAAAATTTTCACACAGAATTTCCACACATGCTTAATCACACACTGTAAACACAAAAAATAATAATATTAAAATATTTTTTCGACCTCGAATTTATGGTCTCGAAACCACTATTCCGACTAGGGTCTAAACCGGGTTGTTACATGACAACTACATAAACGTAGAACCTAATTGAATTGAACAATAATTTTAGTTGTCCAGACTCTGTGGGATCTTCTCTACTCCCTATACTACTATTTATTTACTGTTTAGGCATAGAAATATTATTTTTGGTGGATTCGACACCCATCATGGGGTCATGTGGAGTAGAGAGGTGATTTTTGTTACCCTTATGCTCCACCAATACACTCCACTTATAGCTCGGTCACCATCTTGCTTTCACCTCAAAAAAGAGGAAGAGCATCGAAAAGAGAGTGAAAAACAATATTGAATGGATTTTTTCTTATTGTTGTTATTGCTGTGATTTTTTGTAACCAGAGAGGCCTAGACGGTGGTGACGATAATGGTGGAATGAGATATGAAGGTTGTGTGTTTAATCTACGCTCACCGTAGCATTTGTTGATATCGTGGGTGAAGAAAGTAGAGAGGGGATGGTGTGGAGGAAGGCGGATTCACCCTTGTCGGGGCTGAGAGCCAACAAAGGGTCCAACCGGGTAGTTAAAGATAGATCGTCCCTCCCGTAGCAGATACGAGGCACGCGGGTAGTCGATTACTAAGTGACAATCCAGATGGTACAAGGCAGAAAGTCACTTGCGGGTGTCTCTCAGGTTGATTCTCGTGTTGCCACGTGTCCCAATCGTATAGGGGTATGACAAAATTATTATAAAAAAGTTAGAGTTAATTACACCAGACATCCTCAAACTATCAAAGTTATATCAATAAGGTTCTTCCGTTATTTAAAATGTTAATTTAATTGTTAGATTAGAGTTCCTATATCATGTGACATAATTTAAAATGAAAATTGTAAAGAAAACGAATATTGTGAAAATGGATGTTGTAAAAATCTTAGTTTTTAAGCTTTCAAAGCTTTTACGAAAACTTTATTGTCTATTTTTTTCTTTTTGGTTTTATTTTAATTTTTATGTTAAATTTTTCCATATAAGAATTGGCGTGTTATTTAACGATTAAATTATTATTTTAATAATAAAATGACTTGATTGATCTAACATCAATAGTTTGGAGATATAATTAGATTATTTTGAAGTTTAGGGATTAATTTAGAATATGGGTCATAATTTGAGGATACTTAGTGGAATTAACTCAAAAAAATAAAAATAAAATCATTAAAAAGAAACTGATAAGTTGGCTAAAAAGAAAATAATTTTAGAGGATAGTTGGAAAAGAAGTGAATTAAGCTATTAGTGAGAAGAAGACACTATATTTAGCTTTATTTTTAAAAATGTTTTTGAGTGAAAAGTTAAAATTCTTTGACTAATTTACCTAAAAAGGCCCATTTCCAAGCATATTTACGGAAATGGGCCGATTACAGCATTGTTTACCGGAAAGGGCCGAGTTTGGCAATACGCGTCCACGTAAAAGCATTTTAGGGGAAATTTCCAGGAAAACGTGCCACTGGGGGAGCTTTTTGCCATGCCAGCACAAAACGCGCTAATGTGGACGCACTTTGCTGACGTGGCAGCAAAAACGCACTGACCAAGACCCGCTTTTGCCTATTCTCGGATTAAATTTTCAAAAAAGGTCATTTTTTAAAAAAAAATTATAAAAATAGACCTTTTTTTTTTAAGTTTACAAGAATAAGCCTTTATAAAAACCCAAAGTGGCAACACCTTTTTTTTTTTTATTTTGAGGTGTCACCAATTAATATGGAAATAAAACTAACAAAGCAGATCTTTATATAGACCCAAAGTCTTATTTCCCTTGTTTTCTTAAGCAATGTGGGATATGAGACATGTGTATATATGGACTCATTAATAGGTTTGCAGCTTATTCCTAAATAATATGGGATTCCTTCATCTTTTAACTAACAACATAAGTTTAAAGGCTACACTATATTTTATATTTTTTTACTTATAGAGTTTAATTTTTTTTACAAAAAGTTAACATTTGTTACATTATAAATAAAACTTTTAAACTCTCTAAGTAAAAAAATTACAAAATATAAAATGAGTATGGTAAATTATTAAAAAATAAATATTTAAAAAATCACTAATAGTTAAGTGATCATTTTGTAAGTTTTTAAAATTAGATAACCAAAAAATTATAATTAAGTGACTACTAATGTAACAGCTCGTTTTTAGTCAAATCAGAACAGTGGTTTTGGGACCACAAATCCAAGATCAAAATATTTATTTTATTATTATTTTAATGTTTACAGCATGATAGCATGTATGTGTGAAAATTTCGTGAAGAAATTTTATCGTTTAAATATCAATTTGATAAAAAGGACTAAATCGCGTAAAGCGTAAAACTTGAGTTCTAATAGCTAAAGATATTTAATAGCTATAGAACCTTAAAGTTAAGGTCCTTATGTGGTAATTAACCCATTTATGAGTTAGTGGATGATAGTGGGTATTTGGTGTAATTACTAATGATTTTAAAGGTTAATTTTGGAAATTGATAATTAAAGATAAAATAAATAAAACAAAATCACATTTTATTAGTTATCATCTTCCTAGCTGATTTTCAACAAAGAAAGAAGCCATTTTAGTGTTTAACATTTGGAAACCCTAATTTCTTCAATTAGGTATGTATTTTGACTCGATTTTTAATGATTTCTATGTTTTTGTGATCGTTGTTTCGTATTCTAGCTAGACCGTACCATAGATTTCAAAACTGTTGAAGATTTATCATGTTGCCATTGTTGAATGCTTGAGTAATTTGATGAATTATGGTAGATTTGGAAGGTTTAATGTTAGATTAATAACTTTTGTAAAGTGATTTTTGACAAAAATGTCAAAAAGGGATTAAATTGAGAAAATGTGAAATGTGGTGGTTAAAAGTGTGAATAAATGAGAAATATGGGCTAATATGAACACTAGAGAAATTCAGTTAGCATGAGTTGTGGTTAAATTGGATGAATTTGTGATTTTATGTGATAAGGACTAAATTGTAAAAAAGTGAAAGTTTAGGGGTAAAAGTGTAAATGTGCCTTAAAGTATGTTTTGGAACAAATTGAATGAATAGATGATTGAATAAGTTAATTTTGAATACATTCAGATCAAGAAAAGCGGAATTCAGATTTAGATCGGGGAAAAACGAAAGTTATCTACTAATCGACTAGATTCATCATTTTAACATCAGAGGTAAGTTCGTATGTTATAAATTCATTTCAAATGCATTTTATATGCTTTGATATAACATGAATTGTGATTATATGATTACAAACGAGTTCAGAAATGATTCGATGAAGATTATGGGCTAATATGAATACTAGAGAAATTTGGTTAGCATGGGTTGTGGTTAAATTGGATGAATTTGTGATTTTATGTGATAAGGACTAAATTGTAAAAAAGTGAAAGTTTAGGGGTAAATGTGTAAATGTGCCTTAAAAGTATGTTTTAGACCAAATTGAATGAATAGATGATTGAATAAGTTAATTTTGAATACATTTAGATCAAGAAAAGCGGAATTCAGATTTAGATCGGGGAAAAACGAAAGTTATCGACTAATCGACTAGATTCGTCGTTTTAACATCCGAGGTAAGTTCGTATGTTATAAATTCATTTCAAATGTATTTTACATGCTTTGATATAGCATGAATTGTGATTATATGATTACGAACGAGTTCAAAAATGATTCGATTAAGATTCGACAGTTGAAATCCTGATTGAACCTTAGGAATAGTTTAGGATGCTAGTGACATGTCATTAGGTATACTTGAGTTGGCTTCGGGCCATGATTTAGCACTATGTGTGCGAGATAAACCGCTTTGGCTTCGGGCAATGCATATCGGATAATTTGGCTTCAAGCCATGATATTAGAATTTTGGATAAGTTACCTAGATTTGGCTACAGGCCATGGTATAGGTACTTATCGAGTGAGACCTTGAGTATCTGACTTCTATTCCGAATGGTTCAACGGGTAAAAGAAGGAAGTGGTTGAATATGAGTTTGATACGAGATAGTACAGGTACGTACGGAAATGAATTGAGTAATGAAAACTATGAAATTGATGAGCGTCTTGGTAAGTTATATAAATGATCAAGATAGCTTGAGAATTAACAGATTGTTGTACATTGTTTTCCATTATATGAATGTTTAATGAATGATGATAGTTGCTTATTGACATATGAGCTTACTAAGCTATATAGCTTACTTTGTTGCTTTTACATGTTTTATAGTGATTTTAAAGCTAGCTAGAATTTGGATATCGTCGAAGACTTCACCACACTATCCACTGACTCCTTGGTACTTTTGAAACTATATGACATGTATAGGTAATTGAGTCTTGTTGACTATGTTTTGGTAATGAAGTTGGCCAAATGAATTGGCATTGTAAATGTATATGTTTTGGCTTGTAATTATAGCCATGAGATTTGGCTTAATTTGAAGAATTTAGTTATGTGCTTATATATATGCATATTTGTTGATAGTTAAGTTCATGGATGGATATGAGAATGACTTATATTATGAGAATTGTGGACATTGTTGCTAATTGGTATTATGAATGTCAAATTGATGGTTTGAGAAAGTTGGTATGCTTGTGAAATTAGACCTAATAATGCATCTTTGATAATGGTTATTTTAATGATTGGGTAGACAAGAATTGGTATGAATTTAGTTAGTATATTGTGATACTTAGGTGCCTTGAATTGGTTAGTAATGAAATGGTAAGATTTAGGCTTGGTTTGGATGTTTTGGATTGCATATTATGCTATGAATTGGTGCCATTTGGGTTGTTTAAGTACATGAGATTTTGGGTGGCAAATTAGCTTGGTAAATAGCCTATTTTTGTCCACACGGGCAGAGACCTAGGCATGTGTCTCAGCCGTGTGTGACACACGGTCATGGTACATGGCCGTGAATCCCCTGGTGTTGAAATTAAATTGAAGTTAGTATGGTCCACACGGTCTCACACACAGGCGTGTGACTGGTCGTGTGGTATAAGTCAGTATACCCCTAATTGGCACATGGCCTAGCACACGGGCGTGTAACTTGGTCGTGTTGCATAAGTCAGTATACCCTACAGTTTTGGCACGGCCTGGCACACGGGCGTGTGTGGCCACTTCGAAGGGTACACAGGCTAGACACACGGGCGTGTGGTCGGCCGTGTGACCCAAGTCAGTATGTATGCCCTGTTTTCACACGACCTGAGACACGGGCGTGTCTACTAGCCGTGTGAGGCACACGGCCTATTCACACAGGCATGTGACCCTTGTTTACATGAAAAATTTCTAAGTTTCCAGAATTTTCATATGATATCGGTTTAGTCCCGAACCACTTCTAAAGCATGTTTAAGGCCTCGTAGGCTCTTATAAGGGACAATGTCATTGTGTTGAATGATTTATGAGAATGAATGCTTATCGTTGCATAAATGTATGCTGTATGTGTTGTGAATTGATCGGTAATACCTTGTAACCTTATTTCGTCATTGAATACGAGTGGGGTGTTACAACTAATGTAAAATTTAGATATAAAATTATGAAAAATAATTAATGAGGATAGTAAAATATTAAAAACAAATAAATATTTAAAAAGATATATCAATTTTTTAAAATTACAAAAAAAAAATTGAGTACCAAATACTCACCATTTATTTATTAATATTTGAGTACCAAATACTCACCATTTATTTATTAATCAAACATTCATAATATAAAATAAAATAAGTAATAAAAAATTAAAAGTATAATTTCTAAATTTAAATAATGGAAAATTATTTTAAAATTTACAATTGCATGGATATTAACTTCAAACATACATTTAAAATTGAATAGAAGATTATTGCATGTACAAGTTTCATATGTGCAATTTATTTATTTTTTAATAATCCTCTTGTATATGCTAACAATTTTAAAATGCAACAAGATCAAAGATCTCAAAAGATAATTTTATAATATGAGAAAATGTTAACAAAATATAAAAAAATAGAAATTATTTTGTAAAAAAATTATAAAATATAGTGTAGCCTTTAATATTATGTTGTTAGTTAAAAGATGAAGGAATCCCACATTGTTTAGTAACAAGCTTGTAATAGCCCGGTTGACACCCTAGTCGGAATAGTGGTTTTGAGACCACAAATTCGAGGTCGAAAAAATATTTTAATATTATTTTTAGTGTTTACAGTATGTGATTAAGCATGTGTGAAAATTCTATGTGAAATTTTTATTGTTTGTGTGTCGATTTATGAAAAAGGACCTAATCGCATAAAATGTAAAAGCTTTGTGCTAATTGTTAAAGTGCTTAATTGACATGGCTTCTTAAATGAAAGGTCCTTATGTGGATAATAGACCATTGATAGTGGGAATGGACATAAATGGTCTAATATTTGATGATTAAATGGTTTATTAATTAAGGTTAAAATTGGTATTTAATTATTAAAGTTATAATGATTAAAAACAAAAGAAATTAAAGGCCATTATCATGTTCATTTTGCCGAAAATCACAAGAAAAGAAAAGAAAAAGACTAAGCTAGGGTTCGGCCATTGTTGTCTTTGATTGAGGTATGTTTCGAGCTCGGTTTTTTATGATTTCTACGTTTTTGTGATCATTGCTTAGCATACTATCAAGCCCATGCTTTAATTTTAGAATTTGACGATGATTTTGAGATGTGCCATTGATGAATGCTTGAGTTTTGTGATAGTTGATGATGAATAATGAATAATTGTTGATAGATTTTAATGTTTTGTAAAGTGATTTTTAACAAAAATGTCAAAAATGGATTAAATTGTGAAATGTGTAAATTGAAGGACTAAAATGTGAAATAAATGAAATATGTGGGCTTATATGAGCTAGGGAAAATTTGGCTAAGCACATATGTGATGAAATTGTGTGTATTTTGTGATTTTATGAAATAAGGACTAAAATGTCAAAATGTGCAAATGTGAGGGCTATTTTGTAAAATGCTCAAAATATGTGTTGTTGGATTAAATTCAATGATTTGGTGAATGAATGAGCTAAATTTGAATATGTATAGATCAAGAAAAGAGGGATTCGGATCGAGATCGAGGCAAGAATAAAGTGCTTAATTGATCGACTTATATCATTGTTTATACGTCCGAAGTAAGTTTGTGTATAATACGAATTGATTTAACCATGTTTATATTTTATGTAATGAATGAAAATGTGGTTGATAAGTTAGTAATGCTAAATGTGAATTTGAAAGATGTGGTACTAAGTGTGCGTAAACAAAATCGATACAATGATGCATTGCACTAAGTGTGCGAATTAAAGAAAGCATTGATTATATTAGTTGGCACTATGTGTGCGATACCGAGACATCATCGGTTTACTGTGATGGCACTAAGTATGCGATAATATTGTGGATTCAGCTAATTATTTGGCACTGAGTGTGCGAATTCATCTAATGTTTAAAGAGGACCGAATGAGTAATGGTTTGGAACAATGAATGCTAAACGTGGTAGTTAAATATGTAATGGTACAGGTACGTACGGAACCTATGTGGTTGATAATATTGTATATGGGATAAATGGATGATCATGTGAGTACTGACTATAGATGAGATTGTATATTATTGTGAATTACACCATGTAATAGTTAATATTGTATATTGAATTTGAATTGTTGAGCTAAATGTGTTATATTACGAACTTACTAAGCTTTAAAGCTTATTGTGTGAAGTTTTTCTCTGTTTTACAGTGTCAATAAAGCTAGCTCGGATCCGGGGATCGACAGCGACTCAATCACACTATCGGCCATCTATTTTGGTACTTTTGGAAGTTGTATATTTGGTATATAGCATGTATAGGCTAGTGATTATGGTATTTTTTGAGATGTACAGATCTTGCCATGTGATATGGCTTGATAGTTTAATGATTTTGGTATATGCTTTGGATATGTGAAAAGGATGGTTAATATGTGTATGCGTGTTTTAGGTGAATGATCATTATGGCATAAATTAGTAAAATGGAAATGGTATATTTCATGTTTAAATTTGGTAAGGATTAAATGATGAATGGATTATATGATTTTGATGTGAATTTGATACTTTGGATTGGTAAGTTGAGTTGAATTTGTATAGGGAAATGAATGATGATGTTAAGAGGTTAAGTTGTGTATGTTTTAGTATGTTTTGGATGCATTTGGAGTATGAATTTGGAATGATTTGATGATTGTAGGTGTGACCCAAAATTTGAGTAGCAAATTGGCCTTGCAAATGGCCTATAATTGCCCACACGGTTAAGCACACGGGCGTGTGGCTCGCCGTGTCTCTTAAGTTTATAATTTGAAGCAAGTCAGACTTGCACAGGGGCTGGACACACGGGCGTGTGACTGGCCATGTGAGCAAGTTAGTAGCCTCCCTAATTTTCACACGGGCGTATCTTGTGGCCGTGTGGACAAGTCAGTATGTATGCCCTATTTTGCCACGGCTTGGACACACGGGTGTGTCTGATGCCGTGTAAGGCACACGACCTGCCCACACAGGCGTGTGACCTCTTGTAACTTTGAAAATTGTTAATTTTTCGGAAAAATTTTGTATGAGCTCGGTTTAGTCCCGACCCCTTCCTAATGCATGTTTAAGGTCTCGTAGACCTTTTAAAGGGACTCTATGCATATAATTTGCTATGATATGATGATGATGTGTTTATGATTGAGAAATGGTCGTAAATGTTTTGTTTTGTCAGGTAATGCTTCTTAACCCTAGACAGGCAATGGTTACAGGTTAGGGGTGTTACAAAGCTGCAAATCTATTCATGAGTCTATATATACACATGTCTCATATCTTACAGAAAACTAGGGAAATAAGACTTTGGGTCTATATAAAGATTTGCTTTGTTAGTTTTATTTCCATATTAATTGGTGACACCTCAAAATAAATAAATAAAAAAGGTGTTGTCACTTTGGGTCTTTATAAAGGTTTATTCTCGTAAATTTTCAAAAAAAAATTGGTCTATTTTTATAATTTTTTTAAAAACTGACATTTTTTGAAAATTTAGTCCGAGAAGGGAAAAAGTGCATCCACATCAGCGCGTTTTTGCTACCAAATTAGCAAAGCGCGGCCACGTCAGTGTATTTTGTGCTGACATGGCAAAAAGCTCCCCAGGGGCGTGTTTTTCTGGAAATTTCCCCTTATAACGCTCCTATGTGGACACATTTTGCCAGAACTGGTCCTTTCCGGTAAATAATGCTGTAATCGGCCCATTTCCGTAAATATGCTTGGAAATAGGCATTTTTAGGTAGATTAGTCAAATTATTTGTTTTTGTTTTTATTAAAAAATTATTTTTAAAAAATGATTTTTTTTAAATATCTTGTTTAACCATGCTTTCAAAAAAATGTTTTTTTATTAAAATATTTTGGGTAAAAATATTTTTATGTCCAGAATATTCTTTATTCTAACAGTATGTTTGGTTGGGGGGAATAGGAATGCATTCCCCCCTAATTCGGTGGGCCCACCACCAAACCAACGTTTGGTTGGCTGTAAAAGGATTACAGCCTGATTCCATTCAGGCCTTATTATGGTTAAAGGTTGTAATAGCCATTCATTGCCCACTTACCTGAATAGCTATTCCGTTCGGCTCTCTTTTTCCCATTTTCCAAATTTTGCCCTCCTTCATCTTCTCCTTCATCTGTCGTCAAACTCTCTACACAATTTCTGCCCTCAAACTCTCTTGCTATATTTCAGATATTCTCCTTCATCTTCTCCCACAGATCTGTAACTTTCTCTCCTTCTATTTCCATATTTCAGGTAACGGCATTTTTTCCTTATTTGATTTTTCCTTCTTTTAACGTTTCTCCTCTGTACTTTTTGATCATGTTCTTTTTTTTTAATTGATTGTTTGCTTAATGAGCATTTCTATTCCCTCTCCTCTCCGCCGAATGTTGATTCGTTGTTTAAGAAAATCAAATTTTACCCCCCTCAATTTCTCACCTAAAAAATGCTCAGACTTAGCCTCACCGACAGCCACTCCCTTCCTTCCTTCAACTTCGGTAGGGGAAAAACAGTCAGGTAGCCAAGTAAGCATATGAATATTTGAGTGATGTTGCGTCTTCCTTCCCACAATCAACGCTTCCATCTCCTCCTTCGCAATCTCTCCTCTTTTGCCTCCCAAACTACCATTTTCGTAACCTCCAAACAATTCCTCAAAAACCATCCCCAAAAACCATTATTTCTTCCCTCCAAACAATCCCTCTAAACGCTTCCTTCCCTTTCTTTCTTCCAAACCCATCTCTAAAAACTTGTAACACCCCAAACCCGGCCCATGCGTTAAGGCCAGATCTGACATGTCACATGAGAAAAATGCTTTTAAGTCCTTTTCATTCGTACGTAAATAGATATTAATTTAAATTTAAGTAAAACAAATTTCCCATTTAAAATTTTTGATAAAGTATTACTAAATAGAAGATTAATTGATAAATCAATAAATTTGAACTAATGATTTTACAACCATGTCTTTTGAAAAGTGTTGATGAAAATTTAAGAGAAGATTTCCGAGTTAAAAAAAATATTTATGAAAGTTTATTATGAAATCCATTATTTCTTGTTCATCCTAAAATTATTTTATGTGTTGCATTATTTCTTGTGTTAAGCTAGTTAAATTATCAATTGTGTATGTTTAGGGGTCCTGAGAAGGCTCGGGGTTTATTTGGGCCCTAGTAAAAATTTTGTGTTTAAGTCTATTAAGGAGAGATGGTAAGTAGTTTCAAGGCTTATAGAAATAAATAAGTAATGTGCTAGCATAAATGAGCAATTGGTAAAGGGGATATGGTGCCACATGAAGGACTTTAAGGGAAGAGGTTCAAATCCCATAATGTGCAAAATTTGACTATTATTTTTGTACTCTTTCCCTAAGTGTCGGCCAAGCTTGTAAATAAGGCAAGTTGGACTTTTTAATTTTGGCACGGTGGCTAAGGAAATTAGGAAAGGATAAAGGTAGGGAAAGAAAACAAAAGAAATGGGAAACTATAGGGAACATGTTGGCACAACGAAAGGAAAATGTTATGGAAAGTATAGGAGACCTTTAGAAAGACCTGATCTCCCACCGCAAACTCAATATCCTTACGCTTCAGATCCGCATACGATTTTTGTCTATCCGAAGCTTCCTTTAACCGTGCCCGAATTACCTTTACTTTTTCCTCCGTCTCTGATATCAGCTCAGGACCCAATAACTGTCGCTCCCCCAGTTCAGTCCAACAAGTAGGAGTACAACACCTACGACCATACAACGCCTCGTAGGGTGCCATCTGGATGCTGGATTGATAGTTGTTGTTGTATGCAAACTCTGCCAACGGTAAGAAATCCTCCCAACTACCCCTGAAGTCAATCACATAGCCCCTTAGCATGTCTTCCAGAATTTGGATTACTCTCTCCGACTGACCATCTGTCTGAGGATGAAATGCCGTGCTAAAATTTAACCTTGTTCCCAAAGCTTCATGTAAAGCTTTCCAAAACCGTGATGTAAACCTAGGGTCCCTGTCCGAAATAATAGACACTGGTACCCCATGTAACCTCATGATCTCTACTACATACAACTTGGCCAGCTTTTGCAATGAGTAATCCGTACAAACAGGTAGGAAATGAGCAGCCTTCGTCAATCGATCCACTATTACCCAAACGAAATCCTTCTTAGTAGGCGTTATGGGTAACCCACTAACAAAGTCCATCGTTATCCTTTCCCATTTCCATAATGGAATTTTCACCGGTTGTAGCAATCCCGACGGCAATTAATGTTCCGTCTTTACTTGCTGACATGTCAAACACTTACTCACGGAATCAGTAACCTCCTGTTTCAACCCTGGCCACCAATAGTGCTCACGAAGGTCTCGATACATTTTATTTCCCCTAGGGTGCATAGCATATGGGCTATTATGCGCCTCACGCAGAATCATTTGTCTCAATTCTAAATCTTTGGGCATACAAATTCTTCCGCAGAAACACAATACTCCATCACTATTCAATCCAAAATCCCCTATCACACCACCTTCCACTTGCTGAAGTAAGGAACCCAACCTTTCATCTAATAACTGTTTTTCCTTAATCTGGCTTACCCACGCAGGCTTCACCTGAAGTTCGACTAGCAGACTACCATCTTCATACAAGCTGAGATGAGCGAACATCACTCTCAAATCCGATATCACCTTACGACTCAACGCATCTGCCACCACGTTAGCCTTTCTGGGATGATACTCGATTAAAAAGTCATAATCTTTCAATAGTTCTATCCAGCTCCACTATCTTAAGTTCAACTCCTTTTGGGTAAGGAGGTACTTTAGACTCTTATGATCCGTATAGATGATCGATTTCTCACCGTACAGATAGTGTCTCCAAATCTTCAAAGCAAACACCATTGCAGCGAACTCCAAATCATGAGTGGGATAATTCACTTCATGAGGCCTTAACTGACGAGATGCATAAGCCACCACTTTTCCACCTTGCATCAACACACATCCCAAGCCCGTGTGTGACGCATCACAAAAAACAATAAACTCTTTTCCAACCTCAGGTTGAATCAATACTGGCGCTTCCGTCAGAATCTTCTTCAATTTCTCAAAGCTCTCTTGATGCTGATCTGACCACAAATGGTACTCCCTTGTGCAATAGCTTAGTTAGGGATGCAGCAGTCAACGAAAACCCCTCAACAAAACGCATGTAATAACCAGCCAACCCTAGGAAACTCTGAATTTCGGCCACTGACTTCGGTGGTTTCCAATTCAACACAGCCTCTACCTTTCGGGGATCAACTCTAATTCCTTCAGCAGACACAACATGCCCCAAAAAGGTCACTTCCTTCAGCCAAAATTCACACTTACTGAATTTGGCATAAAATTACTTCTCCCTTAATATCTGCAATACCATCCGCAGATGCGAATCATGCTCTTCTTCATTCTTCGAGTATACCAAGATGTCATCTATGAACACCACCACAAACCGATCTAAATAGGGCTGGAAAACCCGGTTCATCATGTCCATAAATGCAGCTGGTACATTAGTCAATCCAAACGGCATCACCAAGAACTCATGATGCCCATAACGAGTTCAAAACGCAGTCTTATGAATATTCGCCTCCTTGACTTTAAGTTGGTGATAACTCAATCTCAAATCTATCTTCGAGAAAACCGAAGCTCCTCGCAGTTGATCAAACAGATCATTGATTCTCGGTAACGGATACCTATTCTTGATCGTCAACTTATTTAACTGTCTATAATCGATGCACATACGCATCGACCCATCCTTCTTCTTGACGAACAAAACCGGCGCTCCCCACGGTGACACACTCGGTCGAATGAATCCCCGATCCAACAACTTCTAAATTTGAGCCTTAAGCTCTGCTAACTCCTTCGGCGCCATTCTATAAGGAGAAATGGACACCGGAGCCGTTCTTGGCAATAATTCAATGCCAAACTCCACCTCCTAATCCGGAGGCAATCCTGGAAGTTCCTCGGGAAAGACGTCCGAAAACTCTTTCACTGTTCTAACACTTTCCACCAACAATTCTTTGGCATCCAAAGCACTAATGAAGGCTAGGAATGCTCCACACCCCTTTCGCACCAACTTTTCTGCCTTTAAAGCGGATACCATATTAGATAGATAGTTTCTTCTCTCACATATCACCATCACTTCCTTATCCTCCGAAGTTCTTAGTAACATCTGCTTTGCGGCACAATCCAAGTTTGCACGATGTTTCACCATCCAGTCCATGCCCAAAATAAGGTCGAACTCGCCGAATGGCAGTTCCATCAAATCCGCTAAAAATATTTCTCCCTGAATTTCTAAGGGCACATCTCTAAACAATTTATTTACTATCACTGACTGTCCTAAAGGACTAATTACCGTTGTCTCTCTAGCAGAAATCTCAAATCTAATGTTCAGATTCCCAGATACAGCACAAGCAACATACGAATGGGTGGATCCGATATCTATCAAAGCAGTAACAGGTACATCAGATATGAAGAACGTATCAGTTATTACATCAGGAGCATCACCATCCTCTCGGCGTCTGACCGCATAGACCAACCCTGGCTGTCTCGCCTCCGCGTTACCCCTATTACCAGTACCTCTACCTGATGCACCCTGACCTCGTCCTATACCATTACCACCTTGACCTGGCCCACGGCCTCTAGGTGGCTGCTGAGCGCCTCTGGCTGGCTGTGCATCATAGATACGAACATCCTGAGTCTGAGCAGTCTGTCGAGGGCAATTTTTAAGCTGATGGTCCTTGGAACCACATTTGAAACAACCACCAGTTCTCTTCCAGCATTCACCCTGGTGTTGTTTTCCACAATCCGCACATGGCTGTATCTGATTGGTAGCAGCTGGTACTCTAGCTCGAGCTGGCTTCTCATTCCTGGGCCTCTTCTGAAATCCTCTAGCAGGACCTGAGTACCTAAAGTCCCTCTTAGTCCTGCCCCTATCCTTGTCTTGGTTTTGCCACTCCGAGTGCTTAGCCTCTTCAGCTATCTTGGCTTTCTCCACCAGTGTGACAAAATTTCTCTCCTTTTATGGGGCTATCAGTACCCGTAACTCATCATGCAACCCGTCCTCAAAACGCACACAGCGTTCGTAATCAGTCGGTATTATTCCACGGGCATATCGACTCATACGTAGAAATTCTGCCTCATAAGCTGCTACAGTCTTACCTCCTTGGACCAAATTTAGAAATTCCTTCCTTCGGGCATCCACATAACTAGCCCCGACATACTTTCCCTGGAATGTTGTTTTAAGGAAATCCCAGGTGATACGATCGGCCTGAGTGCCTTCCCGAACAGTGAGCCACCATTGATACACCTCGCCTCTGAACAAGGACACAGCTCCTTTCAGTTTCTGCTCGGTGGTGCAATCTAGATCGTCCATGATTCGCTCCACAGCCTCAAGCCAGTACTCCACTACATTTGGGGCCACACCCGAGATACCCCTAAAAACCTCAGCACCATTCGATCTGAGTCGTTTCGAAATTGACCCACGAGCTGCCGGCCTAGATCTTGCCCCAGCAACCCTTTCCAAGACTCGTAACATTGCTTGAGATAGAGCGTCGTCCTCCCTCATACGATCATGTGACCCAGCTTCAATCAGAAGTGACGCAGGTGCGTCCATTTCCGACACATGTCCCGACGCCTTAAACACAACTCTAGCGCCTCGGCCTCTACCACGGCCACGTCTACCGCGTCCACATCCTCTAGTTCTCATATTGACTAATTCAATTTAATCTGATTAAGAGTCTTATGAATTAGTATACTATTTCAATGTTTATTAAACAATATTTTATGAAGTATAAGAAGTAAAGTCGTTTTCATAAGCGCGTCCTATAGTCTCAATCTCTATAGTTTCAACACCTAAAACTAAAAGTTCTAGGTTATTCCTACAGTCATATCACAATAATCATAATCATACAATAATAACATATACTTACTTGACTTGGTGCCGGATGCCCGTGGTGCCATACTTCTTTTAAAACATGCATTTTAAATTTAAAATTCAAAACAGCTTTAGAAAACGTTTTTGAACCCAAACCACAGCTGAGTTTTGAATCGAGCTCTGATACCATAATATGTAACACCCCAAACTCGGCTCATGCGTTAAGGCCAGATCTGACATGTCACATGAGAAAAATGCTTTTAAGTCCTTTTCATTCGTACATAAATAGATAATAATTTAAATTTAAGTAAAACAAATCTCCCATTTAAAATTTTTGATAAAGTATTACTAAATAGAAGATTAATTGATAAATCAATAAATTTGAACTAATGATTTTACAACCATGTCTTTTGAAAAGTGTTGATGAAAATTTAAGAGAAGATTTCCGAGTTAAAAAAGATATTTATGAAAGTTTATTATGAAATCCATTATTTCTTGTTCATCCTAAAATTATTTTATGTGTTACATTATTTCTTGCGTTAAGCTAGTTAAATTATTAATTGTGTATGTTTAGGGGTCCTGAGAAAGCTCGGGGTTTATTTGGGCCCTAGTAAAAATTTTGTGTTTAAGTCTATTAAGGAGAGATGGTAAGTAGTTTCAAGGCTTATAGAAATAAATAAGTAATGTGCTAGCATAAATGAGCAATTGGTAAAGGGGATATGGTGCCACATGAAGGACTTTAAGGGAAGAGGTTCAAATCCCATAATGTGCAAAATTTGACTATTATTGTTGTACTCTTTCCCTAAGTGTCGGCCAAGCTTGTAAATAAGGCAAGCTGGACTTTTAATTTTGGCAAGGTGGCTAAGGAAATTAGGAAAGGATGAAGGTAGGGAAAGAAATCAAAAGAAAGGGGAAAGTATAGAGAACATGTTGGCACAAAGAAAGGAAAATGTTATGGAAAGTTTGGTTGGCCAATTTTTGACCATTATTGTCAAGGATATGGACGGTTTTGGTGTAGGGAGTATAGCTGAATTTTGCTTTGCCTTTTGGTAGAAATCTAAGTGTTTGTTTTGGCCAAAAAAATTCTTAGTATCAATTTGTGTCATTTTCTCCAAAATTCTTCTTCTCCTTGCCGAAACTCCAAGTTGCTAGTGAACATTTTTCTTCTTCATTTCTTCTTGTTGTCGAAAGTACCTAAGCCATTGAGAGCAAATTGTTCACTCATTTTTCCTCTGGAAAAACTGAATCCTCATAAACACTCCTTTTCATCTTTCTCTTTCTTTTACAAAATTTTCCAACCATTCTTTCTTCTTCATTAACACATATCCTCCATAGCCGAATATCATTGCTCATTTTCCTCTATAGCCGAACCCTTCATCTCTTCTCTATCTTTTCTTCACATCCGTATCAACACTCGCTCCTTGATCAATCGGTAAGTGGTTCTATTCAAACATTTTATTTTCTTTCCCCCAGCCGAATATATGCCCTTGTCATGGGATGGTCCTTTTAACCGAGACCATCATTTTATTCTATTCTCTCAAACGAGATCATTTTCTTCTTCGTAGTGATATAGAGGGAGGCTGAATACCACAACATCGCCTAATCATCTCTAGTCATAAGACGATCGTGAGAAACGGGTTTATCATTGTTTAAGGTAAGGAGTTCCTTCATAGTCCATTCGATAACTCCATTTGGTTATTGTGTTAATCGGATTGAAGGTTGACTAATCGACTACATGTTTTAAGGACTAAATCGCTCGAGCCATCGACTTGTGGGCATACGATATAAGTGGTAAGTCGAACCCTTTGTCATTAGACAATCCATCTTTCTATCCTAATATCGTTTTGACTAAAATCTTATTCAATGGAGGCAAGCAATATTGAATCGAAAGGGATAGCGATTGGGGATCGAAAAAGGAGCGGATTTGCGATCCCTACTCCTAAATTCAAACGAAGGGTATTTTCAGCGGTTCAGGATTTTCCACTGGGTTGTGGACCGTCATCCGGAGAAAATCGACAAATCGTAGACTTTCACGATTCCAAGGGTAAAAACTTAAGATCATTTATTTTAGAGTGTTACGATATCTTAGGTGTCGATGATCAAGAAGGCTTAGTGCTTATCGTAATCAGTGTGTAATCTCACACCGTTTTCCGTGGATTTTAAGATTTATAACATATTGGAAATAAATCGCTATGACTAAAATCGTAATAGGGCGTAAACCAGAAAAATTGGCCTAAGATACACTATTTTGATAAAATTGACAAAATCGGTAATATCATTGTGCAAATTACGAAAATGCCCTAATGGGCCAAATTGATATATTGTTAATGGGCCAAATTGATATATTGTTAATGGGCCAAATTGATATATTGTTAATGGGCCGAATTGATATATTGTTAATGGGCCAAATTGATATATTGCTTAATGGGCCAAATTGATATATTGTTAATGGGCCAAATTTGATATATTGTTAATGGGCCAAATTGATATATTGCTTAATGGGCCGGATTGATATATTGCCAATGGGCCAATTTGATATATGGCTTAATGGGCCGATTTGATATAATGCCCTAATAGGCTGATTTTGCAAAGTGTTAATGGGCCAAATTGTTGTAATAAATCTCTGAGTTATTAATTATCGTTGTTATATTGTAAATATCATGATTTGCTATGTATGATGCATTTACACGACTTTGCATGGGATGGGAAAATGTTGAAGAGAAGTAATTCTGGTGGCACTGCCACAAATATGTTTGATAATTTGATTCGCTATGATTCTGGTGGCTTGACCACAATTTGAATATATTATAAATGGCTAAATGTCTGCAATTGGTGTGTTGGGGGGGTGGGTTGACTTGATCCCCACAGGTGTGATGGATGGTACGGGTGGTGTATAGCGGATGGATCATTAGGTTGGTTGGGATTGCATTACATTCATGTGAATTATTTGATACAGTATAATGTAATAATGGGATTAGGCCCAAAATTTTGCTAAATGGGTTTCAGGCCCAGTAGACAACGGTAAGAGGGTTATACACTGAGTTCTAGTAACTCACCCCGTTTCCTTATTCCTTTCAGGTAATGCTCAGTGACGAGGACTTGGGCCATGGATGACTCGATGGAGGCCATACTACAAAAACGGTTCTATTTGGACTTTGGAATTCTTTTTAGTACACTTAATTACTTTACTATTTTGAGTTAAGGTTGTAATAAGGCCTTTGGATTATTTTTATTTTGTTTTATGTTTGACGTATTTATATTTTGCTCTAAGTACTTTAAATGAGATTTTTCTAAAAACTTAAATAAACATTTTTCTAAAATGGATATACAAATGGATTTCATAATAAACTTTCATAAATATTTTTTTTAACTCGGAAATCTTCTCTTAAATTTTCATCAACACTTTTCAAAAGACATGGTTGTAAAATCATTAGTTCAAATTTATTGATTTATCAATTAATCTTCTATTTAGTAATACTTTATCAAAAATTTTAAATGGGAAATTTGTTTTACTTAAATTTAAATTAATATCTATTTACGTACGAATGAAAAGGACTTAAAAGCATTTTTCTCATGTGACATGTCAGATCTGGCCTTAACGCATGGGCCGGGTTTGGGGTGTTACAAAACCATTCTTTCTCGCTCAAGACTAATGAGTTTTCTTCTCTTCCTTCTCCCAGTGTTTCTTCTCCCTCTCCAAGTTTTTTTTTTATTTTCTACAAATACAGGAAAAAGGTTGTTGCTTGATTGTTTATTCAGTTCTTTCTCTATTTATGCTAATTTTGTTATATAAGGAGTTGTTTTATATTTTCTGGTATTATCTGATTGACTCTGTCATTGATTTTAGAATTTGGTTGGTTGTCTTATTTTATAATGTTTGATTTTGGAATTTTAATCAACTTTCGTATTTGTGATTTCAAATAGCCAAAGGATCCTCCTAGTGGCTTCTATTCCTTTACAGTATTTACTTTATGAGTCCAAGTATCATTATAATTTCCCAATTGTTAGTTCCTAAACCATGGAAGACACACTGGTTATTGTGTTGATGTGGTTCGTCTTATACAATAGATCGCGATTTGTAACAGAGTTTTACAAGAGGTAGATCCTTACTTTGTCCTTTGGTTCCATTTGATTGAAATAATTTTGATTGGATAGACACAAACTTTCTTGTTCCTAATATAGTTAAATATTGATCCTTTTATGCCTTTGGCTGTCACTGAAATGTGGATTTAAGTTCTTTCTAAGTTTGGGAATTTGGTTCTTGTTTGGATTGTCTTGGCAAATATGACTAAAATTCATTTTGTTTTAGTCTTGCTATTCTATAAATCATTTAATAACAAAATATGGAAATGGGGGATAAAAAAAGAGTGGTTTTGTAAACTTGTTTCATATTGTTGAAGCTAATTGACATGACTTGAAAAATTAGAATTTTAAAATCAAGATTGTTGATGAATAATGAGATGTCACCAAATTTTCTATTCTTGACTCCCTCTCTAAAAGATTTCTTGTTGCATACTTGCTGATTACCTTAAATAATTGCAAATGAAATTAGCTTTGAAAATTGACCATGAAGCATGAAGTTTATTGAAGTTAGCTTTGCAAATTATCCATGAAGCATGACGTTTAGAGGATGGATACTAAATCACAAGGGCTAGTTTCTTTTATTATTATTATTATTATTTTCTTGAAGGAATGTTCGATTTCATTATTGCATAAACAAGTAATAAAGTTAAATGGGGGAAACAATTGATTATTCTTGGAGGATATGAAATCCCACCATGTAAACGTTATACTTGAGATATTTGAGAAATTAGGGGAAATTTTTGGGCTTTTTGAGTAACATCGTGTGATGGTATCCCAGGGTGATTTTATATTTTAAGGTGCTCGAAAATGTCATATTAATGTTGTCCATGTATGATTTAATATTTTATCATTTGAAGCTTTAATATTTTAACACAAGTGATGTCAATTTCTTGTCTTGATAATATCTTTATTATTTACTGATGCAGGTAGACAGACAAGTATCAAGTAACGGACATAAACAAATATCTCCACTGCAATGATGATACCATTACTCTTTTCTAGTAATACGAGAAAGACAATATATACATGTTAAACTACATTTACATTTCGGATTTGATCTTTTTACTTTAAACAAGAACATTTTGGTTATATTTAATTTTTGATATGTTTTTGTTTTCGATATGTTTTTATTTTTGATATGTTTCATTTAAAACTATTTTAATCTTTTAATATATTATTAAACTATTTTTATTTTCGATATCTTTAATTTATGTTATATTTAATTTTGGTCTTCAAACAATGTTTTATATTACTTAAATTGCTTGATTAAAAATTATAATTAAACAATGTTTTATATTACTTATATTGTTTGATTAAAAATTATAAATAACACTACAAAAATTATCTCAACAAACGAAACAAAAAATAAGAAAGTAAAATGCTACGAACAAATCATTTTTTTAAAAAGGAAGATATTTAACACACTATATTAATCAAATGGATATTTTATAAAAAAATAATTATTAAACGTCAGTCATCAATTAATCAAATCCACAAAAACACATTCTTTTCTTTTCTTTTCTTTTTTCTTTTCTTGTTGATTGATAAAGAAATGAATTTCAATTTTTTGACTAGCAAAGATAGTTTTAATTTCTATTTTGTGCTTTGTAAAGAATCTAAATATGTATTGTTCATTTTTCTTTGACAGTGTGTTATTGCTTCCTCTTCTTCTTTGGTTTGTTTGATTGATTCTTCCACCCACAGTTGAGCTTCTTGTATTCACTGAACCATTTAGAAATTAAATTCTTTGATTTTGTTTTACTATTATTGAAATTAGTATTGAAGAAATGTGACCATTTTTACTATGATTTGAAGATATGTAACACTTTAATATCTTGCAGTAATGGCTCGTCTACCTTTAATTGTACAAAGTGAGGGGCGTAAAAGAATTGGTCTTGCTATTACAATATGGTTGCAAATGTGTACAATTGCGAGTTGGTTCTTAGTTGCATTAGGTGCCATCCATAGCCTACATACTTATAGGCCAAGGGTTAGATCTTATATTTTAGATTTTTATGCAAAACGAGATTATGTGAAAAGACTTGTATATGCTAGTGACGAGACCTGTATTGAACAAGTTAGGATTAATAGAATTACCTTTTTTAAACTATGTGAGATGTTACAAACGTTAGGGGGATTGAAGTCGTCAAGATACATGCTTGTTGATGAACAAGTGGCAATGTTTTTACATATCATTTCTCATCACCTTAAAAATAGAGTTATCAAGCATCACTTTAATATGTCTGGGGAAATCGTTAGTAGATCATTTCACAATGTTTTAAATGTTTTCATACGCTTACAAGATGTGTTATTTAAAAAGGCAGAGCCAATTACAGCTAATTCTACAGACCCAATGTGGAAAAGGTTTAAGGTATTGGAGTGAGTTCTATATATAGCTCGTACATAATTTAGTCCATTTAGATTTAAATATAGTATCCTAACTCGAGATTTTATACATGTGATGTAGAATTGCTTAGGTGCTTTAGATGGAACCCACATCAAGATTAGGGTTCCAATAGTTGATAAACCTAGATATCGAACGCGAAAAGGTGACATAGCAACAAATATGTTAGGTGTTTGTATACTTGATATGCATTTTGTTTATGTTCTTCCTAGTTGGGAAGGTTCTGTTGCTGATGGACAAGTTCTTCGAGATCCCATTAGTAGGAGACATGGACTAAAAGTTCCTCATGGTAAAATGCAAAATTAGAGGAATTTGAATTAATTTTAAGATCATACTTTTTTTGGAAATTAACCATGACAAATAGTTTCTTTTTATAGGTTGTTATTATCTAGTTGATGCTGGATACACAAATTGTGAGGGATTTCTTCTGCCTTTTAGAGGACAAAGATATCATTTGAATGAGTGGCATCAGGGTTACCAGCCAAGTACTCCGGAAGAATTTTTCAATATGAAACATGCTTCAGCGCGTAATGTTATTGAAAGATGTTTTGGGTTATTAAAACTTAGATGGGGAATACTTAGGAGTCCATCATTCTATCATGTCAGGGTGCACAATAGAATAATTATTGCATGTTGTTTGCTTCATAATTTTATTCAAACCTACATGAGTCTTGATCCTATTGAAGCGGAGTTGGAAGAAGGATTACCTAATAATGTGATAGATGATGATGAACCGAATATCGTAAATATTTATCCATTGGATGCATGGGCTACTTCGAGGATGGAACTAGCCAACCGAATGTTCGATGAATGGCAAGCATCTAGAAATTAGTTAGGTTTAGGGTAAAAATAGTAAACATTACGTTGTTTATGTTATTTCATGTATCTAGTTTATGAAACTTTGGTGGTGTTTGAATTATTTTTTTGTATTGTAGTAGACTTGTTGAATGATAATCTATTTTCCTTGGATTCATCATGTGTTATAATTTTATAAAGTGTTGATCTTTTGATATATAATATTGAACTTAATTTTAATTTGCATTTTTTCTTAAGATTATTATGTCAGGTTTTTCACAATCAAGTGCTTCTTCCCAAAATTCTCGAGGAACCAAAAGGAAATGGGTTCCAGAAGAAGATGATGCGTTGGTTGCTTGTATGGTCGACTTGCACAATGTTGGAACCTTTAATGCAGATACGGGATTCAAAGCCGAGTATTTAAATGAGTTGGAAAAAATGTTAGAAAAAGTTTTACCCCATGTCATGTTGAAGACTAAACCTAATCTTGAATCGAGGATTAGGACATTGAAAAGGGATTGGTCAATTGTTTATGACATGCTTAGTGGAAAAAATAATAGCGGCTTTGGTTGGGATGAGCATAGGCAGCTTGTTGTTGCTGAAGATGTAGTGTGGAACTCATATATAAAAGTAAGAATTATTTCAAGTCTTTATTATCTTATTTTGACTAAACTTATATCTAATATGAATTTGTCATTTTTTATAGAGTCATAAAGAAGCTGCTCAATTCAGACATCGGAGTTTCCCTTATTATGACCAACTTACTGCCATCTACGCAAAAGATCGAGCCACTGGGAAAGATGCTCAAACAGTCGCTGGTATTACTGAAGAAATAGATGTTGAGGATGTGGCTGCTACAAATACTAATGAAGAAAGAAACGATTTCCATGGATGCGAAGCTGATGTTTCTTTGGATGATATGAATCTTTCAGCTACACAACCACAACCAGGTAGAAACCAAGGTGATTCCACATCTTCAAAGAAGAAAAAAAAAAGATTTCTGATGCAAGTGATTCTTCTACTTCATTTAATGATGCTGCCACTTTATTGGCGGAAATTATACGGACTGTTGGCCTTGAAATCAGTAAGAGTATTGCCTCCGAAGTGCTAATTCAACAAAATTCAGAAATGGCCATTCAAGAAAGTGCTCTGAAATTATATCCAACATTATGTGAAGTAGAAGGTTTAACTGAGGATGAGCGCTTTCGAGCATTGAGCAAAATTCCAAATCATCCAACGCAAATGCTCATTTTCTTTAGTTTACCTTCTGCTGTGCGATTGGAATGGGACAGAAGATTTCTTGCTAACCATTAAAAATCATGGTTGTGTTGATTATATTTTGTTATCTTTTTGTGTTTGTAATATTTGGATGGTATAATGACATGATAGAATGTCATTACAATGTTGTAACTTTTTGATGCTGTAAAATTTTAAAACATATGGATTATGACATATAAACTAATGAAATCATGTAACTTTTTGTTAATATATGAATATTATGTTTGGATGTGAAATATAATTCTCAAGTTATTTATTACTTCTAATATTTAATTATTTTTTATTGTAGAATAATTAAATTTTTTATTTCAGTAATGATATTTTAGCACATTAAATATGTATTGCAGTTTAAAAATAATAAAATAGATTATATATATTTTTATAGTATTATATTTTGATTTTTTAATTCATATAATAATAATTATATTAAGAATGCTATTAAATTTTTTATTAAATTATATTAATAATAATTATGTTAAAATATGGTTAAATTATTTATTATTTTTATTAAATTATTTTCAATAATAATCTTATTAAAATTTAATAACAATAACAATAATCATCTAACTACAAAAATTCTACTAAGGGTATTCTGGTCATTTTATTTCTTTTTTTATATTATTACATCACCATTCCATTCAATCAAAGAGAAAAATACTATTACAATTCTATTTAATTAGATTCAACCAAATAGTTAAATTAAGTTGTATTCAATTACAGTCTATTCCATCACATAAAACTTTTCTTAGGCTCCCTTTGGATGCCCGTTTGGCTCCAGGGAGGTGAGATTGGCCTAAATAATTGCTGCCCACCGCACTGCTGTGCTTTTTGGTTTAGCAGCAAGGTTCAGTGAAAACCCATCCCCACCACACTGGTCTGCTGAAAATCAACTGGGAGTGAAAGCAGCAATTAAAGGTCAGTGAGCAGTTGGTGTTTTCATCAGACCAAAATACCCATACTGTTAAACTAATTTCTTTCCCAACCTTATTTCTTTCCCAACCTTCTCGTGTATGAGAATCCCTCTGCCTCCGGACGCTACCTCTGCGCTGAGAGCGTCCTCCACCGTGGTGAAGTGGTGAAGATTTTAGCCAAGTTCTTCCCCGAGTATCCCATCCCTACCAAGTAAGTTTTTTACTCATCCAATTTGTTTTTTCCTCCATATGAACTTTGACAAAATCGGTTCAGAAACTTCAGTCAAAAATCGACTGCTCCAAATGTATTAACTCTGCAATTCGGTAGGAAGTGGGGCAACCCCTTTGCTGTTTGAGATGAAGCTGATTCAGCTCTTTCAATCGGCAAATTGGGTAAAAATTAGATTGGATTGCATCTTATTCATTATTGTAGTTGGCTAATTTGAAATTGTCAAATTGCTTGATGTATGCTTGCTTTGGAAATCTTACCTAACACTGGAAAATTTAACAAACAAACACCTTAACCCTCTGCTACACTTCAAATAGAGAGAGTTTATCAAATAGAATGGTTGAGGTTCGATTTTCCTAGGAAACAGGAAAAGAGAAAATTTGGGTTTTGTTCATAATTCATTATTGGACCATGCTTGTCTTTGGATTTTCCTACGAAACAGGAAAAGAGAAAAAATATACGCCTATCTGTCTTTTGGTTGATTTGGTGTGTTAAAGTTACATTTCCCTTTAAATTGTCTTCACACTGAGAATTTGTGGGAGCTATGCAATGGTCAAAAAGTTATCTATAGCTTTTCCAGTTATATTTCATAATTATCTTGGACTAAAGGTATGTGTTTTACTACATATTGCAGAGATGACCATCCTGAAAGTGTTTTATCATCCATGCTAACAATCATGGTCGTCGTTTTAGAAGAGAGCGAAGATGTTCAAGATGATCTTTTACTTATTATATTGTCTGCTTTAGGTTGCAAGAGAAGTGTAAGAATTCTTTGTTTGCTATCTGCTTTTTCCTTCATGTATTCCGTAGAAGTTATAAATCTTAATTGGAAGGAAATTTACTTCTGGAATCTATAATCTCAGGATGTTACTCCAGCTGCAAGGAGACTTGCTATGAATGTCATAGAGCAGTGCTCAGGAAAACTTGGAGCTGGCATAAAACAATTTCTTATATCATTGATGTCTGGAGATAATCATTTAGTAAATAGTGAATTTGACTACCATGAAGTTATCTATGATGTTTATTGTTGTGCTCCTCAGATACTATCAGGAGTCGTCCCATACCTTACTGGAGAGCTTTTGGTAAGCACATATTAACAATAATTCTTTTCATTTTTGCTAATTTCCTAACTGTTTTAAGATTTTGCTCTTCATGCAAATGCATATTTATTTGTTGTTCTGTGAAAATTTCCATATTCTAAAATAATTCTAATGATGCTTTTGAAGTTGAAATGTTTGTAGTTCTGGACTGTTTGAATTCAACTTTTGTGGTAACGACTGACTTTGTTTTTCTATTGAGGATTTGACAGTTTTAATTCTTATTTTGATAAGTTGTATTCAAAGATGATAGAAGTTTCATGAAAATTTCTGAGGTGTCCAAGTTCCAATATCTGCAGACTGATCAATTAGACACTCGTTTGAGAGCTGTGAGATTGGTTGGGGACCTGTAACAACCCAAACCCGGCCTAAACACTATGGTCGAATCTGGATCGTTACGGGGAAAAATCTTTTCGAAAACCATTTTGAAACCCATTAAGCTTTGTTGAAAACTTATCGGATTTGATTATCTTGATAAAATCATACTTAGTGTTTATTTTTAAAACAAATATTTAAGTACATTTTAAAACAAATTCCAACTGTGCCCGATGGCATTTTAAAATATTTTCGTGTTTAATTGGAAAAACATGTGAATTTAATTTAATTTTAATAATATAGTTTTAAGCAAAATATCCTACATATGAGAAAAATAACAAAAATAAAGTTTAGGGAGGCCTTATTACATCCAAAATAAAATAAACCAATAATAAATAAAACAACTAAATTTGAATTTCAATTAGTTCAAGTCCACTGCATGGCCACCTCGAGTCATCCCGGCTCCACATCCGCGATCTAAGTGTCACCTGAAAAATATAAAGGAGAAGGTGAGTCACCAAGACTCAGTATGTAACCCTTCCCCCATTTTAAAGCATTTTCATACACATCAAATAACAAATTAATTATGCAAATCATCATGTGTCCCAACCTAGCCAGCCATACGCCACTGTCTACCCCGTTGTGGTACCAAACCACTGGTGGTGCCAAACCACTGGTGACATATAGTCACGTTGTGCTACCAAAGCACTGGTGTCCGTAGACACAAATCGGGTGATGGGGCCAACCCATCGTGTGATACCAAATCACTGGCAGACGATCCCGTATCTCAAGTGGGGCCAACCCACGGTGGTGTTAACCACAGGGATAAGTCGCTATTGAGGTACCAAACCTCTGGAGGTACCAAACCTCTGGTGACCGTAGTCACAGTGTGTTACCAAAACACTGGTGCCCGTCGGCACATTATCACTGCCCCCTCCACTCATCAACCCACATAGTCAACAGTCACATATAGATTTATCATATGTATTATCACAGCATGCTTCCCAAAAGCATAAAATAGCAATCATATGCACAGGTACTTACCTGGTTACCCCGTATACCGTTATGGTATTCAAGCCATTGCTACATACATCAAATTAGCAATCACATTACTTAGCATAATTTAATAAGTTAAATGGTGTGTATGTACACACCTGTTACTACGATAGTCTTAAATCCCAAGAAGAAACGTTGGTCACCACAGATCTATCTGTCCTATATTCGGCCAAAAACATGGGTTAGTCTTATGGCCTATTCGGCCAAATCCAAAATATTCAAAGGGTTAATATTTAACCCGAAAGCCTTACCTAACCCCCTTGAGTACTAGCCACCAAGTGTTACTGCTTCCCTAATCGGCAATCATTAAGTTAGTAGCCTTCGGCTTAATCGAATATCATGAATAAAAAAACAGATCTTACCACCTTACCCCAAAACCGATTGCTCCAAAGCAACGGGTTCACCTGCTTGCTTCCAAATCCGAAGGCCCTATATTTTAATCAAGCGATTAGTAGCCTTAACAGTCATTGCCGAAATAGTCACTTACCAACCTCCAAGTCGACAAGAAGAGAAAAGAGAATCCTAGACATTCGGCCTAACATACTTGCCCTCCAAATTCGATTAGAGATTGCTTCCCCCTCCTTGTTCAGTATTCGGCCAAGAAGAAAATAATGGGGAGGAGGTGGTGTTTTGGCTAGTGTTTTAAGAAGAGAAAGGAAAGTTTAAAGATGGAAGACCAAGGTATGGTAGGTTCGGCCAAGGTTTTAAAAAAGAGAAAAGATTGAAAGTAGGTGTTTTCGGCTAAAGGGCTTGAGAAAATGAAGAAAACGCAAGAGCAAAAGAGGGCTAGGGAATTCGGCACTTAGCAAAATTTGAAGAAAAGAAAAACAAGGAGATCAACTCATGTATTTATAGACTTGCCGTCCACCCCCTTCTAATTAATTCAAATTAATTTTGAATTAATCCCATAAATCCTTTGATAATCCAACTAATATCCAATAACCCTTTTAATCTAATAATCCCCCGAATTATCCTACATTATCACACTATTAAAATGATAATAGTAATATCCTTAATTTATCTTCTTAATATTAAGGAATTAAAAACCAATTAAAATGCTCACAATATCTTATTATCCAAGTAAAAATCTAATTAATAAACCCTTTAATAATAATATCCTCATTATTATCTCTATTATCTAAATAGATAATAAAAAGAATTAAGGAGAGAAAATCTCTCTCCCTTGTGCCGTCCAAACAAAGAACAAAAAGAAGGATTTCCGCGACTCGAACACAAGCTCTCCCTTGCTCCTTGGTGGCGTCACATGTAGCTCTTAAGTGGGCTTACTTTGCCACTTAGTCTAGGCTCATTTTATGTCCAAATTATCCCCATTTATTCTTATAACACCCTCCTGCTAAGGCTCCCTATCTTAAAAGTTAAAAACTACAATTTCCTACCAAATCGAGCCAACACAAAGCCTTAAATTGATCATTATTATTCCATAAATAATGACACAGCAGTTCATACATAAGAAAAATAATTTATTTCCAAATAGCCCCGTTTTTGGGATGTTACAATTCTACCCCCTTAAAATAAATTTCGTCCCGAAATTCCTTGATCAAAACAGGTGAGGGTATTGCTGCCGTATCACACTCTCAGGTTCCCACGTAGCTTCTTCCACCCCATGGTTCCGCCACAGCACTTTCACTAAGGGCACTGACTTCCTACGTAAAACCTTCACATCCCGATCTAAGATCTGAACTGGTTCTTCTTCAAAGGACAAATCCGCATTCACCTCGATTTCTGCCACTGGCACAACGTGCGATGGGTCTGACCGATACCGTCTCAGCATTGATACGTGAAAGACGTCATGTATCTGACTCAGTTCTGCCGGCAACTCTAGCTGATAAGCTACCGGTCCCACTCGCTTTACAACTGTATATGGGCCAATGAACCTTGGGCTCAGCTTCCCTTTTCGCCCAAATCTCAACACCTTTTTCCAAGGCGACACCTTAAGAAAAACCTTGTCACCTACCTCATACTCCATTTCCTTGCGCTTCAAGTCAGCATAAAACTTCTGTCTATCTGATGCTTCTTTAAGACGATCCCGAATCGCCCTAACTTTGTCCTCAGTTTCTGCAACCAAATCTGGACCCAAGACTTGTCTTTCACCTAATTCTGTCCAACATGTCGGAGTACGACACTTCCGTCCATACAGTGCCTCATACGGAGCCATCTGGATACTTGCCTGGTAGCTGTTGTTGTAGGCGAACTCTGCCAATGGTAGAAACTCCTCCCAACTACCACGAAAATCCAAGACGCATCCTCTTAACATATCCTCCAAGATCTGTATCACCCTCTCTGATTGTCCGTCCGATTGTGGATGGAAAGCTGTACTGAAGTCCAACCGCGTACCCAAAGCTTGGTGCAAGGCTTTCCAAAACCTTGATGTGAATCTGGGATCCCTGTCCGAGATAATTGATGTTGGAACACCATGCAATCTTACTATCTCTGATACGTACAGCTTAGCTAGCTTCTGAAGAGAGAAATCCATCCTCACCGGTATGAAGTGAGCCGACTTAGTTAAACGGTCTACTATTACCCAAACTGCGTCTTTCCTGCTGGCCGTGAGGGGTAGCCCACTAACGAAATCCATAGTGATCGTTCCCACTTCCATTGAGGGATCTTTACCGGTTGAAGTAGCCCTGATGGCAACTGATGTTCAGCCTTAACCTGTTGACATGTCAAGCATCTTCCTACAAATTCCGTTACTTCACGCTTCAACCCAGGCCACCAAAACTGCTTCCGCAAATCCCCATACATCTTGTTTCCTCCCGGATGCATAGCATATGGGCTGCTATGAGCATCTTGGAGAATTTCCCGCCTCAACTCCACATCTTTTGGCATACATGCTCGCCCTTGAAAACATAGCACTCCATCACTAGATAGACTGTACCCTTCCAAACCACCATCCTGAACTTGCATTCTCTTAGCATTTAACCCTTCGTCCACTAACTGCTTGTCCTTAATCTCCTCGATCCATGTCGGCTTAACTTGAAGTTCTGCCAAGAGACTCCCATCGTCATATAGACTCAACCGAGCAAACATCGCTCTTAAGTCCGTCACAACCTTCCGGCTCAACGCGTCAGCTACTACGTTAGCCTTGCCTGGATGGTATTCGATTGAACAATCGTAATCCTTTAATAGTTCAATCCACCGACGTTGTCTCAGATTCAGATCCTTCTGAGTCAAAAGATACCTCAAACTCTTATGATCCGTGTAGACTATCGACTTCTCCCCATAAAGGTAGTGTCTCCATATCTTCAGTGCGAAAACGACTGCGGCTAACTCCAAGTCGTGAGTTGGGTAGTTCAATTCGTGTGGTCTTAACTGACGGGACGCATAGGCTACAACCTTTCCTTCTTGCATTAACACACATCCCAGACCAGTATGGGATGCATCGCAATAGACAGTAAACAACCTTCCCGCTTCAGGCTGTACCAAAACTGGAGCTTCCGTCAAAATTTTCCTTAGCTTATCAAAGCTTTCTTGCTGTTCTCCGTCCATACAAATGAAACATCTTTTCTTAGCAGCTTCGTCAATGGTGCTGCGATTAAAGAAAATCCTTCTACGAATCTCCGATAGTACCCCGCTAGCCCCAGAAAACTTCGGATTTCCGCCACTGACCTAGGCGGTTTCCAATCCAATACCGCTTCAATCTTGCGAGGGTCCACCCTAATTCCTTCCGCCGACACTACGTGACCTAAGAAAGCTACTTCTCTTAGCCAAAATTCGCACTTACTGAATTTGGCATATAATTGCTTCTCCCTTAGTACTTGCAACACTATTCGTAAATGCTTGTCATGCTCTTCCTCCGTCTTAGAGTACACCAGGATGTCGTCAATGAATACTACGACGAATTGGTCTAGGTACTACTGAAATACTCTGTTCATCAAGTCCATAAATGCCGCCGGCGCGTTGGTCAACCCGAATGGCATTACCAGGAACTCGTAATGTCCATACCGAGTTCTGAATGCCGTCTTGTGGACATCAACTTCCTTCACCTTTAGTTGATGGTAGCCCGACCTAAGGTCTATCTTTGAAAACACTGCGGCACCCTTCAGTTGGTCAAACAAGTCATCGATCCGAGGCAACGGATACTTGTTTTTGATCGTTAACTTGTTTAACTGACGGTAGTCGATGCACATTCGCATGGACCCGTCCTTCTTCTTGACAAATAGCACAGGTGCTCCCCACTGGGATATGCTTGGTCGAATAAACCCTCTATCCAAGAGCTCCTGAATTTGGGCCTTCAGCTCCACCAATTCCTTTGGTGCCATTCGGTATGGTGCTATAGACACAGGTGCCGTTCCGGGTAGCAAGTCAATACCGAATTCAACTTCCCGATCTGGAGGCAGACCTGGAAGTTCTTCCGGGAATACGTCAGCAAATTCCCCAACCGTTCGAACCTCAACTACTGACTCCTTAGCTTCCAAAGCACAGATCCTAACCAAATATGCCTCGCAACCTTTCTTGACCATCCTTTCGGCCTTCAAGGCCGACACCACATTGGATAGGTAATTCCTTCTATCACCTATCATAACCACTTCATCACCCTCAGCCGTCTTAAGCACCATGCGCTTAGCCGCGCAATCCAAATTCGCCTGATACTTAACCAACCAGTCCATTCCAAGGATCAAATCAAACTCTCCGAAAGGTAGTTCCATCAGATCGGCTACAAATACGACCCCTTGGAGTTCTAGGGGTACACCTCTATAAAGTTTGTCTACTACTACAGAGTGTCCTAGGGGGCTTAGCACAGTCATCTTCCTAAGAGTAGTCTCAGAGTCTAGGTCCATAGTCCCTACCACACTACTAGCAATGTACGAGTGCGTCGAACCCACATCAATCAATGCAACATAAGGTAAACCAAATATTAGAAACGTACCGGTTATGACGTCCGGTGCGTCTCCCTCCTCGCGACGCCTCGCTGCATAGACTAAGCCAGGCTGCCTAGCCTCTGTGTTACCCGAACCTCTGCCCTGAATTCCACGACCTCGGTTGGAACCATTGTTTCCTCTGCCATTACCCCGACCCCTCTGTGGTGGTCCAACATTTCTGCCCTGAGCGCGATTCTGACCTTCTGGCTGATCCTTAGCTACCTTTTGAGGACAGTCCCTTACCCGATGCTCCAAAGACCCACACTCAAAACAACCTTTGTTACCGGTCCAACAACTCCCCCAATGGGTTTTTCCACAGCGGTTGCACTGAGTTGGCCTTTGATTAGTAGTCGTGGGCCTACCGGTCTGATTTGGCCCACTCTGCCTAGCCCGCTTCTGAGCATTAGCGCTACCCGATCCAGCTGACCCAAAACCTCTCTTTTGGTTATTCTTACTATAGTTTTGTCTCACAGTCTCCTTAATCCCTTCGGCCACCTTGGCCTTCTCCACTAGGGACGAGAACTCACGAACCTGCTGCGGGGTAATTAGCAATCTCAGATCATCTCTGAGCCCGTCCTCAAAGCGGACACAGCGCTCATGTTCGGTGGCTACGATTCCCCTGGCATACCTACTCAGCCTTAAAAACTCCGCCTCATACTCGGCCACCGACTTAGTTCCTTGCACTAGACCTAGGAAGGCTTTCCTTTGGGCATCAATGTAACTAGTGCCCACATACTTCTTCTGAAAGGCCGTCTTAAAGTAGTCCCACGTGAGATCATCAGCCGCGGCTCCATCCCGGACTGTCAGCCACCACTGGTACGCCTCATCCTTTAAAAGCGACACCGCCCCTTTCAGCTTCTCCTCCTCAGTCAGGTCGAGATCATCCATAACCCTTTCCGTAGATTCCAGCCAATATTCTGCAGCACTGGGCGCCACTCCTGAGACACCACGGAATACCTCGGCCCCGTTAGACCGAATTCGCTCGGGAACAGACTTCCGAGCTCCCAAATTCCCACCAGCCCCGGCCACCATCTCCAACACTCGCAAAACAGCTTGCGACACAGCCTCACCACCGGTCTGGTCCTGCTCCTCAGCCCTGAAAGTAGGAGGTGGTGGTGGCGGTGGTACCTCGTTTTCCGAACCTTGACCTGACCTGACGGGTTCAGACACCGTCATTCTACCCCTACCGCGTCCACGACGTCCACGTCCTCTAGAACTCATTCTATCTACTGCGCTTTAATCTGATTAAGAAAATTTTATGTGTTAGCATTTGTTTCACTTTCTTATTCGCGAAGATATTTTATGAACAGAATTTAATTAGGGATTCTTTCGAGCAAACAAGGTTTCAGTCTTCTATCCTAGTTCACACAAAAAGTTCATGCATCCATTCCTTAATGCTTTCCATACCTATTCACTCTTCGGACATTTCTGCCCATTTCTAACCCAGGGGTATTTTCGTCATTTTCCCTACAGGGGTATTTTCGTAAATAAAGAAATTTTAAAACTTTAGTGAAGTAGGTCATTTGAAATTCCCAAAACTGGAGGATATTTATAAAAATTTGTAAAATCGTAATCGTTTTGAAACCAGGGGTATTTTGGTAATTTTGTCAATCAGGGGCAATTTTGTCATTTTGATAGATCAGGGATATTTTCGACAGTTGTAAAACTTTGAGGGTCCTTTCTGAAAGTTTTCCTTTTCAAATAGTGATGTTGGTAAAGTTTTCCAAAGATCAGGGTCATTTCGGTAATTTTCACAAATTGAGGGCGTTTTTGTAATTTTCTAAAACCAAAATATTTCAGTGTTGATTTTCAAAACTAAGTTGTTGGATACTTGTAAAGTAGTTGAAATTTTGAGCAAAACCATTGAACTAATATTTTATGAGTCAGGGCGTTTTAGTAATTTCACCCCTAAGGGTATTTTTGTAATTTTCCACAATCAAGTTTTTTGAGAAAAACGTTGTAAAAATAGTGTTCTCGGATTTGAAAAAAAAAGTTATTGCACAAGTTTTGAAAACATTAGGGTTTGTTGTTTCATTCTTTTTCGAAAACATGGCTAATTCCCTTTCGGGTTTTAGTCGTTATGTTTAGCCTATGACTGAGTCCTCTTAGTCAGGGTGAACCAAAGCTACGCACCAGGCAGGATTCGAGTGAAGAGGAGGTGAGTCACGTGGACTGCTTAAATACCAAGCTCTCACTGAACCTTTCTAGACATGCGCACAGAGGTTGCCACACCACTGAGCCTTCTGAGTTAAGGTGAACCGAAGCTACGCACCAGGTAGGATACCCGCGAAGAGGAGGTGAGTCACACGGACTGCTTAAATACCAGGCTCTTCTGGATCCAATCCTCGACATGCGTACAGGGGTTACCACACCCTAGCTCACTGGCTAAATCATAGATTGGTTTAGTTCTTTAATGTCTTATGTTTGGTTCATGTGTTTGAGTAATCTAATCCTAGGGTTCAAGTCCTATAAGTCTATCTACGCTCCATACTTCCTACCCTTCTACAGAATATAATTCACCAAGAGGTTCAGAAGTACTTACCTGGGCGGATCGGTGCCGGAGACTCGGGCCATGCTGTTCAAAATCCAAAAATTATTTCATAAGGCCTTTTAAAACATTTTTGGGCCTTGGGCCCCCACAGCCGAGCTTTGAACTGGGCTCTGATACCAACTTTGTAACAACCCAAACCCGGCCCAAACACTATGGTCGAATCTGGATCGTTACGGGGAAAAATCTTTTCGAAAACCATTTTGAAACCCATTAAGCTTTGTTGAAAACTTCTCGGATTTGATTATCTTGATAAAATCATACTTAGTGTTTATTTTTAAAACAAATATTTAAGTACATTTTAAAACAAATCCCAACTGTGCCCGATGGCATTTTAAAATATTTTCGTGTTTAATTGGAAAAACATGTGAATTTAATTTAATTTTAATAATATAGTTTTAAGCAAAATATCCTACATATGAGAAAAATAACAAAAATAAAGTTTAGGGAGGCCTTATTACATCCAAAATAAAATAAACCAATAATAAAATAAAACAACTAAATTTGAATTTCAATTAGTTCAAGTCCACTGCATGGCCACCTCGAGTCATCCCGGCTCCACATCCGCGATCTAAGTGTCACCTGAAAAATATAAAGGAGAAGGTGAGTCACCAAGACTCAGTATGTAACCCTTCCCCCATTTTAAAGCATTTTCATACACATCAAGTAACAAATTAATTATGCAAATCATCATGTGTCCCAACCTAGCCAGCCATACGCCACTGTCTACCCCGTTGTGGTACCAAACCACTGGTGGTGCCAAACCACTGGTGACATATAGTCACGTTGTGCTACCAAAGCACTGGTGTCCGTAGACACAAATCGGGTGATGGGGCCAACCCATCGTGTGATACCAAATCACTGGCAGACGATCCCGTATCTCAAGTGGGGCCAACCCACGGTGGTGTTAACCACAGGGATAAGTCGCTATTGAGGTACCAAACCTCTGGAGGTACCAAACCTCTGGTGACCGTAGTCACAGTGTGTTACCAAAACACTGGTGCCCGTCGGCACATTATCACTGCCCCCTCCACTCATCAACCCACATAGTCAACAGTCACATATAGATTTATCATATGTATTATCACAGCATGCTTCCCAAAAGCATAAAATAGCAATCATATGCACAGGTACTTACCTGGTTACCCCGTATACCGTTATGGTATTCAAGCCATTGCTACATACATCAAATTAGCAATCACATTACTTAGCATAATTTAATAAGTTAAATGGTGTGTATGTACACACCTGTTACTACGATAGTCTTAAATCCCAAGAAGAAACGTTGGTCACCACAGATCTATCTGTCCTATATTCGGCCAAAAACATGGGTTAGTCTTATGGCCTATTCGGCCAAATCCAAAATATTCAAAGGGTTAATATTTAACCCGAAAGCCTTACCTAACCCCCTTGAGTACTAGCCACCAAGTGTTACTGCTTCCCTAATCGGCAATCATTAAGTTAGTAGCCTTCGGCTTAATCGAATATCATGAATAAAAAAAACAGATCTTACCACCTTACCCCAAAACCGATTGCTCCAAAGCAACGGGTTCACCTGCTTGCTTCCAAATCCGAAGGCCCTATATTTTAATCAAGCGATTAGTAGCCTTAACAGTCATTGCCGAAATAGTCACTTACCAACCTCCAAGTCGACAAGAAGAGAAAAGAGAATCCTAGACATTCGGCCTAACATACTTACCCTCCAAATTCGATTAGAGATTGCTTCCCCCTCCTTGTTCAGTATTCGGCCAAGAAGAAAATAATGGGGAGGAGGTGGTGTTTTGGCTAGTGTTTTAAGAAGAGAAAGGAAAGTTTAAAGATGGAAGACCAAGGTATGGTAGGTTCGGCCAAGGTTTTAAAAAAGAGAAAAGATTGAAAGTAGGTGTTTTCGGCTAAAGGGCTTGAGAAAATGAAGAAAACGCAAGAGCAAAAGAGGGCTAGGGAATTCGGCACTTAGCAAAATTTGAAGAAAAGAAAAACAAGGAGATCAACTCATGTATTTATAGACTTGCCGTCCACCCCCTTCTAATTAATTCAAATTAATTTTGAATTAATCCCATAAATCCTTTGATAATCCAACTAATATCCAATAACCCTTTTAATCTAATAATCCCCCTAATTATCCTACATTATCACACTATTAAAATGATAATAGTAATATCCTTAATTTATCTTCTTAATATTAAGGAATTAAAAACCAATTAAAATGCTCACAATATCTTATTATCCAAGTAAAAATCTAATTAATAAACCCTTTAATAATAATATCCTCATTATTATCTCTATTATCTAAATAGATAATAAAAAGAATTAAGGAGAGAAAATCTCTCTCCCTTGTGCCGTCCAAACAAAGAACAAAAGAAGGATTTCCGCGACTCGAACACAAGCTCTCCCTTGCTCCTTGGTGGCGTCACATGTAGCTCTTAAGTGGGCTTACTTTGCCACTTAGTCTAGGCTCATTTTATGTCCAAATTATCCCCATTTATTCTTATAACACCCTCCTGCTAAGGCTCCCTATCTTAAAAGTTAAAAACTACAATTTCCTACCAAATCGAGCCAACACAAAGCCTTAAATTGACCATTATTATTCCATAAATAATGACACAGCAGTTCATACATAAGAAAAATAATTTATTTCCAAATAGCCCCGTTTTTGGGATGTTACAGGACCTCTTTGCTCTGCCAAGCTCTACTATATGTGAAGCATTTTGGCTAATGTTTTCAGAATTTTTGAAAAGGTTGACTGATCGAGTTGTTGATGTTCGAATGTCTGTACTTGAACATGTTAAGAACTGTCTGTTGTCGAATCCCTCCAGATCCGAGGCTGCTGAAATTATCTGTAAGTTTCTTTTGGTCTTCTACATATTCATTTGTGTGGTACTTTGCTGATTTTGATATTGTTCTACGTTTTGTAGCTGCCCTCTGTGATCGGTTGTTAGACTACGATGAAAATGTTCGAAAGCAAGTTGTGGCTGTGATATCTGATGTTGCTTGTCATTCTCTTGCTTCCGTTCCTGTTGAGACTATAAAACTTGTTGCAGAGCGTCTTCGAGACAAATCTGTATGTTCATTTTTCTTTTGTTCATTCAATTGCTTTTGTTACCCATTGTGTACCCAGTGATCATTATCCATGGCATTTAACTCTTTCTTTTATTTGGAAATTACAGCTGCTTGTTAAAAAATTTACTATGGAAAGGCTGGCTGAGATATTCAAAGTTTACTGTGCTAGCTGCACTGATGGCACAATCACTACAAATGAATTCAGAGGTGTGGATAATTTGGTCGCTTGCAATTCCTCCTGTGTTCTAAAGCTTTTCAAAATGCTAGGGTTGGATCTCATGTAAGTTACACATTCACTTGCAGTTGAGAAACCATGACCTGCTTAAATATGTTATTATAATCTTTGAGGTATCTTATGGCATTGTACAGAAATATCTGTGTACATAAAAGTGTATATCTGTGTGTGGATATGCATGGCCTTTTATAATTTTTAATCTGTTACTAATATGCTTATTTTATGACTAGCACTTTGCTGGGTGTACTGGCTATGGGCATGATGAAGCTGGTGGACGAGAAGCACTGGACCAAGCATTTGCGGAAATTGTTGGGACCAAGCATAAGTAGTCTTTAATGTTGGGACCAAGCTGTTGGATAATTTAATTATGATTCCATTTTGAAGCATAATGATAACATCTGTTTTGTCTTTTCCATGGCTTCTGCTCTCCGAGATTGGAGGAGAAGTTGTTTTCCCATGTATGAAGATTTTATAAAATGCATAGTCTGAAATAGGAATATTGGTTGAAGCAAATGTACAAGAAGCTTTAACTTTGCAATTTGTTATCTTGCAACTTATATAAGCAACAAAAGTTGGTTTTCTTTCTTGCTATAAAATGGTTGAACTAACCAAATATTGCTTTTTGTTTATAATTATTCAATATTGTTTTTTGTTTTTAACACATTTACAAAATTTGACTTGGTTGTTTTCATTTTATGACAGTTAATAATTTAGCCTAATAATTGAGTATTATTATATATTTAATTTGATTTATTTATTTATAAATAAATCATTGCAATATATGTAAAAATAATTTAAAATATAAAATTTATTAATATATGTAAAAATATTATACAAGTTCATAAATGATATGCCTTTCTGCTTTTAATACTGCCATAGCTTCTAATAAGGTTCCATTCAAACCTTAAGGTTATTATTCTAAAAGAGCTATATATGTTTATTGCATGCATGTTTCTGATTCAAGGCCACCTATCGATTTGTTTGAGTAAATTCTATTCCAATTGATGAGATGCATTGCCCTTTTGTCAGGTTCATCACCCCTGAACATTCTTTTAAATTTCATGTGACAATTTTTTTTAATCTTGAGTTGAGATTATATTTATCATTGTTATAAAAAATATTTAACTATAAAAATTAAAAATAATTTTTATTTTATCTAATAAATAATTTAAATTGATTATATAATGCATTAAAATATTTATAATAAAATATTAGAAGATACATTTTAATATTTTATTAAATGAATTTATAAATTCACATACTTTAATAATTTTATATAAGTAAAATAATTTAAAAACTTCTATTATATATCAATTCTAATACGATGTCCTTAATAGTCATTTTATATTCTCACCTCACCGCTACAGCTGCGTTTGAATCCAAACACATATTCCACCGCTGTTTCTAATCTCACTGCTACAGTGTTCAATCTCACCACTACAGTAACTAATCTCACTACCACCGCTATTTTTAACCTCAACAGAGGTAAACACACCGCCCGTCCAAACTAGCCCTTAAAAACAATCGCACGGCCGTGGACAGTAAATATCTGAAAAAGGAAGTGAGGTAACCGAGTATTTTAGACTGTGAATATGAATTCCAATTGAACTCTCGCGCGATGGAAACGCTCGCGCAATGGAGATCTAGACTACTTCTTCGAATTCCTTTTTCTTTCGTTAGGATGATAATCAGTTTCTTTTCTTCAAAACCTCAAAATGGAAGAGCAAAAGGGAAGAAAACAGCATCGAGCAAAGATGCAGGGTACAGGTGGCGGGGCTGAAGCTGGAAGTCATTCCAAACGACCTCGTACCGATCCTGGAAGGCACAAACTGTATCGAGAGATAAAAAACGTAAGAGTGATTCGTTAAACCATCATCGATTTTTTTTCCTTTGTTTATATATGTCTTTATTAATTAGTCAATCCTTGCCTTGTGTTTTCATGACTAAAGTGGATGTTTGAGGAGCTTCAGCTCGTCGAAATAGATTATCACGAAACGCTTCAAGAGTTGGCCGAGAACAAGAATGAGCTGGAGCGATGCAGATCAGAACTTGGAGATAAGGAAAATGAGATCCAACAACATAAGGCAACTCATGAGTCACAGGTTCTTCACTGCCCATTTCTCTCTCCTTTTACACTAATATGGTGTCATGTCAATAGTACTAATTAGCTTAAACAATCATAAATTAGTTTGAATCACATGCTTGGTTTTGTATATACTAATATATGATGATTATAATTAAGAGTATTTTGCAACACGGTTGGTCTTGATTCTTAAATCACATAGTTTCAGTGGAACACGGGAAACCTAGGGTTAAAGTGGAAATAAAGAATTGTGCTTTTTCCCTAAGCATTTATATGATAATTGTGTTTTTTCAGAAAGCAAGCATGGAATTGATGGAGCAAACCGTCGTCCATATAATGGCACACTTGGTACGGAAATTTGTATAGTATTAACCGTTTCTCTCTTTTTCTTACTAAAGATCTGTTGCTTATATATTTTTATAACAATATACTTATTATGCTTTTTACTTAGTACCCAACACTTGGTTAAATCCATGTTATCTTCTATTCGGATGAGTAATTCATTTCTCTTCAATTGCAGGGGCTTAACTGTACTTCTTTTAAGGAGGTATGCCAATTATTTGTATTTAATAATTCTGAGTTTCTGATACATTTGTTGAGTGCTGAATAGGAGTGTAATCGAGCCGAGTCAAGCCTGAATATTGTCAAGTTTGACCTCGATTGAACATCTATTTTTAAGCTCGTTTACCAATTTTTATATTCAAGCTCAGCTCAATAATTAAGCTTAGGGTTAATTAATATATATTAAGGGCAACAATGTAATTTAGTAATATAAAAATATGAAAAGTTTGATAAGGCTCGCGAGGCATTTGAGTCAAGTATTACTAAACTCGTGTTCAGCTCGATAGATAGTTCGAGTTGCTTGAGCGCAACTCAATAATTACCAAATTGAATTCAATTTTTTTCCGAGTTGAACTTGAGTAACTTACAAGCACTAGTGGCTCATTTACACCCCTAGTGTTGAACTTTATTCTTCATTGCAGATGGAAGAATGGTTTCTGGCGCAGAAGTATGTGGGAGATCATCAAGGTTCAGCAACTGTGACCGCCAACTTTCAAACTTCCATGGCTGAATTTTGTCAGCCAATGGGTCTTGGTAATTTTATAAGCCACAAGCCACCCCTTGATTAAATTGCTTAGTGTTGTATTATTGACTTTTAACATGTTTTCAGGCCAGTACCAAACCAGCATTGCTGCCTCTACTGCTGCTGGCTCATCCTCTTCTGCAGGTTTTTGGATTTGTCATCATATATTTTGGTTCATCCTGTTGATCTTATTCCTTTTTTTCTCAAATTTTGGCATAGGATTTACATGTTTTGTGGTATTAAAGTTTTTGTTTTCTTTAATGTGAAAATTGGTTAACTTAACTCTTTGATTACAAGCTCTTCTTATGTCTCTCTAAATTTCCTTGTTAATTTAGGTGTTTGGATTAATTCTGCTGCACGCTCTCCCTTTGGTACAAATGATATCTTGTCTGAGTATGGTGATCCGAACAATATTGGTAACCATTTCGGCAGTGACCTTGCTGCTGGTAATAAATTTAGTTTTTTGCATTTATCACATTGGTTTATCTTGTTTATTGTATTTTCTTTGAATCAGCCCTCCAATTGGCAAAGAAACTAATTACATGTTTTTACTTTTTATCATGCTAAAAAAATTTCACTTTTAGAGCTGTTTTACAAAATTTTATCAATTAGAGGGCATTTGGTTAGTGGAAGATAAGATTTTGTTATTTGGTTGATGGAATGTAAAGACATAAATTACCAACTTTTTTATTATTAAAACATATTATTAACTATGGTTTAAAGGTAAATTTGACCAAAATGATAAATAAATAAATAAAAAGGGAAAGACATTTTTATCCCATTTTTTGACAGTTGTTTAACTGTTGGGAATGTGAATTGAGATTATCGGCTAAGGTAATATTTGAAATCCAGATATGAGAATCCTATTTTGGTATCTCATATTACCCTGAAAATGTTCCATTTCTTGCCATCTCTCCAGGACATCTAGTTTTGTTAGATTGTAACCTTTTCTCACCTTACTAAAAGAATCCTTTACAGTGTTATATTATTGACTTTTAACATGTTTTCAGGCCTGGACTACACAAGCATTGTTGCCTCTAGTACTGCTGCTGGCACCTCCTCTGCTCCCCCAAATGGTCATGGTAAAGCAGGTTTTTGTATTCATCATGATATATTTTGCTTTTTCTTGTTTACATCTTACTCTTCTTCTTCTTTTTCCCCAAATTTTGGTAAATGATTTACCTGTTTTTCGGGTATTAAAGTTTTTGCTTTTATTTTGGGTAATTTTATTGTTGATTATATGGTCTTCTCATGGCTTCCAAAATTTACTTTCTTGTTTAGGAGTCTGGATTAAGTCCGATGCTGCAAATTATGACTCGTGTGAGTTTGGTGTCCCCAGCAATGAAGATTTCCTTCTCAGTGATTTTTGCCTTTTCATCGATGACCTTGATGGTAACAAATTGAGAGTTTTTTTTTTTTTTTTTTTTTCTACATTCATCATATTGGTTTATACTTTTTTTAAATTCTTCCCTACAATTGGCAGAGAAATTACATGCTCTTTTTCTTTTTTGGGTTAATAATTTAGGAGTTGTCACTGATTTGCTGCAGGAAATAATCATGAGAATGATGGTGGTCCTTTCCCCCCGTTTCCTTGACCCAGGTAACAAATCATGTTTTGCATTTATCATATTGACTCATCTTGTTTATTTCTTATTTCTCCTTTTACATGTTTTTGATGGTGAAATATCTTCTCTTTTGGCGTCCCAAGTTCCCTTATCCTTGCTTAATTTTCTTGTTAATTTAGGATTTCAGCTTTGTGAAAATCCATCTCTCGGAGTCACTTTGGCAATGGCCCCCAGATCCTTTATTTATATCTTATTATCGCCATAGTCTTTCCTCCATTGTTTTGCAACTGCGTTTTTGATTGATCAGTTTGAATATGTTAATAGAGATGCTTGATTATTCAGTTGGTACTTTTAAGACATCTTTCTCTTGATGACTGAGTCACCTTTGACACGCATGGTTTCCAATTTCCTTTGAAGTTAAATATCAGTTTTTGTAGATTAATGTGAATAATGATGTATCATGTTGTATGCTAAGGTTTCAAATTTGAGTATGGTGCAGCATTTATTTGCCTTGGAAACAAATAGAACTACCCATCATTGAGACTTTTAACTTGCTTCTTCCACACAAGTAGGATGAAGATCATAATCACAGGCATCACAAGAAAATGCCCAGAACTTCCCTAGTCTTTCGCAATAATTGCAGACATATGCTTTAGCCATGTCCAGTTTAAGTACATGTTGATGCTTTATGTCCTGGATTTGCCTAGGCAATGAATCCCCTTCTTTTCTCAAGCTTTCTTCAATTTCTTCAATGCTTGATTGAGTGAATGGGAAAGCCTTTGCACCATACAGGGTGATTATGTTCTTCCCGTTTGTGCTAATCGGTTTCCCATCCGGTCCAATAAGAACTAGTGCAGGAATGGCTTTGATGTTGAAGATTCGGCACAGATCTTGTCGAGTTCGGTCTTCAAATGGAAGTGCCAGCCATGGCATACCGCTTATGTTGACATCAAATTCTTTCTGGTCTCTGTCTGAAGAAACCAAAACAACCTCAAAACAGTCTCCCCTGCTGCTCAATAGCTGGTTGTAAGCTTCTACAAGCTGAGCAGTGAAAGCACGGCATGGAGGACACCAGTGTGCGCCGAAATAAAGGCCGACTGTCTTCCCAATAAGTTTCGATACTAAAACCTACAAAACCCGAAACATAACCGGGCTTATAAATGATACCTTAACCCTACATTAATATAAAAAAATCACAGATAATCTTACCTTTCCACCATCGCTAGCAACAACATAATCCCGTCCTGGACGAGCTAAAAGTTGATCGATTTTTCCTCCTTGACGCTTTGAATCATCGATAGCCTTCAATTCTTCTCTTCTCTTATTGGTGAAAGGAAATGCATCCTCGCCAAAATCTTCAATCAACCCAATCAAGTCTTCTTCAACTGATTGTCCATCTAAGTTTAAAGGAACGAGAAAGGGAATACGAACAACATGAAACCTTTCACGTAATTTCTTATGCAAATTCACATCAAAAGGAACGGTAAGCCAAGGCATGGTCTCGAAGTGAGCATTGAATCCATCTTCATCGTGGTCCAAGGAAATAAACACAATCTCTAGCTCTTTCCCCATTGTTCTTAACATGTTGTATAGCTGCACCAGCTTTGGGGTAAAACTTTGGCAGGGCCTGCACCAGTTTGCAGAGAAGAAGAGGCAGATCGTCGTTTTCTCATAATCTAATGAAGATGAGGGTACCTAAAAACACACAGCAAAGGAACTAACCGCTTTATTAGGATAATAAATCACTAATCTTATCCATATAGTCCAAGCAAGATAATCAAAATTTATCAACTAAAGAAAGCAAAAAAGGGGTATTTGAATTTTGTCAAGAGTACCTTATCTTCTTCACCGGACAACAGGAAGTCAACCCCTTCAGATGCCAAGATGGTGAGGAAGTCCCAAAGGGGCAAGTTTGTGGCCTGATAATCAGGCTTTGACATGGCAACTGTGTAGTTACAAGGCTTAAAACAGGAAGTTTGGGAGGTTATTTTTGTGCAGGGTGACCTGAATTGCAAACGCTTGCTATAAAAGGTTTATTATATTCTGCTACGCAACTTACTGTTAACTTGATGAAAAAGTTTTATTCTCATCACACAACCAGGAATATTCAATGAGCAATTTTCAGGGAATTTAAGCCATAAATGGGAGAAACATATCCAATTTTCTCCGGATATATTCATGACATTGACTCATGTTTCGTCGGCCCTGTTTCTTTTTTATAAGGATAGGTTTGAAGTTTGGATTCAAATCCATCATCTCTTATGGAGCCCACTTTTATGATATACCATTTATTTATTTATTTATTATTTTTATGCGTAAAAAAGAGGCACAAACAAGAATCAGTATTTTCTTTTTGGGTTTCAGGAAAGCAACGTTAAAAGCCTTCCATCTTTTGTCACCCTCTTCTATGGGTTTACTATTTAAGAGAGAGAAAAAAGAAGAGAATTTTATAAGAGTTAATTGAATATAGGAGTCGTAATAAATTGAAATACTTACATTTTCTACCATGGACATTTACTGGATTTTTCTTTTTTGGATCAAGAGAACCAGATTCAATCATAGATAAAAGAGATCACAAGTAGCAGGGGACAAAGTCATGAAAACAAAAAAATATCCGTTAAAAAGTATTCATTCACCCAAAAATAACATCCGAACAAAGGGGGATATACTTCTCCCTTTTTTAACTTCTACCATGGAGAAAAATTATATCCTCATCTCACCTACCTACGCTCTCATCCTTCTCACCCTTTGCTTTGCTTTGCTTGTTTCAGCCATCAAAATGTCATTACCAGTTTTTTAAAGTTCATCATGAGAATCGTCATCTTCTTCAGTTGATCCACCACCTGGGGCTCCACCAGATCTTTGGTACACAGCTGTGATGATTGGGTTGCATACTGCCTCTACCTCCTTGAGTTTCTCCTCGTAGTCTTCCTTCTCGGCACTCTGGTTGTCATCAAGCCACTCAAGTGCCTCTTTCACTGCGGTTTCAACTTTCTCCTTCTCATCGGATTCAAGCTTGTCAGCGAGCTTATCCTTATCATTAATCTGGTTTTTCATGTTGTAGATATAGGTCTCCAGGCTGTTGCGAGTATCAATCCTTTCCTTCACCTTCTTGTCCTCCTCTGCGAATTCTTCTGCCTCACGAACCATTCTCTCAATCTCCTCCTGGCTCAGACGACCCTTATCGTTTGTGATAGTGATCTTCTCAGATTTTCCAGTGCCCTTATCTTCTGCCTTGACGTTTAAGATGCCATTTGCGTCGACTTCAAATGTGACTTCAATTTGAGGGGTTCCTCTGTAAATTGAGGGATCAAACCATAAATGAATAATTCAGGTGAAGAAATGCAGAAAATACAAATGAGAATTGGTGGGGAGAGCAAACCTTGGGGCTGGAGGAATTCCAGTAAGATCGAATTTTCCCAACAACCTACAATCTTTTGTGAGACTCCTTTCACCTTCAAAGACCTGACATCAAACCACAGCAATTCAAATAAGGTTCAAAGTATTACAGTTATTGGCATTAAAAGGAAAGGAAAATCCAATTCTTGAGTATTTTACATGTAGGCAAGCATATCTAAGTGTACCTGAATGGAGACGGTAGTCTGCTGGTCCTGATAAGTGGTGAAAACTTGTGACTTCTTGGTTGGGATAACAGTGTTTCTAGGAATCAACTTGGTCATTACTCCACCAACAGTCTCAATGCCAAGGGTAAGTGGAGCCACATCAAGGAGAAGAATATCTGTGCAGAAAGCATCAAACACAAATATCAGCCAAGTCGATTCAGTTATAGAAAGGTTTCATCCCCTATAGAGTCATGTATCGTCATTATAGACAAAACTACTTACCTTTCGTTTCATCACCACCCTCTCCACTCAGGATGCCTCCTTGTACTGCAGCACCATAAGCAACAGCTTCATCTGGGTTAACACCCTTGTTGGGCTCCTTTCCATCAAAGTAGTCCTTGAGGAGTTGTTGAACCTTTGGAATTCTAGTGCTTCCACCAACAAGAACGATCTCATCAATTTGGCTCTTCTGCAAACCAGCATCTTCCATCGCCTTCTTCACAGGTCCCATGGTCTTTCTGAACAGGTCATTGTTCAATTCCTCAAAGCGAGCTCTGGTCAGTGGCTCGGAGAAATCAACACCGTCAAAAAGTGATTCAATCTCCACACGGACCTGGTGCTGGCTGCTGAGAGCTCTCTTGGCACGCTCAGCTTCCCTCCTAAGCTTCCCAAGAGCTCTGTTGTCCTTGCTGATATCCTTTCCATGCTTTTTCTTGATCAATTTAATGAAGTATTCCATAATCCTCTGGTCAAAATCCTCACCTGCATATAAAATATGACCATAAGCAAAATACATTGTAAAAACAATTTTTGAAAGCATTAAATCAAACAATGAATATCCTTACCTCCCAAGTGAGTGTCTCCATTTGTTGAAAGAACCTCGAAAACACCATTGTCAATTGTCAAGATACTGACATCGAACGTCCCACCACCAAGGTCAAAGACAAGAATATTTTTCTCACCGCCCTTCTTGTCCAAACCATAGGCAATGGCAGCTGCAGTTGGTTCATTGATAATTCTAGCAACATTGAGCCCGGCAATAATGCCAGCATCCTTTGTGGCCTGCCTCTGGGCATCATTGAAGTAAGCTGAAAATAAAACATAAATATATTGAGCATAAAGGAATAATCAAGGATCAGGCGAACAACTTTTCCCCAACAGAGAGCATTGCTTCTTATTATGCACTCACCTGGAACAGTAACCACCGCATCCTTGATTTTCTTCCCAAGGAAAGCTTCAGCTGTTTCCTTCATCTTAGTCAGAACCATAGCACTGATCTCCTCAGGACTGAAGACCTTGGTCTCTCCATCCTTAATCTTTACTTGAATATAAGGTTTGCCATCCTTGTTCACAATCTTATACGGAACAAGTTTCATGTCCCTCTGGACCTCCTTATCTTCGAACCTGCAAATAACAAAATTGCCCTGATAAGCAAATTACATATACCAATAAACCATAAAAAACAAAAGAAGAAACATGAGAATAATGTCAATTACTTTCTTCCAATAAGTCTCTTGACGTCAAAGATGGTTCTTTCAGCGTTAACAGCTGCCTGATTCTTTGCAGCCTCACCGATGAGCCTCTCGCTGTCAGTGAAAGCAACCCACGATGGAGTAATACGGTTACCTTGGTCGTTGGCTATAATTTCAACATGACCGTTTTTGTACACACCAACACAAGAATAGGTTGTACCAAGATCAATTCCGATGACTGTTCCCAATTTCGCGGCTTCCTCCTTGGCAATTGAGATTGCAAAGAAGTATCCTGTTTGCAGAGTTTACAGGATGTTAAAACCATTATAGTTATGGAGGCCCTACTGAAAGGGCCACGTGAACCACAGATCAAGAATCCTAACGAACTTTCTAGAATATTCTCGTGCATAATTTTAATAATCTGATAAAGATATTGCACCGTAAATGAATATATAAAATAAAGTGAAAAGGAGAAAATTTACACTGTTTAGTTCAAATTTAAATAATTAGATCATAGTTCTAGCCCGGCAAAGTAATTAGAGAGTCGTTATCCTCTAAATCCAGAGAGTTCTAGTTCTGGATTCAACGGAGAGTAATGAAATGATATGAGATCTTTGAAACGCTCGTTCGACGATCTAATGCATCTCGAAAACTCATAAAAACATAAATCAGATCTAAAAATGCATCGATTAACGGGAAGAACATCACCAAACAGAACTAGATCTACTACATTTTCACTAAAACAGAGCAAGAATCAGAGATCACGAAATCAAGCGCAAGCAAACAGATCTAGCAAAAAACAGGAACAGCAGAGCACTCACCGGACAAGACTATAGCTAGAACCACCAAAGAGCCGCTTGCTCTCCACGAGCGAGCCATCGCACGTACTCAAACTTTCCTCTCACTACGTAGAAGTTTCGAGGTTTCTCTATGAAAATCGAAACGCTGTACCGTTAATACCAGGACGAGTGATTTTCAAATGACACTTTGCTTTGTTTTTTCTTTTTATCTTGATAGGAAGTCGCGGTTCGAGGTTTTTATACGTGGAGTGCCCGCATCAAACGCGAACTTATTTCAGATGGGTGTATGTCATCGCTGGTGACGTGGACCAATAAGGATTCAAGAAGGGAATTGTTGAGCCAATGAGATTAGATCTTGTGTTGGGGAGATCCTGGCCGTTTATTCTCTCTGACGTTTGCGTGTCCTCTTTTCCGTTTTTCTAAATTATTAAAAGTAGGATATTGAAAACGCGCAAACACTAAGTCGTTTTTGACCGGCTCAAAACCTGAAATGCTAAAATTAATACTCATTACGGTTTTAATCACTACGAAAACATTGTACAAATATATTACCATCTTTTTTCCCATAAGGGGAAGATTAATTTTAATTTTTATAAAAGAATTATAATTTGAAAATTAAAATGAAGAAATTTTAAATATTAATATTTCATTTTTTTATATTTATCACTTTCCATCATTTAAAAATATTGTATAAAGCTATCTAGATTGTAAGAAGATGTAAGAAAGTTCTTCTAAGAGTTGCTAATTTTAAGGGTATAAGATCATGGCTTTAGATTAATGTGTATTAGATTAGAGAAATGGAGTTTGAGTTGAATCTCCATTGTTGAATGCTTAAGGAAATTTGAATGTTTTAAGTTTAAAAAGATTCATGAATAAAGTTAGTTCACGGAAAAAGCATGTTAAAAGTGTGATTGATGATAGTAAATCAAGCTTTGATTATTTGATAAATTATGTATTATTGAGGACCTTATTGAAAAGTGTGAAAATTTTAAGGATTTGTTAATAAATAATAAAAAAAGAGGTTTTTATACTATATTTATAAAGTTCGATCGGGTAGGTTGTAAGAAATTAGCATTTCGGATATTCGTGTGTATAGGGACTAAATTGAATAGAATGCATTCATGTATATAATGTATTTATTTGTGCTTGAATTATGTAATCAATGAATTTTTCATATTCGAATTTAATTTAGTAGTTAAAGACGATGTAGGACCATCTCGAACCAAAGGGAAATCCAAAGCCACCGACGAATATATATTCTGGTTTGTGCTCTCATAACTCGAGTTCATTAAATAATTAAATATATATGTTTAAACTACTATATGTTTGGAAGTGGTTTACTATCAATAAAAATGTGTTTAACACATATGTATATACTTGATTGGGTGATTTGTGATCAATTGGTTGAATGAATATGCATATATATATATATATATATATATATATTATATATGCTTGATGATACGAACTCGCCTCGGTAAAGATTCGAGTCGTAATGTTTGCCCGTAAATTGAGTAAGTTGAAGGCTTTTCAAGAAAAAGGCTAAAGAAAGAAGAGATTTAGGCTCGAATAGGTTTAATGGGATTATGGAATAATTTCGGGAAATGATGATGGGAATGTGGCTAAGTATTCAAGTTCGAACTAACACAATAAATGTGTGTTAACCCGAGACTTATGTGAATACTTGGGTTGGAAAAGTGTCAGTAGGATGTTAAGATAGGTAAATAAGACCTCGACCCGCTATCAAAGATGATAGGAACCTCGGTATAATTTGAACGCCACACTTTGGGTGCAAAGTGATAAGTTCGGAATAACAAAGACGGGTTGACGCCACAAGGGTTACTTGATAAGTCAGACGAGTCTTTGGAGGACAATGAGAGTTGAAAACAAACTCACAAAATAATCAAAGTTTATAAAATTGTTCATTAGCCTCCAAATGAGAATTACATAGCATATTTATAGGCTTAGCTATGGCTAGCCGAATGGTCTCTTGACAGCTCCTTAAGCCTTAAGTTTTTAGGAAACTTCCTAGTAGCTTCCTAGGCATTTTCTAGAATGCTGTGGCTTAGAAACCTGAATGGTTTGCTTCTAGAACAAAATGGTTCGGCTAGACATTGATGGAAGATAGTCCTCATTCGGCCTAGGGAATTTATGGCAACTTAATTGCTTGTAACAGCCCGATTTTTGGGGCTAGTCGGAACAGTGGTCTAGGAACCACTAATCCGAGGTTGAGAAAAATTATTTTAGTACTATTTTATGTGTCATGGTATTAATATATGGCTATATGGAAAGTTTGGTGCTTTAATTTTAGCAATAGCATGCTTAATTGTGAAAAAAAGGGCTAAATCGCATAAGATGCGAAAGTTCTATTTTATGAGGTAGGGGTACCTAATAGCTATAGAATGTACATTGGAGGATTTTAAAATGCAATTGGGCCATTTTGGAGTGTAATGGTCGGCCATAGGGTGCTTAGGGAACAAAAGCATTAAATTTAGTCAAACTAGGTGAGAGTTGGTGACAAATTGATTAAAATATGATAAAATAAGATGACTAAAGGGAGCTATCATCTTTCACTATTCATCTCCCCCTACTACCGAAAATTTCAGCAAGTTTAAAGGTTTGAAAGCTTGAAAAATTTCAGCTACATCTCATCCTTGCAAGTAAATAATTTTTGAGGTTTTTCTTAATGATTTTTGTACTTTTGGGATCCCCAAAGCTTAAGCTAGCTAATGAGGGGACTAATTTGTGATATGGTTGAAAGTCTAGGGACCTGCCATGAGAGTAATTATGTTGTTAGCTGAGTTTTTATGGAAGAAAATGAATGTTAGGGAGATGAGGAATAACTTTGGTGAAAGGTGTGTGCATGAAAACACCTAAATAGGACTTAAATGCAAAGAATGAAATTGTGTCATAAATGCCTGAAATGGTGAGAATGGTGAGTAGTTGTAAGAGAAATAAATGTTCAGCTAGACTTAATTATTGAGGAAATGAGTTGAAAAATAAATTACGAGCCTAGGGGCAAAATCATAATTTTGCCAATGTACAAGGGCAAAATGATCATTTTTGCCCAAGTGTAGAATTTGATGTATTATGATCATAGGATGATCTAAACGAATGAATTTCATTGTTATAGATCAAGAAGAGTGCGGAATCAACCTTGACCGTGGGAAAGGCAAGGTGATTGAGTAAATCGCTAGTTAACACGTTTTGCATCAAGGTAAGTTTATGTGTAAACAATACAATCTTATTTATATACATTGTGCTGCTAATTAGGGTATGACATGATTGAGAACATATGTGATTTAAGTTGATTGAATGTGGTAGTCATTGAATAATTATTGTTTAATTACGATGGGCTTTGTGCGATACCATCGTCTATTTATCTTTTGGTGGGCTAAGTGCGATACCACCTTATTGTTTAATTACGATGGGCTTTGTGCGATACCATCGTCTACTTATCATTCGGTGGGCTATGTGCGATACCACCGTAACCAACCTTTTTGGTGGGCTAAGTGCGTTACTGCCCTAATAAAGATTAATGGTGGGCTAAGTGCGGAACCATCAAGTAAATTGACTTTAAGTAATTGACTAAGAGATTGTGATGCTAAGTGCAAGGGAACCTGTTAATAAATGTATGCATTATGCTAGTGATATGGTTGGAATGTGTGAATGGAGGAAATGAGTAAGCATGATCATGAATGTAGATTGTTTCTTGCTTAGTATATAAAGTTATGAAATTGTTGAATACATATTAAAATGTTATATTGTTTACATGTAAACTTACTAAGCTTAAAGCTTACTCCCCTTTCTTTCCCTTGTTTTATAGAGTTTAAGAGCCGAGCCGGGATGCGCCGAAAACCAGAAGACCGCTCGCACTATCTACTCACTTCGGTATATTTGGACTTAGTGATTTTGTGTATGGCATGTATAAGGGCTAGACTAGTTAGATTGTTTTGTTATTTTGGCCATAAGTGTATTGGCTCTGGTTAAGATAATTATTTTGTAAATTCACCATGGTTGTTGGCTATTTTATTTTATAAAAAGATGTAGTTACCCATGTGTGATTGCACTCCAATATGAGTTGATTATGGATGTGAGCATGTGTCATATGCTAGTGGAGTGAATAGAACTTGTCGTATGGCTTTATTCTTGTCCATGTGGATAGACACACGGGCGTGTGTCTAGGCCATGTGTAACACACGGTCAGCCCATGAGCGTGTGACTTGGCCGTGTGTCCCCTGCATGTTAGCATTTTATGTCAGGGTAGACCACGGACTATCCACACGGGCGTGTCCAGGCCGTGTGAAATTAGTCAGTGTTGACCACGGGTGGAAGACACGGGCATGTCTTGAGGGTACACGGGCGTGTCTCATTTCCACATGGGCGTGTGCCCTAGCCGTGGGACTTTGGCAGAATGCTGGGGTTTTTAGGCACGATTTGAGCACATGGGCGTGTGTGACTATACACGGGCGTGTGTGTTATCTAACACGGGCATGTACTCCCTGTTTAGATGGGAAATAAATTTTACGGATCGTAAGAGTTCCCGATATAGTCTCGAAAGCCCTCGTATGTATGAGTGAGGTCTCGTAAGCCGAAAAAGAAGTTGTTGTAGTGACTCAAGGAGAGTAGTCGCGTCGAGCCTAAGTGGCGACCAAGTAGTTTTATACGGTAACGCCTCATGCCTGATTTCGATGGGGATTACGGGTAAAGGGTGTTACATTTAGTAGTATCAGAGCTATGGTTTAGTCGGTTCTAGGACTACCGTAGCGTGTAAGAGTCTAACTATACATGCCATAAGCGTATAATCATAGTGTTGTGGCTTCTGATAGCTTTAAATTTGTTCTATGTAGTATATGAATCCCGATCAGTCGACTGCTGATGACGCAGCTAGCAATGCACCGGCTCCCGCTTTGGGGAGTGAAACGAACAGCTGCTTTGGGGAGTGAAACGAACAGCTCTTGAATAACATGCTGTTTGGCCGAATGGCCACTTGGGAAAGACACCAACCAACAGCCTCTTGAGCTCCACAAAAAGGCACCAGATGTGAATTAGATCCTTGTCCACTGATATTCACGAAAAGGTATATGGAAAAAGAAGTAGTCAGCAGCCCATTAAATGGACTTCTCTTGCATGCTGAACAGCTCCCCTTTTTGCTGCACATTAAATTCGGTCAGCATGCTTCCTTTATTGCAACTGCTAATCACGAAAATGTCTTCAGTGGATGCGCGCAATCATGCCGTCCATACATGTTTCCTGGACAAAATAAATGGCAGCAATTAAAACAAGGTTGAGACACATTAATTCGGCTAAGACAACTTAATTAGCAGCCACTAAATTGGTCTTAAACTAGACACATTGAAATCATGTCCTAAAACTAGACACATTTAATTTATGTCATAAGACATATTAAAAGCATGTACTTACATAAGACACATTTAATTCTTAAAATTAAAATGTCCAGATTTAATAACACATTTATTTAATTAATTACTTGAGCTGAATTTAACTAATTAACTAACTTAATTAATAAATTTATTCCAACCACTTTAAATGCAAGAAATTAAATAAATTGCAATCTAGCTCAACGAGCTAGCTAAGTTCCGAATTGAGCTCCCTTGAGCTAGCACGGGCTAAATCAGCTTGTAGGAAAGTGCACATCGAGCTATTTGAGCTGATTTCTTTATGTTCAGCCATTCCCTCAACCCACACTCGAGCAATGTAACTTACTACGGCTTCTTGAAACCTCTTGGCACGGGCTCAAGTAATTGGCCCCGATGGCAGCTCTATAAGTTCGGTATCAAGCTTCATTGGCGAGCTCGCATCACTTGAAGATGTTATACTATTAATAATGACGACATTTGCACTATTAACATTGTCGGATAAAGTCACTGGTATAGTTGGCATGTCATAGGATCCATATTGATAGGTGGGAGATTCAACACTATGTGTCACGAGGCTAGAACTTAAGTTTGGCAAGTCGTGCGACTGTAGGCAACTTTTTTTGCTTCAAATTCGCCTAAGTCAACCTAACTCTCGAAAGATGAGAACTCTTATGAAAATTCTCTAAGGCACCAAAATATAATGGAAGCAACTCAAAGACAAAAGCAAAAAAAAGAACTGAAAAGCCACAAGAAAGAAATGCACATAAGGTGTTTGAGTAAATACTCTCAAATATATTCTTTAACTTAATAAGAAATGAAGTACAATGGGATGAAGTGATTATAAATAAGGGGGAAGGCCTCTATTTATAATTGAGTCCCCCTAGATCCAATGGAATAAATTAAATTACATCAACGACTGAGATTAGTGTCTATCTACAAGATAAGAGACCTAAGGGATTTAAACTCTATATAGTCTTATCCCTTAGGATTTACATTAACCATGGTAACTTTAGTTTTACTGGAGTGTTTCACTTGGCCACCAAGGCTTCAAGTAGATGGGCTTCTCCATGGGTTCCACAAATTGAGCCAGTTCAAGTGGGTCAAATAAGCCTCATTTAATCAGTTGACATTCATGGAAAGCTCTGTGTGCATTCATCATGGGCTTTGATTTGTGCCCCGTGACATTCTCCCTCACCCATTCTTGCAATGCCCTCTTCACGTCCTCGGAACAACACTTGTTTGATTGTCTCAGAACTGCCTCAATGCCTCAGCGGATTCCCAACTAGTCTGTCTACTGGTTAGTTCACCCCCTTAAAACATTTGTCTTGGTTTATGTCTCTATTGTCCCTTTAACTCTAATTGTATTTCTCTCTTGTACATCTCGATCGTAAAAGGCCACCGCTATTACTTGCCCCTATTACGACTTGCCTCGACCGAGATGTTGGATCTACTACCCTAAATATAGTATTTTCGTCAATGTACACTTATAAATTTTATTTTTGAACAAATTGGTTAATAAAATGATTCATGGATTACATTAATATTCTTTGTATAATTTCCTCTTATGGTTTTTGCATGCAAAGAAAAATAGAAGTAAATATTAGCTCAATGGTAGTCTAATGTTTAATCTAATACTAAGCGGCATTACGTGGTTGGATCATCATACGAAACGACAACTTGTAACACTCCTCGCCCAACCCGATCGCTAGATCTGAGCTACAGAATGCTACATCTATTGCTGTAGCAACTATAATCAAATTCATAATATAACAATCGTCCACACATGCAATTTCAATGTTAATCACACTCATTTCATGCTAAACAATCAATTTCGGGTCTTAATCGAACTTACGAAAGCTCTTTTATTAACCCAAGCACGAAATAGGACCAAATTGTAAAGTTTTTAAAAGTTCAGGGCTGACGTCGTGACGTCGCCAACTAGTTTGTCACATCACGACGTCAAGCCACTCAACACCGCGACGTCATATATGATCGACTGACGCAGTGATGAGGAGAAATGGTCATTGGGACAATATCCTATTTTTGGTAAAAGTAAACCTTTTTGTACCTATTTCAAAAATCCAACTACAACCATTCAACATAACCACGTAAAAACATACCCAAACACATAACATTGCATACCAAAACAAGTTATTAAACCATTTCTAATTAACCATTTCTGTAACGACTCGAAATTTATGGTTATCGGAAAGTGTATTTTCGGGTCTCCGTTTTCGTAAAACGGATTCGTAAATAGTTATTAAAAATATTTACGAAGTTAGTTGTATGGTTAATTAATTTTTGACTAGGTGAATTAGCTTGAATTAAGTTAATTAGATGAAAGGACTAGATTGCATATAGAGTAAAAGTTGAATTATATAATAGAGAAAAGTTAAGGGATTAAATAAATAAATAAACCAAATTGTGACAATTGTATGGTAATGGTAATATACATGTGTAATAAATACACACATACATTTGTAATACATATATACTTACTTATTATTTAAGAAAATATTATTATATTATTATTATTATTATTATAATATAAAACATAAATAAATAAAAGAAATAAAACAAAAAGAAAGAACAAAGAACAGAATAGGAAACAAAAAAGGGGAGAAAAAGGGAGAAAAGAAAGAGAAAGGAAAAAACTAGGGTTTCAAGGTTTGAAGTTTAATTGGTAAGTCAATTTAATCCATTTTCTTGTAATTTTGATGTTTTTAGAATCCTAGAATCAAATAATACTTGATTTATGATGAAATTTTAGAAGTTAATGAATATTTAGAAGTTGTACATGTGAAATAAATTGAAGTATTAGGGGTTAAATTGATAGAATTTTACGTTAGAATAGTGAAAAAGGATTGAATTGTAAAATAAATTATAAGTTTTGAAGTAATAGGGACTACATTGGGAAATTTTGAAATTTAAGGATTTATGGTGAAATTAGAGAGTTAAATTTAGTTTTAAGTGGTAATTGAATGAAAATCAAGAATAAAATTAGGAAGAAAATAATGTTAGATTTGATTAAGGATTAAATTGGAATTTAGGCAAAAGTTGTGTATAAATTGAAATATTCAATGTTAAATTCTGTTGTATTGATGATTTTTAATTATTTTAATTTTCGTAGCTAATGTTGTGCCGGAGACCTCAGCTAAGAAAGGAAAAGAGAAAGTCGACGAGGAGTGATTCGAAAATTACGGTTTGTATTTCTATAATTCGAATCTAGTAATTATTATTGTTTTATTTTAATTTAGTGATTATGGAAAGTGAAAAAGGTAAGTAAATAGCATTATGAGATTGAATTGAATGAATGTGGATTTGTGACTGATATGTGATTATTTGAATTGAAATGTATGTTGATTGGAAATTGAAAATGTGATTTGAAACCCTATTAACTATATCAAGCTGAGTCGAATATAATTGACATGCCATAGGATTGGAAGTGTTCAGGGATACTTCGACCACGAGTAAATGAGACACTAGGTGTCAAATTATTACTTCGGATAAATTTGATGAGGTACTGGGTACCAATTTACTTCGGCATAGCCGATGAGACACTAGGTGTCAATCTATTACTTCTAATTATCCGATGAGGCACTGGGTGCCATACTGGTGTGTTTTGGTTGGATCCGTGTATCCGCCAAAGTCCGAGCTGTGTTAATAGGGGTATATAATGAATTGGCAAATTGATCGACATTGAATGATATTATCTGTGAATTGAAATTGGAATTGAATAGAAAAATGATTTATGCAAATGATATACATGAACCATAGGTACATGAACGGAAATTTTGTAGTTGAATGATGTGTGTTCATAAGGAGAAAAGTTAATTGAGATAGATATTGATGAGAAATAAGTTAATGTATGAATTGATTTATTGTATGATTAATGCTTATGTTAAATTAAATATGCATGATATATTATGATATTTCTTTAAATTATTCGGATTATAGAAATATTACTGAGTTTATACTTAGCATACGGTTTGTTTTCGTGCGCAGGTTAGGTTAAAGTCGAATTGCCGAATCAACATCCAAAGCCAACCCCGAACTCAAAATGGTGAATTATATTTCTTTTTAAGTAATGGCATGTACCTAGGAATGTTTATGTTTGTCATTTTGAATAGTGAATGTAAAATATGATATAAGATGTTATTGGTTACTATATATATATATATATATATATATATATATAGGTTTATATGTTATGTTGAGATTATAAAATAGTATGTTTTGGTATGAAATTAGATGTGGTTTGAATGAAGTTAAGTGAATTTATTTGAATAATATATGTGAAATACTTATGAATATACATTAGATAGGTCAAAAAATTGATAGTTTTAACATGTTTTAGGTGTATTTGAATATATTTTGGATTGGTTGAACAATTGGTTTTTGTGTTGCTTGAGATTCAATATTTGCAGGGTTGGTAAACTTAATGTATAAGGCTCATTTTGAGTCCAACGGCCTGGAACACGGGCTTGTGACCAAACCATGTGAGACACACGGCTTACACACGGGCATGTAGTTAGGCCGTGTGTCCCCTGCACTTAGAAATTTCGAAACAGAATGCTCAGGTAATTTTACACGGGCAGAGACATGAGCGTGTGTCTCAACCGTGTGTGATACACGGCCTAGCACACAGGCGTGTGACTTGGCCGTGTGAGGTAAGTCAGAGAGTTACACGGGTTAGGACACGGTCTGAAGCACAGGCATGTCATGGGGTTACACGGGCGTGTCCCTTGGCCACACAGGCGTGTCCTTTGGCCACACGAGCGTGTGTGCCCTTCACCTAGGAAAAATTTTTGAAATTTTGTGAAAAATTCTCATAGAACCCGAATTAGTCCCGATTTGTTTCTAATACATATTTAGGGCCTCAATGGCCCAACAAAAAGGGACAATATAATTAATTTAGGAAGTGTATGCTAATTAATTTGTTTAATGTTTGTATTCGATCTGAAAAGTTTGGTAATGCTCTATAACCCTGTTTTGGAGACAGATAAGGGTTAAGGGGTGTTACAATTAGTGGTATCAGAGCTTTGTAGGTTTAGCCAATTCTCGGACTAAATTGAGCTTAGAATTGAGTCTAGAGGTACATGCCATAATTGAGTCAAATTGAGTCGGGATTTGGATGCTGATATAAATTTGTTTGTTTCTGTTTTATAGTTGAAAATGTTGAATGAATATATTGATGATATTGATGAAGAAATGTATACTGGAGATGAAGAGTCTCATGATTTAGATGAAACAGAGACTACAACACCGAGTGTAAACCCAGTAGGTAATCAACCTCCTAATGTTGAAAAAGGTGATGTTAGAGAAAGAGATGACTCATAGTTACTTAGGGTTATAGCTGATGCTCTTCAGCGAATAACAGGAACTGCATCTACTACGACATCTGCTCCTACTACCCAACGAGCCCCGGTTAAAGAACTGCGTAAGTATGGTGCAACTGAATTTCTGGGTTTAAAAGGAGTCAATCCTTCTACAGTTGAAAATTGGATGGAATCTACAAAAAGAATTTTACAGCAGCTTAAATGTACTCCCCAAGAAAGTTTTTGTGTGTTGTCTGTTTACTACAAGGAGAAGCGTATGTTTAGTGGGAATCAGTAACACGACATGTACCGAAAAAATAAGTAAACTGGATTTCTTTCAAAGAGAATTTTAGAAAAATATGTGGGTGAGTTGTACATTGAAGATCAAAAACAAGAGTTCTTAATGCTAAAACAAGGTGAAATGTCAGTAGTTGACTATGAACAGGAATTTTCGCGACTTAGTAGATATGCAACTGAATTTGTACCAACTGAAGCTGATAGTTGCAAGCAATTTTTACGAGGTTTACATGATAAATTAAGAGTGCAATTGGTATCCCATAAAATTACAGAATTTGTGGATTTGGTTGAGAGAGCAAAGATAGTTAAACAAGTACTGGGTTTTGACAAAAAGCCTGAAAATATTCGTCTGATTGGGAAATGTTCTGGAGCTATTAGTTCAAACCCGCAACCTAATAGATGAAAAGAATCTCGTGGTAGTAGGAGATTGAGTTTCAAATTAGAAAGAGGTGATAGAAATCATGGAAGACAAATTACAGTTTCTACTGGTAGTGTACGAGGTCCATCTCGGGATACTAAAATTTCGAATTGTGAACATTGTGGGAAAAAGCATTGGGGTGAGTGTTGGAGATTGACTCGAGGCTATTTCCGTTGTGGATCTACAGAGCATTTCGTTAGAGATTGTCTGAAAAATGAAAATGCTGCACTAGTTACTTCACAAAGATCTGTGCCTACTTCTAGAGGTCAACGATCAGGCAGAAGTGGTTCATTTTCAAGGGGTGGTGCTAGAAGAGGAAGTGGTGTTGCTACCTAACAATCAGAGGCCAGAGTACCAGCTCGAGCATATGTTGTACGGACCTGTGATGAGGGTGATGCACAAGATGTGGTGACAGGTATATTTTTATTGTATTCAGATGTTAATACAAAATTGGTTGAGTCGGAAAATTTAAAATCTGAGATGTCTAAAGTATCAATAGCAGTGTCTAGTCCATTGGGGCAAACTGTGCTAGTGAATCAAGTATTTCGAAGATGTAACACCCCTAACCCGTATCCGTCGCCGGAACAGGGTTACGGAGCATTACCGGAACTTTCAAAACATTCACAAATATTTCATGTAAATTTCTACTCATTAACAAACACTATTCATATCGTCCCTTAAATGAACCCTCGAGGCCCAATACGAGCATTAGAATCAAGTCGGGACTTAATCAGAACCTCTAAGAATTTTTCGCAAAATTTTAAAAATTTTCTAAGTTACAGGGCTAACATGCCCGTGTGGTCCGAGGGACACGCCTGTGCTACAGGCCGTGTTCGACCCCGTGTAACTCTCTGACTTGTGCACTCGACCATGCTATACGCCCGTGTGCTAGGCTGTGCGGTTAATTAAATTCTTTCAAAATTAGGTGCAGGTTTCACACGACCAAGACACATGCCCGTGTTCTAGGCTGTGTAGCACACACGGCTGAGACACACGCCTGTGTCTCTGCCCGTGTGCTCAATTTTAAGCATCCTATTTCTCAAAATTTAGATGCAGGGGACACACGGCCTAACCACACGCCTATGTACCAGGCCGTGTGTCACACACGGTCTAGACACACGCCCGTGTGGACAAAATAAAGCCATTTCTAGCTTTATTTCTCACCCAAAATCACACCAATGTCCTGCATGAAAACTCACATCCAAATACCAACCATTTCAAGCTTTAAATTAAGCAAACTCTATTATTCCACAAGGCATATCATTACATGCATACATGTTTATAATCTTACCTTGGTTTAATCCATATGTTAGACATAATTTGATCGATTTCTTAACATATATGAAGCTACCATAGTATGACATTACAAGTACATCAAAACAAGCCATTACTAGCCATTCCAATGGCTAGATTATAAATATCATTATCAAGCCACTAATGGCCAAGTTGTCTTATACATGCCATTATATAAAAATGATTTTACTATATATACCCAAAATAGCTAGTAGATAGTGTGACGATGCTCCAATGATCACCAACCTTCGCGAGTTTCTGAACACTATAAAAACAAGGAAAAATAAAATGGAGTAAGCATTACATGCTTAGTAAGTTCATATAATAGAAACTAAACTTACCAAATCACATTTATTAACATTAACCATTCAATAACATGTTTTTCATCAATTTGGCAAATTTACCTAAACACATACACTCAATCAAACAAGTTAGTCACATAATGTTCACATATGCATCAAGTAAGGATAGATGAGCTTATCATACAACATTCTTTCAAGACATTATCATTTCATCTCATAATTCTCTCATCATGCCAAGGGTTTAGTCTGTTGAACCATTGAAATTGCGATGGATGTTCAATTAGTACACTCGAAGTGTAAAATTCAATAACCTGTCAATTCATATTCAAAAGCACCCATTAGGGCACTTAACCAAGAACACACTCTTGAGCCACATATCGTATAACAGGATTGCCAGTCCAGGCTAAATCCTTTATATAGAGTATACTCAAGAGAGCTTAATTAGGATTACCAGTCCAAGCTAAATCCTTTATATAATGTATACTCAAAAGAGCTCAATTAGGATTACCAGTCCAGGCTAAATCCTAATTGTAACATATACTCGAGAGGTATCGTATCAGGATTACCCGTTCGTGCTAAATCCATTCTATAATGAGGTCAATAGGATTACTCGTTCGAGCTAAATCTCGTTTGCAACAAATGCAGGACCTCATTCATTTCGAGAAAGTACATATATTCATCAGAATTCAATATTCAAATGGAAGTTAACCCCTTTTTCACCATTTCAAGCATGCATTCAATTTTTCATTATAGCAATCATCTAATTCACATCAATATAAGTCACATTACATACAAACACAACATTCAATTAACCATATTCACATGCTCGATTAAGTTACACAAACTTACCTCGACACTTGTTCGCATATATAATCTATTAATCCGAAACATTTTATTTTCCTCGGCCTAACCTCGAATTTGTGTTGTCTGGATCTATATAAATAACTTTAATCATTAATTTCACACATTTCATATTCAATTGGACTCAATTTACGTCCTAGGCAAAATTACCATTTTGCCACTAACTTTTCCATAAATTCCAATTTTGTCCCTAGGCTCGGAAAATGAAATTTATGCAGTTTACTCCCTATTCCAAGCCCAACCGAAATTTCAATATATAATTTACAGCACAAATTTTCTATAAATTTCAAAATTTTCACCAATTTTTACAACTTTACATTTAGTCCCTAAATATGTTTTCATCAAAAATCACTTTGTAAAAGTTGTTTATCTATCAACAATCTTACATTTTCTACCACAAATTTCTAATTTTCAGCATATTCATCCATGACCCATTTTCCATACTTTGATAAATTTTCAAATTGATCCCCCAAATAGATAGATTAAGCTATCCCGGTTTCAAAAATATCAAAATTACTAAAAACAGGATAAGGAAACTTACCCAATTAAGCCATGAAAGTTTCTTCTCTCTTAGGGCTTCCATGTATTTTAGGTTGAAGATGACATAAAAATAAGATGATATCTTTTATCATCTTTTTAATTAATTTAATTATTTCAATTTCCAATTTAGTCCTTGCCCTTTTTCTAAATTTCCATGGATGAGTCACCAATATATCTACATACTTTTCTTTAATGGTCTAATTACCATATAAGGACCTCAAGTTTTGAATTCCATAGCTATTTAATCCTTATAGCTACTAGAATTCAACTTTTTCATTTTATGCGATTTAGTCCTTCATTAATTAAGCACATAATCAGTAAAATTTTCTTATCAGAATTTTCACATGACATTTCTAACATATTATGGACCATGTAATAAAATGAAAATAAATTTTATTTTCGGATCGGATTTGTGGTACCGAAACCACTGTTTCGATTTCACTAAAAAATAGGTTGTTACAGAAGATGTCCGTTAATGATACAGAATAGAATTTTCTCTGTTGATTTGCTGATAATGTCGTTTGGTGATTTTGATATAATTTTGGGAATGGATTGGCTATCTGAGCACGGGGTGATTTTAGATTGTTACAAAAAGAAATTTATTATTCAAAGTGAAAACGATGATAAGATTGGAGTGAATGGTATTCGAACCAGTGGGTCGACTTGTATTATTTCATCAATTCAGGCTAATAAACTTCTTCATCAGGGTTGTGCAGCTTTTCTGGCTTATGTTATTAATTCAGATTCTGTTGAAAGTCAATTTAGTAAAATCCGGACTGTTTGTGAATTTCCTGATGTATTTCTTTAAGAATTGCAGGGATTACCACCTGATCGAGAGGTTGAATTTGAAATAGAAGTTTATCCTGGTACAGCTCCAATATCAATACCTCCATAATGTATGTCACCTACAGAGTTAAAAGAATTGAAAATACAGTTGCAGGATTTATTGGATCGAGGATTTATATGTCCTAGTATTTCACCTTGGGGAGCTTCAATGTTGTTTGTTAAAAAGAAAGATGGTTCAATGCGATTGTGTATTGATTATCGACAATTGAATAGGGTGACTATCAAGAATCGATACCCATTACCTCGTATTGATGATCTATTTGACCAATTGAAAGGAGCTTTTGTCTTTTCAAAGATTGATTTGAGATCGGGTTACTACCAGTTGAAGGTGAAAGAAAGTGATGTACCAAAGACAACATTTCGTACAAGGTATGGTCATTATGAATTCTTAGTAATTCCTTTTGGATTGACTAATGCTCTAGTTGCTTTTATAGATCTTATGAACCGTATTTTTCAATCATATTTAAATCAGTTTGTGGTAGTTTTCATTGATAATATTATGGTTTATTCGAAGTCTGAATCTGAACATGAGTAGCATATCAGAATTGTTTTACAAATATTACGAGAAAAACAGTTAAACGAGAAGCTTAATAAATGTGAATTCTGGTTATCGGAGATTATTTTCCTGGGACATGTGGTTTCAGCAGATGGAATTAGAGTTGATCCGATGAAGATTGAAGCGAATATTCAATGGAAAGCACCGAGAAATGTATCAGAGGTACGTAGTTTTCTGGGATTGGTTGGTTACTATCAGATATTTGTAAATTTATTTTCAAAGATAGCTTTGCCGATGACAAAGTTGTTGCAAAAGAATGTTCCGTTTGTCTGGGATGATCAGTGCCAGGAAAGTTTTGAGAAATTGAAGCAAATGTTGACTGAAGCACCGGTTTTGACATTACCAGAATCGGGAAAGGATGCTTCTTTGAATGGTATCAGGTGTGTTTTGATGCAAGATGAAAAAATGATTACCTATGCATCTTGACAATTGAAACCGCATGAACGTAATTACCCGACGCATGATCTGGAATTAGCTGCCGTGATTTTTTCACTAAAGATCTGGAGACATTACTTGTATGGTGAGAAATACTATATTTATACAGATCATAAGAGTCTCAAGTATCTTTTATCTCAAAAGGAGTTGAATTTGAGACAACGTCGATGGATAGATCTTTTAAAAGACTCTGATTGTGTTATTGATTATCACCCAGGAAAGGAAAATGTTGTAGCTGATGCATTGAGTAGAAAAGTAGCAATTGAATTACGCGCAATGTTTGCACAGCTTAGTATCAGTGATGATGGAAGTTTGTTGGCTGAATTAAGAATTAAACCAGGGATGTTTGATCGAATCAAGTCAGCACAGTTAGAAGATGACAAGTTATTGAAGAAAAGAAAAATGGTTCAAAATGACATGTTAAAGAATTTCAACATTGATGATCATGGTTGTTTGAGATTTCATAATCGGATTTGTGTACCAGATGTTTCAAAACTGAAAAAGTTGATACTTCATGAAGCTCATGACAGTCCTTTTGCGTTGCATCCGGGAGGAACGAAAATGTACTGTAATCTACGGGAATTTTATTGGTGGCTTGGAATGAAAAGAGATATAGTTGAGTATGTGGCTAAATGTTTGACTTGTCAACGAGTAAAGGCAGAGCATCAGGTTAACATTCCCAAACGGAAATGAGATTATATTACGATGAATTTTGTAATAGGGTTACCATTATCAGCGAGTAAGAAAAATGTTATTTGGGTGATTGTTGATCGGCTTACAAAGTTAGCTCATTTTATAGCAGTTAAAACTGATTAGTCACTCCAGAAACTTGCTGAAGTTTACATTCGGGAAATTGTAAAACTGCATGGTATTCTTGTATCGATAATCTCTTATCGGGATCCGTGGTCATATCGAGATTTTGGAGGCAGTTGCATGAATTACTTGGTACTCGACTCAACTTTAGCACAGTTTTCCATCCTCAAATTAATGGACAATTTGAGCGAGTTATTCAGATTTTAGAGGATATGCTCCGAGCTTGTATCATTGATTTTGAATCAGGTTGGGAACGTTATTTACTATTAGCTGAATTTGTATATAATAATAGTTTCCAATCAAGTATTCAAATGGCCCCGTATAAAGCTTTATATGGTCGAAGATGTCGGTCACCTGTGTGTTGGATGGAATTAAATGAAAGAAAGATGATTGGGCCGGAATTAATTCAAGAAACAGAGGACACTGTTAAGAAAATTTGAGATAGATTGAAAGCAGCTTTTGATAGACAGAAGTCATATGCAGATTTGAAACGTCGGGATATTGAGTATTTTGTTGGAGATAAAGTATTTCTTAAAGTTTCACCTTGGAAGAAAATTTTGAGATTTGGTCGAAAGGGAAAACCGAGTCCTCGTTTTATTGGGCCATATGAGATTGTGGAAAGAGTTGGGCCAGTTGCCTACCGTTTAGCTTCGCCTCCGGAATTACAGAAGATTCACGATGTTTTTCATGTTTCAATACTCAGAAGATATAGATCAGATCCCTCTCATGTTATTTCGACAGAAAATATTGAAATTCGACCTCATTTTTCATATGAAGAACCAATTGAAATATTAGCTCGAGAGGTGAAAGAGTTACGTAATAAGCGAGTTCCATTAGTGAAAGTGTTATGGCTTAGTCATAATATCGAAGAAGCAACTTCGGAACCGGAAGAAACTATGAGATCTCAGTACCCCTACCTCTTTTCAGGTAAATTTCGAAGATGAAATTTATTAAGGGGGAGAAATGTAACGAGCCGAAATTTATAGTTATCAAAAAGTGTATTTTCGAGTCTCCATTTTCGTTAAACGGATTCGTAAATATTTATTAAAAATATTTACGAAGTTAGCTGTGTGGTTAATTAAGTTTTGACTAGGTGAATTAGCTTGAATTAATTTAATTAGATGAAAGGACTAGATTGCATATAGAGTAAAAGTTGAATTATAGAATAGAGAAAAGTTAAAGGATTAAATAAATAAATAAACCAAATTGTGACAATTGTATGGTAATGGTAATATTCATGTGTAATAAATACATACATACATTTGTAATACATATATATACTTACTTATTATTTAAGAAAATATTACTATATTATTATTATAATATAAAACATAAATAAATAAAAGAAATAAAACAAAAAGAAAGAACAAAGAACAGAATAGGAAACAAAAAAGGGGAGAAAAAGGGAGAAAAGAAAAAAGAAAGGAAAAAACTAGGGTTTCAAGGTTTGAAGCTTAATTGGTAAGTCAATTTAATCCATTTTCTTGTAATTTTGATGTTTTTAGAATCCTAGAATCAAATACTACTTGATTTATGATGAAATTTTAGAAGTTGTTCTAGTGAAATAAATTGAAGTATTTGGGATTAAATTGATAGAATTTCAAGTTAGAATAGAGAAAAGGATTGAATTGTAAAATAAATTATAAGTTTTGAAGTAATAGGGACCAATTTGTGAAATTTTGAAATTTAGGGATTTATAGTAAAATTAGACAGTTAAATTTAGTTCAAGTGGTAATTGAATGAAAATAAAGAATAAAATTGTAAAGAAAATAATGTTAGATTTGATTAAGGACTAAATTGGAATTTAGGCAAAAGTTGTGTATAAATTGAAATATTCAATGTTAAATTGGGTTGTATTGATGATTTTTAATTTTTTTAATTTCTGTAGCTAACATTGTGCCGGAGACCTCGGCTAAGAAAGGAAAAGAGAAAGTCGACGAGGAGTGATTCGAGAATTACAGTTTGTATTTCTATAATCCGAATCTAGCAATTATTATTGTTGTATTTTAATTTAGTGATTATGGTAAGTGAAAAAGGTAAGTAAATAACATTATAAGATTGAATTGGATGAATGTGGATTTGTGATTGATATGTGATTATTTGAATTGAAATGTATGTTGATTGGAAATTGAAAATGTGATTTGAAACCCTATTAACTGTATCGGGCAGAGTCAGATATAGTTGGCATGCCATAGGATTGGAAGTGTTCAGGGATACTTCGACCACGAATCGATAAGACACTGGGTGTCAAATTATTATTTCGGATAAATTCGATAAGGTACCCGGTACCAAATTACTTCGGCATAGCCGATGAGACACTGGGTGTCAATCTATTACTTCGAATTATCCGATGAGGCACTGGGTACCATACTGGTGTGTTTTGGTTGGATCCGTGTATCCGCCAAAGTCCGAGTCGTGTTAATAGGGGTATATAATGAATTGGCAAATTGATCGACATTGAATGATATTGTCTGTGAATTGAAATTGGAATTGAATAGAAAAATGATTTATTCAAATGATATACATGAACCATGGGTTCATGAATAGAAATTTTATAGTTGAATGATGTGTGTTCATAAGGAGAAAAGTCAATTGAGATAGATATTGATGAGAAATAAGTTAATATATGAATTGATTTATTGTATGATTAATGCTTATGTTAAATTAAATATGCATGATATATTATGATATTTCTTTAAATTATTCGGATTATAGAAATACTACTGAGTTTATACTCAGCAAACGGTTTGTTTCCGTGCGCAGGTTAGGTTAAAGTCAAATTGCCGAATCAACATCCAAAGTCGATCCCGAACTCAAAGTGGTGAACTATATTTCTTTTTAAGTAATGGCATATACCTAGGAATGTTTATGTTTGTCATTTTGAATAGTGAATGTAAAAGATGATATAAGATGTTATTGGTTACTTATATATATATATATATATATTGGTTTATATGTTATGTTGAGATTATAAAATAGTTTGTTTTGGTATGAAATTAGATGTGGTTTGAATGAAGTTAATTGAATTGGTTTGAATAATATATGTGAAATACTTATGAATATACATTAGATAGGTCAATAGATTGATAGTTTTAACATGTTTTAGGTGTATTTGAATATATTTTGGATTGGTTGAACGATTGGTTGTTATGTTGCTTGAGGTTCAAGATTTTCAGGGTTGGTAAACTTGATGTATAAGGCTCATTTTGAGTCCACACGGCCTAGCACACAGGCGTGTGACCAGATCGTGTGAGACACATAGCTTACACATGGGCATGTGGTTAGGCCGTGTGTACCCTGCACTTAGAAATTTCAAAACAGAACGCTCAGGTAATTTCACACGGGCAGAGACACGGGCGCGTGTCTCAACCGTGTGTAATACACGGCCTAGCACACGAGCGTGTGACTTGGCCGTGTGAGGTAAGTTAGAGAGTTACACGGGATAGGACATGGCTTGAAGCACAGGCATATCATGGGGTCACACGGGCGTGTCCCTTGGCCATACGGGCTTGTGTGCCTTGCACCTAGGAAAAAAATTTGAAATTTCATGAAAAATTCTCATAGAACCCAAATTAGTCCCGATTTATTTCTAATACATATTTAGGGTCTCAAGGGCCCAACAAAAAGGGACAATATAATTAATTTAGGAAGTGTATGCTAATTAATTTGTTTAATGTTCGTATTCGATCTGAAAAGCCCGGTAATGCTCCATAACTCTGTTCCGGCGATGGATAAGGGTTAGGGGTGTTACAATTTGAATATGAGTTCAACCTGTTGCAAAACTATCCATTTCCATACATTTCATCAAATACCATTCCAAACAAACCAACCAAAAACATTCAAATGCCTAACCTTACCTATACAAAATCTATCAAAACATGTCATTTCACTTTCAATAAAAACACATCATTCATCCACACCTTTAAGACATTAACAATAAACCAAATTAATCATTCATCAACATATACCTCAAGCAAAGCATTCAAGTTTACTATTCCAGTGCATACTTCAACTTAACCATACCATACCATACCATCCCATATGTCATTCATATAACTATAAATCAACACATCATTAAGAATAAAATGCATATTTGTTCATTTCCATATATAAATCAAGACATCAAGCCATCACAAGTTACTAAACTCATCAAGACATCTTATACATTAAAGTATATATATAGAAACATTTATATACATATTACAATCCTTGACTCAAGATGACTAAAAAGCTACCAAGTTGAGGATAGAGTAAGCTTTGAGATGGTCCGGCTTAACATGTTCCGCAAGGTGACAATCTATAAGGAAAAGGGAAAACAAATGGGGTAAGCATATAAAATGCTTAGTAAGCCCATATGGAAACTAAAGCTTAGATCAACAACTGAGATCAGTGCCTATCTATAAGATGAGAATCCTAAAGGATTTAAAGTCTATACAATATTATCCCTTAGGATTTACATTAACCATGGTAACTTCAGTTTTACTAAAGTGTTTCACCGGTCCACCAAGGTTTCAAGTAGATGGGCTTTTCCATGGGTTCCACGAATTGGGCCAGTTCAAGTGGGTAAAATAAGTCTCATTTAATCAGTTAACCTCTATGGAATGCTCTATGTGCAATCGTCACAAACTTCTATCAGCAGCCTTTGACATATGTGCATACATATTGTGACAGTTCTTTAATACCCTAAGGGTCAAAAACATATCACCAGCTCAAATACACTGGGGGTACAAGTGCATTTTGGTGTGGTTGGTGGAATTGGTGCAGTTGTGCCTGATTATCACTTTGGTGCATATTTGGTATGATGGTGGACTAATTCGAGTATCCATTCTTATATCAATTTGGTTAATAGGGATTATAATGTAAAAAATGATATATTGAACATTTATTGAATCAAAATGAGATATTTTTGTTAACATGAGATATGATTTGATAAGTTAAACTAGATGCAAATATCGTGAAGGTGCATAAAAAAATATGTCGAGAAATTGAGTAAAGCATTATTGAGAATAAGATGAAATGATAAATAAATAATCGATATATATGTATCTTTGATATTAACATGAAATGGTTAATTGGTTAACTTGAGTTACTATGTTACTTATGTTATTTGAATTTTGTTGTGTTTATAATTGAATTCGAGTTGTCTAGCACCACTGAGTAACCATTACTCAACGTACGTATTTGTTTGTTTTTGTGTGCAGGTCTTGGATAAAAGCTAAAGAAATTTCATGGTTAAACATCCAACTCTCTAACTTAGCTCGGAAGCTATTACAATCCTATTTTGTATGTATATATATGTTTAAGGTCTTATGGCATGCACCTAGATTGATTGGCTTGTTGCTTAAGTTAGTTTGGGCACTTTTGGTAAGTGACCTATAATTTTATATTGGTTGAATTTTATATTTTGGTTACTAGTTAATTAAGCTTGATTATGTGAGTTTTGATGTGCAAATTGGTTGGTTTAGTAATGATGTATTGAAGGTTATGATTTAGGAATGTTTGAACATGTTTAGATAGGTTAATTGGATGAATATGTTTTGTGGTACATTTTAGTTATGTTTAGGTTTATTTGGTTAAGACTTTGGGCATTTAAATGTGCAGGACTTTGACCATTTGGTCATTGAGTCTCTGTAACAGCCCATTTTTCGGTGAAATCGGAACAGTGGTTTCGGGACCAAAAATCCGAGCCGAAAATAAAATTTATTTTTATTTTATTATATGGCCCATATTATGATAGATACAACATGTGAAAATTTTGGTATGAAAATTTTATCGATTTAGTGCTTAATTACGAGAAGGACTAAATCGCATAAAATGCAAAAGTTGAATTCTAGTAGCTATAAGGATTAAATAGCTATGGAATTCAAAACTAGAGGTCCTTATATGGTAATTAGACCATTAATAAAAGTCTGTAGATTTATCTTGGTGACTCATCCAAAGAAATATAGAAAAATCGTAAGGACTAAATTGGAAAGTGAAAATTTTAGTTAATTAAAAAGAAGAAAAGAAAATAAAAATCATATTTTCTCATCTTCTTCCCCAAAATAAACATGGAAATGCTAGCAGAGAGAGAAGAGACTTTTATGGCTAAATTGGGTAAGTTTCCTTGTCCCGTTTTTAGTAATTTTGATATTTTTTGAATTGAGATAGTTTAATCTATTTGGGGGATTAATTTGAAAAGTTATCAAAGAATGAAAATGGGTCATGGATGTATATGCTGGAAATTAGAAAATTATGGTAGAAAATGAAAGATTATTGATAGATAAACAACTTTTACAAAGTGATTTTTGATGAAAACATGATTTAGGGACTAAAATGTAAACTTGTGAAATTAAAGGAAAAATTTTGAAATTTTTGAATTCATGTGATGTAAAATTTATAATGGGGCTTTGGTTAGGCTTGGAATAGGGAGTAATTCGCACAAGTTTCATTTTTCGAGCCTAGGGACGTGATAAACCATAAATGTAACATTTTAATTCCATGCTTGGCATATTTTTGGATGATTTATGATGAGAATTAGTGAATTTGATGCTCCTAATCCCTTAAATTCATGTTTTTATACTTAGGAGAGCATTTATGAGCAAAAAGGATCGAAAAAGGGGCCAAAATCGGAGTTTTCAGGATCCACACGGGCTGGGCACACGCCCATGTGAGCCACACGGGTTGGCCACACGCCCATGTGCCAGCCCATGTCGATTTCGCACCCTGCTTCCCTGTTACGTGGAACAACCTAATTTTTAGGGTTTCTGAGCATTTTAAAGTCTATAAATACACACTAAAACAGGACCTAAGGGGGCATGCAGAGTAGAACGAAGAAATAACTCGAATAAAGCCGTCAGAATCATCTTGAAAGCAGATCCACTCCAAGATTGAAGATCTCCAGTCGGATTTCCTTTAAAGTTTTATTGGGTTTTTCATGTCTTGTTTTTTTTTTTTTAGATGTTTTCCTTTATGAGTACGAACTAAACTCCCTAAATACCTAGGGAGGATGAAACCTACGATGGATCTTATTATTTAATTGTCTGAATTACATGATAAATACTTGTTCTTGTTCTTAATTATGTGTTCTTAATTCTTGCTTTAATATTTTCAGGGTATTAATTCAAGTTTGATATACTTATTCAGTGGAGCAAAAGTCCCTGTTTAAGAGTAGATCTAGTAAAATTAAGTAGAGTTGATTGCAACCCTAGAAATAGGACGACATAAATCTGTCGGATTAGAGTCAAATCTAATAATGGGATCCATAAATCGAGTTAATGCGACGATAGGGGTTTTAATTAGAAAGAGATTTCAATTAATCAACCTAGAGTTAGTTGTTCTTAGTCTCGACAGAGATATTAACATAATTTAGGGATTTCTACGAATCAAGACAAGTGAATAAATCGTTTAATTCAGAGTTAGAATAATAAGTGAAGTCTAGGTGGATTCTTCCTTGGGTATTGTCTTTATCATTGGTTTGTTCTATTATTTCCTTCACTCTCTGTCGCATTCATAGTTAATTAGTTAGTTTTAAATTAAAAGCAAATCCCCTTAATTATTAGGCTAAATAATAGAAAGATAGTTATTACTAGTACTTTTAGTCCTTGTGAATACGATATTCTGGACTCACCATAGCTATACTACTGTTCGATAGGTGCGCTTGCCTTTGTCGAATTATTAGTTAGTTCGTGACGTCATCAGGACGAAAATGGAATTTATGGAAAAGTTAGGGGTAAAATGGTAATTTTATCTAGGACGAAAATTAAGTCCACCTAAATATGAAATGTGATTTGTTAATGTTAAATTTACTCATATAGATCCGGATAGACCAAATTCGGAGTTAGAACAAGGAAAAGAGGAAAATGCTGGATTAGTAGATGTTTGTACACGAACCTTTGTCGAGGTAAGTTCGTGTAACTAAACTATGTTTATTTACATGTTTGCATTGATTGTGTTTATGTAAATTGTATAAATGTCATAAAAATGTGAATGAATTTCATATCCGATCAAGCCCGATAAATAAAAATATCTAATTTAAATGATAATACCCGATAGGTGATAAATGACAAATGATGAAAATGTTACTTTATGCTTGGAATGAATGTGAAGTGTGATCATTTGAATTATATGGATGACTATAGATATATGAAGTAATCACATGCCGATAATGCTTGAGAAAAATGTTTAAATCCCGGTTGAATAAATGGAAAATAGATGGATATGTGATTTCTCGAAAAAAATGAGGTTCTGCATTTGTTGTAGACGATATTTAGCTCGGACAAGTAATCCTATTAACCTCATTACAGAAAAGATTTAGCCCAGACGAGTAATCCTGATATAAGTCATCTCGAGCATATATTATGAATTGGATTTAGCCTGGACGGTAATCCAGATCAAGCTCCTTAGAGCATATGTCATAAAAAGGATTTAGCCTGGACTGATAATCTTGTTGTATACATGTGTGGCTCGAGAGTGTACTCTATGAGATAGTACCTTATGGGTACCATTGAATATGAATTGACGGATCCTGATTTGTACACCTCGAGTGTACTACCTGAGTAACCATTGATATTTCAGATAAATTCAACGGGTAGAAATCTTGTTATGAGAAGATATGTATAAGAAATGAGTTATTATACTTATTCACCTGAAATACAAGAAAATGATGATACATAACAAATGATACATGAAAACATGAGATGATGTTATTTGTACATGGACTTTATTGATGAATATGTGCATTATTGATTATAGACCTTGAGTGTTATTTGTACACCTTGAGTGTACTAGTTGTGACCTTGATATTCCGAGTAAAACGAGTAAAGTTCTAATGTGAAATGATCTGCACTCAAAGTGAACTATTATGAAATTATACTTGTAATAATGAGATGAATCATATATGTTATGTGAATACATGTTATGGAAAAACATGTGTGTGTGAGAATCCAAATATTGATGAATTCATATATATGTTTTGATGTTGTTATGGAATATATGACTAACAAGGGCAATGAGGATGTGTGTAAGGCTTGAGGTCAAATTGATTGAATGTGCCTTACTTAGTTACCTCGAAATAGAGGGAATGGTAAGTTAAATACCATGTTATACGAACTTACTAAGCATGAAATGCCTACACCGTTTTATTTCCCCTTGTTTTAAAGTAAATCGAAAGCTTGTTGGATTGAAAGCTCAGCGGATATCACTCACACTATCCATCGGCCCATGTCGGTACAATATGGTAAATCATTATGGTTGTAATGGCATGTATAGGTTATATTGGTCATATTGGCATATAAATTTAAACGATTATTGTAATCTAGCCATTGGAATGGCTAAAGATGATTATGTTTTGGTACATGTTTATATATATTTAAGTTTATTCCATGGTTGACATAAGTGTTATTTATTGATTGAATAAGAAAGGTAAGATTAAGAGCATGAATTCATGTATCAATATACCATGTTAGACGTTATAAATTGCTTGAATTTAATGCTTTGATTGGTTGGTATTTGAATGTAAAAATTGGTGCAAGAACTTAGTGAAATTTTGGGTGAGAAATGAATCTAAAAATGGCTAGAAATGGCTTTATTTTGTCTACCACACGGGCGTGTAGCCAAGCCGTGTGTCCCCTGCACCTTAAATTTGAGAAAGCAGAATGCTCATAATTGAGTACACGGGCAGAGACACGGGCGTGCGTCTCAGCCGTGTGGGAGACACGGCCTTGAACCTGGGTGTGTATCTTGGCCGTGCGAAACCTGCACTAAATTCGAATATTAATTAACCACATGGCCTAGCACACGGGCGTGTGGCATGGCCGTGTGGCACAAGTCAGAGAGCAACCTAAATCGGACACGGCCTGAGGCACGGGCGTGTCTAAGGGTCACACGGGCGTGTGAGCCCTGCACCTTGGAAAACTTTTGAAATGTCATGAAAAAATTCTTAGAGTTTCCGGTTAAGTCCCGAATCGATTCTAATACTCAAATTGGGCCTCGAGGGTCCATCTAAGGGACATTACGAATGATCTCGGTTAATGAATAGTAACTTGCATGAATTATCTGTAAATGTTCCTGAATGTTCCAGTAACGCTCCGTAACCCTGTTCCAGCGACGGACACGGGATAGGGGTGTTACAATCTCGAGATAGAAATAACATGTCTCGAGACTGATAGAACAAGCTTTATTTAATTTTTGCATTCAAAAGCATGAGGTCTCGAGAAAAAAAGTACATCGAAGCTAAATAGATTTTGCCCTACTTCAGGTCTTGAGACATTCAAACATCGAAGCAAAACTAGGAAAAATAAGGGAGGTTGGTCTCGATACCTAGTCTTGAGACATAAAAGACCTTACCTCGAGACATGAAATGTAATGTCTCGAGACATGCTAACTTCAAAGCTTGAAATTCCAAAATAATTTATGACCTATCTCGAGACATGGAGACCCTAGTCTCGAACATAAATTTGAAATTTGACATTTGAGTTTGGATTCGAATCCTAACTCTGGAAATAACTTATCATAACCTTGTAATTAGATCAAATAGATTATTATATACTATGGATGCATGTGAATGATTTTATTAAATGATTTATTGGTTATACTATTGAAATTATGTTGAATTAGCTTGAGTTGCTACAACAACTTAATGTGATGTTACACACTTGGATTCGAAATCCGAGTCAGGAGTGGGGTGTCACATTTTGTGTGTGCATTCATCATGGGCTTTGATGCGTGGCCAGTGACACTTGCACCTCTATTATGCCTAAACTTAAGATTTAATCTACATTTTATAACTTTTTACATTACTTAGCTTTTCTAATTTTCTAATATCTTTAATTGGTACTCTATTATGCTGACATCAATTTTTCTTAGGAACACAATTCTAACAAAAAATTTGATTTTATCATGACGAGTCAAATTGATATTTTTAAGAAGAAAAAAATTCATATAAACACTTACAATGTTATTTTTATTGTTATATGATTACTAAATGATTTTTTAAAAAAAATTCAAAATGTCACACTAGTGAATTTAATAGAATAATTTTGAGAATGGTAATAACTGGACCTAAATTTTTAAATCCAAAAAGTAGAGAAGCTAAAGTTCTGAAAATAAAAAATGGGGGATTAAATTTTAAATGTTCAAAGTGTATAGGGACTTAGAATATATTTTTAGCTTCAAATTTTTACTTCATAATTTGACACAAACAAATAATCAACCGAATGCAAAGTGTGGGAACCATACTAATATTTTACAGGTACATAAATTGGGGAGGGATCCTATTATACGGGTGTAAAACAACTACTTTAGTTTTACACGCTTTAGTATATTTTTGTAAAACTAATATTTTCACGATCCAATCTTCATATTTCATATTCCATTCATATAGATTATACATATTAAATTTGATGTAAATTTAAAACAACTAACTATTAGTTTTATATAAAAATCTTTCAACCGTTTAACAAATATTAATATATGCGCTTTCTATATTTATATTATAAAGATATTAGATCTGTTTGAAATTTACATACAAAACAAATACAATTCTATCAATAAATTCAATAATTGAATTGTAAAAATGTTAATTGTACAAAAAGATACAAAAGAGAGTTTTTACGTTTTCCACGTATAAATGGATCTCTCTCATTTAAATTTAATATAATTGTATAAAGTTGAATAATTAAATTAATCTAACCAAATTAATTAAATTATGTCGATTTCAAATTTTAACCGGATTTTTCTCATTCTTTAGCGGAGAAGAAGTTGGGCTACTTGGGGTTGTGTTGAAGCAACTGGGCTTGGCTTGGCTTGTCTTGTGTCCAATTTGTTAAAAACATATGAGGCTACAATATTGTTGTTTCCAGTGAATGAAAGATTTCACCAAAAATAAGTCTGGGCCCAAAGCTCGGAAAAATACAGTAATTAAGTCCGAAAACCCAATCCTACAAAAACCCTTCGTCGCGCCATTGTGCAAGGAAGAAGAGGGAGAGAAGAATGCCGGGACCGAGCAACATGTGCGATGCCAACATGAAGCCTAAAAAAGACAGTGAGAACTTAAACAGAGGAGGAGACAAGGCTAAGAGTCCAGAAAGTGAAGTAGCCCATTAAGCTAGACTGGGGGCTAAAGTGTTGAACATGTAAAACTAGCCCTGCGATGGTGCCCTTCCCACCACATGGACACCCATCATTTTAAAGGAACAAGTGGTGGATACCGCTCAGCTATAAAAGTTCCCAACATATTCATTATTACACCAGAATTTGGACAAAGTAACTTTTGAGTTTTGATGGGGTTTTCTTTTTCCTTCTTTTATTTAAAAGATTAAACTCAAAAAAGTTGAATAATTTTTATAGTAAATAACAATTAAAAATAAAAATAAAAATAATAAAAGTTTTTTAGTATCAGTAGAAATTTTAGCTAATATATTATTCCAATAAAAATATTTAAATTTTATTAAAGATGTCATCCAATTATAAATTTTTTTTAAAATAGGAACTATATCTTTATAACAGTAAAAATGGTATTATAAAGTATTAAAAAGCAAAGCATAAAGGGTAACAACTTTATGGATAGATCTAAATATATGAAGGGTGAAAGGTTAGCATTAGGAATATTCTTCTCACTCATTTATGATTACTCCTTTCTTTTAAGGACGAAAAGCTAAATTGAATAATGAAAATTAATGATTACCAAATTAATGACCTAATAAATGCCCATTTTCAACTTTATTTACGAAAATAGACCAATTTTTTTATTATTTAACAGAAAGGGTCAATTTTGAAAAAAAATACTTCTACATCAGCGCGATTTCAGAGAAAATTTCAGCAAAATGCGTCCCTGAATGAGCTTTTTGTCACATCAGCACAAATCGCGCCCTCATGAACACGCTTTGCTGATGTGGCAAAAAAGCTCCCCCAGGGACGTATTTTAACCCGTATTTTTTCTCCCCAAAAAAAACTTATTCTCGAATTAAATTTTTAAAAAATGTCATTTTTTAAATATTATAAAAATAGACCAATTTTTTTAAAAATTTACTAGAATAAATATTTATAAAGGCTCAAAGTGACAACACCAATTTTTTTAAAGTGTCACCAATTAATATGGAAATATAACTTACAAAGCATATCTTTATATAGACTCAAAATCTCATTTTCCTTATTTTCTTAAGCGATGTGGGATATGAGATATGTGTATATAGAGACTCATGAATAAGTTTGTAGCTTGTTCTTAAGCAATGTGGGATTCCTTCATCTTTTAACTAACAACATAAGATTAAATGCTACACTATATTTTATATTTTTTTTAAAAACAATTTCTATTTTTTTTTATATTTTGTTAACATTTTCTTATATTATAAAATTATCTTTTGAGATCTTTAATCTTATTGCATTTTAGAATTGTTAACATATACAAAAGAACTATTAAAAAAAAAAGAGAACAAATTGCACATATGAAACTTGTACATGCAATAATCTTATGAATAATTTTAAATTTTAAATGTTCAATTTTAAATGTTTGAAGTTAATATCAATGCAATTCTAATTTTTAAAATAATTTTCTATTATTTAAATTTAGAAGTTATACTTTTAATTTTTTTATTATTTATTTTATTTTATATTATGAATATTTGATTAATAAATAAATGGTGAGTATTTGGTACTCAAATAGTTTTTTTTTGTAATTTTAAAAAATTGATATATCTTTTTAAATATTATTTATTTTAATATTTTACTATACTCATTAATTTTTTAATTCTAATTTTAATTTAATTTTCATCACCTGATGAATGCCGATAAATTTATTTCAGATGTATTTTGACTAGATAGATAATCTATTTAAACATAGTATATAATTATGTTAAATAAGTTTTTTTATAGAAATATAAAATATACATAAAATATAATAATTATTTTTCATATTTTATATCTAGATTAAATTACATTAGTAGTCACTTAACTATATTTTTTAGCTATCGAATTATAAAAACTTACAAAATGATCACTCAACTTTTAGTAATTTTTTAAATATTTATTTTTTAATATTTTACCATACTCATTTTATATTTTATAATTTTTTTACTTATAGAGTTTAAAAGTTTTATTTATAATGTAACAAATGTTAACTTTTTGTAAAAAAAAATTAAACTCTAAGTAAAAAAAATCAAATATAGTGTAGCCTTTAATCTCATGTTATTAGTTAAAAGAGGAAGGAATCCCACATTGTTTAGTAACAAGCTGCAAAACTATTCATGAGTCTATATATACACATATCTCATATCTCACATTGCTTAAGAAAACAAGGAAAATGAGACTTTGGGTCTATATAAAGATTTGCTTTGTAAGTTTTATTTCCATATTAATTGGTGATACCTTAAAAAAATAGTGTTGTCACTTTGAGCCTTTATAAAGGTTTATTCTCGTAAATTTTTAAAAAAATTGGTCTATTTTTATAATATTTAAAAAAATGACCTTTTTGAAAATTTAATTCGATAATAGAGTTTTTTTTTTGAAAAAAAACACGGGCTAAAACGCGTCCATGAGGGCGCGATTTGTACTAATGTGGCAAAAACGCTCCCCCAAAGACGTGTTTTGCTAAAATTTCCCTTGAAATCGCGCTGATAGAAGCGTTTTCCCAAAATCGGCCATTTCCAGTAAATAATGAAAAAATTGGTCCATTTCTGTAAATAAAGTTGGAAATGGGCCTTTATTGGTTAAGTGGCCCAATATATACATATTACATCATACGATGATATTTTATTTACTTAAAAAAATATTTTTAAATATGCATAAATATTTCAAATTTTATAAATTATTAAGTTATGTAAATATTAAATATTTTGAATATTTAAATATAATATAATATATAAATTGTCAGATTTATGCACAAGACTATCCAAATAGAATTAAGCTGCCCATCTAGTTTTGGTAGATTCCTTCAAATTCAAGCTCTCTCCATCAATATTATTATATAATAAATAAATTATTTTTATTTAAATTTATAAAATATATAAATGTTTACTTAATATTAAGAAATTTAACTCTCAATTACTCTTGAAGTTTAAAAAGTTTTTTCGTTTGCTAGGGTTTACCTACAAAAAAGCTTACCACAGATGGAGGCGAACATCGCTAATCTAAGTTTGGAGGATGAAGAAGAAGAGCTGATTCCCTGTGAAAAAGAGTTAAATAATGATGATGATCGTCAGTTTTGTTTAGTAGGAAAAGCTCTTACGGATTGTGTAATTCACTTACCATCTCTTAAGAGAACTATCGCGGACTTATGGCATCCATTAAGAGGAGTTATAATCACAGATTTAGGGGGAAAACGATACTTACTTCGATTCTTCTATGAAGTGGATACTAAAATAGTATTGGATGGAATGTCGTGGACTTCTAACAAGCATCAATTAATTTTCCACCGATTGAATATCGAAGAAGATCCAAAGCAGATCCCATTGTTTTATTCTTATTTTTGGATCCAAGTTCACAATCTACAATTTGGAGTAATATCGGAAAGTTTAGCAAGGAAATTGGGGGATTTTTTTTTAGACAATTTATACAATACGATGCTTCTTTGATTTCACAAGGAGAACAAAGATATATGAGATTTAGGGTGAAAATTTATGTAAGGCTAGCTTTGAACAGAAAGAAAAAGCTGACGTTGACACAAGAACAAGAGGGCTACATGTATTTCCAATATGAAAAACTCCCCTTATTTTGTTTTATTTATGGAAAATTAGGTCATGGGAAGGGTTTTTACCTAGTACAAAAGACAATTGGAATTCAAAAGGTTATATTTGGATGGAACCTCTCACTAAAAGCACCATCTAGAAACCAGCTGCTTGCCGAAAGTATATGGCTAATGGAGGAATTGCCAAGTGGAATCAAGATGGGTAATAGCTCTGCTGGAATGGAATTAGATGGACGAGGAAGAAGAAGTATAGATGGTGAGGATTTTTCTCAATGAGATTGGTCTATGGGACAAATGGAGGCCATAATTGATGATACACCAATCAAATATGGTGAATGAAAAAAAGATAAAGAATAAGGAATGACCATTTATGTGAGGGGAATGACTCGAGTGCATTGATTCAATTTAAAGAGAGATCGGTGGCAGCTAATTGGTGTGCTGACCGAGCGCAATGAAAATCCTAAGTTGGAACCTTCGTGGATTGGGGCATCCACAAGCGGTGAATCTCCTCTAGAATAAGGTGAGACATGTACAGTCCCAAATTTTGTTTCTAATAGAAACAAAGTTGAGCGACAAAAGAATAGAAAAAGTTCGAGTGAGATGTGGATTTACCAATGGAATAGACGTGGGTGCCCAAGGTTCCAAAGGTGGATTGTCAATTGGATGGAAAGGAGAATATGATGTACAGTTGTAAAGTTATTCAACCAATCATATCGATGTGGTTGTCATGGAAAAAGACGGAGCGCCAAGATGGAGATTAACAGGTTTTTATGGTTCTTCAAAGGAACATAATAGAAGGGAATCTTGAAACCTCCTCTGGAGGTTAAGGAATTGTCGGGATATGCCATACATGGTCATGGGAGATTTTAATGAAATCATGTATTCATTTGAGAAAAAGGGTGACAGATTAAGGAGTGAAAGAAACATGGCCCGATTTCGTGAGGTTTTTGAAAAATGTGACCTTAATGATTTAGAGTTTAAGGGGATGTGGTTTACATGGGAAAGAGATAGATTGCCAGAAAATAATGTTCGTGAAATATTAGATAGAGGAGTGGCTAATCAAGCATGGTAGAAGGCCTTCCCGAAGTATTATTTAAGACATCTAACGCATGCTATATCTAATCATTGCTCGATATCGGTGAATTTGGAGGTAGATTACAATAGATCTCGTGAGAATGGGAGCTTCAGATTTAACGCAAGTTGGGTGCTAGAAGAAGAATGTGAATGTCGAATAAAAAATTTTTGGGAGGGGAATGAGGAGGATGTTTGTACGAAGCTGCGTAAACTAGGAAAGGTACTAAGCAAAGAGATGAGGTCAATTTACGATAAATAAAAGAAGGGAATTTGTTTTCTTGAATAAGAGATTAGAGGAGATGAATATTATGGACCCAGATGATGAGACGCTCACTGATATGGAAAAGGTCAATCTGGCTTTAAATTTGGAAGCTGATAAAGAAGAATCAATGTGAGAACAACAAGCTAGGGAAAATTGGCTCAGATTTGGTGGCCGAAACACGAACATTTTTTCACAACTTCGCAAATCAAAACAAAGAGAAAAAACAAAGTGAAAAAATTGAAAGAACCGAGCGTAGAATAGATCACTGATGAGGAAGGGAAATTAAGGATTGTGACAGAATACTTCAAGGAATTTTTTACGGCTTCAAATACATGGAATAGTGAGAGGGCGCTTTCAGGTATTACAAAGTGCATTCAGGAAAACATGAACATGACATTGTTGGAGGATTTTCAAATGGAAGAGGTAGTTTTGGCAGTAAAAAACATAGGCCTGTTAAATGCATCTGGAGTGGATGGTTTCCCCACATTATTTTATCAAAAGTATTGGCATACCGTGGGTGATGAAATCTATCGAAACTATTTTTTTTTGTTTGTTGGAAAATAGGGTCGACTTTAAAAAACGAAAATGGAGTCGCCACCAATCTTTTTTTTTTTTGAGGTGTGATCGGGTCACCTTGAGATTGATTGTTACAACATTTTGATTTAAAACGATAATTTTGGCCTACAAAATTCAAAAAAAGCGGGTTTGGGAATCGATTACGCACGAGGAAGGATTAGCACCTTCGTAACGCCCAAAATTGGTACCGAATTGATTTATTAACGTCTTAATGTCAAAATTGAAAAGATTTTAAAATACGATCTTCTTTGTTAAAGAAGACTTGAATAAATCAAAATGGATGTTGAGACCCGCTTATCTCGAAGGAGTAAAATATCATACCCAGAAAGCTAGTATACGACATTTCGAATCCTCGAAACTAAGCTTGTATTTTGACACTTAAAACTCGTACATTTAAATTTAAGAAGGATACTCGGTTATTTGGGTCAAATGAAAAATCGGAACCCAGTAAGTTAGGGCACAATTTCTCAAAATTCCAAGTACAAAATATTGCCTTTGTTTTTAGAAATACTTATCTCGAGATAACAAAACGTCATATTCAGTGAGTCAGAACACAACATTTTTGAATTCCCGAGAAAAAGTCTTTATTTAACCTAGATGCTTTGGTTTAAAAACAATCGGTTCTTTAGACTCAATGAGAAAAAATCGAAACCCAGTAAGTTAGGGTATGATTTCTTTCGAATCTTAGAACCCGGAGTATTTGCTTATTTCAAAAAATTTTAATGCATCGGATAAAATTTAATACGGTTGTAGAAAAATGGAGAATGAATTATAGTACCGATATGCACAATTGAATAAAAGTGAGGGCAATAATATGAATAATAATAATAAAGGCAAAAAATAACATGCAATAAAATAAAGGCCCAGACAAACAATCCACATGAATTAATAGGTAAAAAAAAAACAGCAAATAAATAAACAAATGAATAAAATAAAAGAAAGTAATAACAAAAATAAAAGCTAATAGTGAATCAATAAATAGATAAATACTACGTACAATAGTTTAAAGATAATAAAATAATAGTAATAAAAACAATAATACAAAAATAATAAGGAAAGTAATGTAATAATATATATAATAATAGTAATAGTAATATTAAAAATAATAATAATAATAGTAAAAATAATAATAGGGATATTAAAAATAATAATAGTAAAATGATATTAGTAATACTAAAATAATAATTATAATAGTAAAAGTAATAGTAGTAATACTAAAATTATTAATAATAATAGTAAAAATAACAGTAGTAATACTAAAATTAATTAATAATAATAATATTATATATAATAATAGTATTAAAAATAATTAATTTAATAGAAAAAATAACAAAAGGGACTAAATTGAACTTAAAATAGGAATTTGGGGGCAAATCTGCAAATAAATAAAAGAAAAGGGCCCATTTGAACGCTCAAACAACATGGAAGGATCAAATGGGAAAATATCCCCGTCCTATAAAACGGCGCCGCTTATTGTGGGACTAAAATGGAAAATAAATAAAAATTACGGGGCCAAATTGAAAGTAAAAAAGATTTAATTAAAATAGGCTTAAAAAGTAGAGGGCCCAGGGTTGTAAATCACCCATTTTCATAAAACACGCGGATCCTCCCCTGGGTCGGGTCAACGCGCGGATCTTAAGCCATGAAACAACACCGTTTTAGATCTTAATACCCCACTGCAAAGCGACGTCGTGTAGCTTAGCTTTAAATAGCAAAAAATTAAGACAGAAATCCATTTTTAAACCATTTCTAAAAAAAATCAAAAAAATGCTCTAAAGGCTCTCAGGGTTCCGACCTAGCCCCGTCACCGAGCCACCGTCCGCCGTCGTGCGCGGTGGTCGGAGACCCAAAAGACAGTTATTTCTGCCCTCTTAGACGCCCTAAACGCAGATCCAGATGCCAAATAACCAACCCCCCAAATCCAAAGAAAAACGCACGACTCCTCAGATTATGTTTTCAATCGTAAAAAAAAAAGGTAAAATTCCTTTCTAACAGTGTTTACACCATGCTTACATGCCTAATACTCGAATGTATGCTCAAAGTTTAGTTAATACCTTCGAAAGATCTTATATTCTTTGATTTTCTTTTCGATTTGTATTTTGTCTGTGTATGCGAAAACAGTAAGTAAAAAAAATGCAAATGATTTTCCTTCCGTTTTATAGTCGGAAAATGTAGAAGAAAAATAATATAAAATACAATATATTTTGCATTTTTGCTGCTGTTTTTTGTTGTCGTTGCTTGTACCTTTCGCAGGTACGACCACCGTACGGAGGCGCGGGCTACGGGGTGACGTGGAGGCCCAATCGTTAGGGTGAGGAGGCATGCGGCGCAAGGAGGTTCTAGAACCTTTAGGGTTTTTGAAACCCTAATTGGTTCTGGGTCACTTGGGCCTGTCCAATATTGGGCCTGGGGATTAGGTTTATTGGTTTGGGCTGGTAGGGTATTTGGGCCTGCTGTTGTAAATAGACCTTATTTATTGGTTTCTAAATTTCTGTTTGTTTTTTTGTTTTGGTTTTATTTTTTGTTTGGTTAATTGGGCCCCGAGCATAAATTAGGTCCTACAGCTGCCCCTCGTTACTCATTGTCGTGTAACAAGAATGGAGCAAAGACTTTAAAAGGGCCAATTTTGCCCAGTCTTGCCGAATCTTGACTTCTTTCTGTGCTTTTCTTCTTCGAGTAGCTTCATTCCATCGCACTGCATCTTCAAGGGCATAGGAACTAGCGTTTCGATCCAATTTAAGGAAATTAGACTTGTAGCTTCAATCTGCTCCGCCGCAACTTCAGGGAGATAAGATTTGCTATCTTCAGTCTGCTCTACTGCAACTTAGGTAGAGAAGAATCGTGGCTGCAATCGGCTCCACTGTGACTTCAGGGAGATAAGGTTCACCATGATAGATTTGATCCGACCTACTGCAACTTCAGAGGTATAGGACTTGTAACTTGTAGCTTTAATCTATTCCACTGCATCTTCAAGGAAATACGATTCGCTGTCTTCAGTCTTCTCTACTGCAACTTCAGGGAAATAAGGCTGGTGGCTTCAATCTGCTCCACTGTAACTTCAGGAAGATAAGATCCGCCATAATTTGTAGCTTTAATCTGTTTCACTACAACGTTAGGGAAATACGATTTGCTGTCTTCAGTCTTCTCCGCTGCAACTTCAGGGAAATAAGGCTGATGACTTCAATCTGCTCCACTGCAACTTCAGGGAAATAAGATTCGACGTCTTTAATCTACTCCACTGCAACTTCAAGGAGATGAAATCTACAACTTCAATTTGCTTCATTGCTACTTCAGGGAGATGAGATCTACAACTTCAATCTGCTCCACTACAACTTCAGGGAAATAAGATTCGTCATCTTTAATCTACTCCACTGCAACTTCAAGGAGATGAAATCTACAACTTCAATTTGCTCCACTGCTACTTCAGGAAGATGAGATTTACAACTTCAATGCTCCACTACTACTTCAGAGAGATGAGATTTGTGGATTCGTCGATCTTGCTACACCATCCTCTGGGGGACATGACATGTAGAATCGATTTCATGGGCCTATACTTATGCCAAATGATTAAGACGTTATGATCAAGATGAATCAAATGCTCCTAATTGGATATGTATGAATAATATTTGCATGAATGCAGAACATCATTTTGCGAGAAAGATCCCTTTCTAATGCTTAGGTTGTCATTGCTCGTTGTTCATTAAGGTTGTATCACCGACGCAATATCCTGTCTTCTTGTTTAGCTGATATGCTTGACAGAAAATCTGAAGAAATAGTCACAATTTAGACTCTTCTTTCTCAGATATTTCCAACCCTTAGGTTTGGTGAGTTCTAAATAGTAGTCCTGTTTCAGGTTATTGTACTATTTAGAAGCTTCCAGAGTAATATGCAAAACTTCTTTTGTGAAAGTATTATTAGTCCATTAATCGTTATTTCAATGCAAAATGCTTGAAAATGATCTTAATGATGGACAAAACTGAAATTTATCAGGAACAAAATCTGAAAAGAATAGGTTAATTAAAGAAAGCAAACATTGCTAGAATACAAAATGGTGAGGGAAAAAATAGGTGCCCCAGATATCGCAGACTGAGCTTCTTTATACGAACTTTCTGAAGACCATTTTATGCTCAATATGTGTTTAGGAAATCAAGAGTACTTTGTCGAGGCCCCAAGATGTAGCATACTTCTTCTTTGTTAATTCTGGCATCGCATGATCACCGCATGCCTTCCTTTAATCAAAATTTGAATTACCTTTTACGGGTTTTCAATTCAAAACCCCTTTGGTCTCAAGGCGTAACATTTCTCCTTCTTGTTAATTCGGAGAAAGCGAGACTACCGCATGCCCCATATTTTGATCAAAATTTGAATTACCCTTTTGCAGGTTTTCAATTCAAAACCCATTTGGTCTCAAAGCGCCCTTTGCAGGTTTTCACATTGGCCTCTTTTCCTCTTTAAGTATAGTACTTCTTGACTGAATCCAAATTTATAGGATTGAGCAAGTTTTTCCCATTTCGATCAAAATCAGTGCTCCTCTAGAGAAAGCCTTTTTTACCACATAAAGTCCTTCCCAATTTGGCATCCATTTCCCATTGAAATCCTTTTGTATGGGGAGGATCTTTTTCAATACCAGGTCTCCCTCGTGCAATTCTCTTGGGCAAACCTTTTTGTCATAAGCTCGCATCATTCGCTTTTGGTACATTTGACCATGAGGAATAGCCCTTAGCCTCTTTTCCTCAATCAAATTCAACTGATCATACCGAGACTGGATCCATTCAACTTCCTCTAACTTTAGCTCTGACAAAAATCGAAGGGAAGGTATCTCTACTTCAATGGGTAAAACCGCCTCCATTCCATAAACCAATGAGAAAGGCGTTACCCCGGTGGAAGTTCTGATAGACGTTCGATAAGCATAGAGAGCAAATGGTAACTTCTCATGCCAATCTTTATGAGTCTCAATCATTTTCCTCATGATTTTCCCTTTTTTTAAGGGTTGCCCCCACTGTTCCGTTCATTTTAGGGCGATGTGATATTAATCTTGAATAAACTGCAAACTTCCAATATCATGCTATTGTTCAAATTTAATGTATCGTTAGATAGGATCCTTTTTGGCATTCCATACTGACATAAAATTTGCTGACTGTCTACTTTGTACCATCGACATATGAAGCAGCTCCCACCTACTTAGTGAAGTAATGGACGACCCTAAAGATGAATTGAAACACCCCAAACCCGGCCCACGAGCCTAGACCGGATCTGGTATGTTCCCCGGTGTAAACCGTTTCAAAATTCGTTTATTACTTTGAAAAAAACTGGGTGTTTTGAGGATAGTTCGTTTTGGGTTGGGCTTGAGTTGAAAACGAGTTTATTTCATTAAAAATCCTTTACTTTAGGTGACAAAACGTTTAGGGTTTGTTTTAAAATAAATTTATTTAATCCATTAATTAATAATAGTTCGTAATCATAATAAATAAAAGTAAAAATAAAGAAATTCAACTATGGCCTTATTACATCAAAATAATTCCCAAAATTAAATTAAAGTACTTAATGAAATAAAAATCCAATTTAATTAAATTCCTTGCTGTGCATGGCCACCTTTAAGCTCCTGCCGACCCGGTCCATTACTGCTCATCACCTGAAAAATATTCCCCAACGGGGTGAGTCAAACAGACCCAATGTGTAACCAACACTAAATCATAATCGAATCAGGCATAACAATTATTACACATTCATATCGTAGCATACAAATTATGATGCATTCCCAAAACCCAAACCTATTAAGCCATCCGCTACACTCCCCCGTACCAACCTGTACACTGTGGGGACTACTAAGTCGACCCTCCTTCCGCTACACTCCATATCGCGGTCTTAGGTCACCGCATTCGTGGTCTTAGGTCACCACGTTTAGATTACTGTGGTCTTAGGTCACCACATTCAGATTACTGTGGTCTTAGGTCACCACATTCAGATATCACGGTCTTAGGTCACCGTGTTCGTGGTCTTAGGTCACCACATTCACTTCCCCTTTTCAATAACCCGAATGCCCCATATCATACATATCATGAACATCATGCCTTAATTCACATTCTTATCACTTATTCTCATGTTACAATTAACATATTTCATATTCCTAGTAGGAGTAGGAGTAGGAAACATACCTGAGTACTTAGTACCATAACATGGTACCTTAGCCACTTTCATATTCTTAATATCACATATATATTTATTAAACCTAGCCATAAAACGTATTAACAATTAGTGTGGGGTACACACCTGATTCGCTTAGCAAATTCCTTGAGATCTCGAAATCTGATCTACTACTTAGATCCTTAATCCCTACATTTGATTAATCACTTACTAATTTAATAAAATGCCATTCGGCCATAAATCCAAATCCTAGTGGGATTAGTATACTTAAAACTTACCTTGTTGCCGATTGGGACACCAACAAATCCCGAAATCTTTGCTTTGCCCTTCCTTCCAAATCTTAAATCCCGAAATAGATCCTTGCTTCCTTAATGCTGTCGAAAATCCTATAGGCACATGTTAGATTGATTTCTAACACTTAATCATCATTAAATGGCCTATGGCCGAATCTTATACTTACTTACCTTAAATCTTAGAAATCCCAAAGCTTCGTTGTACTTCTCCTTGTAGTCGACAACTACTAGATCCCTGAGAAAACCTTTAGGGTTGTAGTCGACAGCACTCTCTTCAAAATCCTCAATAAAATACGGCTTCCAAAAGATAGGGAAGCATTCGGCTATGATCTAGAATCACTTGCTTTCGGCTTTAGGAATATTGAGAGAGAAAAGAAGAAGAAAAGAAGAACTAGATTTTGGCTTGACAAAATAAAAAGAGAAGAAAAGAGAGGAGAGCACTAAGAATTTCGGCAGAGGCTTCCAAAGAACAGAAAATAATGCAGAATGGCCTCTCTTTTCCTTTTATAGCCGAATTTACTAACTTAGAATCCCTTACTTGGCCACCACTCTTCTATTTGATAGCTTTATCCTTTTAATTATCACAAAATAAAAGAATTTAATCCAACAATTATCTCTTGAAAATAATGATAAATAAATCCCTTATTTATCTCCTATTTAGACGAAATTTAAAGAGAATAAAACTCCTCTTTTTTAGAAGCCTTGTGCCGTCCACCTCTCTGCTTCTGGAAGCAAAAATAAAACTTCTTTATTTGCTCCCCAAGTGACTCGAACTCAGGCCCACTTGCATAGCTGGTGGCGTCACCTACCTGGGCCTTAAGTGATATCTTCAGGCCATTTTTTCTAAGCCTGTTTGTGTGTCAAATTCCTCCTATTAATTTTCTTAACTTAAGGCCACCTTGCCTTAATTTCCTCTTTTTAAACTTTAAAACTTGACATTTCCTTACATTTCCAAGTTTCCAAAAATTTTCGATTGCCTCCTTTAACCTAACATTTCCTTCCATTTCCAAGTTTCAGAAATGTTCACTTTCCTCTTTTGAATCATTTCCAAATCATTTCCTTACCTTTCTTAGTTTCCAAAAATGTTCACTTTCCTCTTTTAAACTTAACATTTCCATACATTTCCAGGTTTCCAAAAATGTTCAAAACACATTCATAACACATAAGACATGTCATTTCATACAATTAAACCGAAAATGTATAGGCCCTTTTTCAGGATGTTACAGTTCTACCCTCCTTAAAAATAATTTCGTCCTCGAAATTACTTATTAACAGTCATACAATCCTTCTCACCGTACTATGCTTACGCTGCGCACTTTGATCTTAATAGAACCATCATACTTTCTAGGCACAATCTTTAAGTTCACTTCCCCTAGAACTCATGTTTAATCTGATTAAGAAGTTTTATGAATTAGTCCTTGTTTCACTTGATTACCCGCGAAGAAGTTTTATGAAAAGAATTTTAGGAGTGGTTCTTTCGTATTCATACATGCACACAGTCTTTACATTCATACATCCATCAATCAATTATGAACTTTCGTTCATTCAGAGAAATGTTGTAGTTTTCATTGTTGTTGTTTTCCCACTACCCAGGGGTATTTTCGTAATTTGTTCTACAGGGGTATTTTCGGTAATTAATCGGGGTCAATTTGAAAATTACAAAAGTCATTTCAAAATTTTCCAAACTCATGGGTATTTTGGAAGAAAGATTTTCCAAATCAGGGTTGTTGCAGAAATTTTTGAAGATCGGGGGTCATTCTGGTAATTTTGTAACTCGGGGGTATTTTTGTAATTTGCAGGTTAGGGGCAATTTTGTAATTTTCCAAAATCAAGGTATTTTGATATTTTGCAAAACAGGGTTTTTGGGACGTTTTATAAAGTAAGGAAATTTTGATAAGAATTGTGGGTATTTGAAAACTTCATAAACCAAGGGCATTTTAGTAATTTTGCAAATAGGGTACTTTAGAAATTTTCGTAAATCAAAAATATTTCATAAAAAAAATTTATGGAATAGCTTTTATGAATCAAGAGAGAAATTTAAGAGGTTTTAAAACTAGGGTTTTTATGGAAACACGGCTAATTCCCTTTCGGGTTTTAATTAGGGGTTTAGCCCATGAATAAGTCCTCTTGGTTAGGGTGAACCGAAGCTACGCACCAGGTAGGATTCGAGTGGAGAGGAGATGAGTCACACGGACTGCTTAAATACCAAGCTCCCACCGAATACCAATCCTAGACATGCGCACAATGGTTGCCGCACCCTAACTCGGCGACTTAGACATAGGTTTGTTTAACTAGGCATTTAAAGTCTTATGAAATTTGTTGGGGTAACTAGTCCTAGGGTTCACATACTTATCATACTATTCTACGTTCCATTCCATTTCTACCCTTCATAATATGATCACATAAAGCACACAGATGGTTAGGGGTACTTACCTGGTGGACTGCGGGTCGGAGACTTAGGTGCCATGCCAGAAAAACCCTGCTTATCTTCAAAAACTAATTTGGGCTCGATTCGAAAACGTTTTGGGCCTTAAACCCCAGGCCGAGGGTTTGAAACTGGGCTCTGATACCAAATTGAAACACCCCAAACCCGGCCCACGAGCCTAGACCGGATCTGGTATGTTCCCCGGTGTAAACCGTTTCAAAATTCGTTTATTACTTTGAAAAAAACTGGGTATTTTGAGGATAGTTCGTTTTGGGTTGGGCTTGAGTTGAAAACGAGTTTATTTCATTAAAAATCCTTTACTTTAGGTGACAAAACGTTTAGGTTTGTTTTAAAATAAATTTATTTAATCCATTAATTAATTATAGTTCGTAATCATAATAAATAAAAGTAAAAATAAAGAAATTCAGCTATGGCCTTATTACATCAAAATAATTCCCAAAATTAAATTAAAGTACTTAATGAAATAAAAATCCAATTTAATTAAATTCCTTGCTGTGCATGGCCACCTTTAAGCTCCTGCCGACCCGGTCCATTACTGCTCATCACCTGAAAAATATTCCCCAACGGGGTGAGTCAAACAGACTCAATGTGTAACCAACACTAAATCATAATCGAATCAGGCATAACAATTATTACACATTCATATCGTAGCATACAAATTATGATGCATTCCCAAAACCCAAACCTATTAAGCCATCCGCTACACTCCCCTGTACCAACCTGTACACCGTGGGGACTACTAAGTCGACCCTCCTTCCGCTACACTCCATATCGCGGTCTTAGGTCACCGCATTCGTGGTCTTAGGTCACCACGTTCAGATTACTGTGGTCTTAGGTCACCACATTCAGATTACTGTGGTCTTAGGTCACCACATTCAGATATCACGGTTGTAACAGACCAATTTTGACCCTAATCGGAACGGTGGTTTCGGGACCACGAATCCGAGCCTAAGAGATATTATAATATTAGGTATTGTGTTTGTTATGTGTGTTTTAGTGAGTGTGAAAATTTCGTGGAAAATTTTAGCTATTTGAGTGTTTAATTTGTTAAAAAGGTTTAAATTGCAAGGAGGACCAATGTAGTGGGCATAAATAAAAAGGGAGCTAAGTGAATTGTCCATAAAACATGGGGATTTGCATGTCAAATTCCCCATCTTTAAACAAGGTGGACGGCAAGCATGCATATATGTCCTTTTTTTATTTTTGTATGATATTTAGGCATTATTATATTAAAGCATGCTATGAATATATGCTTTTAATTTATACATATTTTGATTTTAGTAATATTATAAGAAAAGCATGCTATGATTTATGTTAAAATAACAAAAAGGAAAAAGAGAATAATTCTCTCATCCTTCATTCATTCTTGCCGATTTCTACCTTGAAGAGAAGAGAAGAACTTCATCTTCCCCATTCGGCCTTGCATGCAATAGATTAGGTAAGAACTATCTTGATATGGCTTGAATTCTTGATTATTTCTCCTTGGAAACAAGCAAAGCTTGTTAAGTTTGGTAGGATGAGATTCGGCCATGCATGTGGGAATCAAGATAAGAGTTGAATCTTAGCTTGATAGCCTACCCTTAGATTGTGTTGATTTCTTTGATCATTAGGGAAAAACAAGTAGAAAATGGTTGATCTTAAACATGAGGAAATTCGGCCATGGACTAGAGTTTATATTTTGTTGTATAAATGAACTTAGACAACTTGAGAAGAAGTATCATGAGCATGTTTAAGAAGATAGTTTTGGTTTAGACGTGGGGATGCCATGGTGTAGCCGAATGTGAGACAAGCATTCAAGAAACCTTTTCTTTCATTTTGATGCTCGGTTATACACACATAGTGTAATTGGCCATGAATGAATGATTATACTTAGATATGCTTAATGGGTGAACTAAGTGTGATGACAAAGTTACTCAAATTAAATAATGAAAGAGTTTAGCAAGCTAATGTTTGGTTGGAAAAATGAAAATAAGTCGTGAGTAATTAGCTCGTTACTTGGTTTCATATTTAAAAGAAGTAGGGGTGCACTAATTGACATTTTCGGCCATAAGAGAAAGTGAAATTGAGTTATTGAATTCGATTATATATGTATACTTATAAAGTGAATGTATGGCCATAGGTAAGAAGATAAGTTAAACTAAAGTACATTAAATGTATGAAGTGAGGATTCGGTTCCTAGTTTTCTTGAATTAAATTGTGTGTAAATTGTTCTGAGTTGAGTAAAAAGGGATAGAGTGAATATGAACAAAATTTATTTAACATTATAGATCGGGAGCAAAAAGAGAAGGAACAATATCGAGGAAAAGCAAAGATTATCGAGTAGCTGATTTGCACGGCTTATCGACAACCGAGGTAAGTCCTTTAGTTAAATCATGTCAAAGAATTAATTATGGTTATCTTGACTATTAAAAAATTTATGAATGTTAATGTCCAATTACATCATGGCCGAATGTATATTGACATATTGGTTGATGATTTATGTTGAGAATGTGATGGAGATTATTTTGGCTAATGCAAGGTGAATAAGTAAGTTCTTGAGCTACTTTATATTTAAAGATCATTTACATATCTAGTGAATGATATAATTTGTATAAGCTTGGTGTAAAACCATGAGTTGGTCGATTGTGATAATGATGGATTTGATTGATTTCAAATTCATTAAATGCAATGGGAATAAATGTATATGATTCGATATGTATAGTGAAAATGTGAAAAGCATGTAAAAATATTCTGACATTCGGGCCTCGAGCCTAGCAGGCCTCGTGCCGGTGACATAATCGGGCTTTATGCCTAGCAGGCCTTGTGCCGGTGTTAATTATCGGGCTTTTATGCCTAGCAGGCCTCGTGCCGGTGTTATTTATCGGGCTTTACGCCTAGCAGGCCTTGCGCCGGTGTTACTTTTCAGGCTTTTACGCCTAGCAGGCTTGATGCCGGTGATGTAATTTACCTAAGAGGAATTTAATCCTTGTCAAGACAATTTAGAGCTAAATTGTCGAGAATATGGTCCGGGTAAGTATGTGAGGTATGTTATGTTAAATATTACTTGTGCTAAATTGACATTGATAAATGTAATTTGACGGAAGTCGAGCTTAGAACATGCTATTATGGGACAATTGATTTGCATGTATAACTGCTAAGAAAGTAGGCTATCGAATTATTAATATTTGGCCTTGTGTAAACTATTTACTTAGTTGTTTATGTAGAATGCCATGTGTGGATTGTTTTATTTTCATAAATAATTAAATGTTCTAATTTCTATGAGTTGGGACTTACTAAGCTAGTAAGCTTAATCGTGTAAGATGTTTCCTCTGTTTTATAGATTAGGAGCAAGCCACAAGCTCACAGGGATCGTTGGAAAGTCGTTCACACTATCAACCTACATTTTGGGTACTCCTTCATTTTGGGTTGGTTTTAAACGAAGGCATGTATAGGATAGGCTTGGTTTTTTTTGAGGAAATTTTACGGTTCATGTGTAAACACTAAAAAGAATAGCCATGCGAAAATGGCTAAATTTTTGTTAAGTACGTTGGTATGATTTGATGTAAGTTGGTTCATGGTGGAAATGTCTATGCATTCCTAAACGAGTTAATCGTTTTACTAAGGAAATGTTTGAATATGAATTAAATCCTTGTAATTTGAAGTAAGGAGGTTCGGGTAGGAGCTAGTTTATTTTTAAGAATGCAATAAAACAGCTTGTAGCAGCAGCAGTGACGCGAGTTAGGAAAATCACCAAAAATAGGGCATATTGAATTTGGAGATGAGTGAGTTATGAAATTGAACCTTAGTGTGTCTATTTTTACATGAAAAAAAAATAGAGTAGGAAAAAGATTTATACCTTATGAGATAATTAAGTTTAAACGAAACCTGCTCTGAATGAATTCGTGAGTCACTGTCCTGTTTTGGAAAAATTGTCAAAAATTGTACAAAAATAATTAGGAATCATGGTTTATATGTGTAGAATCCTAAATGAGTCTATTTTTCATTGGTATAAATGAGAACACCACTGGAAAATTGTGCAATCAGATAACTGCAGTTTTATAAGGACAGGTCAGAACTGTCCAGCAGTGTAATAAGGGTAACTTTGAAGAATAAACTGTACTAATTGGCCACATGAAAAATTCTAGAAAAATTATGGTGAATAGATATATGAGTCTAATTTCAAGGAAAATTTACGGATCTGAATTTCGAATTTTGTAACTCGAGTTATAGCCAAATTAGTCGGCACAACACAGTTTGACAGCTTTAAGATTTTTATGTTTTGAACTTGTAGTCAAGTCTAGTACTGCCTCTTACTTAATTCCGGCGATGGTCTCGAGTAAGGGGTGTTACATTTGATTGGTATCAGAGCTTACGGTTTAGTCGATTCTAGGACTACCGTGGCGCGTGTGAGTTTAGCTATACATGCCTGTGGTTATATGTTGATAGTGTGGTGACTTCTGACAGCCTAAATTTTTGTTTTGTATAGTAAATGGACTCTGAACCAGACAGAGCTGTGGCTGATGATGTGGAGAGCGTGGCACCTGACCGTACCCACGGATCAGCGCCGATAGACTCTCGACCTGTTTCGGGTAGCCACGAAGGAGAGACAAAGCAAGCCTTTTATCGGATGATGAATGAGTGGTTTGCCCAATTTATTCAGAATAACCCGAATATACCCCAACCTCCGCCCCCGAATAATCCAACTCCGGATCCTCTAGCTCCCCCAAAGATAGATCCAATGAGATCTAGTAGGCCCCCAGTTGACAAAATCCGAAAATATGGGGCCGAAGAATTTAAGGCTAATGACGATGATGATGCTGAGAGAGCTGAAATGTGGCTTGATAACACTATTCGGGTACTTGGTGAATTGTCTTGCACTCCGGATGAATGTTTAAAGTGTACTATATCCTTACTACGGGACACTGCATATCACTGGTGGAATACACTAGTATCAGTGGTCCCGAAAGAAAAAGTGACATGGGATTTCTTCCAAACTGAGTTTCGCAAGAAGTATATTAGCCAAAGGTTTATTGACCAAAAACGAAAAGAGTTCCTTGAGCTGAAACAAGGACGAATGACTGTAACGGAGTACGAAAGGAAATTTGTCAGGCTCAGCCGTTATGCTAGAGAGTGTGTCTCTACAGAAGCCATTATGTGTAAAAGATTCGAAGACGGCTTAAATGAAGATATAAAGATGTTTGTTGGCGTTCTGGAACTCCAAGAGTTTGTAACTTTAGTTGAGAGAGCTTGCAAAGCCGAAGAGCTCGGGAAGGAGAAAAGAAAGGCTGATACCGAAGCCAGAGACATCCGAAAGAGGTCTTCGGGCAAAGTCTTCCATTCCGCGAGCAAGAAGCCCAGAGATGACTACAGCCGACAGAAAGCTACTACAGATCCGCCTAGGCGGGATCGACCTCCTATGAGCTCCCGAGCTACCTCGATAGCCAGTGTTGGTAACATTCCACAAAATAGAGTTGAATGCAAGTACTGTGGGAAATGGCACTCAGGGAGTTGTAGATTCCATGATCGGTCTTGCTATAAGTGTGGAGCGTCAGGTCATTTTATCAGAGAGTGTCCAAAGTTAGCTGAGCAGAATGCAGTTCAGAACACTACACCGAGCAAAGTGCCAATGCGAGGTAGACCACCCAGACATTCAGGCAATGTAGGTGGTAGCCAGAAAGGAACGACGAACGCTACAGATCGATCTGAGGCAAGAGCCCCGGCTAGAGCATATGCTGCGCGAGCTAGAGAGGATGCTTCCTCCCCCGACGTCATCACCGGTACTTTCACTCTTTTTGATATTACTGTGATTGCACTAATTGATCCTGGTTCGACTCATTCTTATGTGTGTGAAACTTTAAAATTTGGTAAGACTCTGCTAGTTGAGTCTACCGAGTTCGTAATTCGTGTGTCCAACCCTTTGGGTAGATGTGTGCTTGTAAATAAAGTGTGTAGAGGTTGCCCGTTGATGGTACGAGACTATTGCTTTCCAGCTGACTTAATGTTGTTGCCCTTCGATGAATTTGATATAATCTTGGGTATGGATTGGTTAACTTCACATGAGGCAGTGATGGATTGCAAAAGAAAGCTTATTAATTTGAAATGCCGAAACAGTGAGACAATCAGAATAAAATCCGGTGATGTAAATGAGTTGCCTACAGCGATATCCTCAATGGTAGCCCAAAAGTATGTGAGAAAAGGGTGTGAGGCCTATTTGGCTTATGTGCTAGATAATAAGATGTCCGAGAAACTAATGAAATCGGTACCAGTTGTATGTGAATACACCGATGTGTTTCCTGTAGAGCTACCGGGCTTACCCCCAGTACGAGAGATTGAGTTCGGCATTGAATTAGTGCCGGATGTGACCCCAATTTCGATAGCCCCGTACCGAATGGCGCCTACTGAATTAAAAGAATTGAAAGCACAGTTGCAAGAATTGACAGAGAGGGGTTTCGCACGACCGAGTTTTTCCCCGTGGGGTGCACCAGTCCTATTTGTGAAAAAGAAAGATGGGACAATGCGAATGTGTATCGACTACCGGCAACTAAATAAGGTAACTATAAAGAATAAGTACCCGTTACCCCGGATTGATGATTTATTTGATCAGTTGAAGGGAGCTTCAGTGTTTTCGAAAATAGATTTGAGATCGGGCTATTATCAATTACGAGTCAGAGATTCCGATGTTCCAAAGACAGCATTTCGAACGAGGTACGGGCATTATGAGTTTTTGGTTATGCCTTTTGGGCTTACTAATGCACCTGCCGTTTTTATGGATCTAATGAACCGGGTCTTCCGACGGTTTTTGGATCGGTTTGTAGTAGTGTTTATTGATGATATATTGATCTACTCTAAAAATGAAGCGGAACACGCTGAGCATTTGAGAGTGGTACTACAAACTTTGAGAGATCAACGGTTATATGCAAAGTTCAGTAAGTGTGAGTTCTGGATGAATGAAGTCAGCTTCTTGGGTCATGTCGTCTCAGTGTCAGGCGTTCGGGTGGATCCAAACAAGATAGCAGCTATACTCGAGTGGAAACCACCAAAGAGTGTTTCGGAGATCCGAAGTTTCCTAGGCCTCGCGGGATATTATAGACGATTTGTAAAAGGTTTTTCCGTGATAGCTGCACCTTTGACGAGATTACTACAGAAAGATGTCAAATATGAGTGGTCAGAAAAATGCCAGAAGAGTTTCGAGCAGTTGAAAGCCCTTTTAACAGAGGCTCCAGTGTTGACCCAGCCTGAATCGGGTAAAGAATTTACTATTTTTAGTGATGCATCTTTAAATGGGTTGGGTTGTGTTCTAATGCAAGAAGGCAAGGTGATAGCCTACGCTTCAAGACAATTGAAGCCACATGAAAAAAAATTTCCAACTCACGATCTGGAGTTGGCAGCCATTGTGTTTGCATTGAAAATTTGGCGTCACTATTTATTCGGCGAAAAATGTCATGTTTATTCAGATCACAAAAGTCTAAAATATTTAATGACTCAGAAAGATTTAAATTTGAGACAACGCCGATGGTTAGAATTGCTGAAAGACTATGAATTAGTGATTGACTACCATCCGGGGAAGGCTAATGTTGTTGCGGATGCGTTGAGTCGAAAATCATTATTTGCTCTGCGTGCATTAAACGCACGGATGACGATGTCTGAGGATGGTTCGATCATAGCCGAGCTACAAACAAGACCGATGTTTATTCAGCAAATTTGCGATGCACAGAAAGTTGACGAAAAGTTAGTTGCTATTCGGATTCAGTGTGAGAACGCTACAGAATCAGACTTCCAGATAGATGCAAATGACTGTTTGAAGTATAAAAATCGATTGTGTGTTCCAATGAACTCAGATTTGATACAGATGATTCTGAGTGAGGCCCATAATGGCCGAATGTCGATACACCCGGGTAGCACAAAAATGTATAACGATTTGAAGCAGTTTTATTGGTGGCCCGGCATGAAACGGGACATATCTGAGTTTGTCTCCAAGTGCTTAATCTGTCAACAGGTGAAAGCTAAGCACCAGGTACCCTCCGGATTACTTCAGCCGATTATGATACTCGAATGGAAATGGGATAGAATTACTATGGATTTTGTATCCGGTCTTCCTATGACACCGAGTAAGAAAGATGCCGTTTGGGTTATCGTTGACAGACTGACTAAATCAGCTCGTTTCGTGCCGGTGGTTTCGGGACCACGAATCCGAGCCTAAGAGATATTATAATATTAGGTATTGTGTTTGTTATGTGTGTTTTAGTGAGTGTGAAAATTTCGTGGAAAATTTTAGCTATTTGAGTGTTTAATTTGTTAAAAAGGTTTAAATTGCAAGGAGGACCAATGTAGTGGGCATAAATAAAAAGGGAGCTAAGTGAATTGTCCATAAAACATGGGGATTTGCATGTCAAATTCCCCATCTTTAAACAAGGTGGACGGCAAGCATGCATATATGTCCTTTTTTTATTTTTGTATGATATTTAGGCATTATTATATTAAAGCATGCTATGAATATATGCTTTTAATTTATACATATTTTGATTTTAGTAATATTATAAGAAAAGCATGCTATGATTTATGTTAAAATAACAAAAAGGAAAAAGAGAATAATTCTCTCATCCTTCATTCATTCTTGCCGATTTCTACCTTGAAGAGAAGAGAAGAACTTCATCTTCCCCATTCGGCCTTGCATGCAATAGATTAGGTAAGAACTATCTTGATATGGCTTGAATTCTTGATTATTTCTCCTTGGAAACAAGCAAAGCTTGTTAAGTTTGGTAGGATGAGATTCGGCCATGCATGTGGGAATCAAGATAAGAGTTGAATCTTAGCTTGATAGCCTACCCTTAGATTGTGTTGATTTCTTTGATCATTAGGGAAAAACAAGTAGAAAATGGTTGATCTTAAACATGAGGAAATTCGGCCATGGACTAGAGTTTATATTTTGTTGTATAAATGAACTTAGACAACTTGAGAAGAAGTATCATGAGCATGTTTAAGAAGATAGTTTTGGTTTAGACGTGGGGATGCCATGGTGTAGCCGAATGTGAGACAAGCATTCAAGAAACCTTTTCTTTCATTTTGATGCTCGGTTATACACACATAGTGTAATTGGCCATGAATGAATGATTATACTTAGATATGCTTAATGGGTGAACTAAGTGTGATGACAAAGTTACTCAAATTAAATAATGAAAGAGTTTAGCAAGCTAATGTTTGGTTGGAAAAATGAAAATAAGTCGTGAGTAATTAGCTCGTTACTTGGTTTCATATTTAAAAGAAGTAGGGGTGCACTAATTGACATTTTCGGCCATAAGAGAAAGTGAAATTGAGTTATTGAATTCGATTATATATGTATACTTATAAAGTGAATGTATGGCCATAGGTAAGAAGATAAGTTAAACTAAAGTACATTAAATGTATGAAGTGAGGATTCGGTTCCTAGTTTTCTTGAATTAAATTGTGTGTAAATTGTTCTGAGTTGAGTAAAAAGGGATAGAGTGAATATGAACAAAATTTATTTAACATTATAGATCGGGAGCAAAAAGAGAAGGAACAATATCGAGGAAAAGCAAAGATTATCGAGTAGCTGATTTGCACGGCTTATCGACAACCGAGGTAAGTCCTTTAGTTAAATCATGTCAAAGAATTAATTATGGTTATCTTGACTATTAAAAAAATTTATGAATGTTAATGTCCAATTACATCATGGCCGAATGTATATTGACATATTGGTTGATGATTTATGTTGAGAATGTGATGGAGATTATTTTGGCTAATGCAAGGTGAATAAGTAAGTTCTTGAGCTACTTTATATTTAAAGATCATTTACATATCTAGTGAATGATATAATTTGTATAAGCTTGGTGTAAAACCATGAGTTGGTCGATTGTGATAATGATGGATTTGATTGATTTCAAATTCATTAAATGCAATGGGAATAAATGTATATGATTCGATATGTATAGTGAAAATGTGAAAAGCATGTAAAAATATTCTGACATTCGGGCCTCGAGCCTAGCAGGCCTCGTGCCGGTGACATAATCGGGCTTTATGCCTAGCAGGCCTTGTGCCGGTGTTAATTATCGGGCTTTTATGCCTAGCAGGCCTCGTGCCGGTGTTATTTATCGGGCTTTACGCCTAGCAGGCCTTGCGCCGGTGTTACTTTTCAGGCTTTTACGCCTAGCAGGCTTGATGCCGGTGATGTAATTTACCTAAGAGGAATTTAATCCTTGTCAAGACAATTTAGAGCTAAATTGTCGAGAATATGGTCCGGGTAAGTATGTGAGGTATGTTATGTTAAATATTACTTGTGCTAAATTGACATTGATAAATGTAATTTGACGGAAGTCGAGCTTAGAACATGCTATTATGGGACAATTGATTTGCATGTATAACTGCTAAGAAAGTAGGCTATCGAATTATTAATATTTGGCCTTGTGTAAACTATTTACTTAGTTGTTTATGTAGAATGCCATGTGTGGATTGTTTTATTTTCATAAATAATTAAATGTTCTAATTTCTATGAGTTGGGACTTACTAAGCTAGTAAGCTTAATCGTGTGAGATGTTTCCTCTGTTTTATAGATTAGGAGCAAGCCACAAGCTCACAGGGATCGTTGGAAAGTCGTTCACACTATCAACCTACATTTTGGGTACTCCTTCATTCTGGGTTGGTTTTAAACGAAGGCATGTATAGGATAGGCTTGGTTTTGTTTGAGGAAATTTTACGGTTCATGTGTAAACACTAAAAAGAATAGCCATGCGAAAATGGCTAAATTTTTGTTAAGTACGTTGGTATGATTTGATGTAAGTTGGTTCATGGTGGAAATGTCTATGCATTCCTAAACGAGTTAGTCGTTTTACTAAGGAAATGTTTGAATATGAATTAAATCCTTGTAATTTGAAGTAAGGAGGTTCGGGTAGGAGCTAGTTTATTTTTAAGAATGCAATAAAACAGCTTGTAGCAGCAGCAGTGACGCGAGTTAGGAAAATCACCAAAAATAGGGCATATTGAATTTGGAGATGAGTGAGTTATGAAATTGAACCTTAGTGTGTCTATTTTTACATGAAAAAAAAATAGAGTAGGAAAAAGATTTATACCTTATGAGATAATTAAGTTTAAACGAAACCTGCTCTGAATGAATTCGTGAGTCACTGTCCTGTTTTGGAAAAATTGTCAAAAATTGTACAAAAATAATTAGGAATCATGGTTTATATCATGAACATCATGCCTTAATTCACATTCTTATCACTTATTCTCATGTTACAATTAACATATTTCATATTCCTAGTAGGAGTAGGAGTAGGAAACATACCTGAGTACTTAGTACCATAACATGGTACCTTAGCCACTTTCATATTCTTAATATCACATATATATTTATTAAACCTAGCCATAAAACGTATTAAGAATTAGTGTGGGGTACACACCTGATTCGCTTAGCAAATTCCTTGAGATCTCGAAATCTGATCTACTACTTAGATCCTTAATCCCTACATTTGATTAATCACTTACTAATTTAATATAATGCCATTCGGCCATAAATCCAAATCCTAGTGGGATTAGTATACTTAAAACTTACCTTGTTGCCGATTGGGACACCAACAAATCCCGAAATCTTTGCTTTACCCTTCCTTCCAAATCTTAAATCCCGAAATAGATCATTGCTTCCTTAATGCTGTCGAAAATCCTATAGGCACATGTTAGATTGATTTCTAACACTTAATCATCATTAAATGGCCTATGGCCGAATCTTATACTTACTTACCTTAAATCTTAGAAATCCCAAAGCTTCGTTGTACTTCTCCTTGAAGTCGGCAACTACTAGATCCCGAAGAAAACTTTTAGGGTTGTAGTCGACAGCACTCTCCTCAAAATCCTCAATAAAATACGGCTTCCAAAAGATAGGGAAGCATTCGGCTATGATCTAGAATCACTTGCTTTCGGCTTTAGGAATATTGAGAGGGAAAAGAAGAAGAAAAGAAGAACTAGATTTTGGCTTGACAAAATAAAAAGAGAAGAAAAGAGAGGAGAGCACTAAGAATTTCGGCAGAGGCTTCCAAAGAACAGAAAATAATGCAGAATGGCCTCTCTTTTCCTTTTATAGCCGAATTTATTAACTTAGAATCCCTTACTTGGCCACCACTCTTCTATTTGATAGCTTTATCCTTTTAATTATCACAAAATAAAAGAATTTAATCCAACAATTATCTCTTGAAAATAATGATAAATAAATCCCTTATTTATCTCCTATTTAGACGAAATTTAAAGAGAATAAAACTCCTCTTTTTTAGAAGCCTTGTGCCGTCCACCTCTCTGCTTCTGGAAGCAAAAATAAAACTTCTTTATTTGCTCCCCAAGTGACTCGAACTCAGGCCCACTTGCATAGCTGGTGGCGTCACCTACCTGGGCCTTAAGTGATATCTTCAGGCAATTTTTTCTAAGCCTGTTTGTGTGTCAAATTCCTCCTATTAATTTTCTTAAGGCCACCTTGCCTTAATTTCCTCTTTTTAAACTTTAAAACTTGACATTTCCTTACATTTCCAAGTTTCCAAAAATTTTTGATTGCCTCCTTTAACCTAACATTTCCTTACATTTCCAAGTTTCCAGAAATGTTCACTTTCCTCTTTTGAATCATTTCCAAATCATTTCCTTACCTTTCTTAGTTTCCAAAAATGTTCACTTTCCTCTTTTAAACTTAACATTTCCATACATTTCCAGGTTTCCAAAAATGTTCAAAACACATTCATAACACATAAGACATGCCATTTCATACAATTAAACCGAAAATGCATAGGCCCTTTTCAAGATGTTACATGAATCGATACCTGCTAGAAGCCTTTGGTGAGATTGGCCCACTGACATTCATGCCCCTCATAGAGAAAGTCCACGGAGATGTCATGAGGAGATGAATGAGGCATAGGAATCTTGTCTCCATAAATTTGGCATTGATGGCATTTCTTGGTATAACTGATGCAATCCCCTTCCATGGTGGACCAGTAGTACCCGAACCTCATGATTTTCCTGGCCATTGTAAAACCATTAGCATGTGTTCTATAGACACCCTTATGGACCTCTTTTAAGAGTTTTTAGCCTTAACAACATCCACAAGTCTTAGTAGCCCGAACATCTCTTGATTTGGTCATGCGAAAACATCTTTGAATTTTTTGAATAACTTCAATGACGTCTCGCATTGTCTCTATGGTGATACAGGCTCCAATATTCACCTCTTTCTCTTTTCCTAGGCTCACAATGACTTTTGTAAGGTATGATCTGTTTTTCATCTTGTTCCACCATCCTTAACAAATCAGGAGATAGGTTACAATCTTTGTCGTCTTCAAAGTCTTGAGATCCCTCTAGGCACATATCTTGCTCAAAAGTAGATTCCGAGTCAGTAGTAGCATCGCTTATGTTATTGATATCTAGGGACCTGTTGTAGGTATGAAGGAATATTCAAAGAACAAATGAATCTAAGAATAACTATTTATGTGGTATGAACATGAATGAAATAAAGAAATGAAAGAATATTTGCTCAAAGTGAAACACAAAAATGCATTTTGTATTGAAATAAAGATGTTGGACATGAGCATATTTCACAAAAGGAATTCTTATTGCTTCTAAGCTTAAAGCAACAAGTATGTTTGGAACATTACTCTGAGTAAGCTCTAAAAACTACAAGAATTTCTTCTGCAGTACAGTTATTCAGAACACTCCTAGGTTCATAAGGGCGAAGCCTGATAAGTTTTCTCTTCCGATTCTGCAACAGCCCGATTTAGGTCCTAGTCAGAACGGTGATGCGAGACCACAAATCAGAAGTAGTAATATGAGTTTTTAAGGTATTTGAGATGTTTGCATGATGATATGAAAGTTTCATGTAGAAATTTTATGGAAATTTCCATTTAAGGGTCCATTAGGACTAAATTGCAAAAGTTGCAAAATATGAGTTTCTAGAAGATTTTTGTATTAAATAGCTTTAGAATATTAATTAGAAGTCCTTAAATAACAATTTTCCCAAATTATAATTTTTGGACAAAAATGGACATGAGTTAGTAAATGGTGAAATTGTAAAGAGAATGACATTTTGGTCATTTATCAATTAAATGATTAATAAGGGAAAAAGATGACAAAAATCATTCTCATCTTCTTCCCCAAGTGCCGAAAATTTGAAGGAAGCTATAGCTAGGGTTCTTCAATTTTTCAAGCTTGCTAGTAAGTTCATTTTAACCCCGTTTTTAATATTCTTCGTATTTTTAGAGTCTTTGTATTATGAATTAGCTAATTTTAGCTATAAGATGAGCTAAGATGCATGTTCAAAAATCTACCCATCTATGCCATGTTTGTAAAATGATGTTTTAAGAAAGATTATGAGAGTTTGATGTTAGATAAACATCTTTTCCTAAATGAATTTCATGAAAAATGCTAGTAAGGACTAGTTTGTAATAGTTATGAAATTTGTCATACATGGTAGAAATAGTGAGAATTGGTTATTTCTATAGTTGAGATAATGAATTTTCTGAGCATGAAGAGTTAGAAAGTTTAACGAAAATCACTTTACGAGCCTAGGGGCAAAAGTGTAATTATGATAAAGTTTAAGGGCAAAATTATAATTTTGTCAAAGTATGAGTTAAGAGTCAATTTAGTCAATGTGATTATTAAATGATCTAAACTATTATTATAGATCAAGAAAAATGAAGCCCGGATCGAACCCGAGGCAAGAACAAAGTCTGATGACTAAATTGCATATCTACATACATTTTGTATATCGAGGTAAGTTTGTATGATTTCTAAGCTTTATGATTACTACCATTGAATTGCTTAGTACAATGTACATTATTACCATAGAAATGTTTAATTCTATGTTAAATAAAGAAATCAATGAGATTAAGCATGAGAAAGTCCCTATTGAAGATGAATTACTTAGGATACTCGATCTACCACATGAAATAAGAAAGTCTGTATAAGACCAAGCTAAGGCATGGCGTCGGCAATCAAGCAAAGTTATCATGAAAGTCCAAGACAAGTCTTGGCATTGAAGAGTTATTATGAGATGAAGACCCATGTAAGTCCAAGCCAAGGCATGGCATTGGTGAGTCTCCAAGAAAAGATGTCATGTAAGTCTAAGACAAGTCTTGGCATTGAAAAGCTATCATGAGATAGAAATCCCATGTAAGTCCAAGCCAAGGCATGGCATTGGTGAGTAACAAGGAAGATTTCATGTAAGTCCAAGCCAAGGCTTGGCATTGACCAGTTCATGAGTAAAGAAACCAAATAAGACCATGTCAAGACATGGCAATGGTAAGTTCCCAAGGGAACACACAAGGAAGACTTTGAGCAAGTCCATGTCAAGACATGGCATCGATACCAAGATGAGAGATCCCATGTAAGACCATATCTAGGATATGGCTTTGGCATCGAGTTATATGTGGGATGAGATTTAGTATCCTCAGTTATTCATAGAAATTCATTGGGCAAATGAGTAAAGCTTAAATGAGATAGCAAGAAAATTTAGTAAGCAAAGCTTTTATCAAGTTGGAAATGAGTATTATTCATGTTATGAATGATGAATTAGAGATTATGATTATTATAGTAAAGTATGCTGATCTATGTGATCAAGTGATACAGGTACCTTGTTTACCTCACGAGCATGAGACTAGTAAGTATCATGAGATATGTAAGAATCAGTAAGAGTAAGTAAGCTTAAATAGCTGAAATTATGATGCCATTGTTTATGCCAAATGGTTTATGTTAAACAAGTATGATGCTATGTGAATTATATGCAAACTTACTAAGCTAAATAGTTACGTCTTTTATTCTTTCTTTCCATGTAGTCCCGCCAAGCTCTCGTGGATCATCGTCATTGGAGCTCGGAGCACACTATCAATCGCTGTTTTGGTATAGCCAAGATGTTTATATTAAGTATGGCATGTAGAGGAACATTTCATTTTGAGAATATGTCTTAAAAAGGGCAAAAGTATGGGCTATCAAGTTTATTATTCTTTTGTATTTGGCTAAGTGATTGGCCAAGATTGACTAAGTATGTATGTTTATCGATATCAATGAAAGATGTAGTAATTTGAGTTGTTGAATTGAATATGAGATTAATCTTGATTTCAGGGTGGCAATTGGCTTGGTAAATAGCCTTCAAGTGCCCACACGGATAGACACACGGGCGTGTGTCTAGGCCGTGCGTCCCCTGCACCTTAGTTCTTTAAGTTAGATTAGACTACGGGCTAATCCTACGGTCGTTTGTTTAGACCGTGTGTGACACACGGTAAGAACATGGGCGTGTGCCCCAGGCCGTGTGAATATAGTCAGTGTCGACCACGGTCTAAGCCCACGGGCGTGTCAAGGCTGGTGAATATAGTCAGTGTCGACCACGGTTGGAAGATATGGGCGTGTCCCAAGCCATATGGGCGTGTAACCCCTGCTTTAAGGAAAAGTTTTCGATTAAGTTCTGAAAGTTTCCAGATATGTGTTTAAGGCCTCGTAGGCCCATGAAATGTATGACTAGACTAAGAAAGAGAAGTTTTAATTCGGAACAAAATTTTACAACCCGTAAGTGCATGTTTAAGAAAGTTCAAGCATAGTAATGTCTCGTATTCGGTCTCAGCCTTGGACGCGGGTATGGGGTGTTATAGATTCTTTCTTCGAATATAACATTGATGCTCTCATTTTTGACCATTTCATTCGAGCCTTCAGTATATTCATAGAATTCCAGTTCCTTATTATTCATCAGGCCTTGCACCAAGGCTTTGAATTCATTACACTTTTGAATCTCGTGGCCCTCCTCATTATGGAACTCACAGTAGTTCCTTGCTTCTCCGGGTTTCTCCTATAAATCCTGGGTGATTAATCATCCTTCTACCATTTTATTCTAAATCTCCCTCAGCGGGGTTTTCACTTCTGCTATATCTGTCTCGATTCTCTTCACTGCTCTCTCGATTATCGCGTTTACCCCTTTATCAGAATGGTTGGGTAATAGATTTTCTGCATCGAATTTCACAATACCCATGTTGATGAGTCTTTCGATTGTCTTTTTGAAAGTGGTGTAATTCTCAATTGAGTGTCCTGTGATTCCCGCGTGGTACTCAGATTGGGCGTTCACGTCGTACCATTTGGGAAAGGGAGGCTGTATAGATTTTAGGTAGAAAGGGGATACTATATGTGCATCAAACAAATTTTGGTACAAATCCCCATACGTGATCGGATAGGCATGAATCAAGGTTTTTTTTAGCTCAGTCTTGGATTAGGATCTTGCCTTGGGGGGACCTGATGGCTAGTAGTTGCTGTCCTTGGCTGGCTTACGGTAATCGGCCTTGAATAACCCTTATTATACATTATCGCATTATTCACTTCATTTTCCCTCTTCCTTGGGGCCTTTAAAGTATTGATTTGAGAGCTCCTCTCTTGCCTTTTCCGTTTGTAACAATCTTTAAATTATTTTGGGAGCTCCGCTCTCGCCTTTTTTGCTTCCACTACAGGGTTGATTGGGTTATCCCCTGGACTAGAATCTGAATCTATGGGAAGTTCGCCGGCGTCGAGGTACAGGTCTGGTATTGGGGTCTGATGTTAATAGATACCCTTTGTGGATTCGCGTTTGGTTGTACTTGGGTGTTTGTTGGGGTAAAACCTGAATGGTAAGCGAAGTCCTCATTATCGTTCCCAGACTCAACCATAGGGCTTTTTCCTTTTTTTTTTAACCCTCCAGCTAGTGTCTGGGTTAACTGGCCCATCATGTTTCCTTGAAATTCTAGCATCTAATTCTTTATATCTTGTTGAAGTTTGGCTAATTGCTCTAGCATCTGTATTTGTATTTGCTCTAATCTCTCCAACCTTTGGTCCATTTCTTTAGTCCTTGTTTGGGTATCGTAAGGATGCTTGGTTGGTAAGTTTTTGTTGGTTTCCAAATTAATTGAAATCATTTCATTTAATTAGGATCTTGTATATGATGCAATGTAATGCAAATGCATGAATGCAAAAGGAGGCATTGACTCTGATTCAATTCCATTAGAACAACTTTACTAGAAAACAAATTTCTTTACATAAAACAGATTACATATACGGCTTTGCCCTAATGCTCAAAGCCTTAACCTTCCTAAGAAGCCTAGCTAACTCTTGACCCCGATTTGATTCTGATTCTGATTCATACTTCAAACTTAGTACGTCAGCCTGAACTGCTAGGGTCTGCAAATGATCGGTCACTTCTCGTATTTGAGCCACAACTTCACCCATGATATAGTCTCTATCCCTGACCTGACTTTGAGAACGGTGAAGTTGTTTTTTCCTCTGCTCGTTGCTTGCTTCAAGGAGTTCAACTCAGAGTTCACAATTTTGTAATGGGATCTCGAGCTTTTCTATTTTTCTTTTCAGCTCTTCAATCTTGTTTAAACTTGTTTTCAGCTCAATTGTGGAATTGCGATTACGATACTGATGAAGTGACTTTTCCAATTCTGTAACCCTGGCTTTTAATCTGACCTTTTCATTCTGGCATTCTAATAGGTCTTTCTCTAAGGCATTTCCTCGAACCTGGGCGTCTTGGTATTTTCCCATTGCTCGGCTCTGTTCTTTTCTTCGTTGATCTCTTGCCGCAATTGTTCTGATGTCTTTCCCAATCCGGCAGTCCTCATTGATAAGCGTAGCTTCTTGTAATATGTTTTTAGACTATCCAAATCTTCTTCAGCCTTATTTTTTCCTTTTCTTAATTTATCAGACTCTAGCTTTTAGACATCAACATCTAGTCCTAATTGCATTTTTTTTTCTTCTAATTGTTCTATCCTCTTTTCTACCTCCAAATTCCTCTTTTCAAAACCTTGCTTTATGATCTCTAACTCAGACGGGACTTCTCGAAGATATTCCTCTATTGGTCGAATGCCTTCCTGACTTGGCCTAGGGACGTTATCATTAACTCTTTTACCCAACCATCCATTGTATTCGGGGGTCGTCGTCGGGCCTGCGGCAAATCTCTTCATTCGGCAGGTTTGGTTTCAGGCATTGGACATTTCTCGGACCTTTTTCTTGTAGTCGTTCCCCTTATATGAAAACTCGCATTGAACCAACCCTTGAGTTGCTGGTATGAATTGTCTCGATCTATACTGCCTTAACACAAGTAGAGGAGCATATCCAACAGCTCCCCAAATCCCAAGCAGAGGGACCCAATCGAACTCGCCACATCGGTATAGAATCTCATCAGGAACCATCCAAAGGGCTCTCTATTCAACGTCTTTGTCACACAGGTTTTGGAGAATCATCATACATTTCTCCTCTGTAATATCAACCCGTCTCGGAGCAGCCACTAACTCGTTTAGCGGAGAGTAATTTTCGGAGAAGATTCAGTACGAGACATTTTCTACTTTCCAAAAATAGCTGTGAAACCATGCTAATAAAAGTTGTGCACACCCGATGAATCTCCCTTCACCCGCTCTTCGGCATGAGTTCAGGGACCTGAAGGTTTTGGCCAGAATTGCAGGGACGGAAGTAACCCTTTTATCAAGTCGGTCAAATAAATCAGAGACGGCCTCGTCTATATGCCCCAAAGCCTTGGGGAAGATCACCAATTCATAAATGCTTAATGCAAAGACGTCGACCCTTTTCTTCACATCGGGATGTGCTAGGATCAAATCTCACAAATTTCTCCAAGGGATGCACTTACTGTTACCTTTCTGTTTGATTCAAGCTGCCACCCACTGTTCACTCATTCCCGTGACGTTCATTAATTTCTTTAAGAACGTCGGGATATTGACAGCCCTAGAGTAGACTTTGTCGGTCTGAATCTTCGGGTAACAGAGCAATGTTGTGTACTCTTCCATAGTATGTACCAAATCCACATTTCCAAAAGTAAAACAACTATAGGCAGGGTTCCAAAATTGAGCCAGAGCTCGAAACAAATGCTTGTCTACTTTTACATCGAGTAAGTAAGGTAGATCACCATAATTACTGTAAAATAACTACTTGATTTCTTCATCCCACTGGACCCATATCTCTTTCAATTCTAAAAGATTGTTTTGGGTCACGCTGATACGAGTGAAATCCCATAATTCTAATACATACCCTTCCACCAGGCTATCACCTTTTTCTAGTTGTGTTCTCTCGGACCATATTCGGACAGCTACATTGTCTTTTACTTTATCAAGAAACTCGTTCTCCATGTCAAGCTCTCTATTTAGCAATCGAATGTGAATCAACGCCCTCTTTATGATGAGAATGTCATACAATCAAAGCAAAATAGACAAATCAGTATACGAAACAAGAATTTAAAGCAAGCAAGAAATAATAAAGCGCCTATTCGGGTAACCACTAGGGTTTGTCACAGCACTATCTAGGGTGGGCTCTTAGGGTCTTTTATATGCGGTTTGATTCTAAAGTAAGAGTACCTGAACCAGCAGATGCCTGGATCCTCACCCATTATAGGCTCATACGGACTGAGTTCAGTTCAGGGGAATACATTTTCCTATGGCTATACGAAGATGACAATCTTACGAAGACATAGGTACGGATGTATCTCGAAAGCGATCCACTATCATATACGGATGTGAATACCTTACGAAGGAATAGCTTCTCACTCCCACTTAAAAAGGTAAGACCAAACGGTCCTTATGCGATATGATGCGAAAATGTTCTACGAGACTCAATCCACATCAATCATATAACATAAACAAATGCAATCAAAGGATCGTAATTTTTCAAATCAAATTTTCAATTTTCGACAATAAGACAGAAAATAATCAATCTTACGGCTTGACTCTCTTGCGTCCCCAGTGGAGTCACCAAGCTGTCGAAACCATTTTTTTTTGTTTGTTGGGAAAAAAAAAAAGAAAATGGAGTCGCCACCAATCTTTTTTTTTTTTGAGGTGTGATTGGGTCACCTTGAGATTGATCGTTACAACATTTTGATTTAAAACGATAATTTTGGCCTACAAAATTCGAGAAAACGGGTTCAAGATTCAGTTACGCACGAGGAAGGATTAGCACCCTCGTAACACCCAAAATTGGTACCAAATTGATTTATTAACGTCTTAATCTCGAAAATTTGAAAAGATTTTAAAATATGATCTTCTTTGTTAAAGAAGACTTGAATAAATTAAAATGGATGTTGAGATCTGCTTATCTCGAAGGAGTAAAATATCATACCTAGTGAGTTAGTATACGACATGTCGAATCCTCGAAACTAAGCTTGTCTTTTGACATTTAAAACTCGTACATTTAAATTTAAGAAGGATACTCGGTTATTTGGGTCAAATGAAAAATCGAAACCCAGTAAGTTAGGGCACAATTTCTCAAAATTCCAAATACAAAATATTGCCTTTGTTTTTAGAAATACTTATCTCGAGATAACAAAACGTCATATACAGTGAGTTAGAACACAACATTTTTGAATTCTCGAGAATAAGTCTTTATTTAACCTAGATGCTTTGGTTTAAAAATAATCAGTTCTTTAGACTCGATGAGAAAAAATCGAAACCCAGTAAGTTAGGGTACGATTTCTTTTGAATCTTAGAACCCGGAGTATTTGCTTTTTTCAAAAAATTTTAATGCATCGGATAAAATGTAATACGATCGTAGAAAAATGGAGAATGAATTATAGTACCGATATGCACAATTGAATAAAAGTGAGGGCAATAATATGCATAATAATAATAAAGGAAAAAAAATAACATGCAATAAAATAAAGGCCAAGACAAACAATCCACATGAATTAATAGGTAAAAAAAACAACAAATAAATAAATAAACGAATAAAATAAAAGAAAATAATAACAAAAATAAAAGCTAATAGCGAATCAATAAATAGATAAATACTACGTACAATAGTTTAAAGATAATAAAATAATAGTATTAATAACAATAATACAATAATAATAAGGAAAGTAATAGTAGTAATACTAAAATTATTAATAATAATAGTAAAAATAACAGTAGTAATACTAAAATTAATTAATAGTAATAATAATATTAATAATATTAATAATAATAATATTAAAAATAATTAATTTAATAGCAAAAATAACAAAATGGACTAAATTGAACTTAAAATAGGAATTTGGGGGCAAATCCGCAAATAAATAAAAGAAAAAAGGCCCATTTGAACGCTCAAACAACATGGAAGGACCAAATGGGGAAATATCCCCGTCCTATAAAACGACGTCGCTTACTATGGGACTAAAATGGAAAATAAATAAAAATTACAGGGCCAAATTGAAAGTAAAAAAGATTTAATTAAAATAGGCTTAAAAAGCGAATGGACCAGGATTGTAAATAACCCATTTTCATAAAACACGCGGATCCTTCCCTAGGTTGGGTCAACGCGCGGATCTTAAGCCATGAAACGACGCCGTTTTAGGTCTTAATACCCCACTGCAAAATGACGTCGTGTAGCTTAGCTTTAAATAGCAAAAAATTAGGACATAAATCCATTTTTAAACCATTTCTAAAAAAAATCAAAAAAATACTCTGAAGGCTCTCAGGGTTCCGACTTAGCCCCGTCACTGAGCCACCGTGCTCCACCACCGTCCGCCGTCGTGCGCGGTGGTCGGAGACCCAAAAGACAGTTATTTCTGCCCTCTTAGATGCCCTAAACGCAAGTCCATATGCCAAATAACCAACCCCCCCAAATCCAAAGAAAAACGCACGACTCCTCAGTTTCTGTTTTCAATCGTAAAAAAAAAAGAGGTAATATTCCTCTCTAACAGTGTTTACACCATGTTTACATGCCTAATACTCGAATGTATGCTCAAAGTTTAGTGAATACCTTCGAAAGATCTTATATTCTTTGATTTTCTTTTCGATTTGTATTCTATCTGTGTATGCGAAAACAGTAAGTAAAAAAAAATACAAATGATTTTCCTTCCGTTTTATAGTCAGAAAATGTAGAAGAAAAATAATATACAATACAATATATTTTGCGTTTTTGCTGCTGTTATTTGCTTTCGTTGCTTGTCCCCTTCGCATGTAAGACCATCGTACGGAGGCGCGGGCTACGGGGTGACGTGGAGGCCCGATCGTTAGGGTGAAGAGGCATGCGGCGCAAGGAAGTTCTAGAACCTTTAGGGTTTCTAAAACCCTAATTAGTTCTGGGTCACTTGGGCCTGTCCAATATTGGGCCTGAGGATTAAGTTTAGTGGTTTGGGCTGGTAAGGGTATTTAGGCTTGCTATTGTAAATGGATCTTATTTATTGATTTTTTAATTTCTGTTTGTTTTTTATTTTATTTTATTTTATTTTATTTTTTGTTTAGTTAATTAGGCCGAGCATAAATTGGGTCCTACAAAATCTCTAAAATTTTCTTGGACATCTTAAATAAGAGAAAGGGAATAGGAAAAATCAATGACACCAATATTGTATTTACCCTAAAAGTTAGCCAACCGAACAACATGACACAATTTAGGCCGATTAGTTTGTGCAATGGTGTATACAATTATTTCTAAAGCTGTAGTGAATAGATTCAGATTGGTGTTGGACAATTGTATTGACGAAGCACAAGCAATTTTTGTTCTTGGAAGGCAAATCATGGATAATGTCCTTATTGCATACGAGATACTTTAGATTTTAAAGCATAAGAGAGTAGGGTTATGAGGTCACTTTGCATTAAAGTTGGACATGAATAAAGCATATGATAAGGTGGAGTGGAATTTCATAGAACAAGTTATGAGACAAATGGGTTTTTGCAAAGAATGGTTGAGTCTAGTACTGAGCTGTGTTCGAACAATGGAATATTCAGGTATCCTTAATGGGACGCGGAGAAAAATTCAGACCTTCAAGTGGATTAAAACTGGGGATCCACTCAGTCCATATTTGTTCTTGTTCTTATTATGTGCGGAAGGGTTCTCCTCACTACTGAAACTAGTAAAAAATGAGGGAATTATTAAAGGGGTAAGGGTGGAGAGAAGTGGTTTAGCCCTAACTCAACTATTTTTTATAGATGACAGTATCCTACTTGGGAAGCAAGTTTGGAAGGAGCCAACGCTATTAAAATGATTATAAAGGAATACGAAGGGGCTTCAAGCCAACTAATTAATTTTGATAAATCCCTTGTTTATTTTAGTAGCAACGTGCAGAATGAAATTAAAGATTAGATTGGAGCGGCCCTTGGAGTACGAAGTTTGAATAATCTGGAAAAATATTTAGGTCTCCCAACAATGATTGGAAGATGGAAAAAAAAAAAAGCTTTCATTAATTTCAAAGACAGATTCGCAAAAAAGATTAGAAAATTGGAGTATCCAATACTTATTGCTTGGAGGTAGATAAGTTTTCATTAAGTCAGTTTTACAAGCCATACCAGTTTATTCCATGCAATTTTTTTTGTTACCCTTAACTTTATGTCGTGAGCTTGAAAAAATAATTAGTAAGTTTTGGTGGAGAAACTTCAAAAAAAGGAAAAGGGATACATTGGTGCGAGTGGAAGAGCCTATGCAGGCCAGAAGCACAGGGTGGTTTAGGATTTAGAGACTTGGATAAATTTAATATTACTTTGCTCGCTAAATAGGGTTGGAAATTAATCATGTACCCGGATTGTTTACTTGCTAGAGTCATGAAAGCTAAATATTACCAAAATAGTGAATTTTTAAAAGCAGTTTTAGGATCTCACCCATCGTATACTTGGAGAAGCATTTGGAGCGCGAGAGGCCTTTTAGAAGAAGGTATGGGTTGGAGGGTAGGTAATGGCAAGTCCATCAAAATCTAGAATGAAGCGTGGCTTCCGGGACCTAGGCAAGGAAAAATTACTGGTCAAAACATTAATGTTGACTTTACAACAGTAGCAGATTTGATCAATTCAGACCATTCTACCTGGCGGTTGGAAGTCTTCGAGAAGCTATTCGACGAAGACTAGACAAACAGGATAATGACCATCCTAGTTGCAGGCGTCGACATCATGGACATTAGAGTTTGGAATGGGGACAATACAGGCGACTACACCGCAAAAAGTGGGTACAAGTGGTTACAGAAGATACAACAACAAGGGATGCAACGCTATCACCAATAACTCTATAGAATTTTTACAACAGAATATGGAATTTACAACTGACAAGCGAGATTAAAATTACATTATGAAAAGTAATAAACAATTACATTCATACTTTCAACAATTTACAAGCCAGAAGCCTAATGGTGACAACTATTTATCTTTTTTGTTGATCAACGGAGGAATTAGTGAATCATATTTTCTGGGAATGTCTGATTTCCAAAAGCATTCTGCAGGGGGTGGGGATAGATACCTCTCCCAACACCCATGGCCAAAACTGGAAAATCTGGTTAGCAAATGCTTTCACCAACATGGAAGAAAAACAGAGAGAATATTTAGCTATTACTTTATGGGCGATTTGGTAGAAAAGAAATAAAATCCACCATCAGGGAAAAAGATGAATACAGACGGGGTAATAAAATTTATCAAAGCATACAAGGCAGAGAGTACCAGTACAGTCAAAGAAATAGCAACATCTGCAAGTTTATATAACAGTGGTCACCACCAAGAGCAAACACGATCAAATGCAATTTTGATGCAGCTTACAACAGTTATTTGCTTAAATCAGTCACGGGAATCATGTTCAGAGATAGTGAAGGACTTATTTTGGCATTGTGTACTTAGCACAACCCCTTTATAGCAGACGCTACCACGACGGAGGCGAAAGTGTGCCTCTAAGCAGTGACGGTGGCTGAGGAGTTGGGCTTTTGAAATCTGACAGTAGAAGGGGATTCTTTGACTGCAATAAAAAAAATTCGGGCATCAAAGTTGGATAAATCGAAAATAGCAGCGATAGTTCAATATATAAAGGAAAGAAGTAGATTTGAAACCTTTACATGCTCTTTCGTGGGACGGTCGGTGAACCAAGCAACGCATGAGATGGTTGAAAAAGGAAAGAAATGGCCAGATCAAAGGGTATGGATCGAGGAGGGCCCTGACAGGGTGGAAATGATACCCGAAAAGGATAGAAGGCCACTGAACGACGAATGAAATGGGTCGGAGGAATAAATCATTTAAAAACTCTGACGGTTTCTACTTCTACAAGAACCCATTGCGGACGATATTGGTATAAACTGACAGAAAATGGAATGATGGTGGTTGGCGAGAGGTGTTGATTGCAAGACGAGTGAAGCTGCTGGGTTTTCTTAGATTTTTGGAGTAATTTGGGTTTAGTCTCGATATTTATTTTGCTGTTTTAATTTTTATTTTAGGGTTTCAAGAATGGGTTTCTTGTTTTTGGACAATTAAAGTCCCTTAGGAAATGATTTGAGAAGTCTGGTTTTTTCATTAATTAGGAATTTTACCACCGTTTGGTCAATTAGGCTGAGAAGACACGTGTCCCCCATAACGGCAATGCATTTATATTTCTGATTTATTAGAATCCACTCCCTATTTTTCTAAAAAAAAAAAAAACCTAATATTAAGAGAAGTAAGTACAATATTTTCTTTTGACAGGATTTAAGATGTTACATAATGTTAAGATTCTAACTATAATAAATTTTGAAAAAAAATAATTTATACATGTAAAAAGTATTATAGAAATCTTTGTACGAGAAGTTAGAATACATTTTGTCTATTCTACTATAAAAAGTTAGACAAATTAGTCGTTGCACTTTGGATTAAAGAAAAAATTGGTCTTCTATTAAAAATTTTATTTATTTCTGTTGTTAATAATTGGTCTTTGTATGTAAGCATGAGATATACATGACATATCATGTACCACTGTTCGGTCATTTTGTCAGCTAAGCAAAATTTTAATAGTACAAATGGATGAAATTTTTAATAGAAAAGACCAATTTGCTATTTGATGTAACTTATGGGGGATAATTTACCAATTTTCCAAGTAGAGGGGACAAAGTATAATTTAACTCCTAGTATAGAAGCCTCTATGGTACTTTTGCCAACTTATACCTCATTTAGTTACTTGTGGAATAAAAAAACTTATAGATTACACCAATGTTAAATGGATTGTAAAATCACAATAAATAATTAGTACAATATTTCACAATGTAGTACATGTATTTTATCTTGTTTGGTTAAAGTTTTGAATATGAACTTTCATTTATGTCCTTAAAAATTAATAAAGTAAACTTTGAAAACTTTAGGTAGTATTTGGAAAGTCACCTAATAATTGAATTTAGATGTAGCTACTTGTACTTACACAATGACGTCATGTTTGGTAATCACTATAATTGGTGAGTCCTACTGAATTATATGTAATTAGAGCGCCCCAATTATCCTTTTCAATTTTTAAGGGAATGTGATAATTAGAGTAATTAAACCCAAATCTCATTTAAAAAATTTATTTTTATGCAAGTTATAAAAATTATATTATAAGTATAAACACGTATGAATGTTTGAGATAGTTACGAAAAAAAATTTCTTATATTATAAATTCTTAAAAAGATATTATAAAAGACAATTTATGTATTTTATAAAGTTATAAAAAATATTATTTAAATACTTAAAAAAATAAAGTTTAGCCAAAAAAATTATTGTAAAAAATAATTTACATGTTATAAAAGTTTTATAATATATTTATTTATAAAAAATATGACCAAGAAGTATAGACATAATTTATTTGTGTGTCCATGCTATATATTATAAAAATAATATACTTATTCATAAAAGATATGTTATAGTTGTTTTTATCATAACTTATTTATAAAAAAAATAACTTTATAAAGTTATGAACAAAATTATATTATTTATGAGAAGTGTTTTGAAATGTCTAAATAATTTATAAAATCTTCTTTATAAATGTTATATATTATAAATTTTATATTATTTTTTTATTTAATTTGCTTATTATAAAAAAATATATAACCGTCTTTTTCTAAATTAAGTTTATATAAATTTTTATAATTAAAGCAACAGAATATTTAAACTATGAACCCAAATATTATAAGGTTGGTGCTAATTATGCAAATAGAAAAGAATTCCTTGCACCATATCAAGAGGTACGATACCATTTGAGATAATGGTGCTAGACAGAAGCACCAGACAGAAACACCATAGACAACTTACAAGCTATTTAATTTAAGGCTTCGAAATGTGATTAAGGAAGCATATTCTGTTAAAAAAATCTCATATAAACAACATCACTTTAATATAGTGTAAAAAAAAACAATGTTGGGCCGTTTAGTTGTTGCATATATCATAACTTTAATTATAGGTGAAATTGAGATGATCCATACTTCGAAGAGTACATTAAAGAATTAGATCTTGATAATATTAATGTTGTTGATTAAAATTTAGATGATGATAAACTCGATTAAAGACCAACAGATGATGATAATGAGCATATGTTAAATATTATAAAAGGAATAACTTAATAAATATGCACTAGAACAATTAGATAAAATTGCATATGATGTTTATTTTTCTTGTTATTTTATTAGTAATCATATTATTAACTACTTTTTAGAACTAACATAATACATCTGATGATTTGATTTTAAGTATTGTTACTTGTTTAGAAATAATTTTTAGTTGTACTAATAATTTTTATAATAATTAATATTTTTTAAAAATATATATTATGTAACTGTGTAATTACAATTTGTACTACCAAAACATACATAGAAAATTACAATTTAATTACAATCTATCAACTAAACATGCCTAGGGAATTACAATTCCTTCTAATTACAAGAATAATTACACTTTTATTCAATTATTCTATTATGAGCATTTTTTGATAAATTAAAAAAATGAAACGTTAAAAAAATTAAGTCCATATTTGATAAACTGTTGAAAAAAATCTTTGAAAATTAATATCATCAAAAATTTTCTTTAAATGCGTTTGATAATTCACTAAGAAAAGAATTTTCTCCATTAGAAAGTGTGAAAAATTATAAGTAAATGGTTATCTATTTATTATTTAATTGAGAATACATTTAATTATTTTTTATCTTATTTTCATTCTTTTAAGACTATATTATCTTTAAATTACTTTACATTTTCCTTTTCTTCTTTTAATCTATTACTTTATTCAATAATTTTTTTTCTCAAACATAAACCTTCAAATTGAATGATTATAATTTGTAGTGAGAATTTGTCGTATTTTATTTTAATATTTATTTTAATATTGTTGATTAATTAAGGTTTATTTGTTTTGGCTTGATTATCTTTGTTCATTTTTTTTATTTCCTTTCATATGAGTATAGTATCATGATTATTAATTTTTTTATACAATGCCTAATCGTTGTTCATTTTTTTTTTGTGAATGAATAAAAGGAACTTTATACAAAACTAAAAGTATTCAAAAGGAGAAACAAATAATTGTAAGCCCTCCCCTATATCAAATGTCAATTTGGCAATGCCGTCAACTTCAATATTTTTTTTCTAGGAATATATTCAAGGGACCAACTTTGCACATTCTGCAAGAGTTGAGATATATGTCTGATCAATGCAGAATTTGAGGACTTCGATAAAGATTCCTTGATAGCCCCAATAACTTCCATGCTATCTATCTGCACTAAAACATTGTCATAATGTCTTCCTTGCACCAACATCACGTCGTCAAGAATTCCCCACAATTCAACTTCAAATACAAAATAGTTTCCCAAGATGATTAAAGCCAATGAGCCATTTCCCATTATGGTCTCTCAAAACTCCTCATGTAGCAGCGTTTCCTATGTTAATCTTAACAACTCCATTGTTGACCTTAATTGAATCCATCTTCCTACTTCAATTATGTCCACCCTCGAGGTTTGCCTCACAGAATTACCATTACGACCAGCAAGGTAATGCATAGCCCAACTATAAGCATCTTTAATAATTTCCTCTGCACTCCACGATATACCTCGAAAGATACATAGGTTCCTATTCTTACAAATACGCCAACCAACAGTGCCAAAGAAACACAACCAATCGACATTCCTCATAGCATAATTATGGCAATTTTGCAATTTAGATAGAAGCCAATCCTGCAAATTACCTAAAAAGAAACAAACCTGCTTTTGAGATGGGATGATCTAAGACCATACCTCTTTCGCTGCAACACAATCTCTAACAACATAAATAACATCCTCCACTTCGTGTCCACAAATCAAACATCTTGCATTGCTACCAAATCCACGCCTTAGCCGCTTCTCTTGAGTAAGCAGTCACTGTTTGAGAACCAACCAAAGGAAAATCTGAACCCTTTAAGGACCATGAACCTTCCATGGCAGATTCCAAGCTCCCTCCCTAGGATTCCATGAACTCTTCTTAATTATACAATAGGCACTCTTAATTATACGATCCTTCTTCTGTAACCATCTCCTTAAGAAGACAATTAGCAACAATGTTTGCACTAGCTGGGATTAGATTGACCAAGGGACCAACCTCTAAAATCCAACTATCCCTCCAGCATCTAATGTTATTACCATTTCCAATTGATCAAAAAATATTTTCTCGAAGCAAAGGCCATACCTTAGATAGGTCTCTACAGAGGAAAGAACAGAGAATAATTTTAAGCATTATTTAGAATAGATGACCAACGCTTCAACTTAAATTTGAATAAAATAAAAAATGGATTCAACAATTAAGACATTAAAAAGTTTCAATATCATTAAGTAGAACCAAACTATTTAAAAAAAAATCAAAAGATAATTCTAATCTTTTGTGGATGTGTCTTATATATACTTCAATATACGAGGAACAAAAGATCTTTTCATTCCCTTTTAAGCATTGACTCTGATAACTTAATATTCTCCGATCCTTTTTTCCTTCCTTCAACTCTTTTTTCTTTGCTTTCTATTTCTATTCTTTGCTTATCACAAGTGAATCAGTATCCATACAATTATCACCTACTCTTCATTGCCTCTTCCTTATTGATTCCTTATATCAATAAGTATATAAGCCAAAATATATAATAAAATTTTAAATTTGTTGCTTTAATTCTCTGTAAAAAAAAGTGAAAAATAGGGTGTATTTGTTTAGCAGTAAAATTTTCACTATTTTCCATTGTTTTTTTGGTGGAAAATGAAATCCCACTGTAAAACCTTCTCCAAAACATGAGAAAACTTCTTATCGTTTTCATTTCGGTAAGACATTTTCCAAAGCTTTTCTCTTCACCAGCATAACTCAAAACCCCTTCCCCTTCCTACTTTCTTGCCACCTCGATCTAGGTGTTACTTTTTCCTTCCAAAGCTCCTTTAGGTTCACTGTCCCTCTCCTTTTTTTCCCCTTGCAAAAATGGAAAAAAAAATGAAAAGAAGTCTTTGGGTTTAACTTCTCTTAGCGTAATTGCCATCAAGGTATTTTTTTTATTTTTCTTTTTTATTTTTATCCGTTTAAGATACTTCAATTGCTTTTTTTTTTGGTGAATTACTTTCTTTCTTTATTCTTCGATAACTTAATATTCTCCGATCCTTTTCTCCTTCTTTCAACTTCTTTTCTTTGCTTTATATTTCTATTCTTTGCTTATCACAAGTGAATTGGAATCCATACTATCATCACCTACTCCTCCTTGCCTCTTCCTTATTGATTCATTATATCAACAAGTATATAAGCCAAAATATATATAATAAAATTTTAAATTTGTTGCTTTAATTCCATGTAACAAAAATAGTGAAAAATAGGGTGTGTTTGTTTACCTGTAAAATATTTTACGAAAAATAGTTTCACTGTTTTCTACTATTTTTTTGGTGGAAAATCAAATCCTACTGTAACGACCCAAAATTTACGGTTATCGGAAAGTGTATTTTTGGGTCTCCGTTTTCATAAAATGGATTCGTAAATATATTTAATAAATATTTACGAAGTTTGTTGTGTGGTTAATTAGGTTTTGGCTAAGTGAATTAAGTTTGTTTACCTGTAAAATATTTTACGAAAAATATTTTCACTGTTTTCCACTATTTTTTTGGTGGAAAATGAAATCCTACTGTAACGGCCCAAAATTTACGGTTATCAGAAAGTGTATTTTCGGGTCTCCGTTTTCATAAAATGGATTCGTAAATATTTATTAAAATATTTACGAAGTTAGTTGTGTAGTTAATTAGGTTTTGGCTAAGTGAATTAGCTTAAATTATGGATAATTAGGTATAAGGACTAGATTGAATATAGAGTAAAAGTTGAATTATAGATTAAAGAAAAATAAAGGGATTAAATTAGAAAATAAACCATATGTAACACTTGTATAGTAAAAAGTGAATACAAATGTATGGTAATTGTAGAATACATGTGTAAGAATAATGTACATATGTATAAAATACTAATATATATAAATACTTAATATTTAATAATATAATATAATATAATATTATTATAATAATTAAAGTAAATAAAAGAAACAAAAGATAGAAAAAGAAACAGAAGGTTGAAACCAAAAGAGAGAAAGAAAAGAGAAAAAAAAAAGAAAAGGGAAATTAGGGTTTTAAGGATTTAAATTCAAATTGGTAAGTCAATTTAGTTCATTTTATTGTAATTTTTGAGTTTTTAGAATCTTAGAACAAAATACTACTTGATTTATGTTGAAATTTTAGAAGTTAGTGGATTTTTAGATGTTTTTCATGTTGAATAAATTAAAGTATTAAGGATTAAATTAATAGAATTTCAAGTTAGAAATGAAAAAGGGATTGAATTGTAAAATAAATTATAAGTTTTGAGCAATAGACACTAAATTGAGAGAATTTTAAAATTTAGGGTTTTATGGTAAAATTAGAGAGTTTAGTTTAGTTTTAAGTGGAAATTGAATGAAAATAAAGAATAAATTGTAAAGAAAATAAAGTTAGTATTGGTTAGGGATTAAATTGAAATTTAGACTAAAGTTGAATGTAAATTGAAATATATAATGTGAAATTGTGTGTATTGATGATTTTAGATTGATTTAATTTTCGTTGCTAACGTTGTGTTGGAAACCTCGGCTAGAAAGGGAAAGGAAAAAGTTGACAAGGAGTAACTCGGGAAATTACGGTCTGTATTTCTATAATTCGAATCTAATTATTATTAATTGTTGTATGTTGATTAATAAGTATGGTAAGTGAAATGAGGTAAGCATTGATATTATGATGTTGAAATTGAATACATGAATATATGTGAATATTGATTTGTAATGGATATTGATTGAAATGGAAAATGTGATTTGAAAACCCTACTAACTGTATCGGGCTGAGTCAGATATATTTGGCATGCCATAGGATTGGAAGTGTTCAGAGATACTTTGACCACGAGTCGATGAGACACTGGGTGTCACAGTATTACTTCGGATAAATTCGATGAGGTACTGGGTACCAATTTACTTTGGCAAGGCCGATGAGACACTGGGTGTCAATCTATTACTTCAAATTATCCGATGAGGCATTGGGTGCCATACTGGTGTATTTTGGTTGGATCCATGTATCCGCCAAAGTCCGAGTCTTGTTAATAGGGATGAATAAATAAATTGGCAATATGAATGATATTGAATGATTTTGATCATGAAATTGAAATAGATATTGAATTGAATTGTTCAAATGGAAAATATGAATCATGGATTCATGGAAAGATTATTGATATTGATAGATGATTGTGAAAAACAAGTTGAGAAAAGCTATTGAGATAACTATTGATGAATATTGAATATATGATAAACGATTTATCTATGAATTGATTAATTGAATGATTAAATATTTTAGATGATTAAAATGTTTATGTTTTATTACTTTATTTAAAGCTTTCGGATTATAAAATACCACTGAGTTTATACTTAGCGTATGGTTTATTTCCATGCGCATGTTAGGTTAAAGTCGAATTGCTGAATCAGTATCCAAAGCCAATCCCGAACTCAAAGTGGTGAAGTATGTTTCTTTTTGGTAATGGCATGTAATTAGGATGTCATTGTGTGTCATTTTGAGTAATGATTGTAATAATGTTATAAAATGATATTAGTTACCTTATATACATGAATATATGTATAACATGTTGAGGCTATAAATAGTATATTTAAAACAATATATTAATGAGTATGTAATAGGCCAAAGTTTGGGTTAAATTGGTAAGAATTAGAAATTAGTTTGGTTGATGAATGTTTGAATTGTTTTGATAATTATGAGTAAGGTATTATGATAATTTATTGATTAGGTATTTAGGATGTCTATTTTGACTAGTTTTAGATGTATTTGAATGTGTTATGGATTGGTTGAATGATTGATTTTTTTTTTTTGAATTGCAGGGGTGGTATACTTGATGTGTATGGCTCATTTTGAGTCCACACAGCTTGGCACACGAACGTGTGACAAGACCTTGTGAGACACACGGCTATCACGTGGGCGTGTGGTTTGGCCGTGTGTCCCCTGTAACTTTAAAATTTCAAAACAGAATGCCCAGGTATTACCACACAGGTAGAGGCATGAGCGTGTGTCTCAACCGTGTGAGGTACACGGCCTAGCACACGAGCATGTGGCTTGGCCGTGTGAGGTAAGTCAGGGAGTTACACGGGGTAGGACATAGCCTGAAGCATGGGCATATCATAGGGTCACACGGGCGTGTTTCTTGGCCACATGAGTGTGTGAGCCCTGTATCTAGGAAAAATTTTGAAATTTCACGAAAAATTCTCTAAGTTTCCGGTTAAGTCCCGATTTGATTCTGACACGTATTTTGGGCCTTGAGGGCTCATAAAAGGGAATATGATAAATTTTATGGTGTGTATGCTAGATGATATATTATTTATTCGTAATTGATCTGAAAAGTTTGATAATACTTTGTAACCCTGTTCCAACGATGGATAAGGGTTAGGGGGTGTTACATTTAGTGGTATCAGAGCTTTGCAGGTTTAGCCGATTCTCGGTCTAAATCGAGCTCGAAATTGAGTCTAGTGGTACATGCCATAATTGAGTCAAATTGAGTTGGGATTTGGATGCTAATATATATATTTGTTTATTTCTGTTTTATAGTTGAAAATGTCGAATGAATATATGGATGATACTGATCTAGAAATGTATACTAAAGATGATTAATCTTATGAAAGGAATGAAACCGAGTCAGTAACACCGAGTGTAAATCCAGTAATAAATCAACCACCTAATGTCGAAAGAGGTAATGTTAGAGAGGGAGATGATTCACAGTTGCTTAGAGTTATAGCTAATGCCCTTCAACGAGTAGCAGGAACTACATCTGCTACGAAATCTGCTCCTACTACCCGACGAGCCCCGATTAAAGAACTGCGTAAATATAGTGCAACTAAATTTCTAGGTTTAAAAGGAATTGATCCATCTACAGATGAAAATTGGATGGAATCTACAGAAATAATTTTGCAGCAACTCAAATGTACTCCCCGAGAAAGTTAATTATGTGTTGTTTCTTTATTGCAAGGGGAAGCTTATGTTTGGTGGGGATCAGTAATTTGACATGTACTGGCAGAACAGGTAAACTGGGATTTCTTTCAAAGAGAATTTCAGAAGAAGTATGTGGGTGAGTTGTACATTGATGATAGAAAACAAGAGTTCTTGATGTTAAAACAAGATGAGATGTCAGTAGTTGACTATGAACGGAAATTCTCGCGATTCAGTAGACATGCAGTTGAATTTGTGCCAACCGAAGCTAACAATTGCAATTGATTTTTACGTGATGAATTAAGGGTACAACTGGTATCACATAAAATTACAGAATTTGTGGATTTGGTTGAGAGAGTAAAGATTGGAAAACGTTCTCGAGCTACTAGTTCAAATCCACAATCCAAAAGATCAAAAGAATCTCGTGGTAGTTAGAGATTGAGTTTTAGATCAGACAGGGGTGATAGAAACCGTGGAAGGCAGATGACAGTTTCTACTGGTAGTGTACGAGGCCCATTTCGGGATACTAAAATTCTGGATTGTGAACACTGTGGGAAAGAACATAGAGGTGAATGTTGGAAATTGACTCGAGGTTGTTTCCGTTGCGGATCTACAGAGCATTTCGTTAGAGATTGTCCGAAAAAGGAGAATGCTACATCAGTTACTTTACAGAGATCTATGCCTACTTCTAGAGGTCGAGGATCAGGTAGAAATGGTTCGTTTTCCAGGGGTGGTGCTAGAAGACGAAGTGATGTTACTACTCAACAATCAGAAGCTAGAGTACCGACTCGAGCATTAAATTGTACAGACCCGTAAAAGAAGGTGATGCACATGATGTAGTGACAGGTATATTTTTATTACATTCAGAACCTGTTTATGCTTTAATAGACCTGGGATCTTCACACTCATATGTTAATACAAAATTGGTTGAGTCGGGAAATTTAAAACCTAAAATGTCTAAAGTATCAATGGCAGTGTCTAGTCCATTGGGGCAAACTGTGTTAGTGGATCAAATATGTCGAAGATTTCCATTAATGATACAGAATAGAATCTTCTCTGTTGATTTGTTAATAATGCTGTTTGGTGATTTTGATATAATTCCGGGAATGGATTGGCTATCTGAGCACGGGGTGATTTTAGATTGTTATAAAAAGAAGTTTATTGTTCAGAGTGAAAATAGGGATAAGATTGAGGTAAATGGTATTCGAACCAGTGGGTCGACTCGTATTATTTCAGTAATTCAGGCTAATAAACTTCTTCATTAGAGTTGTGTAGCTTTTCTGGCTTATGTTATTAATTCAGATTCTGTTCAAAGTCAATGCAGTAAAATCTGAATTGTTTGTGAATTTCCTGATGTTTTTCCTAAAGAATTACCGGGATTAGAACCAGATCGGGAGGTCGAATTTGCAATTGAAGTTTATCTTGGTATAGCTCCAGTGTCAATACCCTCATACCGTATTTCACTTACAAAGTTAAAAGATTTGAAAGTACAGTTGCAGGATTTATTGGATCGAGGATTTATACGTCTTAATACTTCACCTTGGAGAGCTCCAATGCTGTTTGTTAAAAAGAAAGACGGTTCAATGCAGTTGTGTATTGATTATCAGCAATTGAATAAAGTGAAAATCAAGAATCGATACCCGTTACCTCGTATTAATGATCTATTTGATCAGTTGAAAGGAGCTTCTGTCTTTTCAAAGATTGATTTGAGATCGAATTACTACCAGTTGAAGGTGAAAGAAAGCGATGTATCGAAGACAGAATTTCATACAAGGTATGGTCATTGTGAACTTTTAGTAATGCCCTTTTGATTGACAAATGCTCCAGCTGTTTTTATGGATCTTATGAATCCTATTTTTCAACCATACCTAGATCAGTTTGTGGTGGTTTTTATTGATGATATTCTGGTCTATTCAAAGTCTGAATTTGAACATAAGCAACATCTCAAAATTGTTTTGCAAATATTACGAGAAAAATAGTTATACAAGAAGTTTAGCAAATGTGAATTCTGGTTATCAGAATTTGTGTTTTGGGGACATGTGGTATTTGAAGAAGGAATTAGAGTTGATTCAAAGAAGATTGAGGCATTGTTCAATGGAAAGCATCAAGGAATGTATCAAAGGTTCGTAGTTTTCTTGGATTGGCTGGTTATTACTGAAGATTTGTAAATGGATTTTCAAATATAGCTTTGTCGATGACAAAGCTTGTAATGGCCTAAATTCAAGATTATCGGAACAATGGTTTCGTAACCATAAATCCGATTTAAAGAGAAATTTATTTTAATATTTTTGCATGAATATTTATATGATGGGAAAATCGTATTAAAATATCGATAGAAAAATTTTACCGATTTAGTGGTTAGTTAGAAAAAGGAATTATTGAAGGAATTGGGTAAAAACAAGGTATCGAGACCTTGATCTCATAAAATTGAGTAGGAAATGTTTTTATAAATATTTATAAAATGTTAGTAATGTGGTATTAAAATTTCGTTAGAAAATTTTAACGTTTGAGTATGTAATTAAATGAAAATGACTAAATTGTAACAAATACAAAATTATGAAAAATGATTAAATAGTTTAAATGATAAAGTAAAGAGGGCTTAAAAGGAAAATAGACCCAAGGTCTAATTGGGCTGGACGGCAAAGGTATGAAATCAGCAAGAAAATAAGGAGAAATAAGGGTAAAATGGGAAAATAACAAAATTTGCTAAATAAAACTAGGACTAAATAGGGATATCTAGAAATTTCTTCATTTTTCTTCACTCTCATCAGCAAAAAATGCCATAGGAGGGGTATCTAAGCTGGTATATCATAATTTTTGCACCAAGTAAGTGAATCCTTGCCTATTTCTTGTAATTTTGAGTTTTTAAAGACTTTTACAACTAGGTCCTATCATTAAATTCATTAGTCTTTGATTTCATGGATGAAATTGAAAGCCACCATGGTTGGTTTATGTAAGTTTATGATGAAATAGCATAAAATTTAAGCCTTAATTCGTTTAAGAGATGATTTTATTAGGTAATTTCAATAGAAATTGATTTTTGGGACCTAATTATGAAAGTGTTTGGAATTAAAGTCTATTACTGAAATTATGATTTCCAAAGGTTATAAAGTAGTTTAAAGTGATATAATAAAGTTTTAATTGAGAAAAATAAGCTCAATTGAGAGGTTAATTGAGCAGGGACGAAATTATCATTCATTGAAAGTTTAGGGGAAAAATGGTAATAACCAGCTTGCACTAAAACAGTTTTTGACAGCAGCAGTAGTCTAACTTTGAAAAATCACCATAAATTGTATAAGTTGAATTAGAAGATGGAAAAAATATTAAATTAAAGCTTATTGAGTCTAGTTCCTTATGGAAGAAACGTTGTAAGCAATAGAATTGTAAATCATGAGATATAATAGGTTTTGTGAGACAAGGTCAGAATGAATTCGGGTTCCCCTGTTCTGACTTTGAAAAATCACAAAAAATTGAATAAAAATAATTATGGGGAGTGGTTTATATTCTTAGAATCCTTAGTGAGTCTATTTTTTTATGGTACAAACAAAAACATTATTTTAATTCTGTACAGTGAGATATCTGAGATTTTGTGAAGAGATAGCAGAACTGTCAAACAATGAAACAGGGGAAACTTTAACGAATAAACTGTACTAATTGGCTAAGCCAATAATTATGAAAATTTTATGGTGTGAAGATATGTGAGTCTAGTTTCAATTAAAATTAACGGTTCTTCATTTTGGAGTTCTGTAGCTCGAAAAATAAATAATTTAGTGACTATGACTCAAGTAGACAGCTTTGAATGAACTATAAATAGTAATAGAATTATAATGAATGCTACATGTGAACATGAAATGTATTGAATTGATAATTGAATTTATTTATTTAGATCCGGAAAACTCAAACACAAAGCTAAATCGAGGAAAGGAAAAAGTTCCGGATTAGTAGATTTTGTATACAAACTAGAATCGAGGTAAGTTCGTGTAACTTGAATTGTACTCTTAAATGCTTGAAATGTATGTTATTGATGTGAATATAATTTGAATGTTCATTGTATGAAAATTGATGAAACATTGATATATTTGGTAAAAAGGGGAAGAAATCCCGGTTGAATGAAAGGAAAATTCGATGGATCTCTGAAAAGGAATTGACGGTAAAAAGGATCTAGCCCGGACGGGTGATCCTATCCTGATATAGCCCTCCCGAAGAATATGTGGAAAATGGATTTAGCCCGGACGGGTAATCCGAATTAGGGTCTGAATTTAGCCTGGACTGGTAATTCAGATCCAAACTCATTAGAGTAATTGTCGTTGCAGGGGATTTAGCCTGGACTGGTAATCCCGACAATACTCTATGAGTTTATATTACAGGGGATTTAGCCTGGACTGGTAATCCCGCTGTAAAGATGAGGTTCGCGGGAGTGTGCTCTCTGAAATGAAAATGTGCGCACATGAATATGAATTGACGACCCGAATTTGTACACTAAAGTGTACCTCTGAAAATCCATCGAAATTCCGAGTAATTCAATGGGATAAATATAAAAAAAAATATGGAAATTATGGCATTGATGAGCTCATCAATGATAGTATATATTATTGATATATGAAAATTATTGGACTGACTTGAATGTTGAGTTTGTAAATGTTAAGGTAATAATGCATTGAATGGATATATAAATGGTTATTACATTATATTGAAAATGTTAGGTAAGTATAATTCTTGTTACATGGGCTTACTAAGCACAAAGTGCTTACTCTGTTTCCTTTTCCCTGTTTTGTAGTATTAAGAGCTCGGAGGTCGGATTCGGTGGGAGACACATCACACTATCAACCCCAAGATTTCGGTATATAAAGAAACTTTATTTTGGAAATCAATGGCATGTATAAGCTAATAAAGTAGATGTTAATATGAAATGAATGTAAGGTTAGCCATTGGTATGGCTAACAAATTTCTAGTTTCAGTATGTAATGAGGTTATCTTATAAATTTGCATGGATCTATTTTGAAGGTATGTTGATTGGATTGGTTGATATGAATTAGTCTCGGTTTAAAAAAAATTTTGCAGGGAAGACTAGATTGTTTATAAAGGAGTTATATTGAGTAAAAAAAATATTGTAAGCTCCGGTAATGCCTCGTTCCCTATTCCGATAATGAATACGGGTAGGGGGTGTTACAAAGCTATTGCAAAATAATATTTCATTTGTTTGGGATGATCAGTGCCAAGAAAGTTTTAAGAAGTTGAAGCAAATACTGATTGAAGCACTAGTTTTAACTTTGCCAGAGTCGGGAAAGGATTTTGTTATTTATAGTGATGCTTCTTTGAATGGTCTTGAGTGTGTCTTGATACAAGATGGAAAGGTGATAGCATATGCATCTCGGAAATTGAAACTACATGAACGTAATTACCCAACGCATGATCTGGAATTGGCTGCTATGATTTTTGCACTAAAAATCTGGAAACATTACTTTTATGGTGAGAATTGTTATATTTATACTAACCATAAAAGCCTCAAGTATCTTTTATCTCAAAAGGAGTTAAATTTGAGACAACGTCTGTGGATAGAGCTTTTAAAATATTATGATTGTGTTATTGATTATCATCCTGGTAAAGCTAATGTTGTAGCTGATGCATTGAGTAGAAAAGCAGTAATTGAATTACGAGCAATGTTTGTACAACTTAGTATCAGTGATGATGGGAGTCTATTGGCTAAGTTAAGAATCAAACCAGTGATGTTTGATCGAATCAAGTCAGCACAGTCAGAAGATGGCAAGCTAATGAAGAAAAGAGAAATGGTTCAGAATGACACATCAGAGAATTTAAGCATTGATGATCATGGTTGTTTGAGATTTCATAATCAGATTTGTGTTCTAGATGTTTCTGAATTAAAAGAGTTGATACTTCGTGAAGCACATGACAGTCCTTTTGCGTTGCATCCGGGAGGAACGAAAATGTATAGTAATATATAGGAATCTTATTAGTGGCCGGGTATGAAAATAGATATAGTTGAATATGTGGCTAAATGTTTGACTTGTCAACGAGCAAAGGCAGAGCATCAGGTTCCTACTGGACTACTTCAACCTATTAACATTCCTGAATGGAAATGGGATTGTATCATGATGGATTTTGTAATGGGGTTACCATTATTAGCGAGTAAGAAAAATGCTGTTTGGGTGATTGTTGATCGACTTACAAAATCAGCTCATTGTATAGCAGTCAGAACTGATTGGTCACTTCAGAAACTTGCTGAAATTTACATTCGAGAAATTGTGAGATTGCATGGTATTCCTGTATCAATAATCTCTGATTGGGATCCGCGGTTCACGTCAAGATTTTGGAGGTAGTTGTTTGAATTACTTGGCACTCGACTCAATTTTAGCACAGCTTTCCATCCCCAGACTGATGGTCAATCTGAGCGAGTTATTCAGATTTTGGAAGATATGCTTCGTGCTTGTGTTATTGATTTTGAATCAGGTTGGGAACATTATTTACCGTTAGCTGAATTTGTATATAATAATAGTTTCCAATCAAGTATTCAAATGACTCCGTATGAAGCTTTATATGGTCATAGATGTTGGTCACTTGTTTGTTGGTTGGAATTGAATGAAAGAAAATTGATCGGGCAGGAGTTAATTCAAGAAACAGAGGATACTGTTAAGAAGATTCAAGATAGATTGAAGGCAGCTTTTGACAGACAGAAATCATATGCAGATTTGAAACGTCAGGATATTGAGTACTCTATAAGTGATAAGTATTCCTTAAAGTTTCACCTTGGAAGAAAATTTTGAGAATTGGTCGAAGGGAAAACTGAGTCCTCGTTTTATTGGGCCATATGATATTGTAGAAAGAGTTGGGCTACTTACCATCGTTTAGCCTTACCTCTGGAATTACCGAAGATTCATGATGTTTTTCAAGTTTCAATGCTCAGAAGATACAGATCAAATCTATCTCATATTATTTCGACAGAAGATATAGAAATCCAACCTGATTTGTCATATGAAAAAGAACCAGTTGAGATATTAGCTCGAGAGGAAAAAGAATTACGTAATAAACAAGTTCCATTGGTAAAAGTGTTGTGGCGAAGTCATAATATTGAGGAAGGAACTTGGGAACCGGAAGAAACTGTGAGATCTCAGTACCCCCACCTCTTTTCAGGTAAATTCCGAGGACGAAATTTATTAAAGGAGGAGAAATGTAACGACCCAAAATTTACGGTTATCAGAAAGTGTATTTTCGAGTCTCCTTTTTTATAAAATGGATTCATAAATATTTATTAAAAATATTTATGAAGTTAGTTGTGTGGTTAATTAGGTTTTGACAAAGTGAAGTAGCTTAAATTATGGATAATTAGGTATAAGGACTAGATTGAATATAGAGTAAAAGTTGAATTATAGATTAAAGAAGAATAAAGGGATTAAATGAGAAAATAAACCATATGTAACACTTGTATTGTAAAAAGTAAATACAAGTGTATGGTAATTGTAAAATACATGTGTAAAAATAATGTACATATGTATAAAATACTAATATATATAAATACTTAATATTTAAGAATATAATATAATATAATATAATTATAATAATTAAAGTAAATAAAAGAAACAGAAGATAGAAAAAGAAACAGAAGGTTGAAACCAAAAAGAGAGAAAGAAAAAGAAAAGGGAAATTAGGGTTTTAAGGATTCAAATTCAAATTGGTAAGTTAATTTAGTTCCTTTTATTGTAATTTTTGAGTTTTTAGAATCCTAGAACAAAATACTACTTGATTTATGTTGAAATTTTAGAAGTTAGTGGATTTTTAGATGTTGTTCATGTTGAATAAATTGAAGTGTTAGGGGTTAAATTGATAGAATTTCAAGTTAGAAATGAAAAAAGGATTGAATTGTAAAATAAATTATAAGTTTTGAGTAATAGACACTAAATTGAGAGAATTTTGAAATTTAGGGTTTTATGGTGAAACTAGAGAGATAAGTTTAGTTTTAAGTGGAAATTGAATGAAAATAAAGAATAAATTGTAAACAAAATAAAGTTAGTATTGGTTAGGGATTAAATTGAAATTTAGACAAAAGTTGAATGTAAATTAAAATATATAATGTGAAATTGTGAGTATTGATGATTTTAAATTGATTTAATTTCCGTAGCTAGCGTTGTGTCGGAGACCTCGGCTAGAAAGGGAAAGGAAAAAGTTGAGGAGGAGTAACTCGGGAAATTACGGTCTGTATTTCTATACCCCGAATCTAATTATTATTAATTGTTGTATGTTGATTAATAAGTATGGTAAGTGAAATGAGGTAAGTATTGATATTATGATGTTGAAATTGAATACATGAATATATGTGAATATTGATTTGTAATGGATATTGATTGAAATGGAAAATGTGATTTGAAAACCCTATTAACTTTATCGGGTTGAGTCGGATATAGTTGGCATGTCATAAGATTGGAAGTGTTCAGGGATACTTCGACCACGAGTCGATGAGACACTGGGTGTCACATTATTACTTTGGATATATTCGATGAGGTAATGGGTACCAATTTACTTCGGCAAGGCCGATGAGATACTGAGTGTCAATCTATTACTTCGAATTATCTGATGAGGCACTATGTGCCATACTAGTGTGTTTTGGTTGGATCCATGTATCCGCCGAAGTCCGAGTCTTGTTAATAGGGATGAATAAATAAATTGGCAATATGAAAGATATTGAATGATTTTGATCAGGAAATTGAAATAGATATTGAATTGAATTGTTCAAATGGAAAATATGAATCATGGATTCATGGAAAGATTATTGATATTGATAGATGATTGTGAGAAACAAGTTGAGAAAAGCTATTGAGATAGCTATTGAGAATATTGAATATATAATAAATAATTTATTTATGAATTGATTAATTGAATGATTAAAGATTTTAGATGATTAAAATGTTTATGTTTTATTACTTTATTTAAAGCTTTCGGATTATAGAAATACCACTGTGTTTATACTCAGCGTATGGTTTGTTTTTGTGTACATGTTAGGTTAAAGTCAAATTGTCGAATCAACATCCAAAGCCGATCCTAAACTCAAAGCGGTGAAGTATGTTTCTTTTTGGTAATGGCATGTACTTAGGATGTCATATGTGTGTCGTTTTGAGTAATGATTGTAATAATGTTATAAGATGATATTAGTTACCTTATATACATGAATATATGTATAACATGTTGAGGCTATAAATAGTATATTTAAAACAATGTATTAATGATTATGTAATAGACCAAAGTTTGAGTTAAATTGGTAAGAATTAGAAATTAGTTTGGTTGATGAATGTTTAAATTGTTTTGATAATTATGAGTAAGGTATTTTGAAAATTTATTGATTAGGCATTTAGGATGTATATTTTGACTAGTTTTAGATGTATTTGAATGTGTTTTGGATTGGTTGAATGATTGATTTTTTTTTAATTGCTTGGTGTTCAAGGTTTGTAGGGTTGGTATACTTGATGTTTATGGCTCATTTTGAGTCCACACGGGCGTGTGACCAGACATTGTGAGACACACGACTATCACGTGGGCGTGTGGTTTGGTCGTGTGTCCCCTGCAACTTTAAAATTTCAAAAGAGAATGCCTAGGTATTATCACACGGGCAGAGACACGAGCATGTGTCTCAGCCGTGTGAGGCACACGGGCGTGTTGCTTGGCCGTGTGAGGTAAGTCAGGGAATTATACGGGGTAGGACACGGCCTGAAGCACGGGCATGTCACAGAGTCACACAGGCTTGTCCCTTGGCCACACGGGCGTGTGAGCTCTGCATCTAGGGAAAATTTTAAAATTTCGCGAAAAATTCTCTGAGTTTCCGATTAAGTTTCGATTTGTTTCTAACATGTATTTTGGGCCTTGAGGGCTCACAAAAGGGACGATAGGATAAATTTTATGGTGTGTATGCTAGATGATATATTATTTGTTCGTAAATGATTTGAAAAGTTCGGTAATGCTTTGTAACCCTATTACGGAGACGGATAAGGGTTAGGGGGTGTTACATCTACTATAAAACCTTCTCCAAAACAGGAAAAGAAAGCTTTTTTTAGGAAAATGCCTTACGGTTTTCATATTGGTAAGACATTTTCTAAAGCTTTTCTCTTTACCAGCAATCACCCAAAACCCCTTCCCCCTTCCCCTTTCCTTTCGCTATCGCTCTCCCTTTTTTCCCTTTGCCAAAAAAGGGAAAAAAAATGTAAATAAGTCTCCAGGTTTAACTTCTCTCAGCGTAATTTCCATCAAGGTATGGTTTTTTTTTTCTTTTTATTAATTTAAGATGCTTCAATTACTTTTTTTTCCTTTAGGTTCGTTGTCCCTTTTTTCTTTTCTTTTTTTCCCTAACATCAACACTTTTTCTTTCTTTTGGGATTGTCTAAATTGGGCATTTTTATTATGTTCAGTCCATGCATGTTTGGGACCAAATTATGTGCTTTAAATTTTTTTTTGGAGTCAATTCTATTTTGATTTCCAATGTATCAGTGGTGAGCTTTTTTGGGTTTCATTCAATCTTCTGTAACTCGAAGGGTAAAAAAGAGAAAAAAATAAATACTTTACTTCTTAGTTGAGTTTAACTGTCCATGAACTAGCATATCTATAAATTGAAGAGAGCAACTGGGTAGACGAATAAGATATTAGTGGATATCTTTATTTCTCATTGTTGTTTCCTTTGATGTAAAATATGTAAAAGTAAATAGATTAGGCAATTGGGTCAAGGAGGGACCATGTTTTTGTGTCTGTTATGTTGTATCTGGTTAAAGACAAACGTGTTCCTAATTGATTGGATTTAGAAAATAGAAAGTTGTTGAAGTTTGGTCAGCATGTAGCACTAGAAGCAGTCAAGAGACATGCCATGCAGTTCGAGCCATGCAGGAGCTGCTAAAGCAAGTGCAGCTGTTATGTTTTGTTCATTTTGTAACCATTAGTTGATGTAATATAATTTAGTTCATTTTAAACTATGTTAGGTTGATGTTTGATGTAATTTGATAGTGATTGAGCTGTTAATTCCGCTTTGTTCATGTGTACAAGCTTGGTTTTTCAAGTTTCAATGTATTAGTGGTAGTAGGTATTGGTTAGGTTACCATATACTGATTTTGACAAGCTGAATGCTTGGTTTATATATTGGCATTATGCCATTATTCATCTTTTGAATAAAAAACTTATCAATTTTCTTCCATATACTACTTTTTTCTTTGCTTTGTTTTTCTGTTTTTGAATTTCTGCTTTGTTTCTTCTGCAAGTATCAAGCCTTGCTGCTCAAGTCTTAGTTGAATTGTTTTGCACATTAATCTTAACACCAACAATTGGTATCAGAGCTATAATCTTAGCGGACTTGTTATAGTTGAACATTTAAAATGATGGCTTCATCAGGCTTCTCACCAGCTGCACCACCAATCTTCAATGGAGAGAGTTTTCACATATGGGTGGTCAAAATGAAGACCTACCTGCAGGCATTCGACCTATGGGAGGTCGTCAACTCAGATGTTGAGCTAGCACCTCTTAGAGCTAATCCAACAGTGGCTCAGATCAGGCAGCATACTGATGAAAGGACAAAGAAGCATAAAGCCATATCTTGCATACAAAATTGTGTGTCAGATGTGATATTCACAAGGATCATGGCCTGTGAAACACCAAAGCAGGCCTGGGACAAATTAAAAAAGGAGTTTCAAGAAATTGAGAGAACAGGGCAACAACAGCTACTGAACTCGAGAAGGGATTTCGAGAACTTGAAGATGAAGGAGGAAGAAACTGTAAAGCAGTATTCAGATAGGATTATGGCTGTGGTAAACAGCATAAGGCTCCTTAGAGAGCAATTCAGTGAAGCAAGAATAGTGGAGAAGGTGATCTCAACCTTGCCTGTGAGGTATGAGGCAAAAATATCTTCCCTCGAAGATTTAAGGGACCTGACCAGCATCTCATTGACAGAGCTGATCAGTGCTCTTTATGCACAAGAGCAAAGGAGAGCCAGCAGACTGGAGGAGCACCAAGAAGGTGCCTTCCAAGCCAAAACCAAACCTACCTCAAGCACCTCTACCTTCAAAGGCAAAAAGACTTGGAGAGATAAGCCTAAGTTAGATGCTGCAAGAAGAAGGGATCAACCTTGCAGGCATTGAAAAAGGTCTGGTCATCCAGAAGCCAATTACTGGTTTAGACCAGATGTGCAGCGCCAGTACTACAAGAAAATGGGCCATGTTGAAAAAGTTTGCAAAAGCAAAGGCAAACCAAGGCAAAATCAACCTCAACAGCCAAAGGCTAAAGCTCGAGTAGCAGAAGAAGGTAGTGACTGTGAAGAACAAGTTTTTGCAGTCTCATGCTCAGTTGTAAAAGAAAAGGCCACAAAGGGATGGCTCATCGACAATGGCTGCACCAACCACATGACACCAAATGCTGCCATCTTCAAGTCAATTGATAGAAGTTTCAAAAAAAAGGTGAAAGTAGGTAATGGCCACTTCATCAAGGCAGAAGGCAAAGGGGATGTACTGATAAGCACTTCTACAGGTAACAAGCTTGTTTCAAAATGTGTTGTTGGTGCCTGAGATTGACAGAAATCTGCTCAGCATAGCTCAGTTGCTAGAGAAAGGCTATTCAGTTGTGTTCAAAGGCAATGAGTGCCAAATTAGTGATCCAAATGGATCTAGACTCATGTAAGTCACTATGGCTGATAAAAGTTTTGTTGTTGACTGGACAAATGACTCAGACTTAGCCTATATAGTCTCTTTAAATGAATCTAAGCTTTGGCACCAAAGGCTTGGTAATGCCAACTACAGATGATTGACCAGCTAACCAAAGAAGATTTGGTTGAGAACTTCATCAACTCAGTTGAAAATGAGGAGGTCTATGAGGTATGTCAACTAGGAAAGCAGACCAGGCTACCATTTCCTTCAAACAAGGCCTGGATAGCTTCAGAAAGGCTGCAACTTGTGCACACTGATGTGTGTGGCCCCATGAAGACTCACTCATTGAATGGAAGCAGGTATTTCATTCTGTTTATTGATGATCACTCGAGATTTTTCTGGATTTACTTCTTGAAGCACAAATCAGAAGTGGGCCCAGTGTTCTAGAAGTTTAAGGCTGCTGTCGAGACTGAAACAGGTTGCAAGCTCAAAACACTAAGGTCTGAAAATGGAACTGAGTACACCTCAGCTCAGTTTCAAGTCTTTTGTGATGAAGTAGGCATCAAACACCAGCTCACCAATACCTATACACCTCAATAGAATGGTGTTAGTGAAAGAAAGAATAGAAGCTTGATGGATATGGCCAGGTGCCTTATGTTTGAAAAAACTTTTTCCAAAACCTTGTAGGCTGAGGCAGTTAACACTGTTGTGTATCTTCAAAATAGGCTTCCAATAAAGGCATTGGCTCAGAAGACTCCATTTAAGGCCTGGTTTGGGTTCAAGCCATCACTAGCTCACCTAAGGATCTTTGGCTGCATATGATATGCACATGTTCCAGTAGTAAAAAGGGATAAGTTGGCCAAGAAGGCTCAACCTGGTGTTCTGGTAGGCTACAGCACAGTCAAGAAAGGATATAGGATCTTGGATCCTTCAGCAAACAAGGTGCTTGTAAGCAGAGATTTGGTGTTCGATGAGAAATCAAGCTGGAATTGGGAAAAGAATGAACCAGAACTAACATCTGAAGAGTTTATGATAGATCAAAGTAAAGCTGGTCAGAATGGTCCTGAAATAGACATTGATGATGAACCAATCAAGGGCACAAGACTATTAACTGAGATCTATGAAAGGTAGAACCAATCTGTTTTGAAGAGGCTGAAGTTCAGCAAGGTTGGAAACAAGCCATGATAGATGAAATCAACATGATTGAGAAAAACCAGACTTGGGATCTAGTTGAAAGACCAGCTAGCAGAAATGTCATTGGGGGTAAAATGGGTCTATCGAGCCAAGCACAATCCTGGTAGGAGCTTAAACAAACTGAAAGCAAGACTAGTTGTGAAAGGTTTTAGCTAGAAGTATGGCTTAGACTATCTGGAGACCTTTGCACCAGTGGCCAGACTTGACACCATTAGGCTGCTAGTTGACTTAGCAGCTCAAATGAAGTGGAAAATCCATCAACTTGATGTGAAATCAAATTTCTAAATGGATTCCTTGAAGAAGAGATATATGTAACATCCTGAATAGGGCCTATGCATTTTCAGTTTAATTGTACGAAATGTCAAGTCTCAAGTACTACAAATAAATTTTTGATATTTTTGGAAACCTAGAAATGGAAATGGAAATGGAAATGAACATTTTTGGAAACTTGAACATTTTGGAAACTTGAACATTTTGGAAACCTGAAAATTTTTGGAAACCTGAACATTTTTGGAAATGATTCAAAAATGGAAAGTAAACATTTCTGGAAACTTGGAAATGTAAGAAAAATGGCAAGTTACAGAGCCGATCGAAAATTTTAGGAAACTTAGAAATGATGCCGAAATGTCAAATTTTAAAGTTCAAAATAGGAAATAAGGGCTAGAGGGCCTTAAAAGAAAAAGTTGGAGAAGTTTGACACACAAACAGGCTTGGAAAAGTGGCCTGAAGATGCCACTTAGGGCCTAAGGAGATGGCGTCACATGCAGCGAAATAGGCCTGAGTTCGAGTCACTTGAGAAGCAAATAAATAAGTTTTATTTTTGCTTCCAGAAGGCTGAGGTGGACGGCATGGGTTTCTAGAAAAGGAAGAGTTTTATTTGCATAAATATGTGAATAATAAGTGATAAATAAAGGATTTTCTTTTAAGATAATTGAGGAGATAATTGATGGATTAAAGGCTTTTATCTTTTAAATAAAAGAGATAATATTATCAAAAAGAGGAGTGGTGGCCAAGTAAGGGACTCCTAGGCTGATAACTTTGGCTATAAAAGGAGGGCAGGAGGGCTACTCATTCACTTTTGCTTCTTCTTTGCCGAAATTTTCCTAGCTCTCTCCCCCTCTCTGCCGAATTTTTCTTTAAGCAAGATCCATCTTCTTTTCTTCTATTTTCTTCTCTGTTTCTACTGTCAAAGCCGAATCTTTGTTGATTCTAAGTAAAGGAGCAATCAACTACAACATCAAAAGGGTTTCTACAACTGTCGAATACAAGGATCAAGGATCTAAGGTAAGATAAATTTATTTGATTAAAGGTTATGATGCATATGTTAGATTAGATCTAACATGAAGATTTCGACAGACATCTAGGGCAAGGAATCCTCTTCAGATTTGGAATTTGTATGGTAAGTGATATTCGGCCAAGGCTTAATTTTGGTATTTAGAATTATTTTCCATTATTTCAAAAGCCGGAAACTGACATGGTTACATGTCTAATGATAGCCGATTTCAAGGAAAAAGAATACTAGCAAATTTTTGGGACTTGATCATCCAATTCGGCAACAAGGTAAGTAATACAAATCCTACTAGGATTTGGTTTTTAAGCCAAATAGGTTTGTTAATATGTTTTATTGAATGGCCGAATATAGGAGTCAAAGATCTAGATCGGTAGATCGTTCTTCGGGATTTCAAGGAATCTAATAAGCAAATCAGGTGTGTACTCACATTAATTTTCGATATATCATATGGCAATTATTTTTAATATATGAATATGCATAAGAATGTGAATGTGGCTAAGCACCACAAATGTGGTAAGAGTACCCAGGTACGTTTCCTACTTTCGATAGGACTACGAATATGTTATATTTTAACATGTGAATAATAAGAAATTAAGTATGTTATGCATGATATAAATTTATGGGGCATTCGGGATATATGTGAAAGGGGAAGAAGGTGTTGACTTCGGTCTCACCAACGGAATATGGTGACTACGGTCACAAAATTTGAATATGGTAACTCCGGTTACATTATCTGAATTTGGTAACTTCGGTTACATTATTTGAATATGGTGTCTAATGACACAAATTATATGGGCGATGAGCACGTCGACTGCAGCGACTGCCTTCGATGGTGTGTAGTGGATGGAGGGTTGACTTAGTAGTCCCCACGGTGTGACTGGTAGGTACGGGTGGTGTGTAGCGGATGGACCATTAGGCTTGGGTTTGGGTTGCATCATTTATTTTATATGAACATGAACTTGATATGAACTTGTATGCCTGATTTGTTGAATGTTAATGTTGTGTACACATTGAGTCTGTTGACTCACCCCGTTGTGGGAACTATTTTCAGGTGATGAACAGTGACGGACCGGGACGGTAGACCTTGAGGTGGCCATGCATCCATTTGAAGATTTTATTTAATTTGGACTCTATTTCTTTTAGTACTTTTTTTTATTGGGTTTTACTTGATGTAATAAGGCCATAAGGCCCAGTGGATTTTCTTTATTTCTGCTTTATTGTTAATCATTTTGTTACAAACGAATGGTGGATTAAATTCTAAGTGAAATATATTTTTTATAAACCTTAAAAATTATTTTGTCACCTTAAATAAAATTGGATTTTTTTAAATTAATTAAATGGGCTCCCAATCTGAGCCCAATCCACAACAACATTTTTCCAAAAATTATACAAATTTTCTCTAAGTCACAAAGAATTTGAAAACCGATTTACTTAAGGAACATACCAGATCCGGTCCAGGCTCGTGGGCCGGGTGTGGGGTGTTTCAGCTTGGTATCAGAGCCAGGTTTCAAACTCTCGGCCTGTGGTCTAAGGCCCAAAACGTTTTCAAATCGAGCCCAAATGAGTTTTATGAAAATATTTTTGGAAGTAAGCAGGTTTTCTAGCATGGCACCTAAGTCTCCGACCCGCAGTCCACCAGGTAAGTACCCCTAACCCTCTGTGTGATTATGTGATTTATAGAAGGGTATAAAAGGAATGGAACGTAGAATAGAATGATAGGTACTTGAACCCTAGGACTAGTCTACCCCAACTATTACATAAGACTTAATTGCTTAATAAAACAAACCTGTGTCTAAGTCGCTGAGTTAGGGTGTGGCAACCATTGTGCGCATGTCTAGGATTGGATCCGGAAGAGCCTGGTATTTAAGCAGTCCTAGTGACTCACCTCCTCTCCGCAGGAATCCTACCTGGTGCGTAGCTTCGGTTCACCCTAACCAAGACGACTTATTCATAGGCTAAACTCCTAACTAAAACCCGAAAGGGAATTAGCCGAATTTTCATAAAAACCTAGTTTTAAAACTCCTAAAATTATCCTTTTGAATTGCCAACATGATTTTATAAAATTTTCTGAAATATTTCTTGATTTACAAAATTACTAAAATACCCCTAGTGGTAAAATTACAAAAAAATGCCCTTGGTTTATGAAATTTCCAAAATACCCACAGTTCTTATTAAAAAAAAAATTCATTACTTTATGACAAGTCCAAAAACCCTAATTTGCAAAATATCAAAATACTTTGATTTTGGAAAATTACGAAATTGCCCCTGACTTACAAAATTACCAAAATGACCCTGATTTCCAAAATTTTTGTGACATTACCGTTTTGGAAAATAAAATTCTCAAAAAGAACCCTCAAAGTTTTGTAAATTGTGAAATACCCCTGAATTATTGAGCTTTACAAATTTACCCTGGTTTATTACCAAAATACCCCCGAGTTTCAAAATTTACCGAAATACCCCTGTAATTTCAAAATTCCCGAAATACCCCCGGGATTTAAAAAATTACCAAAATACCCTTATTGACAAAATCCACAAGGAATCTTATTTTGAAAAAAAATTATTACGAAAATACCCCTGTAGGACAAAATTACAGAAATACCCCTGGGTAGTGGAAACACAATAACGATGAAAATTACAACGTTTCTCTGAATGAACGAAAGTTCATGCTTGTTTGATGGATGAATGAATGAATGGAAAGACTGTATGCTTCTGTGAATACGAAAGAACCACTCCTAAAACTCTTGTCATAAAACTTCTTCGCGAGTAAATAAGTGGAACAATGACTAATTCATAAAACTTCTTAATCAGATCTCGACGTTAGAAAATGAGCTCTAGAGGACGTGGTCGTCGTGGAAGAGGTAGAGGAAGAATGACTAGGTCGGAACCCGTTAGATCGGGTCAAGGATCAGATAATGAAGTACCACCGCCACCACCACCCCCAGCTGTTAATGTTGAGCAGCAGGCTCAGACGGGGGAAGATGCTGTGTCGCAGGCTGTGCTGCGAGTTTTGGAATTGGTGGCTGGTGCGGGTGGAAATTTGGGAACACGTAAGTCTGTGCCTGAACGGCTCCGAGCTAATGGAGCCGAGGTGTTTCGTGGAGTGTCTGGAGTAGCACCCAGTACAGCTGAGTACTGGTTGGAAGCAACGGAGCGCATCATGGATGAGCTTGATCTGACCCCTGAGGAAAAGTTAAAGGGAATGGTGGCACTGTTACGCGATGAAGCGTATCAATGGTGGTTAACTGTGCGGGATGGTGCCACAGCTGAGGATCTGACCTGGGAGTACGTTAAGGAAGCGTATCAAAAGAAGTATGTGGGAACCAGGTACACTGATGAGCAACGGAAAGCTTTTCTGGGGCTGGTCCAAGGAAACAAGTCTGTTGCAGAATATGAAGCGGAATTCCTGAGGTTGAGCCGGTACGCTCGAGGTGTCGTGGCGACTGAGCATGAGCGCTGTGTCTGTTTTGAGGACGGGCTAAGGGATGATCTGAGACTGTTGATAGCACCGCATCAAGAGCGGGAATTTTCTGCGTTAGTGGAAAAGGCTAAAGTGGCTGAAGGAATTAAGGATTCTGCAAGGCAGAACACTGATCGGAATAGGCCAGAAAGAGGTTTTGGATCGTCTGGCTCATCTGGGAATAAGAGGCCTAGAGTTGATGGGCCGCGAGGTCAGCAAGTTGGTTCAGAAGGGTGGTATCGACCTTGTGATGTGTGTGGAAAGACGCATTTGAGAGAGTGTTGGAGGAAAACAGGAGGATGTTTTAGGTGTGGGTCCAAGAACCATGTGGTCAAGGAATGTCTTAAGAACTTAGATGAAAGCCAACCGGCAACTCAGAATGTTAGTCAGACGGGTAGAGGAGGACAGCAGCCTCAGCAAGGTCGTGGACCGAACCATGGAGGAAATGGTTCGGGCCGTGGACGTGAAGCACCAAGAAGAGGTGCTGAAGGTGCAGACGCGAGGCAACCAAGGTTGGTTAATGCAGTTGGCCGTCGCGAGGAGGAAGATGTGCCAGATGTGACAACGGGTACGTTCCTCATTTCTGGAATACCCTTAATTGCTTTGCTTGTTATAGGGTTAGCTTATTCTTGTATTGTTGGTGAAGTGACTGAAACTTTGGATGTGAACCTAGAGAATGTGCCTAGAAAGTATGATAGTTCTTTAGGATCAGAGTGTGCAGCAATAGCGTAGTGGGGTGAGTTAGACCGTACGATTATTCGTTAGTAAGTAATTTCGAGGACGAAATTATTTTAAGGGGGTAGAACTGTAACATCCTGAATAGGGCCTATGCATTTTCAGTTTAATTGTACGAAATGTCAAGTCTCAAGTACTACAAATAAATTTTTGATATTTTTGGAAACCTAGAAATGGAAATGGAAATGGAAATGAACATTTTTGGAAACTTGAACATTTTGGAAACTTGAATATTTTGGAAACCTGAACATTTTTGGAAACCTGAACATTTTTGGAAATGATTCAAAAATGGAAAGTAAACATTTCTGGAAACTTGGAAATGTAAGAAAAATGGCAAGTTACAGAGCCGATCGAAAATTTTTAGGAAACTTAGAAATGATGCCGAAATGTCAAATTTTAAAGTTCAAAATAGGAAATAAGGGCTAGAGGGCCTTAAAAGAAAAAGTTGGAGAAGTTTGACACACAAACAGGCTTGGAAAAGTGGCCTGAAGATGCCACTTAGGGGCTAAGGAGATGGCGTCACATGCAGGGAAATAGGTCTGAGTTCGAGTCACTTGAGAAGCAAATAAATAAGTTTTATTTTTGCTTCCAGAAGGCTGAGGTGGATGGCATGGGTTTCTAGAAAAGGAAGAGTTTTATTTGCATAAATATGTGAATAATAAATGATAAATAAAGGATTTTCTTTTAAGATAATTGAGGAGATAATTGATGGATTAAAGGCTTTTATCTTTTAAATAAAAGAGATAATATTTTCAAAAAGAGGAGTGGTGGCCAAGTAAGGGACTTCTAGGCTGATAACTTTGGCTATAAAAGGAGGGCAGGAGGGCTACTCATTCACTTTTGCTTCCTCTTTGCCGAAATTTTCCTAGCTCTCTCCCCCTCTCTGCCGAATTTTTCTTTAAGCAAGATCCATCTTCTTTTCTTCTATTTTCTTCTCTGTTTCTACTGTCAAAGCCGAATCTTTGTTGATTCTAAGTAAAGGAGCAATCAACTACAACATCAAAAGGGTTTCTACAGCTGTCGAATACAAGGATCAAGGATCTAAGGTAAGATAAATTTATTTGATTAAAGGTTATGATGTATATGTTAGATTAGATCTAACATGAAGATTTCGACAGACATATAGGGCAAGGAATCCTCTTCAGATTTGGAATTTGTATGGTAAGTGATATTCGGCCAAGGCTTAATTTTGGTATTTAGAATTATTTTCCATTATTTCAAAAGCCGGAAACTGACATGGTTACATGTCTAGTGATAGCCGATTTCAAGGAAAAATAATACTAGCAAATTTTTGGGACTTGATCATCCAATTCGGCAACAAGGTAAGTAATACAAATCCTACTAGGATTTGGTTTTTAAGCCAAATAGGTTTGTTAATATGTTTTATTGAATGGCCGAATATAGGAGTCAAAGATCTAGATCGGTAGATCGTTCTTCGGGATTTCAAGGAATCTAATAAGCAAATCAGGTATGTACTCACATTAATTTTCGATATATCATATGGCAATTATTTTTAATATATGAATATGCATAAGAATGTGAATGTGGCTAAGCACCACAAATGTGGTAAGAGTACCCAGGTACGTTTCCTACTTTCGATAGGACTACGAATATGTTATATTTTAACATGTGAATAATAAGAAATTAGGTATGTTATGCATGATATAAATTTATGGGGCATTCGGGATATATGTGAAAGGGGAAGAAAGTGTTGACTTCGGTCTCTCCAACGGAATATGGTGACTACGGTCACAAAATTTGAATATGGTAACTCCGGTTACATTATCTGAATTTGGTAACTTCGGTTACATTATTTGAATATGGTGTCTAATGACACAAATTATATGGGCGATGAGCACGTCGACTGCAGCGACTGCCTTCGATGGTGTGTAGCGGATGGAGGGTTGACTTAGTAGTCCCCACGGTGTGACTGGCAGGTACGGGTGGTGTGTAGCGGATGGACCATTAGGCTTGGGTTTGGGTTGCATCATTTATTTTATATGAACATGAACTTGATATGAACTTGTATGCCTGATTTGTTGAATGTTAATGTTGTGTACACATTGAGTCTGTTGACTCACCCCGTTGTGGGAACTATTTTCAGGTGATGAACAGTGACGGACCGGGACGGTAGACCTTGAGGTGGCCATGCATCCATTTGAAGATTTTATTTAATTTGGACTCTATTTCTTTTAGTACTTTTTTTTATTGGGTTTTACTTGATGTAATAAGGCCATAAGGCCCAGTGGATTTTCTTTATTTCTGCTTTATTGTTAATCATTTTGTTACAAACGAATGGTGGATTAAATTCTAAGTGAAATATATTTTTTATAAACCTTAAAAATTATTTTGTCACCTTAAATAAAATTGGATTTTTTTAAATTAATTAAATGGGCTCCCAATCTGAGCCCAATCCACAACAACATTTTTCCAAAAATTATACAAATTTTCTCTAAGTCACAAAGAATTTGAAAACCGGTTTACTTAAGGAACATACCAGATTCGGTCCAGGCTCGTGGGCCGGGTGTGGGGTGTTTCAATATATGTTAAGTAACCTCAAGGTTTCAAAGTGGCTAACAAGGAAGAAATGGTTTACAGATCAAAGAAAGCCTTGTATGGCTTGAAACAGGCACCAAGGGCCTAGTATAGTAGGATCGATGGCTATCTTGCTAGCCTTGGATTTGAAAAAAGTAGCAGTGAACCTACTTTATATGTTAAGAAGAAGGGTGCTGAAACACAATTGATAGTGTCTCTATATGTTGATGACCTACTGGTAACAGGAGGAGACCAAGCAATGTTGGTTGATTTCAAAGCCAAGATGCAACAAGTGTTTGAGATGTTTGACTTGGGGCTGATGTCCTACTTCCTAGGCATGGAAGTAACACAAACACAGGAAGGTTTTTTCCTAAGTCAGAGAGCTTTTGCCATGAAGATCTTAAACAAATTTTCAATGCAGAATTGTAAAGCAACTAGCACACCGGTTGCTGTTGGAAAGAAGCTATCGAGCCAATGTGTTTTTGAGAAGGTATATGAGTCAAAATATAGAAGCCTAGTTGATTGTTTGCTATACTTGACTGCCGTTAGGCCAGACATAATGTATGCTGTGAGTTTACTCTCAAGATTTATGCATTGTTGTAATGCAAGTCACTTCAAAGCTGCCAAGAGAGTTATCATGTACATCAAAGGTATTCTGAGCTATGTAATGTTATTTAGCAAGGCTGAAAGCTTGAAATTGGTTGGCTATACTGATAGTGACTAGGCTGGTTCGATGGATGACATGAAGAGCACCTTAAGGTATGTTTTCACCCTTGGTTCAACAATCTTTTGCTGGAGTTCGAAGAAGCAAAATGTAGTTGCTCAGTTAACAGCTGAGGCAAAATATATGGCAGCTGCTGGAGCTGTCAATCAAGCCATTTGGCTTAGAAAAATATTGGCTGACTTGAATCTTGAGCAAAGGGAAGCAACAGAGCTAATGTGCGATAATCAATCTACTGTTGCAATTGCAAAGAATCCGGTTTTTCATGGAAGAACAAAGCACTTCAACATTAAACTTCATGTTGTTAGGGAAATGGAGCAAGCTCATGAAGTAAAACTGGTTCATTACAGTTCTAAAGAGTAATTAGCTGACATTTTGACAAAAGCCCTTAGTGTGTCAAGATTCTTACACTTGAAAGCTGAAATGGGAATTTGCAACATGCTAACCAAGGAGGAGTGTTGAAGTTTGGTCAACATGTAGCACCAAAAGCAGTCAAGAGACATGCCATGCAGTTCGAGCCATGCAAGTGCTGCTAAAACAAGTGCAGCTGTTATATTTTGTTCATTTTCTAACCATTAATTGATGTAATGTAATTTAGTTCATTTTAAACTATGTTAGGTTGATGTTTGATGTAATTTGATAGTGATTGAGCTGTTAATTCAGCTTTGTTCATGTGTACAAGCTTGGTTTTTCAAGTATCAATGTATTAGTGGTAGTAGGTATTGGTTAGGTTACCATATACTGATTTTGACAAGCTGAATGCTTGGTTTATGTATTGGCATTATGCCATTATTCATCTTTTGAATGAAAAACTTATCAATTTTCTTCTATATGCAACTTTTTTCTTTGCTTTGTTTTTCTGTTTTTGAATTTCTGCTTTGTTTCTTCTGCAAGTATCGAGCCTTGCTGCTCAAGTCTTAGCTGAATTGTCTTGCACATTGATCTTAACACCAACAAAGGTGATACTGACTCATGGTTTGGCTTTAGAAAATTAAGAAAAAAGTTAAGATTAAGTGATCCTCTCTGCTTCCAATCTGCTTATCTATAAAAAAGATTTGCTAGTGGAGGACAACATCCTTGTAGCTGGCTGGTAGTTGAGCTTTGTATCAACGCGCTTAACTCACTTTATCTATGCTATTTGGTTTAGTTGGTTTCCTCATATATATATATATATATATATATATATATAGCCACTGGTTTAGTTGGCTAGTAGTATAAAAAAAATTTCTTTATTGAAGGCATGTGGGTTGATCTCGTTGTTATTAGGTCATCCTCTTTCAGTGACTATATGTAAATACAATTAATTAATCATTTCCCATGTAAATACATATAGAAAAATTAAAACCTTGGTTTGGTTGGTTTTTTCATTATTGTTGCTAAAAACTGACTAACAGACATCCCCATTGCAAGTGTGCAAGTTTGTAACTTATGCTACTCGAATTTAAATGTGTTATGTATGGATGTGTTTGATTTTGATACGTTTATTTTTAAAATCTTTTTACATATTTTTGAGGTATTTGGAGGATAATATCTTTATCCCGACATAAAAATACGTGGTTATGGATACTTTTGGGAAAATGAAGAGTGCAATAATTTGTACACGGTTAATTGTTAATGTTAGCATTTAGGAGACAAGTTGGGTAGAAGCTGAGATGTCATTCTTGAGTGCATCAAATGTTTAGGTTATATAGATTTTCTTCATTTTCTTAAAATAATATTCAGGCATCCAATAAGAAACCAATTATGGAACAGAAAATTTCACATGACATTTGGATTTGCACTAGAAAACATGTTCCACACTATCTGTTATGTCTTCTTATAGATTGTCCCATCTGTTTTTATTTTATTTTTATATTTCCCCACACTTAATTGATATATACTAGTTTCATATTCGCTATTGTTTTTCTTTTTGTTCGAATTGGGTACTGTAATTACTAAAACTAGAATACCAATATATTAAAGTCGACAAATTGTATATAGGTATTTTATTTTTACTATATTTTTATTTTAAAATGTCAGGTGCAATTACATGCATTTACAATTTTGTAAAAAAACGAAACAGTATTGCAAAAAGCTATTCAAAATGCCATTGACATTAAATTCTTCAGTTTTGGTAAGCTCTTCAAACCTACTATCAATAATCTTAAAGAGCATTAACAGTAGTAATAAGTGATAGAAATTCTTTAAACTTGGGCTTAGCAATTTCATACCTATAATTACATAATAATTTACTATATGTATTGACATAAATATTAGATTTCAGTTTTTAATTGACTTGTCTAATGTGTATTTACATGTGTATATCTTTGAGGGCTGTTTATTAGGTTGTCCTCTTTTAGTAAGCCATAGGTATTCTTGTTGCAAGCTTATATGTTATTCACTTATGTTTTTCTGAAGTTTTAACTTGTTGCAGAGCTTAAAAATCTGCTTGGTTTGTATTTTTTATTGTTGATGTTGGCTTCGTTAGTTCTTAAGCTCAAACACAACTTAAAATTATTTTTTGTGATGATCAAATATTTGATTAGTATTATTTTGAGCAAATGGATCGTAATCAACATCATAATGCAATTGTTGGGGTCGTGGCTTCAGTTTTAACTTTTGGGGCTCTTTGGATTAAAAAATTTAAAAACTAGGAAGGAAATCGCTTCTCACCTTCGTGTGAATCAAGATTATGAAACAGAAAATTATAGTAATAGTATTTTATATAGAGATGACCAACATTGTATTGATGTGATAAGGATGAGACCGGTTGCCTTTTGTAATTTGTGTGATATTCTTAGTAGGAACAATTTGTTACGATAAACTAAATCGGTGAATATTAGGGAGCAAATAATTATATTTTTACATATAATTGGCCATAATGTAATGTTTCGAGTGATTGGATTTAGATATTATAGATCAATTAAGATAATTTAACGTTACTTTAGGGTTGTATTGAAAGCTATTTTGAAAATGTATAAATTAGTTATTAGATTACATGATGAGTCAACTCTTAGTGAAATCATAAACAATCCAAGGTTTTATCCTTATTTTAAAGATTGTATTGGAGCATTAGATGGAACTCATGTTTGTACATCCATTCCACTTAGCATTCAAGGAAGATTTCATAGCCGTAAAGGGGGGCCGACACAAAATGTGTTGGTTGCTATTACATTTGATTTGAAATTTTCCTATGTTTTAGCTGGTTGGAAAGTTAGTTCACATGATTCTCCTATTTTAAGTGATGTACTTTCACGCCCAAGAGGATTAAGAATTCTAGATGGTAAGTATTATTAAACACCAAATAATTCAAGTAAGCTAATAATTTATTAATAATAATGATATTTTGCAAAATTGTAGCTAAAGATTATCTTGCTGATGTTGTATATGGCATCCGAAATGGATATATTACCCCATATCGTGGTGTCTGATGTCATTTAAAAGAGTTTATTGATTAAAGGCCATAAAATGCAAATGAACTCTTTAATCTTTGTCATTCATCATTACGAATCATTGTTGAACGTGTTTCTGGGATTTTGAAGAAACGATTTCGTGTGTTAGATGCTGAACCATTTTGAAAATTTCAAATTCAACTAAATATAGTTTTGGCTTGTTGTATCATTGATTATCATTAAATGGGAGTTGATCCTAATGATTTATTTAATCAAGGATTATATGAGGAGCCTGAGTCTAATTTGATAACTCTTATGGAACGAGAAGAAAGAGAAGAAGCAAGAGAATGGTTTGCTGAAAGAAAGGAAAATGCTCAAACTATGTGGACTAATTATATGGTTATAAACATTAGATAGGTTTAGGGCTCAGGGTTAATGTTTTTATGTTATGTATGTAACACCCCTTACCCGTATGCAACACCGGAACATGGTACGAGGCATTACCGAATATACATCGCAAGTAAACATGTAAATCGAGTATAAATTTGCGTCCAAATTTCAAACCATTCATATTCAGTCATAAAGTCCCTAATACGAGCCTACGAGGCCCAATACATGCTTTGGTAGTGGTTCGGGACTAAACTGATAACTCAAGAAATTTTTACAGTACTTAGAACTTTTTTCCCTAAACAGGGGTCACACGTCGGTGTGGTTTGGGACATGCCCGTGTGAGCAGGCCGTGTGGTCACAAACGGCCGTGTTCCTAACCCATGTCACTCTCTGACTTTTAACTCATGAACAAATTGGAGTCACACAGCCAAGTTCAACACTCGTGTGCTACGCGTGTGGAAAATTAATTTTCACAAAAAGAGGTGCAGACATCACACGGCCAGGGCACACACCCGTGTTCGAAGCCGTGCTATCCACACGGCTGAGACACAAGCCCGTGTCTCTGCCCGTGTGCTCACATCTGAGCATTTTTTTCTCAAAATTAAGTTGTAGGGGACACACGGCCAAAACACACACACGCCCGTGTGTCTACCCGTGTGGACAAAATAAGGCTATTTACTAAGCCATTTCCCACCCTCATTTGCACACACTTGTACACAATTTCAATGGCATAATTCATAGCACAAACAAGCAACCAATACCATCCTAACTAAGGCCTAAACATGTCATTTAAAAAGCCAACATCTATCATGCTTATAACATTATACTTTATCAAACTCAAACATATCACAAGCACATCCACAAGCATTCAATATGATTACCTTCAATAAGTATAGTCTAGCCCAATTTCACTAACTTACCATCAAGCCAATTCTCCCTATTTAAAACCTAAGTTATTAAGCCACAATCGTTCATCCACCAAGCAAATAAATGTCATATCACAAATAACATTAGCCCATGCATAACTCACATCCAATTAAGCCAAGACAGGCCATCTTTCAAGGCCTTATACAAAATAAAACACTTATCCATTATAAGCAAATACTTTTGGTCAAATCATAATAACGCATACAACAAAATGACCAAGTCCCTATACATACCATATTCTCAAAATGTTTAAAATCATCGGTACCCAAAATAACAATTTGATAGTGTGATACGATCTCTGACGATCTCCAATCCGAGCTAGCTTGGTGACACTATAAAACATGGAAAAATAAACGGAGTAAGCTATATAGCTTAGTAAGCCCGTATGTAAGAAATAAGCAAATCTTACCATACATTAATCATGCAAGTAATATAACATAAGATATTATAATTTACCATAACCTCATGATCATAATTCACTTCCATCACAACTTACCTTGAAATCGTCATTTCACAAATTAATAATCATAAGCTTTGTGTACATACATGTACCATCTCGTAATACTTTCATACTTAGCCTCATCGTTGTCATACCCAATGAACCGCTCGGAATAATAATATCAGATACATGGGAAACCTTGCACACAAGGTGCCACATATGTAGCTATTGCTACCTTTATCTTATAACACATATGTGCTCGCTCTCGAGCTATCAACGGGCCTGCTCACACAAGCTGTCAGTCGAGACATAACTACACGGTGCTGCTCACACAAGCTGTCAAGTAACTACAACATATGTCGGTATACTCAACCACTGGTAGGACGTACAGGACCAGCACCCGGAATCACATAACATAAAACCCTAGTGACACGTCACTTGTATCCTAATCTATTCCTAAGGTTCGATTGGGATTTCTCGCGCTTGCCAATTTGTCTTCAAATGTTTTCGTAAGGTCGATTACACAATTCATGCATAAATTTAAGAAAATAAAATACAATTAAAGTAGAGCTTATTTAACATACGAACTTACCTCGATTACAAAAACGACCAAACGGGTCTATTCGACAATTACTTTGGTTTTCCCCCAATCTAGACCCGAACTTCGTTTTTCTTGATCTATAATACCAAATTCATCTCATTTAATCATCACATTATTCAATTTAGCCCAAAAACACCTTATGGAAAAAATATATTTTTACCCCTAAACTTTTAACATTTTACATTTTAGTCCCTAGGCTCGTAAAATGAATTTCATTCAATTTATTAAAAACCCAAGCCTAGCCGAAACTTATTCATACTCATACTTGCCCATATTTTTCATTTATTCACATTTTAACACATTTTACAACTTTTTACAAATAGGTCCCTAATCGACGTTTTTACTGAAAATCGCTTCACAAAAGTCATTTAATAATTAAAAAAACATGTATTTTCTACCATCAAACATCAAAATACACACATATTCCACATGAGTAAACTTTTAGACTTTGTCTTTCTTTTAAATTAGTCCTTGAAATAGCTAAATCAAGTTACAACGATCTCAAAAATATAAAAATCATTAAAAACGGGACAAGAATGGACTTACAATCGAGCTTGAAAGCTTGGCCAAACCCTAGCTATGTCTCCTCTTCTAATTTTTGGCTATGGGGATGAAATTGAAGAAGATTGCATCTTTTATTTTAGTTATTTTGTCTTTATTTACTAGATTACCAAAATGCCTTTCACTTAAACTTTGAAATTTTTACCTAGCCATGTCTATTTTTGTCCATCTTAAGGTATAATGGTCTAATTACCATTTAAGAACATCCAATTTAAAATTTCATAACAATTAGACACCTCTATCTTTTAGAACACACATTTTGCACCATTTGCAATTTAGCCCTATTAGTCAAATTGGACACTCTATCGACAAAATTTCTTAACAACATTTTCACACAATCATTCGATCATACTATAGACCTTCAAAAAATAATAAAATAAATATTTTTACTTCAAATTTGTGGTCCCGAAACTACTGTTCTGATTTGACCCTAAAACAGGTTGTTACAATGTATGTTTTAGTATTAAAATTTTTATTTTTTTAATGTTGGTTAGATATTGATATTGAAATTATTGTTGGATATTGAAATTATTATGTTCTAAGCTTGTTGGATATTAAAATTATTGATAATGACAATTATTAATGTAGGATGGGTAAGGGCAACAAAGAAGAGACAATAAAATAATTTCCATTAATCGAAATTCTAACAGAGGAGGCATATAAAGGAAATAAACCTTCGAACACTTTTAAAGCAGTTTCTATTAATCGAGTTGCTGCAGTTATTTATGAAAGATTCCAAGTTCAATGTAATGCTAAGCATGTGGAAAATCATCTGAGGACTATAAAAAAATCAATGGCAAATTATATACAAAATTTGGGCCAAAAGTGGTTTTGGATGGGATGATAACATGAAAATGATCACATGTGATAGATCGACATATGGTATAGTAATGATGGTAATATATGTATATATATGTTAAATATATTTCACCATTGTATTTTTTACTTGTTATTCTAGTTGTGTATAATATCCAACAGGCACACAAGAAGTATGAACCATTTTTGAACAAAAACATTTATCATTATGATGAAATAGCTTTGATTGTTGACAAAGATATGACAATAGGGAGTTTTGTTAGAACATTTGCTGACATAGAATTGGATGATGGTAACCAAGATTCAGTGCTTGTAGACCGCGACAATGAGGAGGTAAGAACAAATGTATCTTCATCTGGCACATTTAAATGTAAAAGAAAAAATGCTTAAGAAAGTATAGTTGATGAACAAATTAAATTGTGGGTGAAAAACTTGATAAGATTGCTAACGTATTGGAACAATTAATTGCAGATAAGACACCACATCCTTACGAAGAAGTGATGTCGATGGAGGTGGAAAGATTTGATGTCGACTTCCTTTGTAGTGTATTTGATTATCTTGTGGGTCGTGAATCCGAGGCCAAAGCTTTCTTAGCCAAAAGTACGAAGCATAGAAAAATTTGGCTTCAAAAATTTTCTCAAGGTTGAAGATATCGATGTTTTAATGTGGTGTAGTACTAATTATGTGGTGTAATATTAGTTATGCACTTGGACAATATTGTAGTTATCATGTGGTCTACTACTAATTATATACTTGGATAATATTATAAATTTGTAATATTAATTGTGGTTTGGAAGCTAATTTATTATTATTCAAATTTTGTTTTTTTTATAACACAATTAGGAATTATTTAATCGCTTTGGTTGTTTTCAATTTATGATTGTTAATGTATTTATTTATAAATAAATCGTTGCAATATATGTAAAAACAATGGAAAATATAAATTTAATAGATATAAAATAAACTCAATTAAATAATGAAAAATAATAAATTCTCAAATGTATATTTGTTTCAATTAAAACAATTTTTATTAAATATTTTCAGGAAATCTATTACATAACATAAAATATTTTACATAGATTCATTTAAACATCAGAAAATATTAACTAAGTCATTTTCTTAAAATCATTTTTTGAAAATCATTTTTAGTCAAACAAACTGACCTATATTTGATAAAAATCTAATATTTTAATCAGAGATGATTCATTTTTCTTAATACATATTTCAAGGATGTTATGCTCACCCACATGTGATTGATTCTCATTTATTATAATTAGACCTTTTGACCATTAGATGTTATTCTCAAAAGGATTTTTTTTTTAATTCTCCAATTTAAACGAAATAGTAAAAATAAATGCGCATTACTTATTTACCTTTTGAAAAATTAAAATTAAAATGAAGAAAAACTAGTAGTTTAAAGACATATTATGGTGGTGAGTATTCAAGAATAATGACTCTTTTTGAGCCATTTGAAGCCACCTCCACCACTCTGATTCATCATCACTACTTACAAGGTTTTAAATAATCACAATGTTTCATGCCCAACTTTTGTCTTTTTCTTCTTATGTCAAATCATGTTAATTAAATTTAACTTTTTCTTTTTTATTTTCTAGACCCAATTTGTTTGACTTATTAGAGAATATTAATAAATTCAATTTATTTGTATCATTATCTTTTCTGCTTATAAAAAGTTTAGGTAAAAAAGAAAGGTGCATTTTATGTAAAAGATTTTCTAATAACTCGAAAGAAGAAGAAGAAAAAAAAAAGAAGATATATGGCTAGGAATAAAACTATAAATAAAAAAAATGTATGGAATATTTTCCTTTTATTTAGAGATAAATCCTAAATTTTAATTTAATGTGTAATATTATACATAAATTTTAATTTTGTATAATTTTATATATAAAAATTTGATCTGATTCAATTTTCACAAACTATTAACACAATTATCGATATAATCTATGTTTAAGTTTCTCGAGATCGATTTTTACAGCAAACCATTTTCTATTTTTTTGTTTGTTTTTCATGGAGTGAATTACCTCCTTCGCAATGATATTGTTGTCCGTTGTAGTTCTACCTACAATAAACCATGTCTGCTCTTTACCAATAATTATTGGGAAGATCACTTTGAACCTATAGGCCACAACCTTTGTAACTAACTTTTAAAGAACCGAATACAAGCTTATAGGCCGAAATTGTGAAAAATTCTCAGGGTTTTGATAATTCGAAATAAGAACAATTAGGGTGTTATTCAAATCTGGATCCACCCTCTCCCCTTTAAAAATCTTCTTAACCCAAGCGCAAATAGAAACACCAACTCGATCCCACTCACTTTGAAAGAAAAGTGCATGATAACCATCACTACCCGGAGCCTTTAAAGGGCCTATGTCAAACAAAGCAGTCTTTATTTCCTCATCAGAGATTGGTTTACTTAAAAACTGATTCTCCCATTCTTCAAGTTTCAAAAATGAACTCGCAGGTAAGTTCCTCATTAGCCCTGGTTTCTCTCCATACAGGTTTTGAAAAAACTTAACCGTTTTATTCTATAATTCCTCTTCGTCAAGAATCCACTCCCCCGCATCATTCTTCAATTTTGTGATTCGATTATGTTTTCTCCTTTGAATCGTTCGGCTATGAAAAAATCTAGTGTTCCTGTCACCCAACAAAAGCTAATCACATCTTGCGTTTTGCTTCTAAAGTTCCTCATGATGAAGAACATTTTCCAGCTTAGTACGCATCGTCATTTCTAACTCATGTAGATAATCAGAGTGTGAATAATCCAGAACCTTCTAAATGCTAGTGAGTTCCTGAACCAACCTTTTTTTACAATGTCCAATGTGCCCATAAACACTCTTATTGCAACTTTTGACTTTACTCGTAAAATGAGAGAGTGAATTAGCCACGCAACCATTAAAACTCCACTTTTCCTAGACTAACTCAGAAAACCCAAAGTGTTCAACCCACCCTACCAGAAAACGAAAAAGACGCCCCTTTGGGGAGTGGAGTAAAGGTCTAATAGACAACAAAAGTGGCCTATAGTTAGATTTGAGCATTTGAAGGTGAGTCACTGAGTAATTTGGAAAGGTAAAAATCCATGCATCGTTACCAATAGCTCTATCGAGGCATTCAAATACCCCACCTCTATTTCATGTAAATTGAGAACCCTTAAATCCCAAATCATTCAACTTAACAAACTCTATAAAATCTGCAAAAAGGGAGCATCTGCTACCACTAAATTCGCCACCTTTCTTTTCACAAGGAGATAAAAGAGCATTAAAATCCTCTATTGCCATCCACAGAGACCTATTATCTGGAATGACCATCTTCAATTCGCCCCAAAGATATTTACGTTTCCTTCTATCAAGACTACCATAAACAAATGCGACAAGAACAGGTTGCTAAAGAGAGCTGTCAAAAATCTAAATCAAAACAAATTGGGGATGACTCCGGAGTATCTCAACATAAATCAACTCTTTCCATCCAATCCATATACCCCTACAGAATCCGATTACCTCCACACGATGAAAAAAAGGAAACCCAAGCCTAGCAATAATCGAATCAGCTTTCCCACCACTAACTCTCGTCTCTAAGAGGCCCACAATGTTAGGTTTAAATTCCCTATTATACTCATAAAGATACGAGGAAACTTGCTGCTAGCACTCCCTTGGCAATTCCATGAAAATATATTTAAATTCACAATACAAAAGAAAGATAGGAACTGACCTTTAATACTTAAATAGACTAGGTTTCTCTCGATGACTATCATCATTATACAGTGCCTCATTCTCGGCTTCATTCTTGACTTGGGAACGTATGAACTTGACCATGAAATTCATTGAGTCTGATAGAAGAACTCTCACATTGCCAGGATTTTTAAACCAATCTTTATGATTTCGAATAAATTTATTATAACACCCCAAAATTTGATCAATTGTTTGATAAATTCTGTCAATAATTGAGTCTTTGTATTTTTGGTTAAGTGTTTTGTTTATGTGTTTGAGATTGAAGGTTCGAGCCTTCCATCTTGAAATTTTACAATTTATTTTACCATAACCCCTATCATTGAACTGACGACTTAAGTTTATTTATGCGTTAAGTTGTGTCAAGAATGAGCCTTCTGGTTCAATGGTTAAGCTTCTGTATACTTCCTAGTTCTATGTTTGAAACTCTACGCATGCGTTAAAGAAAATTTTTATGTTATTTGGTAAAAGCCTATTAGTTTTGGTTGTTTTAAAAAAATAACTTTTTTTAACATTTTTCCCTTCTTCTCTTTTCTTTTTTTTCTTTAGTTTTTTCTTCCTTTCCTTTTGCGTGCTTCTGTAAACTATTATCGGCTTTAATTGGGAATTTTGTGTTGCTCATTGCGTTGTTTGAAAGCTTGTTACGTAAGTTCTACCGTTATTCTCTTTTGTTTTCATGAAATTTCGTTATTGTTCTTCGAAGTTAGAAATGACTATTGTTTGTTTGAATTTTCTTAATTGTGCGGTTGGGGTTTTGTTAGGCGAAGGTCTTATGGAAGACGTTCCTTCAACAGTCTATATTCGGGTAATTATTGTTGGTTTGTCGTTAAGTGTTAGTTGCTATGGGGGTTTGCGTCGAAGTTTTGACATGTTGGGTTGATTGTTGTTTTTATGCGAATTGTTCATTTAAATTGTTGATTGAACCTCTGGTTGTCATTTTTAGGCTTTGGAATCACTCTTGTTGCTTTGGTGTTGAATCCGTATCAGGTGTGTAACGAAAACATGATTTTCTACGATTTGTGAATGCCGAAAAACATAGCTCTCGACGCTACACGGTCGTGTGCCAGGTCGTGTAACTCACTGTTTTTGAATTTGAGGCATACGGGGTAGGGACACAGACATGTGTCCAGGCCGTATAACTCACTATTTAAAATTTAGGGTCATACGTACCAGGGACATGAGCGTGTGTCCAGACCATGTGAGGGGTTGTGAGTGCTTGGCCATACATCAAGCTGTGTAACTCACTGTTTAAACCACACGATCGTGTGCTAGGCCATATGGGTCAAAATTTCAAATTTTTTGTTAAGGCCGTAAACGTTGTTCCAATCGAACGTAGGCTTACCGTAGGGTTTGTATGATCCAATTTAGGGTATAGAACCTATTGAATGATAATATGTTTCTATATAAATTGTTAGTTTACATGTATTATCGAATTGTAAACTAGTAGGTAATTGTGTTCTGTATCAACTTAGTATAATCTAAATCTATAACACCGTATGTTTATATTTGTATCTGTAAATTTACATCTGCACTAGGGTCGGGATTGAATAAAAAGGATGTTGTGGGCAGTTTAATAATTTGCCAAGACTGTGGCTAAGCCACGTATATGTATTTGATTCAGGCGACTTTTGCATTCTGTTCTGACAGCTAGTCTGCAACATTTTTGAACGTGACATACAATCACTATGTGGTTTGTAGGGATGGATATGTACTCGATACCTTTTTTAGTGTGTAGGGCTGGATGAAGATGATGTGTAGCTGATGGGGGTAGGAAATATGCATTCTGTAGCTATCATAATATGCACTGATATATTATGTTCTGCTTCCGTATTTGATTCTGAGAACTGTTTGAACTTTGAAAAACTAAAGATCTTGTAATATCCCGAATTAGGGGTTGCGAGTTTGGAAAATAACTCGAGTGTTAGTGGACCTCTGAGTGATTTTAATGTGTTATTAGAGTTTCTAAAGCCCGAGGATAAAATGGGAACATTTTGGAAATTTTGAAAATTAGGGGTTAAAAATGGAAATTTGGTTAAGGGAGGCCTTAAGTAAAATTTTGTGAAGTTATGGACATGAAAGTCCAGGTAGCATAGTGGCTTCCGTGTGCCACTTAAGGTTTGGCGCCAAGCATGGTCAAGGGTTCGAGTCTTAGGCGCAGCAAAAGCATTTTTATTTTTGAAAAATAGCGCTGCTTTGAAGGAGGGTTTAAAACAAATTATTGGCGCGTTATTAGCATGAATTAAACACTGGCCGAGTGGTTAAAACGCTTGCAGCAAGGAGGCCATCGCGAGGACTCGCGTTCGAGTGCCATTAGGGGCGCGGATGTTTTTATTTTTCGGCTCCTAGCGTTAAAATGAGGAAGCCAGCGAAGTAAGGGTTAAAAGAAATTCAGCGTGTTTAATTGCATGAAATGCGTAAAGGGCCGAGTGGCTGGGGCATGGAGGACTTTTCTCCAGGTCTCGGGTTCGAGACCTGGGGGTTGCAACTGGGTCTTTCTTTTTTGAGACCGGCGTGGGAGTTTGTAGCTGCATGGGTAATCAATGCATGCAGCATGCGTGCATGCAGTTTAAAAAAAAAATTCTGCTTATTTGCTTTATTTTTTAAACATGGGAGCATTATTCTTTTATTTAATTATTGTTAGTTATTTTATTATGGTGAGGTATGGGTTTTAATTGTTAGGTTAGTTTATGTGGTAAAGGAATAAGGAATAAACAAAGTATTATTCCTTTCTTTTTCAATGAGCATGGGTCTTGGCCTTGGGGAATAGAAGCATGCGGCATAGGGGTTGTAAATATATGGCTGTTGGAAATTATGGAGTAGTTTAATTATGTTGTTATATTATTTGAAGGTGAGGGATGATAGGTTAGAATGAGGACTTTTATTAAATAATAATATTGAGATTGGTGATGGTCTTTTGGCGTGGGGAGCATGGCCGAATGGGGGGGGAATTTCCTTTCCTAAGCATCTCATGGACGGCCTCCTAGTAGCAAAGAGTGCCAAGATTTCTGATTTTTGCAATTGTTTTTGACCAAATGAAGCTTTGGGGAGCTTTTGATCAGCCTTGAGCTTTGAAGAGCATAGCTAAATCTTCCTAGTTTGTTTTTAGTTCTCCTCCAAATGTGCATGGCTGACTTCTTGAAATGATTTTTCCTTAACTTTTTCTTGAGCATGGCCGGATTAGAGAGACTCCTAGGGGAAGCTTATTTTGTTCTCGGTTTCGAAAGGGGGAGGGAATTAAGTGCCGATCTTCCTCATTTATCTTCCTCTATGTTCCCTTTCAACCCCGAATCTATCTCTACCTCTTGAAGCCGAATGCCTCTCTGCCTTTGGAAACCATAACCGATTATATAACCATCATTTGGAAGGTTAGCCGAAACCCCTCCACCATTACACCATTGTCGAATCTTGTGTTTTGAAGAGTGTTAAGATGTGGTAGCCGAAACCTTAATCTAGTTTACTTGTGGCCGAACCTTCAAAGGACTATATTGGTGTGCTCTTTTGTGTAGTTGAGGGAAGGAACTTTAAGAGAGCTCCTGGAATTTTGAACATCAAGGACTATCGATACCTTGAGAACTAATCGACAGGAACAAATGGTGTTTCGGGATCAATAAGCAAGGTAAGGAAGTCTTAGTTTCGGCTAACAGCTATATTTTGGGTTGTGATGATAACCAAATATTGACTTTGGTTCTAAAGGGTGGCCGAATGTGAATAAGGCTACAGAGATGTACTCTGTTTGTGTGTAGATAGTGTTATGGAGCATCAAAGGAATCTTTCGGGAATTGGATTGCTCCAGGCAAATCGTCAGAAATGAGTCAAGTTTCGGGACTTTAGATTGTGTTAGATAAATCGGATATCGCTATAGCCAGGTGCGTAGTTATCGCACTGTTCTTTTGCTTAATATATGTATTATAAGTATCATTTTTTTGTAAACATATGAGTTGTGCATGTTAGCCGAAATAAAAGCAAACAGTATGGATACTAAGGTAAGTGATCGAATAATCAAGTTAATGGTTATGATATTAACTTTTGGTGATTTGAAATTATAAATGATTATCGATGAATGTAAATAAAGTGATGACATGTGATGTATATTGTTCTGAATAATATGTGACCATGATAGATAAAATACACATATTTGTTTCGTACGAAATGTTGTTATGGTACATATACGTACACATGAGACTTGTGATGTGACTATTGGAGAAAAGGTGTACACTATGTGAGTGTTCTAATGCTAGCCTCGTGCTACATTCGTGATTGTTGATTTGTGAACCGTTTGATATGTGAGATTTCTATGGGATCGGTGGCTTAGCCACGGCTTTAAGAAATAATGTGCAAAAGAAAAATATGTGGATCACTTTGTGGAATGGACTTCGTAATTGTATTCGTGATCATATTTATAATAGTGTATTCATAATTGCATTTTTATAATTGCATGTTGTATATATGAATTGTGTGGATATGGGCCAAGCCCATATGTGAGGACATGTGTATTAACTATGCACTGAGTCTTGGTGACTCACTCTATTGTATTAAACCTTTCAGGTGGCGCGTAAAGCTTGGACCGGGTCGGAGAGGATACAAAGGTGGCCATGCAAAAGTGGATTTTCATGCAAAGGAATCTCTTGGTTAATTAATTAAATAATGATATTTTTCGTATTTTGATTAAGTGTGTATTGTAATAAAGCCTACTAAAGTGTTTAAGTTCATTTGTTAAGTATTGTTACTATTATGCCCTATTATGGAAGGATAATTAAAGATTGATTTCAAATGGTTTTATTTTCTCAGTAAAGCTTGAAACCGATATGTTTATAACAAACTTCGATTTTTACTTAGAATATTACAAGTCACGAAAATGTTTTACCAAACTCGGTAAAATTTTCATCGGTTTCACTATTAAGTAAGAATGTTTTTCGAAAGTGTTCCGCAGTGGCATTCCAAATTCGGTCGGATTTAATGGGCCGGGTTTGGGGTGTTACATTTTGGTATCAGAGCATGGTTCAAAACCTGGCTTTGAGGTTTTGGGCCCAAAAACAGTTTTCGAAAGTGGGCTTTTCAAAATGTGAACTTTTATTTTGGGCTTGTTCTGGCATGGCACCTGTACCTCCGACCCGAAGTCCACCTGGTAAGTACCTCTGACTATTGAGGTATAGTGAATATGTGAACTGTATGGGCATAATTGGGCTTGTAAATTAGAAAATTTGGGCTATCGAAATCCTAAGACTAGTCTACTCAAAAACAAGTGCATAAGACTTGAGAACTGAAATGACTATAGAAGTATAGTGAATGAATGTCTTCCTGCTTATGAACGTGTACGTGACTCTCTGAATAAGAAGTAGCGAACTTGAATTGAACCTATGTGTGATAGAAAGAACCACTTCTAAAATACTTATTCCATAAAATTGTTCGCGGATAATCAGTGGAACAAATTTCTAATGCATAAAACTTTTTAAGTCAGATTGTGCGATAGAGATGAGTCCTAGAGGACATGATCGAGGCAAAAGGGCCATATCGGAACTCGCTAGATCGGGTCAAGGATCTGATAATGAGGTATCACCTCCACCACCAACTTTTGATAATGAGCAGCAAGATCAGACGAGGGATAATGCTGTATTGCGCTGCGAGTTTTAGAGATGGTAGTTGGAGAGGGAGAAATATGAGAGCTCGAAAATTTGTTTTCGAGCGACTTTGAGCCAATGGAGCGGATTTGTTCTGTGATATATCAGGCGTGGCACTCAGTACGGTCGAATATCGGTTGGAAGCAACCAAGCGAGTTGTGGATGAGCTCGATCTGAACCCTGAGAGAAAAAGTGAAAGAAATAGTGACGCTGCTTCACGGTGAGACGTATCAATGGTGGCTCACGGTTCGAGATAGTGTCACAGCGGAGGACCCCACTCGGGAGTATGTCAAAATGATATACCAGAATAAGTATGTCAGTACTTATTTCATTGATGCTCCGAGGAATGTGTTTTTGGGACTGGTTCAACGGAACGAGTCCACGGTGAAATACGACGCTAAAATTACTAAAGTTAAGCCGATATGATCGAGGAATAGTGACTACGAAACATGAACGATGTGTCTGGTTTAAGGATGGATTAATAGACGGCCTGAGACTGTTGATAGTTCCTCAACAGGAACGGGAATTTGCTGTGTTAGTCGAAAAAGTTAAGATAGCTGAAGAGATTAAGAACTCGATGAGATAAAATCGAGACAAGGATACGAACCGTGATAAGAGAAATTTTGAATTGATTAAATTATTTGAGGATCTTCGGAAAAGACCGAGGGTTAAAAGTTTTGCTCATGTGATTAAGCCAGCTATGAGAAATCGGGACCGTCCGTGTGCTCAGTGTGGAAAATATCGTGTCGGCGAATATTGGAACCAGAAATTGAGAATATTTTAAGTATAAGTCTATAAGCAATTGAATATTGTTAAGGTTAGTTATAACCTTGTGTACATGTTGGAATCCTGGTTATAAATATAGTGAAAGCCGACTGTGGATAGACTTTCTATCATGAAATGTTACTCAAGTGATAAGTACAAGTGATATGTGGATAGACTATCTATCATGAAATATAATTGAAGTGATAAATACAAGTGATGTGAATTATATGGTCAGCTTGTAATGTGATTCAGATGCTGATAATATTATATTTCAGGCTTTGATGCCTAGCAGGCTTTGTGCCGGTGTATATTTCAGGCTTTGATGCCTAGCAGGCTTTGTGCCGGTGTATATTTCAGGCTTTGATGCCTAGCAGGCTTTGTGCCGGTGTATATTTCGGGCTTTGATGCCTAGCAGGCTTTGTGCCGGTGTATATTTCGGGCTTTGATGCCTAGCAGGCTTTGTGCCGGTGTATATTTCGGGCTTTGATGCCTAGCAGGCTTTGTGCAGGTGTATATTTCAGGCTTTGATGCCTAGCAGGGTTTGTGCCGGTGTATATTTCGGGCTTTGATGCCTAGCAGGCTTTGTGCCGGTGTATATTTCGGGCTTTGATGCCTAGCAGGCTTTGTGCCGGTGTGTATTTCAGGCTTCGATGCCTAACCGGCTTAATGCCGATGATGTGCTATAATAGAAAATTCATGAATCACATACAAGAAGGAACATGTTTGTTACCACAAGCTAAATGCTCGGACAAGTGCAAGTCTTTCGTACTTGCAAGGAATAAGGAAAGATGGTATATTCCCATTTGAATTAAGTGAGATGTGATATAGTTGAAGCTTCGGTAAGACTTTTAATATGTGCAATTGATCTTACCATTGATGTGTATGGTATCCGTAATGGAATTTAAGCTTGAATATGCTTATGAAGAAGTGGCCATAAGTGAAAATGCTAAATGTGAAAGAGGTTGGATATGTTTGCATATGTGTAATAATTGGGAATATGTGATTGATATATAATGAATTGAAATGTACGGATGTTCGTTCATAAGTAATTTCGAGGACGAAATTATTTTTAAGGGGGGTAGAATTGTAATATCCCGAATTAGGGGTTGCGAGTTTGGAAAATAACTCGAGTGTTAGTGGACCTCTGAGTGATTTTAATGTGTTATTAGAGTTCCTAAAGCCCGAGGATAAAATGGGAACATTTTGGAAATTTTGAAAATTAGGGGTTAAAAATGGAAATTTGGTTAAGGGGGGCCTTAAGTAAAAATTTTGTGAAGTTATGGACATGAAAGTCCAGGTAGCATAGTGGCTTCCATGTGCCACTTAAGGTTTGGCGCCAAGCATGGTCAAGGGTTCGAGTCTTAGGCGCAGCAAAAGCATTTTTATTTTTGAAAAATAGCGCTGCTTTGAAGGAGGGTTTAAAACAAATTATTGGCGCGTTATTAGCATGAATTAAACACTGGCCGAGTGGTTAAAACGCTTGCAGCAAGGAGGCCATCGCGAGGACTCGCGTTCGAGTCCCATTAGGGGCGCGGATGTTTTTATTTTTCGGCTCCTAGCGTTAAAATGAGGAAGCCAGCGAAGTAAGGGTTAAAAGAAATTCAGCGTGTTTAATTGCATGAAATGCGTAAAGGGTCGAGTGGCTGGGGCATGGAGGACTTTTCTCCAGGTCTCGGGTTCGAGACCTGGGGGTTGCAACTGGGTCTTTCTTTTTTGAGACCGGCGTGGGAGTTTGTAGCTGCATGGGTAATCAATGCATGCAGCATGCGTGCATGCAGTTTAAAAAAAAAATTCTGCTTATTTGCTTTATTTTTTAAACATGGGAGCATTATTCTTTTATTTAATTATTGTTAGTTATTTTATTATGGTGAGGTATGGGTTTTAATTGTTAGGTTAGTTTATGTGGTAAAGGAATAAGGAATAAACAAAGTATTATTCCTTTCTTTTTTAATGAGCATGGGTCTTGGCCTTGGGGAATAGAAGCATGCGGCATAGGGGTTGTAAATATATGGCTGTTGGAAATTATGGAGTAGTTTAATTATGTTGTTATATTATTTGAAGGTGAGGGATGATAGGTTAGAATGAGGACTTTTATTAAATAATAATATTGAGATTGGTGATGGTCTTTTGGCGTGGGGAGCATGGCCGAATGGGGGGGAAATTTCCTTTCCTAGGCATCTCATGGACGGCCTCCTAGTAGCAAAGAGTGCCAAGATTTCTGATTTTTGCAATTGTTTTTGACCAAATGAAGCTTTGGGGAGCTTTTGATCAGCCTTGAGCTTTGAAGAGCATAGTTAAATCTTCCTAGTTTGTTTTTAGTTCTCCTCCAAATGTGCATGGCTGACTTCTTGAAATGATTTTTCCTTAACTTTGCCCTGAGCATGGCCGGATTAGGGAGACTCCTAGGGGAAGCTTATTTTGTTCTCGGTTTCGAAAGGGGGAGGGGATTAAGTGCCGATCTTCCTCATTTATCTTCCTCTATGTTCCCTTTCAACCCCGAATCTATCTCTACCTCTTGAAGCCGAATGCCTCTCTGCCTTTGGAAACCATAACCGATTATATAACCATCATTTGGAAGGTTAGCTGAAACCCCTCCACCATTACACCATTGTCGAATCTTGTGCTTTGAAGAGTGTTAAGATGTGGTAGCCGAAACCTTAATCTAGTTTACTTGTGGCCGAACCTTCAAAAGACTATATTGGTGTGCTCTTTTGTGTAGTTGAGGGAAGGAACTTTAAGAGAGCTCCTGGAATTTTGAACATCAAGGACTATCGATACCTTGAGAACTAATCGACAGGAACAAATGGTGTTTCGGGATCAATAAGCAAGGTAAGGAAGTCTTAGTTTCGGCTAACAGCTATATTTTGGGTTGTGATGATAACCAAATATTGACTTTGGTTCTAAAGGGTGGCCGAATGTGAATAAGGCTACAGAGATGTACTCTGTTTGTGTGTAGATAGTGTTATGGAGCATCAAAGGAATCTTTCGGGAATTGGATTGCTCCAGGCAAATCGTCAGAAATGAGTCAAGTTTCGGGACTTTAGATTGTGTTAGATAAATCGGATATCGCTATAGCCAGGTGCGTAGTTATCGCACTGTTCTTTTGCTTAATATATGTATTATAAGTATCATTTTTTTGTAAACATATGAGTTGTGCATGTTAGCCGAAATAAAAGCAAACAGTATGGATACTAAGGTAAGTGATCGAATAATCAAGTTAATGGTTATGATATTAACTTTTGGTGATTTGAAATTATAAATGATTATCGATGAATGTAAATAAAGTGATGACATGTGATGTATATTGTTCTGAATAATATGTGACCATGATAGATAAAATACACATATTTGTTTCGTACGAAATGTTGTTATGGTACATATACGTACACATGAGACTTGTGATGTGACTATTGGAGAAAAGGTGTACACTATGTGAGTGTTCTAATGCTAGCCTCGTGCTACATTCGTGATTGTTGATTTGTGAACCGTTTGATATGTGAGATTTCTATGGGATCGGTGGCTTAGCCACGGCTTTAAGAAATAATGTGCAAAAGAAAAATATGTGGATCACTTTGTGGAATGGACTTCGTAATTGTATTCGTGATCATATTTATAATAGTGTATTCATAATTGCATTTTTATAATTGCATGTTGTATATATGAATTGTGTGGATATGGGCCAAGCCCATATGTGAGGACATGTGTATTAACTATGCACTGAGTCTTGGTGACTCACTCTATTGTATTAAACCTTTCAGGTGGTGCGTAAAGCTTGGACCGGGTCGGAGAGGATACAAAGGTGGCCATGCAAAAGTGGATTTTCATGCAAAGGAATCTCTTGGTTAATTAATTAAATAATGATATTTTTCGTATTTTGATTAAGTGTGTATTGTAATAAGGCCCACTAAAGTGTTTAAGTTCATTTGTTAAGTATTGTTACTATTATGCCCTATTATGGAAGGATAATTAAAGATTGATTTCAAATGGTTTTATTTTCTCAGTAAAGCTTGAAACCGATATGTTTATAACAAACTTCGATTTTTACTTAGAATATTACAAGTCACGAAAATGTTTTACCAAACTCGGCAAAATTTTCATCGGTTTCACTATTAAGTAAGAATGTTTTTCGAAAGTGTTCCGCAGTGGCATTCCAAATTCGGTCGGATTTAATGGGCCGGGTTTGGGGTGTTACAGATCTGTTCAATAGTTTTGCTTAATAAAATTGTATAAGTTATATACATTTGACTGAATTTCAGGTAACCCATCGACTTAGGTGGGTCGGCGTGGCGGGAGCTCGATCATCCTTATCTAGTATTTTTTCAGTTTAATTAAACTTATATTATAGTTGTTTTACCTTGAAGTATAGATTTTAAGTTAGGATTTTTGCGTTGGTTCAACTATTTAAACATTTTCTGATAGTTAAACTTTAATTAATTAAAAGTGGAATTTCCTAAAATGAGTTGATGTAGTTTCTCAGGCTTAGTCCTAACGTCTAGGCCGGGCATGTGGTTTTACATTTACTAAAAGGCTTACTATTACAAACAGTAACATCTTTTTCCCCCTGAGCCCCGTCCTTTAAAAAACAGGTGACTTCCAACAACCCCACCCGCAACTTTTTCCAAATCCTTTAGAGAATTGGGAATAACATTTTCTTTGAAAGAGGCGACCGAATGTCTTCCAGGATCAAGAATACTTGGATTAGTTTTCATCATCGACTCAATGGGCTTCAAAGGTTGGATTAAAATGTGAGCTAAAGATCGACAGCTCCACTGTTTTCTTACCATTTTCCAACATTTATGGCGCATTAAAATCAATAGGAATTGAAGAAGTTAAATTTTCATTCTCCAAATTTAATTCCATTTGGTAACCTGGTGTTGTGGGATCCACCTGTGCATAATCTTCCAACCGATTATAGGGTCCTAAATTAGATTTTGAAAATGACCCAAGTTTTAGCCCAGATTTATTACCAAAAGCCTTAAGGCGTAAATCTCCACTTATCAATTCTAGCCCAATACTTGTCGTCAAAACTACCCCATGATTTTCTTTAGGCCCAGAATCTATTACTAGAAGATGTTGGACCCTGCGTTGCCAACCCTATAAAGAGAGGGTTATCCTTATTAATTTTTGCATATTCCTTCCTTTTCAAAAACTCACCCTTTTAAAAATTTATCTCTGAAAAAAAATGCATCAATTCTCCAATTTCCGGCTTCATTTGCATCAAAAGAAGATAAGGCGTTAAATCGGGAACCTCCCCCTTCTTTGGCCTGAATTTTCGCAAATATGTTACCATTTGGTCTCGAATTGCGCCGAATTTTCCTCTTGACGATCATCCATGGTCCAAAGTTTTCTGATGCCTCCACTATTTTCTCCTTCTCAAGTAAAGCCACCATTGTTTCCTTCTTGTCCCCGCCGCATCTTATCACAGATCCGTCGAAAAGGCATAGATCTCGCACATGCCTGTACCGGCCACACAAAAAGCACACTACTTGTAGGGATTCATACTCAATCCTCTGTATCATACCGTTCACCATAATTTGAAAGACCAGTAGTTTGTTCAAGTTGATGAATACCACCATTCAGGCAAATCACCCCCTCGACCCATTATCTATTTTGAAATCAAGCTTCGTAACTTTGCCTATTAATCCATCTATTTCTTTCAGAACTTGACGCTTGTAAAGGGCCCCCGGTAATCCAGGTAATCGGATCCAAGCCATAATAGTACTAGGAAATGGTTGAAAGGGATTAAAGTCCAAAGCCAACGACTGAACCTTGAGATACTAGTTGAAAACAATCCATGGGCCCTGAGTGAGAACTTTCTCGTAGTCCTCTTTATTCTGGAATTTCACTAGGTAATAGCCATTTTCAACATCCATGAGTTGAAACGAATGTGACAATTTCCAAAGACTAAAGATCATGTTATAAAGAGTAGAATACATTTTCTCCCTAACAATTTCACCACCACCATGGTCACCATATCCCTAACCAGAATTTGCATTATCCCATTAACTGTAGTTTTCATGATATCACCCTACGTAAATTCAATCTCCTCTTCGGTTTAAAGAATCAGATGACCCTGTCCCTAACACCTTATCCCTCCAAGACATCGTCGACGCAGGGGAAAGATCCAGTCATCTCACTGCTCATATCCGTGTCTACATCCTTGAATCTAACCTTTTTGGTGTTCCTGTCCTCGTTGGAAGTACTATTGTCGCCACCGTCCGCCAAGTTTTCTGACATCTAAGTATTTGCTTAATCGGCTTTTCCTTGCTTTTGAAAAAAGTAGAATCACAACAACTTTTAGATTTTACATCTAATTGACTTCGTGCATTTTACTTATTGATATAGATTATAATAAAACAGATATATTAAATATATCGTAATTCTGATTGTAATTAATAAAAAAATAGGTTCTATTATATTTCTTGTTTGCGAAATTGACTCTATATTGATTTTAAATCGATTTGTCTGAAAATTATCGGTAGCGTTTGAATCATATGAATGTTACTTTTAATAAAATTAAAAAAAAACACTTTTAACCTATTTAATTTATGATTATATATATTAGTATTAAAATACATCAACATAAGAAATATTTAATAATAATAATAGTAATAATAATAAGAGCTAATGAGATTGTGGCTTAATAGTAAGATTGGAGTTTGAAAATTTTGGTTTTAAAATTATTTTAATTTCAAGTCTTATTAGTGGATTGGGCTTTAGTTTAATTGTCATTGTTGTTATTACAAAAATCGCGAGGTTGTGAGTTTGGATTAGACTTGATTATGAGTCAAGCCACCCACTCAAGCTCGAAGGTTTGTCTGAAATGTAGAAGGGTTTAGGTAAAAATATAAGCCCAAAAAATGGACTAAGAAAAAAAAATAAAGTTTGTTTTCTAAATGGGTTAGGCCTCGGTTAAGAATTTTTTAGCCTGGGCCCGACCCGAGCTGCCTAAACTTTTTTTCTGCTGCTATTTTATTGTTATTTCGCTATTATTTTGCTACCATTATGTTATTATATTGGTACTATTTTGTTGATATTTTTTGGATATTGTATGACTCATGTTTTATTGTTAATTTTGTTACTATTTTAGAGGCATTTGCTTGCTAAATTGCAACTATATTAGTGTTATTAAGTATAGAGGCTTTTTTTAATGTATTCTTAATTTGTTAGGAAATATTTATTTAAATGTTTTTAGTGCATTTAATGCATTTTATTTTTTAAAATTTTATTTTTATATAAAAAATTTAATATGGACGGGTCGAGCTCAAGTTTAGCATTTTTTATCTGGACCGAGCTTGGATAAAATTTTAGGTCCATTTTTGAGTCGGACCAACTTCAGGCTTAGAAAACGGGCTTAAAATTTGATATCAGCCAAACCTGATCTATGATCAGATTTAGTTTAATCATGCTTAAGTACATATTTTTTTCCTGATTTAAGTGTTAGATGTTATAGGTAGAACTAGGTATTATATCAAAAATAAGTTTATAGTATTGATAGGTGTAATCTAGATTTATTATAAGTTTATGCATGGATGATTTAAAGGTTGGAGTTATAGAGGGTAAGCATTGTATAATAATGTGTTTAAATTTATTATAAATGTATGTATTTTTGATCTAATTGTTGTTTATCCATATTAGTTGCTGTGATTGTAATTATGAGTTTTCCAAAAATAAAACTTAAAAGAATAATTATGATGGGAGCAATTAAGCATTAAAAAAACTCTACCCACTACCATTCAATGTGGGCTTTCACTATTAGTAGCAATTAATCTCACAATTTTCATTTTTTATTATCCAACCAACTAATGATCTTTAAACTTTAAAGCTAAAAATTTTCATGGCTAACTTTTTATAGGTTGATTCTAAAAGAATTTCAATGATTTTATTTCCTTTGTTAAAATCTTTTTTCTTTGTAATTATAAAAGAAATAGGAATCAGATAAAAAAGAAGAAGAAGGTGTAGGGCTGAGATTAAAAATGTTATCATTATAAACTGGCCAGATGGTGAATATGATCCCCCTTTTTCTAGAAGAAATAGGTTAGGTTTTAGATGATTAATATTCCTTGTCTACCAAAAAAGGAAGAAGTAGACGAGTTGTTTTAGCAAAAACGTTTCCACATTTTATTGCAATTTAGTTTAGAATTAAACTCTTGAGGGATGATTGAAATATGTCAAAATTAGATTCCACCGACTTATTACTTATCTATTGTCTCATGTTTTTATTTATAAAAAAAATCTGTGAGTAAATTATTGATTTAATAGTAAAAAAATTATAAGTTGATATTAACTCCATGAAGTAACCATTTATCAAAATTGTCCTATCCTTATTTTTATTTTTAAGTTAACTAAAATTATTAGAAAGTGATCACTTAATTTTAAAGGCTACAAAATAGTCATTAAATTATTTCAAAGTTTTCATTTAAATCGCTAAGTTGTTAAAATCGTTATTGTATGACCACTTTTGATAGCACCACCTGCATCAAATGAAAGCTTTTTCTCCCCTTCTCTTCTACAATTAGCTTTTTCATAAAATAAAGTTGAACGTCATGAACTTGCGAACTAAAATCCAAATAGTTTTCTTTTCCAATCTCCAACATTGACTGTCAGAGCGATTGGATCTAATGGGTATTGATCTACTGTACCAATCGTCGAATCGTCGCTTCAAGCTCGTTAGTCAGACTTTTCAAAAAAACTCAATAGCCTAATAACTTAAATGAAAACTTTTGAATAATTCAATAATAATTTTGTAATTTTTTAAAGCTGAATAACCAAAAAATAAAATTATTAATAATTTAGTAACATTGAGGGTGTAATTTACCTTATTTTTTTTATTAATTAAAAATCCAAACCTTTCTTCATGGTCTCTTTTAGACAATTTGTTGTTTATTCATATGCCACATTTCAAAGCGTTTCTTGCCCTTGTACAATCCAATCTTTTTACCTCACAACACATCAACATATTGCATGAAGGAGAGGTAGTAGGATGCGACTGACTCACGTCTCATCTTCATTTCTTGTCTTTGCACTTTTCAATCACTAAATCAAAGTAAAGAAGAAGAAGCAAGAAAAAAGTGAGGGTCCTTATCGGAATTTGATTCATTCAGACCTTAAAAGATCACATCATCCGTGGATGACCAAAGAATATGTTCATATTGCAACATTGAAGGCTCACCATTGATTAGACGAATGTAGGGGGCAGGGACCTGTTTTATCGATAAAGACTTACACGCTTTGGTCACTTGATTATGTACAATGCGTGGTGTAACCTTCCCATTTGTCTGACAAACAAGATCCATCATAACTATCATGGAATATTATCATGGTGGAATATATTAGGTTCTGAATAGATTTTTGTTGGGTTTTTAGTGAAGATCCAATTCTTGGTGCATTGGATCTCCTCCCTTTCTTTTGTGTGAATAAATTCCCCTAACCCTAATACAAACAAAAACATGCACAGTACTAATGAAAAGATGGTATAGATTGTGAGATATGAAATTACTATACAAGTTGGAGCAATTTTGTATCTCAAAAAGGGTAAAATAATAATTATATTTAGTAAATTGCTCCATATTGCTTTGAGGAAATGGATGACCTTTTTATCTTGAATTTAAAGCAAAACAAAATGGTAAAAATATCATAGAGGCCCTTATATTAAAAGTTAGATTATATTTTATTTTTTACTGAAAATAAGTAAATTAGTCCTTATACATTAAATTAAAGGGCAAATTGATCATTTCTCTTAAAAATCCTATTCATTTGTACAATTTAAAATTGGTATAGCTGACGGAATAATTAGATAATGACACATGGTGTGCTATGTGTACTTCATGATGACGTACGATGATCAATTTTAAATAGCAAAAATAGATAAAATTTTTAACAGAATAACCAATTTGCTCTTTGATCTAACATAAATAAACTAATTTACCCATTTTTTGAGTGAAGTGGGCAAAATGTAATCCAACTTTTAGTACAGGGGCCTCCATAATATTTTTACTAAGGAAAACCGTGTGTTGAACGTGTTTACTGAGATCCAAATCAGCAAACTTCTTTATGTTCACTCTATATTTAGCCCAGAAATTTAATTAGTCTGTAGCTATAGCTTTGCCTTTCATCATCTCCACTATTTCAAAGTCTTACAAGACTCTTGAATGTGTCCATATCCAATGCAATCGACTTTCTGGGAAAAGGTTGAAGCCAATTGATACTTTGCAACTGACTTGATTGATAGAATTGCGTAAAAGGTTAGCACTATGTGTAGTCAATCTATACAAACATGCCAGAGCCAAAAAGAAGGGTTGAAAATGAAGAGAAAATAGTACCAATATAACCGGGAGATGTGGTGTGGTGATTGCTTATCTCATTCATTAATTCCATCCATGAGAATGGAGCATTTTTTATAACTAGCCGTTTACCTCTTCAGAGAATACCCGTGACGAGGAGATTAGCCAATGTTATTGAGTCCACCTTTTCTTTTTGACAAAAAAAACAACAACAACAATACCAATATATCAATATCAGTATACACTACATTATCTGCCTAATGCTGAATCTTTTTGACTTTGGGTTTTCTTTGTCTTCCATGTCTCTGTCATGTTCATTGTTAGCTGATCTCTGGAACATTAGAAAGTGTTGAATGTTCATGGTGCCAATATCATGTACCTTTTCAAGGTATATTTGCAACGCGATGTTATGATCATTATTTTACGATTTACATTTTTTCATTTTTGGTATTCGCAATTAAAACGACATTATCAATAAAATGTAAGGTTAATGTTAGGTGATGTAATGGATCTGATGTACAGCACAAAATGCATGTCCAACTCATATACTTACCATGACTGACCTGTATTGACAGCAATATCAGTCCCAAGGTTGAAAATTGTACTAGTTTATTAATTTATTACGTCACTCAGCCTGATAATTAAATGCAATATTCCCTACAGTATAAATGAAATGAATTGCACCATTATATGAAAAGCATATTTGTCATTCAACCCTTGAAAAGCTTTTCATTGTGCTTATATAGTAAAAGGTTCCAATTGGGGTTTGTTTCACTTATCAAAAACGTGGCTAGCCAAATGTCTGCCTAAGATCTCTCTTGCAAAGTTGAAACCCATATGGAATTTTTGTTTTGGATAAGCGAAGACCTACAATTGAGTGGAAAATAGCAGTGAATATCTATCATTGGCTTAGTTAACTATTCATGAGGAAATAATTCACTGCCATAACAGTTTTTTGTTTAGAATGCTAAGTGAATCCGTAGAGCTCTCGGCAGAGCTGAAACATTTCGGATCATTAAATGTCATGCAAGTAACCACCAGTTTTAGATACATCAACTCATTGATTCCTCTTTTTTTGTGTGTATATATATGTGTGTACAAACTCATTGGTGTCTCATCCAAATCTTTTCTCTTCTGAAAATATCCTATTCCTTTGGAACTCTCTCTCTCTCCCCCACATTTTTCTTCTCCTTTCTGCCCTCTTCTCTCATTCATTTCTCTACTTCTCTCCGCCATGGTTTCGCACCTTGTCACCACTATCCGAAATGTAGTTGGAATCACAGGTACGTTCATATGATATATGCTTTTTGGATTGCATCTTATTGATCGCTGTTATGAACTTAATGAAAGAAAAATTATAACGATTCGTTGTAATCGCTATTTAAATTCCGAATTTCCTTAAATTTGCATATAGGAAGAGATTATTATTATTTTTCACTTTGACTTCCATGTATTTGAAGGCTAAACTAATGTTGTTTCTTCTGTTTCTTTTCCAGGGAATGTAATCTCCCTCTTCTTGTTCTTGTCTCCTGTGTAAGCTTTGACTTTAGCATAATCTTTCCAAAGTATCATTGAGTTTTGTTTTCCTTAATTTTTGAGATTTTCTCTTCAAGTCAAGAAAAAGAAAATAATCTTTTAATGTTTTAAGTTCCAATCTGAGATATATTTTTCTTTGATTTATTTTAAGTTATTATCGTGTAGGTGTGTTTGAATTTATTTTAATTTAATTTCATATACATATTTTTAAAATCAAATCCATAATCAAACCAGTCAAGCCACTTATTCTTACCGCCAACCTAGTTTCAATTAAATAAATTATTAAAAAATTATAAAACTTGGTTCAACTATTTTTTTTTATCCTAGTTTAACTAGTTCAAAACGATGCATAATGTAATAAATTCAAACCTTGTGTCCAAATTAATATACGGGTTAATCTAATCCAGTTCCAACGACTATGTCCAAATATGTTTTATTTTTTAATTTTATATTATTTGGGATTGTGTTTCTGAATTCTAGAAAAAAGAAAAACAAAAGGGCATTGTTGGCTTTTTCACTTTGAAGGGTAACATAATTAAAACCAATAATCAAGCCTACCATAATTAGTTTTGTTAGTTACAAAGGAATTAAATTATTTGGGTTTTGTTTAATTAACGTGTTAAGTTCATTGCATTATTTTGGCTAATGAATGAGAATTATTGTGGCAGACCAACTTTTATTAGAATTTGGAAGAAAGGATCAGTGGAACAGTTCTCCCCAGCCCCATACCTTGCAACCTTAATCAATTGCATGGTTTGGGTGGTTTATGGGCTGCCTATGGTGCACCCCAACAGCACCCTGGTTGTAACCATCAATGGCACAGGGACTGCCATTGAGATTGTATACCTAACCCTCTTCCTCATCTATTGCCATGACAAGAAAAAGAGAGTGAAAGTGATGCTAATAGTGCTAGTTGAGATTATTTTTATTGCGGGTGTCACCGCTCTGGTTCTTATCATAGCTCACACCACTCAACGTCGATCCATGGTGGTCGGAATTATAGCTATTTTGTTCAATATCACGATGTATGCTGCCCCTTTATCCGTCATGGTTAGTATCAATGGAAATCTATATATTGATTACCTATTAAACCAATTTTGTTATATGATGACGATGATGATGATGATGCAGAAACTGGTGATCACGACGAAAAGTGTGGAGTATATGCCATTTTTCCTGTCACTAGCATCCTTTGCCAATGGTGTTGCTTGGACTGCATATGCTTTCCTCCCTTTTGATCCTTTTATTGCTGTAAGTTACACATTGGGTTTTCACCTTTTTCTTTCTCTTTTCATTACTCTTCATCTCTACTAACTCAACAAGAAAATTAATTATATATAAAACTGAAGGAATGAATCAAGACAGAAATAAAAAATACCAAAATTAAAATTGAAAGTGGTCATACAATCCATTCTAATAATAATTACATAATCTTTAGATAAAAAACAATTAAGTGAGAGAAAACTACCTCAATTCAAGGATAAAGCATATCAACGATCTTATAGAAAGTTGAAAGTGATACTTACGAATCATTTACTTAATGAAATTGACAAAGAAACGTAAATCTTGATATTTACCAAAACACAATCAACTACTCAACTAATTGAACTTATAAACATTGATTAAGCAAATCCCGATTTTTTTTTGGGTTAAATAATACAAGAAAAAGAAGAATTATCAATACAGCATGAGTAGTAAATTATTTATCAAAATAATACAAAATAAATACTGTTTTTTTTTTTTCCTTACTTTGAATCACCAAAATATAAAGGCGATTTGGCTTTGATTTCCACATTTTCAGACACCACCCTATGATGTAAGATGATGTGATAAGGTGTCTGAAAAAAGTAGAAAATAAAGAAAAATGGTTTTTACATTTAGCGATTTAGTGTAAGAAAAGAAAAGGCAAAATAATACATTTTTTATTATAAATAATATTAAATTTAACAGATGTCGCGATATGGGTTTAAAAAAAGAGATATCATGTTAAGCAAATAGGACAATAAAATTAATGTAACCGACTTTCTTACCCAATATATTTAGTATTAGTGGATACATGTAGGCCATATTACATTGTACAATTCAAATAATTGGCATCAAATTACCTCTTTTGCAAAGCCCAACAAGAAATGAAGTCTAGGAGGGAAGGTTGGTATTTTGTGTTGTTTTGGAAAGTTAGGCACCTTTCATTGCATGTGCCTTCTAAAAGAGAAAGGCAAAGGAAATAAGGCCCTTTTTCCCTAAGGACACAAAATCAGCTAACTACCATGTGGGAGGTTACATTAAGAATTTATATTGAATCATATCATGTCATCTGATCAAATGTAGAGTTGTTTGTATTTACTTTTAAGGTTTAGTGATGAGATGGTCCAGTTCATAGATTTAAACACTTGATCTTTTATCAAATACAAACTTTTATATGGGTTTTGAGCTTTGAGATAGATTTGGTTTTGCAAATGCTTTAATAGGGTTTGGGGTTTCATAAAATTTGCAGGTTCCAAATGGACTAGGGACATTGTTTAGTTTAGCACAGCTGTTGTTGTATGCCACATATTACAAGTCCACGAAGAGAATAATAGCAGCAAGACAAGAGGCCAAGATGGAGATGCATCTCTCGGAGGTGGTGGTCAATGGTGATAATAAGGATCCCAAAAAGAACTCCACAGCACCTTAGAGACCCATCCTTCTACTATATATAACTAGAGAGGGTGTTTAATTTTGTTATGAACATCAATCACCATAAACATGGTGCTATGCAGCAGCTTGTTTACCTAATCATTTTCCCTTTCAAGTCTTCTTTTTCTTTTGCGGGGTAATGTGTGGGCTGAACTATCAAGTTTTAGATTTTTGTAAACTTATTATTATGTGGCCCAACTTTTATGCATATGGTTTTCTCCAATCCAATAATAAGAGGTCCCTGCAAACTTCTATGTTTAAATCTCAGCAGATTTCTCTCTCTTCCTTTTCTTTTTATATCATTAAACATTAAAAGAAAAAACTTGATTGTTTCTGATATAATAATTATGTTGATTTTTTACTTCACTAATTTTAAATTATTATCATTTGACTTGTGATATCAAATTCGCCATCATATCATCATCTGAAAATGAGTGGTTTAAAATGATCTGCTAGATTTACAAAGAATTTATGATACATTAAGAATAAAGTTGCAAGAGTACAAATAAAACGTCCTTATTCATTAGCAAAGATGACAAATTGGATTCATGGAATTTTTTTTTCTAAGTTTCTTACAACTTGAGAAAGCTATTGGAAACAAAATCTTCAGTTTCACTCGCCTAAAATTCTAGGACTGACTATAAGAATTACACTTATATATATATATATATATATATATATATATATAGAACTTAATCACAACTCTCCAGTGCTCTCACAGGAACTCCCTAAATTGGCCATCGTGTCGTGAACTGATAACCGAATGATATTGCTGCCTGATGATCTTGAAACATCTAGACATTCCTGAAGGTCAGCATCACAAGCTATCAAAACCCATTCATTATCATCATCCAAATACTTGATATCAAAAGTACCCACCTCCAGTTTCAGCCTCTTGGCCACTTCCTCGTTCAGTTCCACTATCCCACTACTTAAAGAGATCCGAAATCTGATTATATCTTCCCTGTATGTAGCCTTAATGGTCACACTCCTCATTCCATGCCGAGCTGTTACATGGGGTGTTGTCTGAGTGAATGTATGCATTGTGTGCTTGATACCCAGATCGGAACATTGAGGCGGTGTCCAACTAGATTCTGGTAATCGTTCATCGGCACCTATTTCTGCTACTATTGGACATAGGTTTCTTAAGTCTTTCGAACTTCCAGCATCCTCCACTAACATGCCTCCAAATGGTTCTCGAGGTTCTGCTGTCACAGGGGCTTCAGGCATTGAGAATGAAGTAGATATATTCAGTTCCTCTAAATGGAAGGCCAATTTGGGGGAGCATTGGTCGTGGCTGAAACCAAGTGGATCCTTAGTAGCGGCACTTTCAGTTGCAGGGCTACCTTGGCATGATCCATGAGAAGTAGGTGTCCCAGCACTCTCTTCTCTAGAACCACTCCCTGTTTTGAATCTGTTTGCCCCTTTATCCAAGCTTGGTGAAAGCCCATTATGGTGAGGGAAAAGTTGTTCTTGGCTCAATGTCCTCCCTCCCAGCAACTGATCATCCACCAAAACTTGTGTGTTACTTCCTGGCGTCTGACATGTGGGCAAATCGCTTTTGTCAACTTGAGGCTCGGAAGGTTTGGAATTTGTTAAGTTTTGTTGATGGGAACCAGTCAAACTGGTTGTCCATGAACTGGAACCAACAGCAACTGTGAGTGGACTTGTGGCAAGTGAAGTCAAATCAAATGCTTCATCAGCACCTTGGACAGATTCAATAACATGCTTTAGCTTAGTGAGGGAACGGTTGACTTTGTTGATCTTACGAGATGGCCATCGGGAGATCCCATGCTGCCTGCAGATTCGCTTCATTGTTGTAGGGCAAACTGTAAAGCAAGAATCTCCCTGAGCATAGTCCATTTCAATAGGTATCGGAAATATATATATATATATATATATATATATATATTCCAGTTTATATATAAATAAATCAGCATCTTAAATAATGCAAGTTAAAAAAGCAAAGAAAAAGTTTTGGAGGCAGAGCATAACGCATACCACCAAGGCTCTTTGCAGCATCTTTGAGACTCCCTGCAAAATACTGTTGGAGCACCTCTAGACTAATCGATTTCTCAGTTTTCCCACGTTTTCTCTCGGGTTTTTTTAGTTCTTCATTCTTTGGAAGACAAACAGGATCTTGGCTTCCACTAGCAACAACCTTGCTTCCATCAGTTGCAGGATCATGATTATTACTTAATTGCTTTTTTAATGAATCTATTTGCAGATCTCCTCTATTTGGTGAGCTGTTAGTCCCAGGTGGCGACTTCACAGATGGTGAAATTGGAATAAATTCGAGCCTTGAACTAAGCCTTTCATCTGAAGAAGCTATAATGATTTCTATATATCCTTTATTCTCTTTAAGTTTGGTTCCAGGAGCAACCTTAATACACTGGAAATGTTGCTTTATTGTTGACAATATGGAACCCAACAAGGTCTGTTGTTCATTGAAGTCAGCAATAGCAGGAGGCAAAAAAAATTCAAGAACATAATCATCATCTCCAGTGTAAGTACTCTGTAAGCAGATTGCAAAACAGCTGGTTAATCCAAACATGCGTGCATAGTGTACTAAGGGGTACTCAGTTTTGCAGAATTGGGTAATATCAGCACAAAAGCATGGATTATGGGATAAAAATGCCCTCCCAGAAACCCCCTGTCCCTTTTGTAGGTGATGTTCAAGACAAGCCTCCCGGAAACCCCACATGTGAGCATCTACAACATAGAATGCTACGTCAGTCGTGGATATGCAGACTTGTCCCATGCAGCTACCATCAAAGCTCGTACAGTATTTCTTTGAACCACCACCATGGGCTAAAACATTACGATGCCTGCAAGGGACCCAGGTTTGAGCCAAAGGTAGTTTGTGTGTTTCACAGACCATCGTCAAGATCTCCAGAATTTCAGCCAGTGCATTTTGACGACTTTTATTGCAAATCTGGTATAAAAAGCATTAGTTTGTCAGCATAGATATAAGAAATGGAAGAACACCAAAATAAAATATCAGAAAAGAATAACAGATTTGACACAATAATCAGTGCAGTCGACCTTGGTGCTTGGATGATCCAATATTTCTGAACTTTTCAAATTAACTGCCTGCATAAGAACTGAAATCATGTGACTGAGGGTGCTTAAGAATGCAAGAAATAAGGTTCTCGGAGAAAGGAGTAATGATTTAGCACTAATCAAATACGAAACCAATAAGAGACTAGGTAGGGTAAAAGAAACCCAACCTCAAGTGCTTTGCATACTTTATCAACCTCAGGTGCATAGTGAATCATCGGTGAAGTCATTATGAGTTCAAGTACACCAACACAGGACTGTTTAGAAGGTTCGAAGACCGGCAATGCCAAGGTTCCCTGAACGTTGTAATACAGAGCATGATCACGCCGTGAATACTCTCTGCTGGAATAATACTGCACATTTGGAGTCCATTCCGGCAATTTTTGCCTAAAAACACGGCCAGGAAGCCCAAGCTGTACATCACTCTCTCCATCCACAGAAAACATGTACATCAAAGAAACCATCCTATACTGATGTAACCCACTGCTATGTGGATCAAGGACAAAAGGTTGCCCAGACGTTGTTAAAACGTAACGGCCATCGTTTTTTACAGGTGCCCAAACCTGAGCTAGAACATGTTGTTCAGTTGATTCTTTGAAGTAACGTAGTGCCTGAGTCATCCTTTGTTTAATTACGCAATAACTATCCGGGTTCTCAAGGGGTAGCTGTCCCGGAAATGGAGAAGGCATCCCTCTATTATCATTCTCCTCCTTTGGATATTCATTTCCAGGATTGGGAATACCTGCATTTTGGAGAAATATCAAGGCAATTAAATATGTGCAATTTCCAGCATGAATTCAGTGTTTCAAGTTACGGTTTATTCAAAAGACAAAAAAACAAAAAGACATTCACTCTCCATAAAAAAGTGCTAAAGAAATTACTACAATCATATGGTTTCAAGTTCTTCTTTATGGGGTTAGTTTGGTTACCAAGAAACTTGGATTGGAACTAGATTATATAAGCGTTATATTCCATTTACAAATTATCTTACTCTCCAGGTCTTGAGAAACCAAATGGAGCTTTTCAAATCCAGATACCAGAAATCATGTTAGAGAGTCAGCAACATCTTAAAAGAAGAAATTTTCTAAGTTTTCAGGATTATCAAATTCAACCAAGGCAGAACAGACCAAAGTTCAAGCTCCAAATCAACCAAAAAGTCAATAGTTTATCTTAATCAGGAGAAAAAAAAAAGAAAGGGAGAAAAGAGTTGAAAGGGACTAACACGTAACAAAAAGATTGCAATCGGCGGGGTGAGAGCCAAGCTTATTATTATCCTCATCGGAGAAAACCCAGAGAGGAGAACAAGGCTGTTCAGAAGAAGAAGCTAAGATAAAAGGAGAAGTGGGGTTTGAAAGGAAAGACTGATGATCCAACGGCCATGAACTCTCGAGATCGAGATCATCCAAATCCATAATCCCCTGACTTTGTTCCAAGTGGTGGTGGCGATGTTGTTTTGAGGGGAAAGAACACGCGTTGCCTTCCACTGGCTCACACATTTTCTAGGAAACCAAACAGGGAAAAAGAACCAGTTATTTTTCTTAATATTATTTTCCTGTGGAGGAAAGTTGTTGGGTCGTTTGGTGGAGAAGAATACAATATCGAGACAGACCTGGAAATGGTAAAAAGGAAAAAAAATTGCAGTGTGATTCATCTTTATTTTAATAATATTTTAATCGGAGGAATCCAATACAACAGTGGGGTTGTGGGCAAGTTGCTCCCATTTGGATTATATTTTATTACATATAATAATTGGGGAAGGATGATTCTATGGTGCTCCCTTCCATTATCACCTCCTCTTTTGGTCTAATTTTCTCTTTAGTCCCTCTATTATACTCCCTCTTTTGGTCTTTATTTTAATTTGGTTTCTCTATTCTTATAATGTTATAAGTAGGTCCTATCTTAATGGAAAGTTATTTGAAACATTGTTTGGTAGGATTAGGTTGATGACAATAATATATAGGGTATGGTAAAAAATTAAAAAAGAAATGGAATATGTGGATATAAAATTGAACATCGATAATGATAATATAGAACGATCGTATAGTAATAAGAAAAAAAATAAAACACACATATTTTACGTAAAAACCCTTTCGGGGAAAAAAACTATGAGTAGAGGAGAAGAAAATTCACTAATGATGAAAATCGAATGATACAAGAGGAGTTGTAACTACATCTATTTAAAGGTTAAAAAAACCTTATTCTAATCAATGTCAAAAAGGCGAAGTGTAGTTTTAAACAGATTCTACTCGGGCCTTCGAGCCTCAGCCTTAAACCCTCCACAGATCCCCTAATTTTACCATTATATTATTTCTTTAATAGGAATTTGGGTCACACAACTCTAACAGTACAAATTTCTAAATATGCTTGTAGACTTCAAAAATTACATTCATAGTATACCAAAATACTCACCTTTTTATTATTATTAACTTTCTTCTAGTAAAGATGATTCGAATAACAATTTATAGTAAAAAAATCATATTATAAATGTTACATTTTGTAGGAGTATTTTTCACTTATTCTGGAGAGGTCTTATTTTTTTACAAGAATTTTTACTTATCTTTCAATTTTCAAGTTTAAAATTGTATTAATCATATCTAATCTTTTTGACACAATATTTAAAACCACTCATAGCCCTTCCCCAACCTATAAATAAGATGATAACGTCTTCAACATACTCGAACTCGCGTCTTCTTATATTGACAATATGTCGAAATTAATCAAGCTAAGGATGACAAATTTAAAATCAATTATAATCCTCAAATAAAGTAAACCAATTTTTTGTATGTATATTTTTAATGGTTATGGGTCAACCATTTTTGGTGTGGTATACTGACCATCATCACTCTATTACTTCCGCCAAGCTGGTATATAGATATGAGCAATTTATTATAATATAAATAATAATGTTTCATACATGTCATTTATAATACTCAATTGTATTTTGATTTAGTGGGAGTTTATGTATTATTTGTGGATTTCATATAAGGGAATAGGTTAATTAATGATAATTGAATATGAGGCTAATAAACTTTTACATTGCGATGCTCCACATTTAAACTTGGGTTTATTTTCGTATTTCATTATTAAAATAAAAAAATTTAAATTTAAGTGACCCAAATAAAATATATTTATACAATTTACTCCTACTTTTAATTATAATTCAATGTTAAAGAAAATCTATATAAGTGGTGTTATTGGCATGAGGATTCAGCCCCTCACATTTTGTTGTTTATGTAGTTAGGTCCTTATTTGAAGCATTTAACATGTTTAATTAGGTCTATGCCTTTAATTATTTAATTAATTTTGTTATTAAATTTAGACAAAAATAAGTTATATTTGTCCAAAATAATAAAATATTTGTTAAATTCTAGTATTAGTCCCTATAATTTGTAAAAATAATGAATTTAGTCTTTGTACTTTAATTTGATTAATTTGTCTCTATACTTTCTGAACTGGGCAATTTTAATTATTGTACTTTTCGAATTTTAAAATTTTAGTCTCAACCCAAACAAAAGCAGTTAAATCCATTTGGTTAAATTCAATTACTAGTCATGTACTATGTGTATAGTTGTTCATATTCTCCAATTGGATAATTCTAAATCTCTATACTTTTTTAAATTTTGAAATTTCAATTTTGACACAAACAACAGTGTTAATCCATTAACTAAAATTTGTACTAAGTAATATATAGAAATAACAAGCTGACATAACATTACACATATAATAATATATTTGTTGCATTAAATTTTGGAAATCTCATAACTTAATAAATTTAACAAATACCATTTGACGAGAATTGAAAATTTAAAATTTGAAAAAGTACAAACATTAAAATGGGTGAAATTAAAATACCAGAATTTAACCCTCGTTACTTATAATTGGGGTGACGAATTTATCATATTCTATCCACAGTTTAAAGCCTTTTACTCAAAGTGGTTAACGACTCATCCCCACAAATAAAATAGAAAATTAATATTAAAAGTAGGGTTAATGCTTTTATCAAAAAGGGAAATTAAAGTAGGGTTAATGCTGCATTTCACTATTTAACAATTAACAACTTGCTAATCTTCTAATTTTGTTTTTTTTAATTATCTGATCAGTACATCATTATTCATTGATTATGTTTTTGACTTTTTATATGATGATTCCATGGAAAAGGAAATTTAATATTGGAAATGTTATAATTAATTCTTTTACATAAAACATTATTTTGTTTTTTTTAATATTAAAATATTAAGTATTACTGCTTTGAATTTATATTAAAAATTTGTTTGGTAAATTGTAAAATATAAATAGTGAATATAATTATATTTTTTATAAAAATAAATATTAATTTAAAAAATATATTTTTTTTTAGTTTTAATCTTATTATTTTGAATAGTTTTAGGTAAACAAATAAATATGATGGTCTGAACATCTCATTTCTTTAGAAATTTCAATTTTTTAATAAATAAAATATAATTTGATATTTTCTTAATAAGTAGTCATCTACTTATTTATTTTATTTAATTATTTTTGTCAAAAATTTTATATTAAATAAAAATTAAAATAATTATCAAACACATTTAAAAGTTAAATATTATTTAAATGGTGTATTAAACACGTATTTAATTTAAGAATAAGATAATAAAAATTGACTTGATTTAAAGGAAGACTCCTATAGTTATCTTGTGTTGAGCTTTCCTTAATCAGCACTTAAGCCTTATTTAATTAAGATTGTGATGTATTAATGGAGGACCCGCGACACATGAAATGACACAATTGCCCCTAGCAATATTTATGTCGTTCGCAAGAAAATCGGAAAATTTGTTGGTCAAAACATTGACATATCGGGGAAATAAGTGCTCTAATCATGCCATATTATTATTATTATTGTTATATTTTTGAATATTACAATTTATGAAGGTTATCAATGTCAAATCTAGTATTTAATATTTATAGGATAAATTACACCAACAGTCACTCATTTTTTACCTCAATGACAAACCAATCACTCAACATTCAATTTAGTTATTCAATTTTCAAAAAATAAGAAATGAATCCTATTAACCATTTTCTATTGCAGATGTAACGGAAAGCTGACCTATCATTCCACTGGGTAAACGACCCTAATTTAAAACCCTAGCTAGAGTAGGCAGTAAAAGAAAAAGAAGAAGCAAAGAAAAATAAGAAAAGGAGAAGGAGAAGAAGAAGAGAAAAATTCTATAGTGGTAGCAGCAGCATGAGGTTGTGGATTGTGGCGATGATGGTGGGGCAAGCTTCACAAATAATAGTTCCGGTGACGAGAACGGTCGAGAGTTTTTCTTCGTTGTATCCAGCTATGGGTGAGTGTTCGATCGAATCGAATTGAATGAAAAAAATTTGAATTAATCGAGTTGACGAATCATATTTTATCATCCTAATTTGATTTGAAATTTTCTTGAATCGAGATGAGTGAGATGGAATTCGAATCGAATCGAATATATTTGTTCAAGTTAAATTTTAAAAAATAATTTTAGGTCCTTGTAATCACTACCACCCATCGTAATAAAATTTGTCCACCTTAATCAATTTTTTTATTAACTTTCATCACCTCATAATTTATTTATTAATATTTTACATACAGGTTAGCTTCTTTGTTTGCTTAGTTATTTCAATTATCTTCATATTCTTGTCACTATGTATTTTGGAATTAAAAAATATATTAAATATAAAAATGTGATTTTTTAATAAAAGTTATTTTAAAGATAAAATGTGAAATTGATATCAATATAAAAGTTTAACACGAATATTTTATGGCATAATTAATAATTCAATTTTAACATAAATGTTCAATATGACTAAACAATTCAATAATATAAAAATATAAAATGTGAAATTTAATTTAATAATATAAATAGTAAATATAAATAAAATTATTACTATTTATGTTTAGTGATTTTTTTTGGATAATTTTGATTTTTTATTTGAGAATAAAGGGTGAGAAGTAAAAGTTTAGGGGGAAAATAACAAGTTTTAGGGAATAAAAGTTTGAGGGAAAGTAAATAGGGAGAATTTTGGAGGGAAAATATATAATAACAAATTGGAGGGGGGATGGGTTTGGGGTAGATGGGAGGTGGGAGGTGGGATGGGAAAAGAGTAAAAGTTTTAGGGGAAAAGTGGGAGAGAGTAAAAATCTTGGGGGAAAATAAAAAGTTTTGATGGTTTTGGGGAGTAAAATTTTGAGAAAAAGTACATGGGAGAGTAAAATTTTGGTGAGAAATGGATTTTGGGTAGATTGGGAGGTTGGGATGGGAGGGGAGTAAAAGTTTTGGGGGGAAGTGAGAAGGAGTAAAAGTTTTAATGGAAAAGTAAAAAAGTTTGGGAGTTTGGGGTAAAAATGTAAAATATTATAGTTTAATATTCGAATTATTCGAATTCAAAAACTCAACTCGATTCAAACTCGAAATTCAAAAAAAAATCGAGTTGACTCGAAAACTTGATTCGTTTAACTCGAAATTCAAATTTTTTTTCGATTTTTTCGAGTCGAATCGAGTTTTGCTCACCCCTATATCCAGCCAAATGCACCATCTCGACTGTTCAGGAACAAAGCAAGATCCTTTGCTACAATACCCAGTCCAATTTTGAATTTGGGATCTTTCTAATTACTGACTCGACCCAGAATTTCACTTGTCGGCATTTGGTTGTCTCTTTGGAGGAACCGCTTCCTTTTTTTCCCGAAAATCATGGGTTCAATCGGTTGTTTGGTTTGTCCGGATGTTCCCCTTGTTTTGCTTTTGATTTTGTTTTATGCAACTTGATATATTGGCAGTGGAGTTAGTGTTCTTTAGCTTAATCGACCATTTTGTTTATATCATTATATCCCATGAAGATCTCGAAAAATTCGAGTTGTTTTGGTTCTTAAATCGCTTGAATGTTGCTTTGGAGGATTTTATTCTCACTGGTTTGGTTGTAGGTACTGATAGTTTGACCCAAATTGCCTCCAATCCTGTTTCGATATGGTTTTTTCAGAGTTAATGGCTTTGGCAATAGAAAAAGACAGTTGGGTCCCAACTATGGTGGCTCCTCTATTGGGGGGTTGAAAAAGGAAAAAAGGATAGGGTGGTGGTTTGGAGGTCACTGATGGTGATGCCAAAAATGGTTGTGGCGAAGGTGGCGACGGTGAGATTGTTGGGATGGAGAAGAAGAAGTATAAACATATTGGGCCATTTAAGTAAAAAGTAAAAATATTGAGCTATTTATTAAAAAAACAGAAAATGAAGGACAAAAAGAAAACAGTCACTCAACTTTGCCTCGTCCAACGTGGCCAGTTAATTGGCCACGTCACCTATCCCGTTAGACCTGTAATAGAAAATGTTAATGAGTGACTGATTTGTTTCTTTTCGATAACGTTTGTGACTGATTTGTTATTTTTTGAAAGTGGAGTGATTGAACTGAAAATTGAGTGTCTATTTTGTAAAGGAGGTCAAAGTTGAGTGACTATTGGCGTAATTTATCCATATTTATATATTTTTATCAATTTAAATTTTTTTAGCTCAATTTGTTTTTAACATCTAGAAAAAAATCAAATTGACTATCAAATTTTTGAAAAAAAGTCAAAGTGATGTTTTATTAACGAGAATACTAATTAAAATATTTAATTTTTAAATACAACAGCCTGCATGACAATCCAAGTCTACTCCATACTATTTTTCTTTTTTGAATTTGTATGACCTTTTATATTTTAATTTTTGGTGTATTTTTATATTTTTTGAATTATTTATTGACTTGATATATAAAACAAATGGTGTTATATTAGCATGATGTGCACATGAACTGCCATGCGAGTTGTCACACCAATAACATTACAAATTAATATTTTAGTCAGCACTTTCATTAAAAAATGATTTAACTTTTTTTTAATGTTAAGGGTCAAATTTAGCTAAAAAAAATAAGGATCAAATTGACAAAAAAAATGTAAACGTTGGGCTACATTTATCATTATTCCTTTAATCATAGTTAATGAAAGTATTATAGCAATCCCTATATTATATTTTGGATTGCATTTTGATCTCTTTATTGGAAAAATGAACAAATTGATCCCTATATATTAGATGGATGAGTAAAATTATCCCTTCACTAAAAGCGGGATGTTAAATGCTTAATTTGACCTTTTATATATAAGGCACAATAAAAATAGCCCTTGACCTTTACTAATTTATTCAATTTGACATTTACTCTTTTATTTGAAGTAAATTGGTCCTCAACCTTTTATTGTTGACATGATATTATTTTATCTTATATGCTATGTCAACAATAACTTAAAAATTAGTTAAAATCCAAAAAAATAAAAAAATACAGTAAATCATAAATAAAACTTATAATTCCAAAAAATGGAAAAATATTAATAAATATTAAATTTTACATAAAAAATTTAAGAATTTTTTAAAACTTAATAATCACTCTGGTGTTCGTTGTTCATTTAAATATTTAAAATTAATATATTTCACAATGATAAAAAATTTTAATTAATAAAACAAAATTTTATCTCTTATTAACTAAATTAATTATTATAAGTTTTTTTTCTTCAATAATATCATTATAGGTTCTGATCATATCTATTTTTTTTTACACAATGCTTATAATTACCAATAGCCCCTCCCTAACCCATAAATAGAAGGACAATGTGCTTCAACGCATTCAAACCCACGTCCTTCTATATTGACAATAATTTTCATATTAATTAACTTAGGACTCAATCCACAATTACTATAAATAATTAACTTGAAAGATTAATGAGTTTCGAGTTACTGGTTAAATAACTATCATGTGAGATTTTAAATTGTATTATATTATTTTCATACAATCACTTTTAATATTGTGATGAAGGAAGATCAAGAGATAGCTACACCATTGTCAATGGAAAGTGCTAGGTGGCTTTGAGTGTTCCCGTTGCGGTTGCCACTACAGCTTAAACTCTTGCATCATCTTTTTGAGACTTTAATTATTTTTTTTATTTTTTATTTATGTTTTCAAGTTTTGTTTTGTTGGTAGATTGATTGAGACTTATTTTGAATGCAATTTGAGGAATTTATTGTTGTTTTCTAGCAATTAATTATTATTATTTCCTGCATTTTACGAAAATTATGGATTTAATTTATGTACTTTAATTTGGTCACTTTTAGTAATTATATTTTTTAAAAATTTTTACCAAATTATAAATATTAAATTCATTAAGTTAAGTCTGCCATTTCCAAAATCTGACGTGGCAATTACATATTATCATATGTGTAATGCCATATCAACTCGTTATTTCCCAATATTACTCACTAAAAATCTATATAATGGATTAACGACTGTTGTTTGTTTCAAAACTCAAATTTCCAAATTTGAAATTTATAAGGAATTAGAATGATTCAATTTGAGAATATGAACTAAACCTACAACTACATGCATGGTACATGACTAGTAATTAAATTTAACCAAACGGATTTATCTGCTATTATTTGAGCGAGGACTAAAATTTTAAAATTAGAAAATTAAAGGATTAAAAATGACCAATTTGAAAAGTATGTGGATTAAAATTGATCAAACCAAAGTATAAATAACTAAATATTTTATTTGAACAGAAAAGTTGATCAAGCCATTAAGAGTGTGTTTGATTATCACATAGGCATTGGAGGAAAGTTTATACTAATTACACCTTGTAATTATAAATAATTCTAATTCTCTAGATTTGTTTGATTAATAGAGGGTGCTTACATCATAATTCTCAAATTCATATTTGATAGTATAAATTGTAATTACACAACTAAATAATTTTAAATTCTAAAAAGATATTAATTATTATAAAAATTATTAATAATATTTGAGAAAAAAATCTCTAAAGAAGTAACAAAACCTAAAATCAAACAATCGTATATAATACATTAGTCCAAAAAAGTGTTCTACAATATGATTTCTAATAAAATTAACAATAAATAAATATCCTAAGAAATTTTATCTAATTACTCTAGCATTCCATATTTGTTGAGTTATTCTATTTTTAAAAGTAAACATCTATTCATTGTTAATATCGATTATGTAGCCTCCCCGACTCAACCTGAACGTTAGGCCCGAATCAGGGAGACTACATTGGCCACCAAAATGGCCTAGTAGCGATTGAGGTTTATAAAATAGTAATTTTAAAACATATGCTTGTTTTGATGGAAAACTTTAGTCTATTTCCAGAATAAGTTTACGAGTTTAACAAAATCCAATTTGGCTTAACTTTTCTACGTAATGGTGACTACTTTTGAAAACTTAATTAATTTTCGATTTATTTAATACTTAAAAATTTATGATCTAGCAATGGATAAATTGATACCTAATCTTAGTTTTAATAGAAGTTGTATTTTATGCATAAATAATTAAGTTCCCTAATTTTAATAACCTAATCAAAATTAAAGGTAATGCATGTTGAATAATCCCTAAAAACTTAAATCACATGTCACAGTTTAATAAAACATTATAGTTTCTGAATAATGAAAATTTTCAAATAATAGATCTAAAATACTATAAAAGACAAAACTGAGCGAGTCCCTTCGAATGTCGTGTCCGCATCCTAACCTGGCGGGTTATCTGTAAAGATGAAGAATAAAGGGGAGTGAGCTATGAAGCTCAGTGTGAGTTCAATCACAAGAAGATCAGTTCAAACAGATGATAAGTCATATTAAATAATAATGTATAGTATAATTGCAATCAAATAGCAAATCAGAGAATCAATTTTTCATATTAACCATCAATAGTATCACAAAATTCACAATAGTAATTTCAGAATATCGATTTTTTAGTTCATCTCATCGCTACAACATCTCAATGTCACCATAATGCTTATGATCATGTATACAATGCAATTTCAATTATCAGAAAATGGTCCTACCCCACCGCTACACACCACAGTAGGAGTTCCCCAGAACTCCTTTACCTTTATACCATGTTGTGAACGAACCACTCGTTATGGATAATCCACTATTAATAAAAAGGGTGGATGAACTATCGGGGTTTTTGATAAAAACTTATTGCAGGCAAGCTGTTAGTATGCAGGCAAGCTGTTAGTAGGTTGTAAATACACAACATATTTGCAGACTAAGGTTGCTAGTACGGTGTAACATAAGGTAGACTGTACATACCATCACAAATGCAAATACAAATACAATAGACATATATATCATTCACAATTAATGTAATTATATATAACATTAATTCAACCAATCAGGTCATGGATTCTAACATTATTCATATTATCAGAAATTTAATTGAAAAAAATAAAACACTAAAAATAGTTTAGAAACCATTCAGGGACTAAACAAATCATAGAATTTTGGGAAAAAAATGTAAAATAGGGGCACATGGTTGTTTGAAAGGGTTACACGGTCGTGTTGTCAGGCCGTGTAATAAACTAAGACTGTGTGGTAATTGTAAAATCAAGGTACAAGGAAGACACGACCGTGTGGAAGGCTTTGGGCCATTGAGATTCAAAATTCCTAGGGTTTTAGGGGGATATGGCCGTGTGAGGTGGCCGTGTGGTCCACACGCCCATGTGGCTAGCCATGTGGCCCTATTTTGAGGTACGGTTTGCTTCAATTTGCTTGTAAAAGAAAACACACCTGTCACTAGGATCTCGAACGATGTTTCTCGTGCTCAAATCTGGTCTGATGCATCTAAAACGGGTCTTTCAAATGATAGTTTCACATGGGTTAACATTTGTTTTCTAATATTTATCAAGATTCGACGATATTAATGGAATATTTGTCAAGAACCGTGAAAGATTGACTAGTTCATTTGAAAGATTAAATATCATATAAAAATTCTACGAAATTTGGGTATAAACTTTAGATCAAGATGCACTTACGAAACTTGATGGAATTATGAAAGTTATTAATGATGATTTCAACAATCAATAGAGAATCGATTTATCAGGGATTTATTTGGTATTGAGAGCAAAAATAATTTCAGCAATGGAGCGAAAATTTGATGCAAAGAAGATGATGAAAAATAAATAAGAAGAGAGAAGAAAATTCTAATTGGGACGTGAAAGAAACATAATTCTAATGTAATTAGGGGAAAAGGGATTAAGTAGCTAAGTTTTTCAAATCTGAAAGGGTTTTATGGTAATTTCCCCTATTCTATCGAAATAAAATGAAAAGGACTTGGGAATGGGGTGGTTTGAACTTAGTTGTGCTAAGAGAAGAGGTGCTTACCCATTGGGTTGCTGCCCATTTCTTAATAGGTTTCTACTCCAAATAATATTTATTTTGGTATGGCTTCTATCCTAGGTTGCTGGAAATTTAAAAAGGAAAAATATTAGAGGTGTAGTTTGAACCTAGGACCTCTAAGGAATGTACAAGCTACTTATCCATCAAGCCTAAGGCTTAATTCTTGCTTATTCATTTACAACTAACCCCGTATATTTTAGGGTGTGATAATTTTTCCCTCCTTAAAGAAATTTCGTCCTTGAAATTTCAATTGCTTAGCCACAAAATCCGTTATTCCTCTTTTCAAAACAACTATCACGCTTTTATTGTGCAACTATGATTCTTATGTAGTTCTATACAATATTGGGTCTTATGTCTAATACAACAATATACCTATGATAGTATCGGACGTATCTCGTTCCTCATTACCTTTAACGACATAAATAAGGGTAAATTGTCTAGACTCGGTTCAGTTTGCATTGGTTGCTACAATATTTGTGGTCTTATTTTGACCTTAGCCCATTGGAGGTAAGTAACACAATCTTTGGTTTTAGGTCTGATTTGTAGCAGGAGGTTGCGCTTGCTCGATCTGTCAAGGACAATCCTTATACATATGCTCCATCGATCCACATTTCAAGCAGACACCCAATTCCTCCAACACTTGCCCAAATGGTGTTTATCGCAATACGTACAGTTAAAAGTCTTACCCTTAGTATTAGTTGTAGCAACCCCTTACTGTGGACTACCCTCCTTGACTCGTTTGATGGAACAAGAATTAGAGTCAGTGGAACCAGAATCTCTCTTTATCAGGGCCTTATTCTTCTCTCGTTTTTCGCATTCCACTTGTTTGGTATCTTCCATGATTTTAGCTTTTTTTATTAGGGTCTCAAACACCTGTTCCTGGTATGAAGCATTTTGAGATCGTATCGCAACCCATTTTCAAACCTTATGCACTTATCCTACTCTGCGGCGACCATTCCTTGGGCATAGTGGCTGAACTTTAGAAATTCAGCCTCGTATTTTGACATAGTCTTATCTCTTTGTTTTAACTCGATAAATAGTGCCCACATATTTCTTTTGGAAGGCCTCTTGGAAATATTCCTAGGTTATACATTCAACATGCTTACCCCTTACAATAGATTGCCACCAATGATAGGCATCCCCCCTTAACAAGGACACGATTCCCTTTAGTTTTTATTCTAGAGTATAATCTAAATCTCCAGAATCATTTTCTTTGACTCCATCCAATATTCAGCCACAATAGGAGTCTTCCCAACAACGCCTGTAAATGCTTCAGCCCTATTTGATCGAAGTCTTTTTACAACAAACCCACGACTCACATTCCAGTTTGGGCTCCAGTAAGCCTTTGCAACACTCTTAGCACTGCTTGTGTCATAGCATCATTGTCGTTCTTATAACCTCTACCACCATTGGCAATAGAATTTTCAACATACTCCTCTTCAAGAATCAGATTCTCGCCCTGAACAGTAGACGACTCTACATGTGAACCCTACACGGCCTTCCCCTACCTCATCTACCTTGGGTGTTCATAGTATCAAAAATCTAGGATTTAAAGGGTATCTACAGGTTTTAAACAAAAGGTTTCAAACGTTAGCTATTTCTTGAGTATTTACAGTCTAACAATCATAGTTTATCTATAGTTTCAAAAGTGACAGTGACTAAAGTAGGACCAACATCAAAGTCTCGGATTTAATTTTCTGCAGAAAAATCAATTTGCAAAACTTGTGGCATGATTTTTCCCAAAATGCCCTTTTTTGATGCATGCATGCAGACTTATTCAAATTTTCACAGTCCAAGTTTTGTAAACATGTAGCTTTGATACCACCAAATGTAACCTCCCCAACCTGGCTTGAATGTTAGGACCGAATCCGAGAGATTACATTGGCTACCGAAATGGCCTAGTAACGATTGGGGTTTATAAAATAATCATTTTAAAATATTTGTTTCTTTTGGTGGAAAACTTTAGTCTATTTCCAAAAAAAAATTACGAGTTTAACAAAATTCGTTTTGGCTTAACTTTCCTACATAATGGTGACTACTTTCGAAAACTTAATTAATTTTCAGTCTATTTAATACTTAAAAATTTATGATCTAGTAGCGAATAAATTAATACCTAATCTTAGTTTTAATTGAAGCTGTATTTTATGCATAAATAATTAAATTCCCTATGTTATAGTTTAAATAAAACATTACAGTTTCTAAATAACAGAAAATTTCAAATAATAGATCTAAAATATTATAAAAGACAAAATCGAGCCGAGTCCTTCCAAATGTCATGTCTGCAACGTAACCTGGTGGGTTATTGTAAAGATGAAGAATAAAAGGGAGTGAGCTATGAAGCTCAGTGTAAGTTCAATCACAAGAAGTTCAGTGCAAACAATAGATAATTCATATTAAATAATAACGCATAGTATAATCACAATCAAACATCAAATCAGAAAATTGGTTTTTCAGATTAACCATCAATAGTATCATAGGATTCACAATAGTAATTTCAAAATATCAAATTTTCAATTCATCTTATCGCCACAACATCTCAATGTTCACTATAATGCTTATGCATGCAATTCAATTTCAATTACCAGAAAAAAGGTCCTACTCCATCGCTACACATCACAGTAGTAGTTCTCCAGAACTTCTCTACCTTTATATCACGTTGTGGATAAACCATTAGTAATAAAAAGGGTGGATAAACAATCGGGTTTTCTGATAAAAACTTTTTACAGACAAGTTGTCAGTAGGTTGTGAATACACATGTTTGCAGAATTAAAGTTGCTAGTATGATGTGGTTAAACCACTCAAACGATGCAGATAAAAGTTGTTCAAACGATGTAGATAAACCACTCAATGGTGCAGATAAACTATTAAACTTCCTCCATTTATATCGTTACGCCAATGCAATATGACATGTTCAAAACAGATCAATACAATACCATTTAATATGCTTTTAAAAAAAAATTATAGTAGCAACCATTATGCTTATAATAGTTTGATTCAGTGACAAATATTATGCTTATAACATATTGATCAGTAGTAAAAAGCATGCTTATCATGTGTTCGGTTTAACAGTAACATAAGGTAGGTTGTACGTACCATCATAAATACAAATACAATATACATATATATCATTCACAATTCATGCAATTATATTAATTCAGCCAATCAGGTCATGGATTCTAACATTATTTATATTATTAGGGACATAATTGAAAAAAATAAAACACTAAAAATAGTTCAGAAACCATTCAGGGACTAAACAAAGCATATAATTCTAGGCAAAATTATAAAACAGGGGCACATGGCCATATGGTCAGGCTATGTAACAGATGAGGCTGTGTGGGAATTGCAAAATCAAGGTAAAAGGAAGACACGACTGTGTGGCAAGTCGTGTAGAAGGATTTGGACCATGTGAGATTCGAAATTCTTAAGGTTTCAGGGTGACATGGTTGTGTGAGGGGGCTATGTGGTCCACATGCCCGTGTGGCTGGCTATGTGACCCTATTCCGAGGCACGATTTACCCTGATTCGCTTGCAAAAGAACACACACCTATCACCGGGATCTTGAACGATGTTCCTTGCGCTCAAATTTGGTCCGATGCACCTAAAATGAGTCCTTCAAACGACAATTTCACACGAGTTAATGTTTGTTTTATAAGATTTATCAAGATTCGACGATATTAACAAAAGATTTGTCAAGAACCGTGAAAAATTGACTAGTTGATTTGAAAAATCAATATGAGATAGAAATGTTGCGAAATTTGGGGTCTAAACTTTAGATCGAGATGCACTTACTAAACTTGATGGAATTACGGAGGCTTTCAATAATGATTTCAACAATCGTTAGAGAATCTGTTTATCGAGGATTGATTTGATATTGAGAGCAAAGATAATTTCAGCAATGGAGAGAAAATTTGATACAAAGAAGAGGATGGAAAAGAAATATAAGAAGAAATAGGAAAAGAGAAGAGAAATTCTAATTGGAATGAAAAAAGAAACATAATCCTAGTGTAATTAGGGGAAAATGGACTAAATAGCTAGGGTTTTCAAATGTGAAGGGGCTTCATCGTAATTTTTACTATTCTACTGAAATAAAATGAAAGGGACTTGGGAATGGGGTGGTTCAAACCTGGTTGTGCAAGGAGAAGGAGCAAGTGCTTAACCATTGGGCTGCTACCCATCTTCCCATTTCTTGTTAAGTTTCTACTCTAAGTAATTTTTATTTTGGTGTAGCTCCTATCATATGTTGCTAAAAATTTATAAAGGAAAAATGAGAGAGGTGTGATTTAAACCTATGACCTCTAAAGAATGTACAAGCTACTTCTCCATCAAGCCTAAAGCTTAATTCTTTCTTATTCATTACAACTAATCCTCTATATTTTAGGGTGTGATAGATTGATTCATGACCAAGTATAAAAAATTAACAATAAATACTATGTAATTTAGTTAAATTTAATATAAATAATTTATAATAAATACTATGTAATTTAGTTAAATATTTAGTAGCTTAAAATATATAGAAACTATCTCTCAATAATGAAAATTTCAAATTATTTAAGCCAAATTAATAAAATAAAATATATATCTTAAATTTAAAACACTATTATTATATAAACATATCTTTTAAAATTAAATCATGCACATAAATATTTAAAAATATTTAGGGTATGGATTTGAGTGCGATTGTTTGTAATTATGCGTGTAATTACTCTGATTCTTACCCCTTTAAGAATTGAATAGTGTAATTATGGTGCTCCATAATTCAATGGGAACCACTAATTATAGTGGTTACCCAAATATGCCACATGTGTGTAATTACAAGCAATTACACCAAAATTCAATTACTATGTGACTTTTCAAACACATCCTAAAATGTCAATAGTAGTAACATGCAATCCACATATACTCCATAAATAAAATCATAAATAAACATATGAAATATTAAAAAGAATAAAAAAATTAAGAAAATTTCATAAAAGAGTTTTAAAAAATTATTCACGTGAATTGTCATATTAATGTCGTTAAAACTTAACAATTTACTTAATTTTTCCATAAGAGAAAGAGAGGGGGGAGAGAGAGAGAGAGAGAGAGAAATTGGCCAACTTTGGTGCTGGGCTATTGGGCCACCACGCCGGTCATCATGCTGGTGAAGTCTTTAACAATGTTCCAAACTCATTTTTCATGCTATTTCCAAATCTGACCCCATTAAAAACCATATCTGATTTCCCTAAATCTAAAATAAAAGTTGTGACCTAGCTTTCTTTGATCTCACTCCATCATTGGATCAACCCTTATTTTCGGTATGTTCCTCCTCTACCCTTAAGCTTCCATTCCACTGTTGAGATCTTCCAACTAAGATCCCAAACTAGCTTAACTTAAAAGAATATGAAACTAAACCCATTTTAAATGTTGTTAGCTTTGCTTTAGGCATAGAAGTTGAAGGTGGTAGTAAGCGATAATGACGATGAGTGATTGTAACACCCTCATACTTGACCCGCTTAGTGGTTTTGAGCACTGGAATGTTATATTCGTTGCCGAAGCAACTTCAATAAATTTATGTCAAATAAATATTGTATTTATGTTTAAAGTACTGTTTACTATCTTTTAAAACTTCTCAGGTAATTTCCCTATCACTTGAGGCTTAAATTGTAAACTTATGTCTTAAAATATTTAGAAACATATTTATTCAAGGTTAAAGTATTAATACCTCACTACAGATATCGGTACATAACTTCAGGTATCGATGCCCATGTGTTTGTATCGATACTAATGTAAGCTTTGATATCTGAAAAATTCAATTTAATTTAACAATTATCAATACCCTGCTAAAGGTATCAATACCTTCCTTAGGATATCAGTACTTTGCCCCTAGTATCGATACCAAATCTTGATTCAATGTTCTGGGAAAAAAATTAGGGACAATTTGCATTTTTATATCGTAAATATTTTATAGTCATTACGGTTTAACTCATTATGTTCAATATACCAAATTTATTATCAAAATTCATTACCCAACCACTCATTTCTTAAAAATATGATATTTTGTAATGAACCTTATGAACATGCCATTAATTCCAAATTTATAAAATTAACATGATTTCAACATTTTACAAATAAGTCCCTTAGAGGATTTACTCTAAAAATTGTTTATCCTCTCTACAAGTCATTATTATTATTAACATTTACCAGTCAACTTGTCAATTAGGGCCTCCTTAATTCATTTTATATCGGCCACTTACTTAGTATTTCAATAAAACAATTACAACAATCCTTTATAACAATTTCTTAGTATTATAATTCTTCAAATATTTTCCTTCTTCTCCTTTCCAACTCACATCCTTTGTGTACATGTGTACATATGTAAATATGAACCTTTGATTTTGAGTATAATATGCTTATAAGTAACACTTATTATGATTTCATTAACTACAAGTTTTTAGCAAACTTGTCCACTTGAGTAGCAGTCACTAAATGTTTATATCTTGGCCTACAAAACCCAAATTTATGATCTGCTTTTTATTTATGAAACTAAACTCAATAAAATTTTTACAATAAAAATTTCAGAATTTTTGCTTTAGCCAATCAGTATAAGTTCTTCAAATTGACCCATGTTCTGCTGCTTGATAGCTTCAACCTTTCTTTACTAAAAATAAATTATCTCTTCGTACGAGGTTTGGATGATGTTTTCATTTGTTTCTCTTGAAAATAGAATCACTAAAAATTTAAACATATAAATTTCAGCCCCTAATAATTTTTTTTTGCGATTTTTGATGATTTTCCAAAGTTAGAATTAGGGAACTCGAATCCATTTCGGAATTGTCCCATAAAAACTAATATATCTCAAAATATAAAATTCTTTTTCTTTCACCGTTTCTACCCTACGAAACTAGACTCAATAAGATTTAATTTTATATTTAATTCAACTTCTAATTATTATTATTATTATTATTATTATTATTATTATTGGTGAATTTTCAAAGTTAAGACTCTCCTACTGTCCAAACAGTTTTAATGAAAATATTTTTTTCTATGGTTCTTTGCACTATCTTTCATTCGATCATACATAATCACTATAATTTTGATCACTATTCAATTTAACCACTTATGTTTATGTCTATATCACATACTCAATTCTTAATCTTAGTACTTTTTCACAATACAAATGGCACTCTCTTACTTACCAATTTAGTGTTTTAAGTCTTTTTACTTCATCAAATACTTTCTATTTCTAGTATTTAGATTAAAATACATGTTTCAAACATCTCGTTTGCAACATATTTAGTTCAATCTATTGAAGTACAAGTAGGATTAGAATGAAACTTACCTCATTTGTCAAGAATTTCTTCTTTTCTTCTTCATTTCCATTCCTTTATCATTTTCACCGCTTTCCTTCATTTTTCTTCTCATTTTCTCCACTTTCATCTACTATTTTCTTGCTTCTAAATTGATGAACATATTCTCTAGAAACTCTACTTCATCTTATCTCTTTGGTGTCTAAGGAAATTTTCAAGAATTTTGAGTGAAAATGTGAGTTTTCATGATAAATAACTAAATTGTAAAGAAATGAAAACCTCCCTTGCATGTATATATAGTTGACATTGGAAGCATGAAGACTTTTCTTCATGTTTCCTTGTAAAAATCTTACAATAAAATATTATAATTTAATATGTAATATCTTTATGCCATCAATTCAATATAATGTTCAATATTTCTTCTTACTTTTCAATTTGATCCAATGGTCCATACTCCACCAATAATAAATATATTTTTCTCATAATTACCTCATTTAGGTAATGGTCATTTTACCTTTCATGTTTCTTAAAAAATTCCATCATTGAGTCACAACTTACTTTTAGTAAAACTACAATTTAGTCCCTCTTATTTTTCCACTTACTCAATTTAGTCCTTGCATGCCAATTCCATGTCATAAGAAATTGGGTTATTTCCATTCTTATTCCTTTAACTTACTCTATTTTACACTTTGACCCCTTAAGTTTTGAATATTTACACTTGAGCCACAAGCTTTTTACATATTTACAATTTAGTCATTGCTTTAAATTAGTGTATCAAAACATACTTCTTAATTCAAAATTTTCCTTGGTATCACTCAAACTTTCTTCTATCATCCTTATATCCTTTTCTCACTTTATCGGAAAAATCAATTATACATTATTCAATTTAATGCTACTTTTACAATATATTGATTTTAGGGGTATTCCAGTGATGAAGTGATGAAAGGTGTTGAGAATGGTGGCTTGGTGGTGGAATAAAGGATGATGTTGAAAGTTGTGGGATTTGATAGGGATGAAAATGGAGAGGGCAAGAGTGAGGACAATGAATGAGGGTCAAGGTAGAGCGAAGGCTAAGAGAGAGCCATCTAAGGTGGTGAGTTATGGTGGTTGGAAAAGAGTTGGGGAGAGTCAAGAAAGAGAGATTGGGAGAGAGATCCTCCAAAGAGCCATCCTTGGATATGTTGGTTGCTTTTAGTTTTAAGTACTAGAAGGTGATAGTTAAAGAGTGGCGGTGGTGGGAGTTTGAGTTAAGGGCTTTATAGGGATTAAGAACATGGAGTAGGGTGGTTGTGCAGGGGTGATGAGGCAAGTGATGAGAGTGTTGGCAGGGTGGGTAGGTGCATTGGTAGTGTTAGGCTTAGATTAGACTCGATTTTCAGTTCAGATCTTGAATTAAGATTTTCGAGATAAAAAATTAAAATTAAAAACAGAACAAACTTAGAATTGTAAGTTGAATCTAAGTTCGAATAACAAGATCAAACCGAAATCAAACAATAAAGCTTACAACATATTTGAACTTTTCAAAATTTGGACTCAAAATGAAGCCTCTGATTAAATACAAAACCGTCTAAAAAAACAAATGTGAAATTGACCCAAAATTTGATCTGACTTGGACAAAATTAGGTTACAACAGTATGAACAATACACTAATACACGGGTGTATCAAACAAAAGAAAAATATTATGATCTAACCTAAAACCAACTATAATGCGTGCATTCATTAAGTGAATTTAACAAAGTTGTTGCATTTCAAGGTAAACAAGGATTCTTGACAGCTAAGTTTTCAGTGATTCAATCCAATCCAACTTCATTAATTCAAAGGATTAGACAAGGGTGATTTGATTCGATCCAATCTTCCAAATATGTTTCCCAAAGTGATTCTTCATTGACGGGCTAGATAACATCTATATACTCAACACATCTCATAAATACGGTTCAATAAGTTGCCAACATCTCAAATACGAAAACGATCTAAAACAACTCTAATGGTAAGGGAGTGGGCACTCTTTTGGCACTCAATTTGCCAGTTCCATATTTTTTTAACATTTTTATTACAACTTATATACTAATATGTAAATATATGTTGTTGAGATAAATTTATAAATCGTTATTATAATAATTCATGAAAAGTAATTGTATAACCAACTAGTTGACTTTAAAACTTTTTCAAAAAAGAAGAAGAAGTTGGTAAAACAAATTTCTTTTTAATTAAAATTATATTTTATGTACATATAGATTACTTAAGAAAAAAGTAGTATTGAGATTACCCTTATACTTTAGAATATTGGGACTGTAAAATTATCTCCTCGTGAAAATATTTGAAATCTAAACATAGTAAACACATTTCTAAAATTACTAAATGATTTTATATTTTTTAAACCAAATTTTAAATTTAATATTTGTGAATGATTTTTATTTTTTAAATTAAAAAACATTTTTATGAAAAAAAAAATTAGAGCGTGAGTGACAGGAGAGATGGAGATGGACAGTGCATGGTTGCTTAAAAATCACATAATTTCCAATTATGGACCATTTGGCAGTTGGCATGATAAAACCACAGAATTTATATTTTTTAAAAATAAAAATTATATCCATTTGATTTGGAATTGGAACATTGAATGATTTCCTTTGACCTTTTTGTTTTTCCTGAAACTAATAAATAAAAAATAAGGGCATAAATGCATGAGGCATCTCGAGATCGCACCTTTATTACGTAAGGCTTCAATTTTTACTCGAAATTCATCGGATTAGATCAAATCACATGAGGACAAATGTCCCCACTCCTTTATCAACTTGTCACTATATTAAATATTATTATCGTTATCTATAAATTATATTAGGTAAAAGGACCTCTCTAGTCCCTCTCAATTTCTAAATTGAGCAAATTAGTCCCTCTAAAAAATTGGAGCAATTTAATCCTTGTCAATTTTGAAAGTGAGCAATTAAGGACAATTAATCACAGTGTTAATGTTTCAATTGTGCATAGTTTTGATTGGTATAGTAATAAATTTAACTCTCGATATTTATATATTTTGTTAATTTGGTATTGGTTCTAAAAAATTCAATAACCTCGACATTTACAAAAATATTGCAGGCCAAATTTGTTAAATCATGACCAAAATTATAGAATGCATAAATTATTAGAGCTAAAATTGCTATTATATCAGTAAAATTTATGTAAAATTGACTAAAACATTAATGTTGTGATTAATTGTTCTTAGTTGCTCATTTTTAAATTTGGCATGGATTAATTTTTTTTAATTTTTTAGAGGAACAAATTTATTCAATATCGAAATTGAGAGAGATTGGAGAGGCATTTTTACCATTATATTAAATGTTTATAGAAGCATAAATTTAAAGAAATTTTTTAGCAACGTGAATACCTTTTATTATTCATTATATGACTAAACTAATATTAAAAAAATATTATTCAATAAAAATAAGAATAGATTCAAATAGTAATTAAAGCATTTAAAACTTATTCAATATAAAATATAACTTTACTTCATGTAATTAATGCAAAATAATATTATTAAAAAATAATTACTAATTAACATAATTAAATTATTTTAATAGTTCATATATAATGCTAATAAAAAAATTCTAATTGTTATTAAAGTATTTGTAAAAGCTGTCTTATAAATTAAAGTCTTCATTATTCATTTTTTATTTTTCTTAACAGTTAATAAATTCATCATGATAATTTTTAAATAATATTTAATCAATAAAAATATCATATATTAGATTATATTAAAAATATACTATTTATAAAATTTTATAAATAAATATAAAATTAATTATTATATGATTAATTAAAATTTACTATCTATAAGAATTTATTTTTCCTTTTTCTTTTCTTTTTTGTTAATAGAAAAAATAATAATTTAAATAAAAATAATTCAATATAAAATTTGAGTTTTATTATTTATAATTATATAAATTCATTTAATAAAAGTCTTTCAATAAAATTAGAATTCTCACAAGCATGATAAATTTTCTTATCAAATAAATTTTTGTAACCAATCCGGCCATAAACTTTGTTTAAAAATATGTTTTAGTCACCCAACTTTTAAAAATTATATTATAATCACTACATTATTGAATTATTACATTTTAATCACTCGTCTCTTGACTTGTATTAAAAGAATGATACCACATATTAATTTAAAGTGATAACAACTAATTTAGTCCTAAACTACAGCTAATAGCTATTGCTTATAACTCATGCTTATATAAATATATATTTGCATCTGCAACTTTATAAATCATTTTTAATTAAAACTTTATGAAGTCAGTTTTAATTAATTATAAAGTCTTATTTTATTGATGTAATTAAGAATTTATTAGATTACTAAACCCAACTACTAATCCAGTTCATCTGCATATGTTTGTTTCAATTAATGTTTAACATTGTCATTGTTTGTATTTGATTTGTTATTATCCAATTAATGTTTTTATTTTTACACGGAGCTTCCTACTTATAACCCCTCCAAAATCTTTAAATTTTTTTTTTAAAAAAAAACATACTTAATAATGTTCAAAGAATTCACACTTTTTCTACGGTGCTAACTAAGACTCAATCAATAATTTTAGTGATTAGGTCGCTTTCAAATGAGATTTTTGTGCCTCTTTATATTCAATACTTACAACAATATTTAAGATTTTGACTTAGTTGGTATCACCCTTCAATTGAGTTCTAACTTGATCGTGAATTTTACAAAACAATACATATTATTTTGAGAATAATTTTAATTTTTCATATAAAATTTAGAAAAGTATATGTATATAATGAGATTTGAATACAAAACATTATGATATTTAACATCTCAATTTTACCATTTCAATAAAAAATATATTTAATTATTATATAAAATTTTCATCGAATAATGAGTGTGGTAAAACCTAATTATAATTATAAGTTAAAAAAGGATAATGGGAGACACTCTAAACTCCTCTTCCATACCAACTCTTCAACTAAGGAAATTGGAATAGTTCAGCCGCCATGCATTGAAGTAATGGGATAATGAGAGAAATCTAGTGACAGCAAGAATACTTTATGTTTTTTAATAAATAAAAAGCACAAGTATATATACAAGTTTACAACTCTATTTTGGGTTGTTTTTTTTTTTCTTTCTTTTTTAAATCTCTGCATGTTTGGTTTACGTAATTCAATTTTTAACTACTATTTTCGTGTAGTTGCATAATTGACATTTGAAACCATATTTTGTGGAAATAATTTCCTACTCCATTATTTGTTCCTCAAAAACTCCCCCCACCGAAATATATATACGAAATAGTTAAGGAGAAAAAAAGAAAAAGTAGAAAAGCGACGGCATTTGTCAGCCTCAACTACCTTTTTGATTTGTTGTCTTCCAACTCCTTTAATCATTCCACTAACTAACTAGTAATATAATAATAATAATAATATAATAATAATAATAATAATAATAATAATAATAATATTATTATTATTATTATTATTATTATTATTATTATTATTATTATATATTTAATAAATATTCAAATATCAATTACGTGACAAAGTTTCAAATTGGTTGACATAAAATTTAAAGTTCGATTCTTATATATAATGTATTTATTTATTTGTAAATAAAAAACACTTGAGGACATGAATTTATATTTTCCCAATATTATTATAATTTAAAATATAAGTAAAATATTTGAGTCGATATGGGCATCTTCAAAAGCTTTTTGTTTTTTAAAGTAAAACAATCATATTTGTGTTGAAAGTTAAAAGTTTTATATTAATGGAACACTTTGGAGGTGAAAAATTAAATGTGTGTCGTGTGATGCACTTACGATTGTTGTTGGATTTCCATTTTAATTGTTAGAATATTGCCATGTTATGTTACAATATATTGAGAAACATTGTGAAGAACGTTGCCAAAGTTGTACTTATATTACTTTGAAGTAACATTGCAAAAGTTGTAATCATTTTTTTTCTACTATAGAGCTTCGGATTATGTTACTTTGAAGAGGAAAATGAGTAAAAATTTATATAATTTTGTTAGGATGGACCCGATTAAGCAACAAGAAAAAAAAATAGCGGAATAAATTGATAAATTGAACACACAAATTTAACATGGAAAAACTCTTCCAAAGAGGATAAAAAAATCACAGGCAAAGATAATTTTACTATAATGGCAAAAGAACGAAGAGTACAAAATATGGAGATAAAAACTAAACCCCGAAAACCCGAAAATAAAGAACCCTCAAAACGTAAACACAAAATTCTCTAAATGCGTTATAAGTTCTAATATCTAATGGGTGTGTTTTCTAAGATTGTAAAAAAGCCTACTTATAGGCTAAATTCATAGGTCAAATAATAATAAAATAATCTAAACTAATCAGTGTTTGATTGAAAACAAATAAACAGAGTATAACTAGAAGATTACTTCTCAAATTTGACTGAAATATGAGTCATACTTAATAAATCTCCACCTTGACTCATATTTCCACAATGCCATCTTTGCCAAAGCCCGCCACGAGCCTATCTTGAACCATGCAGGGAATTAACTGAGTTGAATCTGTGCTTAGAAACTGGAAGACTTCTAGCCTTCGACTTGTACACTGCCAAATCAAAACTAACCCAGGTTTGATTTTCGCAAACACAGTGCCCTAACTTTTCAAAACCTGCATCCAAAAGAGAACCTCTCTTCAACGAAACGGTCATACCTTTTTCCCTCCTATGACCAAGCTGCCTCCACTCTAATTGAGTTCACTTCGACTCTGTAACGGACGAGGGACGTCCGATTTCACCGGTCACTGTAGAACCTTCTAGAATATAAAGACTGCCAGTTCTTTTACCTTTTAACAAAACGAGAGCTCCATGAGATGCTTTAAGGCCGCTCGACTCGATGTTGATTTTGCATCATTTCAAGTCTAAAATACTCAAGGAGATGAGATTCTTTCGTAAATCAGGTACATACCTGACATCTGAGAGTGTCCTAATCGTCCCATCGTATATCCTAATTTTAACAATACCAATACCAATTACCTTACTAGATGAATCGTTTCCCATGCTCACAACTCCACCTTCAACCGAACTGTATGTGGAGAACCATTCTCTATTGGGACACATGTGAAAAGAACATCCCGAATCCAGTACCCACTCGGACGTGAGCTTGGAGTTATCGCTCGTTGACACTAACAAGAAATCATCACCGCATTCATCGGCCAAATTAGCACCAGCTACATCTTCCTCGTTGCTCCCAGCAGCTCTTTTAATTCACAGTTTATAACAATCTGCTTTGACGTGACTGTAATAGCCCATTTATGCCCAGGCCCATATCAATAATAAAAAACCAAAAAATAAAAAAGTCCATCAGTTTTTTTACAATAAACGGGCTACAAAACCCAAACCCAAATGCTAACCAAAACCCGTTACACCCAGGCCTAATTGGTCCAAAACAGACTACCCAGACCCAACAAAGACCCAAACCTACGCGGCCTAAAAAGGCCCAATACCCAAACTGTTTCAGAAGACCTAGGGTTTCTGGAAAACCCTTGGCGCCACAGGCGCCCAGCACAGCCCCTAGTCGCGCCACAGTTAGCGCGAGTCACGCCTTATCGCCGCCGTGTTTCTCGCTGTTCACCTGCAAAATAAGGAAATAACGCAGACAGTGGCAGCAAAATAAGATTTTGAATTTATTTTTTCAATTTATTTTTGGGTTATAAAAACCCTAACGAAATCTGTAAAACGGACAGAATACACACGAAAAATATACACAGAGAATACAATACAAAAAAAAAAGAATACGGAAATAAAGAACAAAAAAATATTCGGAAAACAGAGGTGATTTTCGACAATATTATTCTTTTTAGTTTTTTATTTTTTTTCCTTTCTTCGTTTTATTTTCGATTATATATAAAGTAGAAGAGTTTACCTTTCGATTTATGTTGAAAAACTGGAGTTTCTGACCTCCGGCCGCCGCGTATGGCTGCGTCTACGGTGGCGCGTGTGGCGATGGCCCATAGTTCTGATGACCGGACCACCGGACGGAGGACTTGAGAGGATTTCTGATTTTTTTTTAAAAAAAAACCAAATTTGAATGATTTTTTATGAAAGTGATTTATATAGCAGTATAGAAACGACGTCGTTTTTGCTTAAGTTAATAAGCATTAAAACGACGTCGTTTAAAGGCTATGACTCGCGCGTTGACCCGACCCGGGGAGGATCCACATGTTTTTATAAAAAGGGAAATTTACCTATTTGGTCCCTTGGCAATTTTATTCTTTATGATTTTGTCTACTTTAAATGTTTCTTTATTTTTTTAAATTAGCCCTGAAATTTATATTTTGTTTCAATTTGGTTCTCGGGCTATTTAAAGACTGATATCAGAACGACGATGTTTAGGTGATAGGGTACAATTCCCAATTGGTCCCTAATGTACGGTGTGCGTTTTTAATCTGTTTTATTTTTATTTCGTCCCCTGTTTTTATTTATTTATTTATTTTAAGTATTATGTCAAATAATTTTATTTTATTTATTAGTCATATTGGGTTATCTTATTAAATTCATTATTTACTATATATTCCATATTATTTTAAAGTTTGTATATTATATACTATTTTAATTATTTTATCATAAAATTTTCATATAATGTTTATTCTAAAATGTATATTATTATATTTTAAATATATATTAAATTATTATATTATATATTTATTATAAGTTATCATTTGTATTTTTTATATATTCTAAGTTTTTTATATCATTTATTTATTTACTTTTATATTTGATCTTGCTTGTACAGTTTCGTATTCATTTCTTAAATTTTTATCTTTCATATAGATTTTTTTTATTAAAAATTGTTACTGATTATTTTATATCTTGTATTTGTGTATTCATGATCTTTTATTCATTATTCTTATGTTTGCTTTAGTATGGTCATGTTATTATATCATTCGTTATTTTACATTATTCTTTCTTTAATTATCTATATAGTATTAATTGTTAATATGGCTTATAATTATGGTGAATTGCTATATGAAATTTATGTTTTGTAATGCATTAATACAATATTTTATTCAAATCATTTTTTAAAAAAATGTATTTTGCTAAATTGTCACACTTTATTTAAAAGTTTTTTTTTTAAAAAATACGGTAATACACCTTAACTCACTGGGTTTCGATTTTTCTCGTTGAACTTAAGATATCAAGTATCCTTTTTAAAAAAAAATTGAAACCTATAAACTTCAAATCAAAACTTATTCTCGGGAATTCAAAATATTGTATCCTAACTTATTGGATATGATGTTTTGTGTCTCGAAGTATGGATTTTCTACAAATAAAAGCAAGCTTGGTTTCAAAGTTTTGAAATGTTGCATCCTAACTTATTGGATGTGGCATTTTATTTATTTGAGATAAGAGAGTTTTGGCTTTCTTTCAAATAAAAGGATCATATTTTAAAATTTTCAAATTTACGACATTAGGACATGAGTTTATCAATTAGGTACCAATTTTTGGGCGTTACGAGGGTGCTAACCCTTCATCGTACTTAACCGACTCCCGAACCCATTTTCTTGAATTTCGTAGGCCAAAATCAATATTTTAAATAAAACAAAAAATGTTTTATAAAGTGATCCGATTACACCTAAGCAAAAAAAAGATCGGTGGCGACTCCCGTTTTCGTTTCTTTTATGTCGATCCCCATTTTTTTTTAAAACAATAAAAATGGTTTCGACAACTTGGCGACTCCACTGGGGACCAATAAGAGAGTCAAGCCGTAAAATTGATTACTTTTTGTCCTTTTGTCAAAAGTTGAAAATTCGATTTGAAAATCATGATTATTTTGCATTTGTTTATGTTATAATTGTTGTGGTTAGTCTTTGCTTTTGCATATCATTGCATGACCGTTGTGGTTACACTTTTAAGTGGGAGTGAGAAACTATGCCTTCGTGAGGTTTTCACCTCCGCATGGGCTAGTGGATCGCTTCTAGGATACATCTGTACCTATGTCTTCGTGATCTTTTCACTTCCGCATGGCCATAGGGAAATGTATTCCCCTGAACTGAACTCGGTCCTTATTAGCCTATAATGGGTGAGGAGCGAGGAATCTGTTGGTTCAGGTACCTCAACTTTAGAGCTAAACCACACGTAGAAAACACAAGGACTCACCCTAAGTAGAACTATGCCAAATCTTAGTGGTTACCCAGATAGGTGTTTATTTATTTTATTTGCTTTAGGTTTTATTTCATGATACTAACTTGTTGTGCTTTATTTTTGGTGCATGTCATTTCATATTTTAAGAGGTATTGATTCACGGTCAGTTTCTAAGTTAGAAAGCTGGTTATAGAGAACGAATTTCTTGATAAAGTGGAAGACAATGCAACCGTTCACATATGGTCAGAGCAAACGCAATTAGAGAAAGGGAATAGCTTGGTTGAGGGGTATGTGTCGGAACTATGGGATTTCACTCGTATTAGTATTATGCAAAATGAGTTCCAAGAGTTGAAAGAAATATGGTCCCGGTAGAATAATGAGGCTAAGCAGTTATTCTATCGTAATTATGGCGATCTACCCTACTTGCTCGACATCAAGGTAGACAAGCATCTGTTTCGGGCTATGACTCAGTTTTGGAACCCTGCCTATAGTTGTTTCACTTTTGGGAAAGTAGATTTAGTGCCCACGGTGGAGGAATATACAACCTTGCTTCGCTGTCCAAGGATCCAAGTCGACAAAGCTTATTCTAGGGCTGCTAATGTCCCAACTTTTGTGAAGAAGTTAATGAATATCACGGGGATGAGTGAACAGTGGGTTGCAGCCAGAATTCAGAAGAAAGGTGAGGGTAAATGCATTCCTTGGTTGAGTTTGAGGGACCTGATTTTAGCACATCCAGATGTAAAGAAGAAGATTGACATATTTTCCTTGTGTATTTATGGTTTGGTAATTTTCCTTAAAGCTCTAAGACATGTAGATGAAGCAGTTACTGGTTTATTCGATTGACTTGACAAAAGGGTCACGCCTGTACCTGCGATCTTAGTCGAGACATTCAGATCTTTAAATGCATGTCGGAGAGCAGGTGAAGGTAGGTTCATTGGATGCGTGCAGTTGTTATTAGCTTGTTTTCACAGTCATTTTTGGAAGGTGGAGAAAGTTTCTTATCGGGTTTTCTCTGAGAATTATTCTCTGTTAAAAGAGATAGTGGCTACATCAAGGAGAGAGGACGTATCCGAGGAAAACTAGATGACACTCCTTCAAAACCTTCAAGAGGAGGACGTTGAGTGGAGGGCTCATTAGATGATTTCCGATGAAATTCTTTATCGGTGTGGGAATTTTGACTGGGTTCCTTTACTTGGAATTTGGGGAGCCGTTGGATATGCCCCTTTGCTCGTACTAAGGCAATATGGATCAAGACAGTTCGTACCAGCAACATATGGGCTGGCTCAATATGAGTTCTCATACAGAGGGGATAACTATAAGAAGAGGGTTAAGGAGATTTCTAGTGCTTGGAATCAGATTCGTAGGATGAAGAGGTTATTTGCAGGCCCAAAGACGACCCCAGAATATAGCAGATGGAAGATTAGAAGGATTAATGACAACATCCCTGAGCTGAATCCAGAAGGCGCCCGATCAAGAGAGGAATACTTGCAAGTGGTCCCATCAGAATTAGAGATTATAAAATAATATTTCGAAAGGATGAGTTCAGAGCTCAGAAAGAGGATGAAGAAGTTGGAAGAAGAAAAAATGTACCTGAGATTAGATGTGGATGTTCAGAAATTAGAGGCCGAAAAATTAAGAAAAGTGAAGAAAAAGGGTCGAGGAAAATCTAGATAGTTTAAAGACGAATATAAGAAGCTACGTCTATCAATGAAAAATACCGGATTAGGGAAGACTTTGAAACAGTGGCAATAGGAGATTCAAGAGGAAAAGGCCAAAGCTGACCATTGGGAAAGGAAGTTTCAAGAGATACAGATGCGAAACGGGGCCCTAGAAAAGAGTTTGGCAGAAAGCCAAAAAGAGAAATGTGGATTAAAAGCTAGAGTGGCTGAACTGGGACGGTCTTTTCACCACCATCGAAGCCATAATTCTGCAATCGAGCTGAAGTCAAGTCTGAACAAGATTAAGGAAATGAAGGGCAAGATCAAAAAATTAGAATCAGCATTGCAAAATTGTGAACTCCGGATTGAGCTTTTTGAAGCAAGAGAAGGGCATTGAAAGGAAGAGCTCCACCATTCTCATGATCAAGTTAGAAATCGGGATTATCTCATGGGTGAAGCAATAGTTCATATTCGAGAGGTAGCTGATCATTTACAGACTTTGGCAGTACAGGCTGATACATTGAGCATGAAATATGAGCTACAGTCAAATCGTGGTCAAGAGCTAGCCTTATTGTTTAGGAAAGTTAAAACTTTAGGCATTAGGGCGAAAGCATATTTGTAGTTCGTTTTATGTAAAGGATTTTGTTTTCTAATAAAGTTTTCTAAATGAAATTGAATCTGAATCGATGCTTTCTTTTTTACATTCATGCATTTGCATTACATCACATCATATGCATTTAAGTCCATAGAAAGATCCTAATTAGTTAAAATTATTACAGAGAGAGAGAGAGAGAAAGAAGGAAAAATCTGGAAACTAAATACCGTTATGGTACACGCGCTAAGACAAAAAATATGGATTAAAGACTCGAACAGTTCCAGAGAGACATGCAAGACCAGCTGCAAGAGCAGTTAGCAAAAATCCAGCCAGATATGAGGGAACAAATGATGGAAGCCCAAAGAAATATGGTGGCTCAAATGACTCAGCTACTGAATGGGGCAATGGACAAAGGAAAAGACTCCATGGCTAATGCTAGAGAAGATAATGAGGACTTTCCTCCGGGTTTTACCCTACCGCATGCACAAACACAACCTGAAGAGCATCCCCGAAGGCCATCTGTCACGATTAGGCTTCAACAAGAGTAAAATAATATTGGAGTGCCCATGAATTTCCAAGTTGGCACAAGATCCAACCCAGGAGATAACCCTCCTAATCTTGTTATCCCTGACTTAGATATACCAAAGAGGGAAGGGACAAGAATTGAATCCTCAAGGCAGTTAGAGGATCGTTGTAGATGGTTGGAAGAAAAGTTCAAGGCCTTGGAAAATGCTGATAATCACCATGGAATTGATGCTAAAGACTTGAGCTTGGTTCTAGATTTGGTGCTTCCTCATAAGTTCAAAAGCCCACATTACTATGTTCTGTAGACGGATGACCGGCTATGTTAATAATGATCAACTCTTGATTCATTGCTTTCAAGATAGTTTGGTGGGGGTAGCGTCCAGGTGGTACAATCAACTCAGCCGTGCTAGGATTAGCTCTTGGAGGGACCTGACCCAAGCTTTTATGAAGCAATATAATCATGTCACAGACATGACGCCTGATAGAATCACTTGCAGAATATGGAGAAAAAGTCAAATGAAAGCTTCAGACAGTATGCGCAAAGATGGAGGGAGGTTGCCATGCAAGTTCAGCCACCGCTCCTAGAAAAGAAAACTAAAATGCTTTTTATCAATACCTTGAAGGCCCCATTCATGACTCACATGATAGGAAGTACCACCAAGAGCTTTGCTGATATAGTGATGGCAGGAGAAATGATTGAAAATGCCATAAGAGGTGGCAAGATTGAAGTAGGGGAAACCACTAAAAGGTCTGCTTCAAGGAAAAAGGAGAATAAGGTGAATAATACGAGTACATACAACAAAGAGTACTCGAAGACAATTACTGTTAGCCAGCCAAAAGTAATTATTGCTGGGCAACAAGGGTCGGTAAGGCAGGAATCGTGCACAAGGAAAAATTCTGAAAAGCTCCAATTTACGCCAATCTCAATGACATATAAGGAGCTATATCAAAGTTTATTTGACGAGCACATGGTGTCCCCATTTTATCTAAAACCGATACAACCCCTATATCCCAAATGGTATGATTCAAACACTCAATGTGATTACCATGCGGGAATACCTGGGCATTCAATAGAAAACTGCATTACCTTCAAAAAGGTAGTCGAGAGACTCATTAAGATAGGGATTGTGAAGTTTGATGATACACTTAGTACGGAGAACCCATTACCTAACCATGAAGATAAGGGGATAAATGCGATTGGCGAAAATATTATGAGAAGGATCAAAGAGGATATTATGGAAGTAAAAACCCCGTTGAGAATGGTCTAGAGAGAAATGGTGGGAAGAGGATTGATAGAATCAGATTCTGTGGAAGGATGCGGAGGAGTAAGGGACTACTGTGAGTTCCACAATGCAGAAGGGCACGAAATCTAAGAATGTGAGTTCAGGGACCTGGTGTAGAACCTTATGGACGGAATTAGAAGTTTATGAGAAAGGCTCAGAGGAAGGAAGTATATACGTGACAGAAGGAGTATTGGCAAACTAAACAGTCAATTATCCGAGGATCATCATCACCCGACCAAGAAACACAAAGGGTGGAACACAAATGGTGCCAAAGGTCGTAATCCAGAAACCTGTTTCCTTTCCTTATAAGGATAACAAAATGGTACCTTGGAATTACGACTATAATGTCACAATACTGGGAGAGGAAAACTTAGCTAGCACTTCCAAAGAAGTCCAAAATAAAAGATCTTACACACGTAGTGGAAGGCGTTACAACTCAGTAAACGTCAAAACAGAACCAGTAAAATCTAAGACCTTGGCAGTTGAACGAGAGGAAAGACCTGAGGTACTTATCAATGAACCAGTAAAGGAAGAAGAGGCTAAAGAATTTCTGAAATTCTTGAAGCACAGTGAATACAGTGTGGTAGAACAACTGCGCAAACAACCGGCTCGCATATCAATACTAGCATTGCTTTTAAGCTTAGAAGTACATCGCGAGACATTGATGAAAGTGTTGAATGAGACCTATGTTACTAAAGATATATCTATCAATAAACTTGACCGACTAGTTAGTAATATAAGTGCCGATAACTTTATTTATTTCAGTGATGATGAAATTCCACCTGGGGGCATGGGATCGAACAAGGCTTTACACATTACTACTCGTTGCAAAGGATATACTCTACTAAGTGTGTTAATCGATAATGGATCGGCTTTGAATGTCTTACCATTGTCTACGCTGAAAAGATTGCCTATAGATAGTTCTCACATGAAAACATGCCAGAACATAGTGAGAGTATTTGATGGCACTAAAAGAAGAGTAATGAGAAGGATTGACATACCGTTGTTGATTGGGCCAAACACATATGAAGTGGATTTTTTGGTGGTGGATATCTGTAACATCCTAGATTAGGGGTTATGCGTTCGTGTGTAATTCATGTGATAGTGGGCTCAGTGGGTGTGTTGGATGTGTAATTCATGAAATGTATGGAAATGTATGGAAATGTATGGAAATGTGTGGAAATGTAAGGAAATGCTTTGGAAACATTAAGTTTAAAAGAGGAAAGTAAACATTTCTGGAAACTTGGAAATGTAAGGAAATGTCAAGTTTAAAGAGCCAAACGAAAATTTTTGGAAACTTGGAAATGTAAAGAAATGTCAAGTTTTAAGGCTTAAAAAGAGAAAACTAAGGCAAGGTGGCCTTAAGAAAAATAATAGGAGGAATTTGACATACAAACAGGCTTGGAAAAGTGGCCTGGAAATGCCACTTAAGGCCCAGGTAAGTGACGCCACCTACATGAGCAAGTGGGCCTGAGTTCGAGTCACATGGGAAGCAAATAAAAGAAATTTTATTTTGCTTCCAGAAGAAGTGAGGTGGACGGCACATGGCTATAAAGTAGGAGCTTTTATTCTTTTATTTTTAAGAGATAAAGGGTGGATAAATAAGGGATGAATAATGGATTTATTTTAGATTATTTTCAAGAGATAAATGATGGATAATTATTGATATTTTTATTAGGAGATAAGAGATAAATATTGGATTAAGTTTTGTTGATAATTAAAGTGATAAATCAAGGGATAAAGTTATCAAAATAGAAGAGTGGTGGCCAAGTAAGGGACTTTAGCCTAGGAAATTCGGCTATAAAAGGAAAGGAGAGGCCATTCTGCATTATTTTCTATTCTTTGAAAGCCTCTGCCGAATTCTCTTCACCAAATCCTCTTCTTCTTTTATTTTTGCCAAGCCGAAATACCTTGTGTTCTAGCCGAATCCTCCATCTTTATTCTTCCTTCTCTTTACTTTCTAATCCCTCCAAAAGCCGAAAGTTGTGAGAGCATCATTTAGCCATAGCCGAATCTCTGAAGGTTGAAGTGAAGGTGCAATCGATTTCTTCAAATAAGGGTAAGATCCAAGTTTGGTTTCCATTCTTTTCTTTTAGATTAGCCGAGAGATAATCTAACCCCATACATATTTTGGTTGCCGAATATGGAAGGATCTTTCGGGATTTACTAAGTGTAGACTACAAGGAAGGAGAAGTTCTTTTCCCGAAGGTACACCATAAGCTGCGTGTTCCCTAGTTATTCGGTGAATTTCGGGATTTAAAATCCACAAGGTAAGTCATATTTAACATTCGGCTAAGGGTTATTTGTTATGAATAAATGTTAGAAATTGATCTAACATGAAGTTATAGGGATTTCGACAGACATATAAGGCAAGGAATACTTTCGGGATTTGGAAATTGCAAGGTAAGTTTTAGTGTACTAATCCTACTAGGATTTGGATTTATGGCCGAATGGTTCTTTACTAAGTATTGAATGATTGATTAAATGTAGAGATCTAAGATCTAAGGCATTAGATCAAGCTTCTCGGGATTTGGATTGGAAACCCTAAGCAAACCAGGTGTGTACCCCACACTATTTCATAATACGTTTTATGGCTGTGTTAAATAATATATGTGATATTAAGAATATGAAAGTGGCTAAGGTACCATGATATGATACTAAGTACTCAGGTACGTTTCCTACTTCTACTAGGAATATGAAAAATGTTATTCGTAACATGAGAATATGATAAGAATGTGAACTTGGGCATGTAATTGCATAATATGTTACGGGCATATGGGTTTGTTTGAAAGGGGAAGTGAAAAGTGGTGACCTAAGACCACAGTAATCTGAAAGTGGTGACCTAAGACCACAGTAATCTGAACGTGGTGACCTAAGACCACGAATGCGGTGACCTAAGACCGCAATTTGGAGTGTAACAGAAGGAGGGTCGACTTAGTAGTCCCCACGGTGTGACTGGCAGGTACGGGGGTGTGTAGCGGATGGACAATTAGGTTTGGGTTTGGGAATGCATCATAACTTGTATTTTATGTTTTGAATGTATAACTATTGTATGCCTGATTCTATTATGATTTAGTGTCGTGTACACATTGAGTCTGTTTGACTCACCCCGTTGTGGGACCATGTTTCAGGTGATGAACAGTGATGGACCGGGACGGCAGTACTTGTGGTGGCCATGCTCAACATGAAGTTTATATTTTTATGGACTCTTGAATTTATTTTAGTACTTTGAAATATTTTGGAAACTATTTGATGTAATAAGGCCATAAGGCCATGATGAACGATTTTTATTTCTACTTGTTGTTTTATTGTGTTACAAATTTTGATTAGGTTAAAGACTAAGTATTTTATTTTAAAATATACTCGATATGTTTATTACTTAAAATTAAAAAAAAGGTTTTCTAATATAAAAATCCAGTTTGTTTTCAATACAAGCCCAACCCAAACAATATTTTTTTTTAAAATCACACAAGTTTTTCTCTAAGTAACAAAATAATTTGAAAACCGGTTTACTTGAGGAACATACCAAATCTGGTCAAAGCTCGTGGGCCGGGTTTGGGGTGTTTCAATATCAAACCCTCTTACAATTGTTTATTGGGAAGACCTTGGATTCATTCGGTAGGGGCAGTGCCCTCATCACTGCACCAAAAATTGAAACTAGTAATAGAGGGTTGGCTGGTTACTATAAATACAGAGGAAGACATCATAGCAACTGTTACCAACGACGTGCCATATTTAGAGGCAAATGAGGAGACCACTGAGTGTTCCTTTCGATCTTTAAAGTTCGTGGGCGCAACATTTATTTTGGAAAGGAATAAGGTTCTGATACCTAGGATATCTAGGACCACGAGAATGGGCTTGCAAATGATGGTGGGAAAAAGAGCCTTACCGGGAAAAAGGATTGGGTAGGCATCTCTAATGAGGGATTCAAGTTCCAATGCTGAAAGAGAAAAGAGACCATTTTGGCTTGGGTTTCAAGCTAGATGCTAGACAAAGGAAGAAGGAAATAAAGAAGAAGTAAGAGAGAAGAAGGACACGGCTGAATGGGGAAGAAGTCAAGTGGGAATTGATGACATTCCCTCACATATCCCAGACTTTTATATCAGGAGGGATAATTCACCTTGAGAGAAGATTATTGGAAAATGAAAATCTTCACATCAATGCCATACACGAGGAAGAAACTGAGCAAAGAAACCTGTTGGGCATTCGCCTTTATGAACCTGGAAGCGTTTTGAACAATTGGACTGCAGAGGAACTTCCTGTAGTTTTTAGAGATTACACAAAGTAATATTCAGAATACACTTATTTTTTTAAAGCCTAGGAACAATAAGATTTCTTTTGCGAAATAGGCTTATGTTCAGACATCTTTTGTTTCAATAAAATACATCTTAAATGATCAATTCAGACAAATATTCTTTCATTCTTTTGATCTTCTAATTTCATTCCAAAATTTTTGTTATTCTTATTCATATCATGTGAATAGTTGTTCTTGAATTCATTTGTTCTTTGTACATTCTTTTGTGCTTACCACAGGTTCCTAGAAATCAATGACATGAGCAACGATACTACAGATTCAGAGGTCTTTTTCGAGCAAGACATGTGTTTAGAGGAATCTCATAATTTTGAGGGTGACAGAGATTGTGACTTGTCTCCAGATTTGTTAAGAATGGTAAAGCAAGAAGAGAAACATGAAGAGGAAGTAGAGAATATAGTCTTAGAAGAAGGAAAGGTTGTGAAAATTGAAACGCGCATAGCCGAGGAGATGAAGCAAGACCTCGTTGAGTTATTACAGGAATTCAAAGACGTCTTTGCATGGTCATACCAAGATATGCCTGGGCTAAGTACTAATATTGTAGTATATCGCCTTTCCATAAGAGAAGAGTGCAAGCCAGTTCAGTAAAAGCTACGAAGGATGAGGCCTGATGTGGTGCTAAAAATAAAAGAGGAAGTTAATAAACAGTTTGATGTTGGTTTTCTACAGGTGGTAAAATACTCAGAATGGGTAGCCAATATTGTTCCTGTCCCTAAGAAGGATGGAAAGGTTCGGATGTGTGTAGACTACAGGGACTTAAATAAAGCCAGCCCAAAAGACAATTTCCCTTTGCCTCGTATTGATACGTTGGTGGATAATACGGCGAGATACTCATTGTTTTCTTTCATAGATGGTTTTTTTAAGATATAACCAAATCAAGATGTACCATGAGGATATGGAGAAAACTACTTTCATAACATTGTGGGGTACCTTTTGTTATAAGGTGATGCCATTCGGGCTAAAGGATGCAAGAGCAACATATCAAAGGGTCATGGTAACCTTATTCCATGACATGATGCACAAAGAGATTGAAGTATATGTTGATGACATGATCGCCAAATCTCGAACAGAAAAGGAACACATTGAAGTTTTGAAGAAGTTGTTTTTGAGATTGAGAAAATTCCAATTAAAGCTCAACCTGACAAAGTGTACTTTTGGAGCTCGGTCAGGGAAATTACTGGGTTTCGTAGTCAGTGGGAGAGGAATCGAGATTGACTCAGATAAGATCATAGCTATACAAGAATTGCCTCCACCACGCACTCAAAAAGAAGTTCGAGGTTTTCTTGGAAGATTAAATTACATTGCCCGGTTTATTTCACAGTCAACTGAGAAATGTGATCCCATATTTTGTCTTCTTAAGAAACACAACCAAGGCGTATGGGACGATGAGTACCAGAAAACTTTTGACAAAATCAAACAATATTTGTCAAATGCCCCAGTACTATCTCCGCCTAATCCAGATAGACCACTAATACTGTATTTGACAGTGTTTAATAACTTCATGGGATGTGTGTTTGGTCAACATGATGAGTCAGGAAGAAAAGAAAAGGCGATATACTATCTCAGTAAAAAGTTCACTGAATGTGAAATAAGATATTCGTCAATTGAGAAATTATGTTGCGCTTTGATTTGGACAACTCAGAGATTGAGGCAGTATATGCTATATCATACAACCTGGTTAATTTCAAAGCTTGACCCATTAAAGTATATGATGGAGTCAACTGCTCTGAATGGAAGAATGGCAAGGTGGCAGATTTTGCTTTCTGAATTTGATATAGTATATGTGAACCAAAAGGCTATAAAAGGGAGCGCAATAACAAAATTTCTAGCTAGCAGGGCTTTAGAGGATTATGAACCTTTAAACTTTGATTTCCCCAATAAAGAGCTAATGTATGTGGCAACTACTGAAAAATGTCCGTGGAAGCTAAAATTTGATGGGGCGTTAAATGCTGTGGGAAATGGAATTGGGGCAATCTTGGTATCCCCTAGTGGTGATCCTTATCCATTCACATGCAAATTGGATTTTGATTGTACAAATAACATGGCAGAGTATGAAGCATGCATCATGGGAATTAGAGCAGCTGTAGAGCGTAAAATCAGAGTGCTAGAAGTATATGGAGATTCTGCATTAGTAATCTACCTGCTTAAAGGAGAATGGGAGACAAGAGACCCCAAACTAATCGATTACTGAAAAATAGTTCTGGGGCTGATTGAGGAGTTTGATGACATCACTTTTAATTCTCTCCCACGAGATGAAAACCAGATGGCAGATGCTTTGACAACTCTAGCTTCTATGATTAAAGTAAACAAACCAGAGGATATGAGACCTATTCAGATGAGTATTTTTGAAGTTCCAGCTCATTGTTATAACATGGAAGAAAGGAAAAAAATGACCACCCTTGGTATCATGATGTATTGCGATACGTAAAAAATCGTGAATACTTAGAGCATGCAACTGAGAACTACAAAAGAATGTTAAGAAGATTGGCCTGTAACTACATTTTAGATGGGGATATCTTGTACAAAAGAAGGAAAGATCAAGTACTATTGAGATGTGTTGACGCCGTTGAAGCTAGGAAAATTTTGGAAGAAGTTCATGAGGGCGTTTGTGAAACACATGCTAATGGATTTACAATGGCTAGACAAATAATGAGATTCGAATATTATTGGTCCATCATGGAAGGAGATTGTATCAACTATGCCAAGAGATGTCATAAATGCCAAATTTATGGAGACAAAATTCATGTACCACCTTCACCTTTGCATGTTATGACTTCCCCGTGGCCTTTTTCCATGTGGGGCATGGATGTTATTGGGCCGATCTCACCGAAAGCTTCGAATGGGCATCGATTCATCTTTGTGGTTATTGTCTACTTCACGAAATGGGTAGAGGCTGCTTCATACGCTAACGTTACTAAGTCAGCAGTTAGTCGGTTCTTGAAGAAGAAGATCATTTGTTGATATGGAATGCCCGAGAGGATCATATCAGACAATGCACTGAACTTGAACAATAACATGATAGCGAAAGTTTGTAGTCAATTCAAGATCAAATACCACAACTCATCTCCGTATCGTCCAAAAATGAATAGGGAAGTAGAAGTGGCCAATAAAAATATCAACAAGATAGTAGGGAAAATGACAGAGACTTATAAGGATTGGCATGAGAAGTTACCATTTGCACTCTATGCTTATCGAACTTCCGTCAGAACTTCTACTGAGGCAACTCCTTTCTCATTGGTTTACGGGATCGAGGCAGTCCTACCTATTAAAGTAGAGATACCTTCTCTTTTAGTTTTGTCGGAGATAAAGCTGGATGAAGTGGAATGGATCCAGTCTCGACATGATCAGTTAATCTTGATTGAGGAAAAGAGACTAAGGGCTATTTGTCATGGTTAGATGTACCAAAAACGAAAGATGCGAGCCTATGATAAAAAGGACCTCCCAAGAGAGTTTCATGAGGGGGACCTTGTACTGAAAAAGATCCTTCCCATACAAAGGGATTTCAGAGGAAAATGGATGCCGAATTGGGAAGGACCATATGTGGTGAAGAAGGCTTTCTTTGGAGGGGCACTGATTTTGACTGAAATGGATGGGAAAAGCTTACCCAATCCTGTGAACTCGGATTCAGTCAAGAAATATTTTGCTTAAAAAGGAGAAAAGGCCAAGGTGAAAACCTAAAGGGCACTTTGAGACTTTAAAAAAAAGGGGGGGGAGAGGCCAAGGCGAAAACCCATAAAAGACGCCTTGAGACCAAAGGGGTTTTGAGTTAAAAACCCAAAAAGGGGCGGCTCAAATTTTGAATAGGCATGCAGTGATCTTGCTATACCTGAATCAACAAGAAATAAAGTATGTTACATATCGGGGCATCGACAAAATACTTTAGATCTTCTAAACGCATGTTAAGCTCAAAACAGTTTTCATGGAGTTTGTGTATAAAAGCCCAAGCTGCGATATCTAGGGCACCTGGTCTTTGTCCTAATCATATCAATTTACTATCTTTGGATTCTTTTTCTTTTCAAAGATGTTTTCCTAGTTAATTTTTTTATCGATAATTTTTCAGTTTGAACCATCCTCAAAATCAATTTATTTGTTGTCCGTTATTACTATTCATAAGCATGTTGCATTGAAATAATGATTGATGAACTAATAATATTTTCACAAAGGAAGTTCTACACATTACTTTGGAAATTTCTAGATAATACAAGAAACTGAAACAGGACAATTGTTTAGAATTTCCATGTGCATGGATTAGAAATATCTGAGAAAGAAGAGTCTAGATGGAGACTATTTCTTTGAATTCTCTGTCCAAATGGTAATTGGACAAAATAATGAGTTGATGTGACAAAAGTAAGCAATGTCATCAGGTCGTAACATTAGGGGAATGGTGTGACAAACCAAATTGATAGGGAAAATTCAAAATCCCTGAATTGTGGTGGAATGAATTGGAGTTGAAACAAATCTTGTATCCTTAGATTACAGTGGGGACAGACTAACAAAGTTTCGACTCCTGTAAATTATGGTGGGATGGTTTAAAGGCGGTACAAGCCTTGTTTCCCCAATGATCAAATAGAGCAGACTCGAAAATTACAGTGGGGCAAGCTTGTTGAGTAGAATATAATAGACACTTCGAGAAGAGCGAGGATGAAGAAAAAATGAGTGATGACACCTTGAGTAGGAATCATGCTCATAATATTTCTGCATTCATATATCATAGCGCATCTAATTAGGAGCATTTGACTCATTTCGATCAAGGCATCCTAATCATTCAGCATAAGCATATACCCATTCTACAGGTCATGTCCTCTATAGGACAATTTAGTAGGATAGATTGACACTTTCAGTCTGGCATCCCTGAGTTTGCAGTGGAGCAGACTGAAGATAGCAGATCTTGTCTTCTTGAGATTGCAGCGAAGTAGATCAAAGATACTAGTCTGGCATCCCTGAGTTTGCAGTGGAGCAAGCTGAAGATAACAGATCTTGTTTTCCTGAGATTGCAGCGAAGCAGATCAAAGATACTAGTCTGGCATCCCTGAGTTTGCAGTGGAGCAGACTGAAGATAGCAGATCTTGTCTTCCTGAGATTGCAGTGAAGCGGATCGAAGATACGAGTCTGACATCCCTGAGTTTACAATGGAGCAGACTGAAGATAATAGATCTTGTCTCCTGAGATTGCAGTGAAGCGGATCGAAGATACGAGTCTGGCATATCTGAGTTTGCAATGGAGCAGACTGAAGATAACAGATCTTGTCTTTCTGAGATTGCAGTGATGCAGATCGAAGATACTAGTCTGGCATCTCTGAGTTTACAGTGGAGCAGACTGAAGATAGCAGATCTTGTCTTCCTGAGATTGCAGTGAAGCGGATTGAAGATACGAGTCTAGCATCCCTGAGTTTGTAGTGGAGCAGACTAAAGGATTGCAGATCTTGTCTTCTTGAAATTGTAGCGAAGCAGATCGAAGACACTAGCCTTGCCTCTCTGAAGTGGCAGTGAAGCAGATTGAAGCTGCCAGACTTGTTTCCCTGAAAGGACAGTAGGACAGATAGTTCAATACTTCTGAAGTTACAGTTAAGTTCCAATACTCCTGAAGTTGCAGTTGGGTTGGAAGCCATTTGGAGAAGACGAGAACCAAGAAGTCAAGACTTGGCAAGACCGGGCAAAATTGCTCATTTTATAGTCTTTGCTCTATTCCCGTTACACTACAATGAGCAAAGAGGGGCAGCTGTAATAGCCCATTTGTGTTCGGGCCCATATCAATAATAAAAAAACCCAAAAATAAAAAAGTCCATCATTTTTTTTACAATAAACGGGCTACAAAACCCAAACCCAAACCCAAATGCTAACCAAAATCTGTTACAATCAGGCTTAATTGGTCAAAAACAAACTACCCAGACCCAACAAAGACCCAAACCTACGCGGCCCAAAAGGGCCCAATACCCAAACTGTTTCAGAAGACCTAGGGTTTCTGGAAAACCCTAGGCACCGCAGGCGCCCAGCACAGCCCCTAGTCGCGCCGCAGTTAGCGCGAGTCATGCCTTATCGCCGCCGTGTTTCTCGCCATTCACTTGCAAAACAAGGAAATAACGCAGACAGTGGCAGCAAAATAAGATTTTGTATTTATTTTTTCGATTTATTTTTGGCTTATAAAAACCCTAACGAAATCTGTAAAATAGACAGAATACACACGAAAAATATACACAGAGAATACAATACAAAAAAAAAAAGAATACGGAAATAAAGAACAAAAAAAAACTTCAAAAAACAGAGGTGATTTTCGACAATATTATTCTTTTGAGTTTTTTATTTTTTTCCTTTCTTCGTTTTATTTTCGATTATATACAAAGTAGAAGAGTTTACCTTTCGATTTATGTTGAAAATGATTTCCTCTGCTAGGGTTTGGGGGGGACGTTTTCCGGCCGCTCGTCGCGCCTCCGTCGCGCCTCCGTCGCCGATGTTATCGTCGGAGATCCCGAAAGGTAAGAGAAACTGTTCTTTTCCCTTTTTATTCTTTATGTGTGTATTGATGAACAAGAAAATCGAAATAAAATAAAAAGCGAAGTCACCTTCGAATGTTGTTGATCTGATTTCGATTTTTTGATCTCTTGCTTGTTTTCTTATTTTTTTTCTGAATCTCTTTTGTATTGATTTTTCTCCAAAAAATAAAAGGATCCCCATTACAGATTTATCTTTTGGTTTATATAACCGATTTAAAAAATACAAATATTCCTTCTTCTTGTTTGTTTCTTCTGCTTTCTGGCCCCTTTTCTCACATGTTTGCAGGTGTTAGTGGAGGCAGAGGCGATGGTGGCAGGCAACGGCCAGTGGATGCTGACGTGCGGCGCACCAGGGGCATGCGGCGCTGCTAGGGTTTCCAAAACCCTAGCTTCTTCTTAGCATTTTTTTTAGTGTTGGGCCTACTGGGCCTTTCAGGTTTTGGGTTATGTTTTTTTTTTGGACTGTCTTTGGACTGTTTTTAATTGGATTGTATTTTGTTGGTCCCTAGCTTGGTTTTGGGCCCCGGGTTAATGACCCGGGCCAAAATTGGTGATTACAGCTGCCCCTCTTTGCTCATTGTCATGAAACGATAATAGGGCAAAGACAATAGAAGAACCAATTTTGCCCGGTTCTGGCCAAGCCTTGACTTGTTGGTCCTCGTCTTCTTCAAACAGCTTCAAACTCCACTGTAACTTGTTGCTTTAATCCACTTCACCGTTTTGTTATATCTTCACGGAGGTAACATTTCGCTATATCTTCACGGAGGTAACATTTCCTATTCCATTGCTTCTTCAAGAGCACAGTAGCTAGTGCCTTGATCGGCTTCGATATGATTTCAGGGCTTTGATCTTCTCCACTGGGACTTCGAAGAAATAAATCTGAATTTTTCAAACTGCTTCCTTACTATCTTCGGGGAGACCTCGATCTTCATTCTACTCTCTTGCTCATTCTTCTTTGTCCACTGGAACTTCTTTGTCAAATTTGCTCAAAGCGATTTCAGTCTTCCGTCTGTAAGTACCTCTGCGTGTGACCCGAGGCTCAAACCCATAATATGAGTTGATTTTTTTTTTTGCAAACAGAAATTAAAATACAGAAATTTAAAATATCTCAGCGTGCGACCTAGGGAATTGATTTTTTTTTTAAAACAGAAATTGAAAATACTTCAGCGTGCGACCTGGGGAATTGATTTTTTTGCAAATAGAAATTAAAAATAGAAATTGAAAATACTTCAGCGTGCGACTTAGGGAATTGATTTTTTTGCAAATAGAAATTAAAAACAGAAATTGAAAATACTTCAGCGTGCGACCTGGGGAATTGATTTTTTTGCAAATAGAAATTAAAAATAAAAATTGAAAATACTTCAGCGTGCGACCTGGGGAATTGATTTTTTTGCAAATAGAAATTAAAAACAGAAATTAGAAATGCCTCAGCGTGCGACCTGAGGAGTTGCAAACAGAACTTGAAAAAATAGAAATTTAAAATACCTCGATTTGCTTCGTTTGGGAAGGCAAAACCTGCTTTTCGATTAGCTTCGCTTAGGAAGGCAAAATCTGTTTTTCGATTTGCTTCGCTTAGGAAGGCAAAATCTGTTTTTCGATTAGCTTCGCTTAGGAAGGCAGAATCTATTTTTCGATCAGCTTCGCTTAGGAAGGTAAGATCTGTTTTTCGATCAGCTTCGCTTAGGAAGGCAAGATCTGTTTTTCGATCAGCTTCGCTTAGGAAGGCAAGATCTGTTTTTCGATCAGCTTCGCTTAGGAAGGCACGATCTGTTTTTCGATCTGCTTCGCTTAGGAAGGCAAAATCTGCTATCTTCGATTAGCTTCGCTTGGGAAGGCAAAATCTGCTTTTTCGATTAGCTTCGCTTAGGAAGGCAAAATCTGCTTTTTCGATTAGCTTCGCTTAGGAAGGCAAAATCTATTTTTTTCAATTAGCTTCGCTTAGGAAGGCAAAATTTGCTTTTTCGATTAGCTTCGCTTAGGAAGGCAAAATCTGCTTTTTGATTTACTTCGCTTAGGAAGGCAAAATCTGTTATCTTCGATCAGCTTCGCTTAGGAAGGCAAGATCTGTTATCTCGATCAGCTTCGCTTAGGAAGGCAAGATCTGTTATCTTTGATCTGCTTCGCTTAGGAAGGCAAGATCTGCTTTTAATAGAAATAGAAAAACAGAAATTAAAAATACCTCAGCGTGTGACCTGAGGCTCAACTCACCTCTCATATTATGAGCTGATATTTTAACAGAAATTGAAAAACACCTCAGCGTGTGACTTGAGGCGCAACTCACCCCTCGTATTATGAGCTGATATTTTTTGAAAAACAGTACTTGAAAACGCATCATCTGGTGGAACTCGGATGTCTTCTTTATCCTTGGTTTGGTATAGTTATCGTCAAAACTTCATGCTTTGTTGGTGCACCTGTATGTGTCATGCGTGATGCTATCATTATATGCACGTGCTTTGTCTTAAATGCTTTTATGCCTACATGATTATGCCATGCGCCCTGGGCTTATTTGTCATGTATCTCTTTTTATTGCGACTTTCATGGTAGCCTGCGTTCATTGCTTCGACTCTTGACTTTTCTTTCAGGTTTTGTACCCGTTCTTCAAACCTCAGGAGTAATCTGCGTTTGTCGTATATCACCCTTTTGCCCCACTGTAGCTTCAGGGCTCATCTCATTGTGACCTGGGGGTGTAGGATTTGAATATCCTCCATTTGTCCCACAGCGACTCTAAAATATAGGATTCGTCTCTTCTTCAACCTACCCTCTTGTTATTCAACGGTAGAGGATCTGTATCAGCTTCCTTCTAACGATCACTCTTTAGGTGACTCAACCAGATGTATATGCGTGATGCTCGCACGAATGCAGAATGTCATTTCTTTTCAAGAATGATTCTGGTTTTGCATTTGGGTTAACAATACCCATTTTCTGTCAGGATTGTGTCACTGACGCGGTGCCTTGTCATTTTGTTCAATCACCATAATTTGGACTCAGATATTTCCATCCCTTAAACTCGGTGAGTCTTAAGCAATAATCCTGTTTCAGATTCCTGTATTGTTTAGAGGTTTCCAGAGTAATATGCGAAACTCCTTTCATGAAAGTATTATTAGTCCAATAATCATTATTTCAATGCAAAACGCTTGAAAAGGACCATAATGATGGATGGAATCGGAATTTATTGGGAGTATAGCTCGAATCAAACAAGTTAATCAAAGCTAGCATATACAATGAAGCAGCAAATTTATTTAGAGTGTATTTTGAAAAGACAAAGATAGTAGACTCAAAAATGGGTGAAATGGAAACTAGGTGCCCCTGATATCGCAGCTTGAGCTTCTCTGTTCTAACTTCTTGAGGACCTTTCTAAACTCAATATGTGTTTAGGGGATCCAGAGTACTTTGTCGATGCCCCAAGGTGCAACATTCCCCTTCGTTGTTACTTCAAGCGTAGCAAGACTACTGTATGCCCCATCAAAATTTGAGCTGCCCTTTTCGGGTTTTCAACCCAAACCCAACTTTGGTCTCAAAGCGCCATTTGCGGGTTTTCACTTTGGCCTCTCCTTTCTTCTTTTTCTTTCTTCTTATTTTTTTGTTTTTGTTTTTTTTCTCTTTTTTTTGTGACCTTAGAAGTTATTTTTTGTTTTTTTTTTTTAGAATTTCTGAATTCACTGGATTGGGCAAGTCCTTGTTTATCTCGGACAATATCTTTGTTTCCCTAGAACGGGCTTTCTTTGTTACCTAAAGTCCTTCCCGGCTTGGCATCATCTTTCTTCCGAAGTTCTTGTTGCATGGAGAGGATCTTCTTCAAAACCCTATCATGAAATTTTCTAAGGCGATCCTTTTTGTTGTAAGCTTACTTCATCTGATCGTGACAGATATCTCTCAACGTTTTCTTTTCAAATTTACTTGATCACACCGGGATTCGTTTCGCCTCACCCAATTTTGGCTCGGCCCGTGCCCCGGAAACGCGTTGCCCCAGTAGAGGTCCTGGGAAAGGGTACGTAACTTCTATATGCCAACATTCACAAGTTTAGGTTATCTTCCTAACAATTTTTTTTTGGTATCTCTTTTTTGTTACTATATTGGCATATGAAGTGACCCTCACCCTTTTAGTAAAGAGATCGACTTCCACAAAACCAAATCGATGCGGACCAGAAGCTTTCGAGGAGATTGGTTTGATAACGTCCATGCCCCACGTGTAGAAAAGGGAAGAGGCACATAAGTTCTGTCCTCCTCGATTTGGCGTTTGATGCAATTTTCCTTTCTGAGCAGTCCAGTAGCTCGAACTTCTTAATTGGCTTAATTAGGGTAGAACCATCAGTATGTGGTCTTCAAATATCCTTATGGACTTCTTCTATGACTTCCTTAGCCTTGACAACATACTCGTGCCCTTCGTACTAGTCCCGGCGTGATCATACAACAATATCTTTGAACTCTTGGAGATAACTCAATGATTCCTTGCCTTGTCCTGTGGCAAGCTAAGCTTTCATCTTCAACTCATTCGTTAGCTTGTATTGTTCGTTGACACTTCGTAAGGTAGGATCTGTCATTCTCAACCAGTTAGGAAATAAGTTGCACCCTCCGTCATCTTCCAAGTTCTTAGATCCTCTAGATACATATCTCTCTAAAAGGGAGTCAGTAACAGTGTCGCTCACGTCATTGATATCTGGGGACCCCATTGTGGGCATGAAGGTAGAAAATTAAAAGCATGATATGAAAATGAAACGATGTAGAGTATGAAATGCAGGGAGTGAGAATAAAGATGCATTTTATTGAAATAACAATTCTAGAAATAAGCCCATTTCACGAAAGAACTCTTGTTGCCTCTAGGCTTAGAGTAACAAGCATGTTTTGAATATTACTCCAGATTAACTAAAAATGCAGGTTTATTCCACAGTCCTATTGTTCAAAACACTCCCAAGTGTGTAAGGCTTCGGAAAGCTTTATGCCCCCATTTTCCTTTCGAATGTGTCATTGGCGTTCTGACTTCTCGATTGCTCGGCTTCTGATAGCTTCTTTAAGGAATTGAGACTCTCTCACCCCCTCATTCAATTATCACAAATTATTGCCCCGGTCGACTCATCGAACTTCAAAACCCTGATTTTAATAAGCCTTTCCACCAATTTCTTGAATGCGATGCAGTTCTCGATTGAGTGACCCGTTATTCCCGCGTGATACTCACATTGAGCGTTCGAGTCATACCATTTGGGGTATGGGGGTTGCACCGGCTTCATGTAGTGAGGAGCCACTCTATGTGCATCAAACAAGCTTTGATACAACTCCCCATATGTCATTGGAATCGGTGTAAATTGGGGACACTTTGCATTGGATTCTTGACCTGATAATCCCTGATGACGATTGGTCATAGTCCTCGGTTGACCTGCAGAGACTGACTTGGAACGCTTGCTCAAGTTGTTCACTTCATTTTCCATCTTTCTCAGGCTTGACCTTTTGACGCTTTCTCTTGCATCTATTTTTCCATTCTTGATGCCGTTTTCAATGAGTTCCCCAGACGTTACAACATCGGTGAAGTCCTTTGTGGCATTTCCCACCAACTTGTCATAAAACGGTGCCTTCAAAGTGTTAATAAAAAGGACCGTTATCTCAGCTTTAGTCTCTGACGGCTTCTTTTCCATCATCTGTAGCGTTAGTCGATCGGGTGCTATGTCGGAGACGTGCTTGTATTGCTCACAGAATGCTGAAGCTAAGTCATCCCATGATTGGATCCTCTCTCTGCCGCGCTGATTGTACCACCGGAGGGCTGACCCGATCAAGCTCTCTTGAAAGCAGTGTATTAACAACTTGTCTTCATCTTCATAACCGGCCATTTTTCGACAAAACATGGTAAGATGCGCCTTTGGGCACCTGGTTCCATCATATTTTTCGAAGTCTGGCGCTTTAAATTTTGGAGGTAAGACCAGACCGGGAACCAAACTGAGCTTTTTGGCGCTCATTGCGGAAGAGACTCTAGTTCCCTCTACCACCCTGAGTCTTTCTTCTAGGTCCTTATACTTGTCCTGAGCATTCTGATCCTTCATTCTTAACTTGGCTAGTTCTATAGGATCATCGAAATCTGGGACAATAGGGTCAGCAGGGTTAGCTCCATGATTTGATGCGAATACTCCTTGCCCTAGACGGGCAGGTGGTGGTACAGGTGGTTGTTCTAGGCCTGTAAATTCCTTTTGAGGCCAACCTCCATGAGGTGGAGTGTATATTGGGGGATGGTCTTCGCTTTCTTCCCCGGTACTAGTTGTAGGGTCTTTTCCTTTGTTTGTTATCCCATTCATCATCAAAGTCATTTGGGCCATCATATTCCGTTGTGCCTCTATCATCTGGTCTTTCATTTCTTGCTGAAACTTCGTCATCTGCTCTTGCATCTCTTTCTGAAATTGTTCGATTCTTTGGTCCATCGCTTTTGCCTTACGACGAGTGTTGTAGTAATGTATGATAGGTTGGTTTTCGTCGGTTCCAGGGTAACCTCTGTCACGATTTTAACCAATTAGGCTCCTTTTTGATGCAAATGATGTGATGTATGCGAATGGATGAAATGCAAATGCGTGAAATGAATGCAAAAGGTGTCGATTCCCGTTCAATTTCTTATAGAAAGTTTATTTAAGAAACAAAATCCTTTACATAAAGCAGAGTCATATATGCGACCTAGCCCTTCGATTACAAAGTAAAGCCGTGTATTCTTCTATGGTAGGTACCAAGTCCACTGTCCCGAATGTGAAGCAGCTATATGCGGGATTCCAATGTTGGGTTATGGCCCGAAACGAGTGTTTGTCCGCTTTGATGTCAAGCAGATAGGGTGGATTGCCATAATTAAGGTAGAAAAGCTGCTTAGTCCCCTCATCCCACTGAGCCCACATATCTCTTAATTCTTGGAGGTCATTCTGTGTTATACTGATGCGAGTGAAGTTCCTCAACTCCGATGTATATTCCTCGGCTAGACTATCCCCTTTCTCGAGTTGTATCTTCTCTGACCATATACACACGGCCGCATTATCCTCTACTTTATCAAGGAATCCGTCTTCCATAACAAGCTTCTATCCTAGTAACTAAACGGAGATCGACACCTTTTAATGTGAAATGACATGCAAACATGGTCAAAATAAACAAGTTAGCTTTGAATAACAGCAACCAAAACGAGTAAAAGGACGTTAAACCATTGTATGGGTAACCACTAGGATTTAGTATAGCTTTACTTAGGGTGGGCCCTTAAGGTTCGCTATATGTGGTTTGGTTCTAAAGGGAGGTACCCGAACCAGCAGATTTCTCGATCCTTACCCATTATAGGTTCATACAAAACGAGTTCGGTTCAGGGGAATACATTTCCCTATGGCTGCACGGAGATGAAAATCTCACGAAGACATAGGTACGGATGTATCCCGAAAGCGATCCACTATCTTGCACGGAGGTGAAAACCTCACGAAAGAGTAGCTTCTCACTCCCACTTAAGGGTGCGACCATAACGGTCATGCAATGCAATGTGCGCAAGAAAATAGGAATCATATACGATGACACAAGCAAAGGCGACAAAAAGGGTAGTAATTTTCACATCGAATTTTCAAACTTTCGATAAAGGACATAAAATAATCAATTTACGGCCTGACTCTCTTTTCGGTCCCCAGCGGAGTCGCCAAGCTGTCGTAACCATTTTTTGGCAAAACGGGAATCGACTTTGGGTTTTGGAAAATAAAAAAAAGGGAGTCGCCACCGACCTTTTATTAGGTGTGATCGGATCACCTTTTTGTTTTAATAAAACATTTCAGTTTACTAAAACGGGGTTTTTGGTCTACGAACATTCGAGAAATCGAGTTCGGGAGTCGGTTACGTGTGAGGAAGGGTTAGCACCCTCATCACGCCCAAAATTGGTACCGATTTGATCAATTAATGTCCTTATGTCGAAAGTTGGGAATTTTTAAAGAAATTTAAAGTTCTTGACCCTTTTTAGAAATATTTGAGTTTTCTTGAATTACATCGAAACCTTCTCGTTTCGAAGGAATAAAATATCGCATCCAATACTTTAGGACACGATAGTTTAAACCTTCGATCCTAAGATCGTCTCATAGTTTTTCTGAATTGCAAATCAAGACTTTCTCGTTCCCAAGGGATTAAAATATCACATCCAATGCTTTAGGACACGATAATTTAAATCCTAGAATCAGAGATCATCCCATATTTTTCTCGAATTGAAAATCAAGGTCTTTTTATTCCAAAAGAATAAAATATCACATCCAATACTTTAGGGCACGATATTTTAAATCCTTGGATCCAAGACCATCTCAAAACTATCGATTTACATAAAATGACACCAACGAAAATAATCATAAAAATGTCGAAACAAAACAAAGAAATAAAATAAAAATATTAAAAATAAAACGAGGGAAGAAAAGAAAAAAAATAAAACAATGTAAAAAATGATAGAATTAGTAACAACGAGGATAATAAACATCATAATATGAATACTACTACTACTAATAATAGTGTAGCAAATATAGTAATAATAATAATAATAATAATAATAATAATAATAATAATAATAATAATAATAATAATAATAAGACAACAGTAGTACGGACACAGAATATGTACAACATACTAATATAATAATAAAGATAATAGTAAATGGCGCAGTAATAATAATAAAATAGTGATAATATGTACGGTACAGTTATAGTATGGTAATAATAACAATAATTAGTAATAACATACAAGAAAAATAAAGTAAACAAATAATAAAAATAATAATGATAATAATAATAAAGTTAGTAATAATAATAATAGTAAATATATATATACAGCTAATAATACTACTAATAGTAACTAATAATAATAATAAGAATAATAACACTAATGACATATTAATATTACATATAACGAAAGCAATGAATTTAACTAAAAACAATTGAAAAATGGCTGAAATCAAATAAAATCAAAATGTTTAGGGTAAATTCGAAGTAAAATGAGAGGGGAGAAGGGTTTATTTGCAACACGCGCGTAACCTGGAGGGTTTTAAAACGGAAATAAACCCCTTCGCAGAAACGTGCGCTGAATAGGACGAAATCGCAAAGGAATCTAAGAATGGAGGGATCAATTACATAAATAGCCCTTTTGAAGCGGAAAGGCGCGGATCCGGGTCGCCAAGCAGGTCGACGCGCGGATCCTGCCCTTCCGAAACGGCGTCGTTTCTTCTTAGTTTCTTAAACCTAGGTTTTTTATTCCAATTTTATTTTTTTAGTTCACAAACAGAAAGAAAAAAAAAAGGCAAAAGAGGAAGATGATTTCCTCTGCTAGGCTTTGGGGGGGACGATTTCAGGCCGCTCGTCGCGCCTCCGTCGCCGATGTTATCGTCGGAGATCCCGAAAGGTAAGAGAAACTGTTCTTTTCCCTTTTTATTCTTTATGTGCGTATTGATGAACAAGAAAATCGAAATAAAATAAAAAGCGAAGTCACCTTCGAATGTTGTTGATCTGATTTCGATTTTTTGATCTCTTGCTTGTTTTCTTATTTTTTTTCTGAATCTCTTTTGTATTGATTTTTCTCCAAAAAATAAAAGGATCCCCATTACAGATCTATCTTTTGGTTTATATAACCGATTTAAAAAATAAAAATATTCCTTCTTGTTGTTTGTTTCTTCTACTTTCTGGCCCCTTTTCTCGCATGTTTGCAGGTGTTAGTGGAGGCAGAGGCGATGGTGGCAGGCAACGGCCAGTGGATGCTGACGTGCGGCGCACCAGGGGCATGCGGCGCTGCTAGGGTTTCCAAAACCCTAGCTTCTTCTTAGCATTTTTTTAGTTTTGGGTCTACTGGGCCTTTCAGGTTTTGGGTTATGTTTTTTTTTAGACTGTCTTTGGACTGTTTTTAATTGGATTGTATTTTGTTGGTCCCTAGCTTGGTTTTGGGTCCCGGGTTAATGACCCGGGCCAAAATTGGTGATTACAGTTATAATATTTATTCGGTGTTTTAAATATATCATTTATTTATTTACTTTTATATTTGATCTTGCCTGTAGAGTTTCATATTCATTTCTTAAATTTTTATTTTTCATATAGATTTTTTTTAAAAATTATTACTGCTTATTTTATATCTTGTATTTGTGTATTCATGATCTTTTATTCATTATTCTTATGTTTGCTTTAGTATGGTCATGTTATTATATCATTCGTTATTTTACATTATTCTTTCTTTAATTATCTATATAGTATTAATTGTTAATATGGCTTGTAATTATGGTGAATTGCTATATGAAATTTATGTTTTGTAATGCATTAATACAATATTTTATTCAAATCATTTTTTTAAAAAATGCATTTTGCTAAATTTTCGCACTTTATTTAAAAGTTTTTTTTTTAAAATACGGTAATACATAATATTTGGGAGTTAAGAGAAAAATTGTACCTTAACTCACTGGGTTTCGATTATTCTCGTTGAACTTAAGATATCAAGTATCCTTTTTAAAAAAAAATTGAAACTTATAAACTTCAAATCAAAACTTATTCTCGGGAATTCAAAATATTGTATCCTAACTTATTGGATATGATGTTTTGTGTCTCAAAGTATAGATTTTCTACAAATAAAAGCAAGCTTAGTTTCGAAGTTTTGAAATGTTGCATCCTAACTCATTAGATGTGGCATTTTATTTATTTGAGATAAGAGAGTTTTGGCTTTCTTTCAAATAAAAGGATCATATTTTAAAATTTTCAAATTTACGACATTAGGACATGAGTTTATCAATTAGGTACCAATTTTTGGGCGTTACGAGGGTGTTAACCCTTCCTCATACGTAACCGACTCCCGAACCCCTTTTCTTGAATTTCGTAGGCCAAAATCAATATTTTAAATAAAACAAAAAATGTTTTATAAGGTGATCCGATCACACCTAAGCAAAAAAAAGATTGGTGGCGACTCCCGTTTTCGTTTCTTTTAAGTCGATCCCCATTTTTTTTAAAACAAGAAAAATGGTTTCGACAGTGACCTAACTTTTTACAATAGCGACACATTTTGCCTCGTTTCTTTGATGCTACCAAAACGGAAGCTTGCTTATCTGCCTTGTTATCCAAACCAAACTCATTGTCTAGTTTGTCTCTACTCAACAAATGACCCTTCACATCATTGAACGAGAGTTTGTCTCTGCCATAAATCAGGGTATCCCTGAAAGACTTGTATGAAGGGGGTAAAGAGCACAATAATAGCATAGCCTGATCTTCATCGTCAATATGAACTTCAACATTCTTTAAATCATTTAAAAGAGTAATGAATTAGCTGATGTGATCACTAAGAAGCTCACCTTCGTTCATGCGAAACGTAAATAGACGTTGTTTCAACACTAAACGGTTAGCCAAAGACTTAGTCGCATAAAGAGTTTCTAACCTTTTCCACAAGGCAGTTGAGGTCTTCTCCAACAATACCTCCTGTAATACCGTATTCGTGAGGCACAACTGGATTGCAGACAAAACCTTTTCATCAAGCTCTTCCTATTCTGTTTTATTTAGATTCTCAGGCTTTTTCCCGGTAACAACCTTTTTCAAACCGGATTGAACTAGAATTTCCGTCATCTGAACTTGCCACAAATTGAAATTTTTCTCACCATCGAATTTCTCAATTTCAAACCTTGTTGCTGCCATATCTGAATGGGCTGATCTATGAAAATTGAACTAGCTCTGATACCACTTGTTAAGATCGACCTGATTAAGCAACAAGAAAAAAAATAGCAGAATAAATTGAGAAATTGAACACACAAATTTAACGTGGAAAACCCCCTCCAAAGAGGATAAAAAACCACAGGCAAAGATAATTTTATTATAATGGCAAAAGAACGAAAAGTACAAAAGATGGAGATAAAAACTAAACACCGAAAACCTGAAAATAAAAAACCCTCAAAACGTAAGCACAAAATTCTCTAAATGTGTTATGAGTTCTAATATCTAATGGGTGTGTTTTCTAAAGTTGTAAAAGAGCCTATTTATAGGCTAAATTCATAGGTCAAATAATAATAAAATAATCTAAACTAATCAGTGTTTGATTGAAAACAAATAAACAGAGTTTAACTAGAAGATTATTTATCAAATTTGACTGAAATAGGAGTCATACTTATCAAATTTCATGGACTATCAAGAGTTATACAACTTTTCTAAGTAACATTTTTGAAATCTTAAGAGACAATTGCATCGCAGCACTTGAGGGACAAAATATTCAACCTTTAAACCAATATCAACTTCATGATTCTTTGAATCTATCCGCAACCATAAATTACAAGAATATTAATATTTCAACAAGGTTTTAGGAATACAAAATATAACAATCTTAAGGTGAAATATATATAATTCCTAGACATAGCATGTGGACAAAGTGAGATATATATATTTGACTATTACAAAGTGCTATATTTTTAATTGAAGGATTCAATTATAAAAATAATTTGTTTTATTATAGGAGGGCCATACCTTTTAGATGGATACCCAAACTTATAGAATAAATAATTTTTATTCAAATAAAATAATATTAAAACTAAAAACAGAGAAGACAATAAAATAAAAATAAAATAGTGGTGGTCAAAAAGAGAGTCGGCGTTAAAAAAAGCAAAAAAAACAGATAGGGGGAAGATCCAGTGATGTAGGTTAGTAAATTTTATAAGTTGGTGCTTGACTACGTCAAACAAATGAAGAAGAAAAAAACATTTTTTTTATATTGAATATGTATTTACATGGATGATAGAAAACGACTCCTAAAATGAATTTGCAGCGACCACCAATGGGATAGACATAATTCTTCCTCACTGCGCCTGGGGATTCATCCAAACAAACAAGTTGATCAAATCTAATTTCTATTTTCCACGAAATTTATGAATATCTGCAACTAGCTAGGAGGTTTCTCCAAGAGTTTTGGGTCAAACAAACCCTCATGTTATTCAGCTAAATAATTTCATTATAATTATTATTAAAAAACACATTTAATAAGTTTTAAGGATAATTTTTTATTAAACTTAAAATTAAGGATAATTATTTGTTATATTTACGGGACTTTTTTTAATTTTATAAACAACGGGAGATTATAATTATTACTATTATTATTTTGATGGTTGAATTTTAGCTCAACAACGAGGGAATGTTGGTTTAAACATGTTTTCTTAAGATTTCATGGTTGACAACATTGTATTGAAAAAGAAATTATTTTTAATAAAAGATCGAGATTTTTAGAGATTTACGTTACTATAGTTTTGGGATCGTATCCATGGTCAAGTTGATTAGGTCACCGGTTTTTGATCCCATCAATTTAATTATCAGTCTAATTTTAATTATATAAATTATTAAAAAATTCTTAAAAATTAAAAAAAATTATAGAATCTGATTCAACCGTAGCGTAATTGGTTTCTTTATTTTATCTTGATTTATACCAATTTGCAATGAATCGTTTTTCACTCTTGTTCAAGATCAATGTACCGATCAGTTTAACTCGACCAGTTCGATTTTAACAACTATAGTTTAAGCTCGACCAGTTCGATTTTAACAACTATAGTCAAGATGATTGCTGATTTTAAAAATGAATAGAATAATATATTAAAGAAATTGTCGAGTAATACATGATGAAATATAATGGCTTAACCTTTTTTCCTCTCAATTATCGTCCAAGAATTTGTGTAAAGAGAGATCCTTTTTGGATTTGCGCAAGCTGAGCATAGCCTTGAAAAGACGTTTGCTTTTGGTAGAATATTGTTGATCCACATCTTCGCCCACCATCGACAACGATACTGTTCTTCGAGGCTCTGACGGGTACTGTTCCAATCAACACCCATATATGTAAGCAAAAATATCCAATGTTAAATATGTTAAAAGTCTCACAATTAGTCCTTGGTTCGCGGCCCCTACCCTTTTTTTAGTGTTGGGAGAAGTGGATCTGGGCATAAGAGACACAGTTCGTGGCAGCGGAATGTGTCGAGGAGAGCTTGATCGTTTATCTGATTGCAAAACAACCTGTAATCAGTACGTAACAAAGAATTCAGACAGTGTTTGAATCCGTATCACTGTTACCTTGTCTCGGGTTCATTGAAACACTGGTCAACAACTGGGGGCGTTGTCTTGGAAAATGCCGTGGAGACCGTAACATAAAGTATCCATCACTACATCACAATTGTAATAACATCAATGGTGAATCCTAGTATTAGGAACATACAACATATTGATACTATTAGATTCCAAGAGTACCCGGCATGCTCAGAAGGAGTCTCTGCAGGTTCTGCTTGAATGCCTGAAAATATATGACAACATGTAAAAATTCTATGGAGGCCTATGTATTAAGAGTTAGATTGTAATTTGTCTCTTCTATTAAAAAAATGAGCGAAATTGTCATTGTATATTGGATCAAAGAGTAAGTCAGTCCTTTTGTTAAAAATTCCATCTATTTTAGTTGTTAAAAATTGGTCCCTCTACGTCAGTATAAGGTACACATGATATACCACGTATTAATGTTTAATTTTTCCATCAGCCGCACTGGTTTTTAATAATCTAAATGGATGAATTTTTAACAGAAATGACCAATTTATTTTTTAATATAATGTACAAGGACTAATTTGCCCAATTTTTACTAGAGGGGGCAAATGCAATCCGACTCCTAATACAGGAACCTTTATGTTACTTTTACCAACAACACCATCAAAACTTCGTCTGATATGCCTTTGGTCTGAAAATATAAGGACTAAAATGTAAATTTGAATACAGTAAAAGGACCAAAATCAAATAATACCAAGATTCTTATACAGGTGCAAGTCTAATCTAGCAAACATGCTAGTGCGGTGGTATTTCAGCCTAGGGTTGGCAATGGTAACATCAATAAGTGTCTCATCAACTGCAAGAGATAAAATTTCGATCACATGGATTCAGAAAAACAAAAAGTTTCTATAACAACATACTTGCCTGGAAATATGTAGTGCTTATGGTGCTTGGGTGCTTCTAACACCAATGACTGCTGTGAAAGACCCCCTAAATTAACGTAGTCTTGGCATGTTCGCAGTCTCTTAACAGAACAATGTCAAACAGAAAAATCAAACAAGCTCAGTGTAATAAGATTTTGAGAGTAAAGTTAACAAAGCATTTTACCTGTTCCAGGCAAAACAAACGAAGCTCCATTACAGAATAGTCATTGATCTTTTCATCCAAGAAAGTGTTGATCTTGTATGCTATAGAGCCCAAGTGATCCACTGTATTGACCAAAGCTTTAATGGCATAATCTTTCAAAGTGTCTTCCACTCTGCTCATTGTCAAAGAGAAACAGGATTAGGGGATGTTCCTCATCATAAGTTTCAAGTATATGATGACTTACATTTGTTTCTGCATTTCTTTGGTATAGGCCATTTCAAAATATTCTGCTGCAGAATATAACTGTTCCCTCAGATTCTTCAAATCCTAAAGTATTACTCATCAATGCGGTTAATTTAATCCATATGTAAATGTCTAAATCGAAAATGAACATGATGGTCAGTGTAAATTTACCTTAAGATTCTCTGCAAAAACCAAGCTCTGCTGCATTAAGACTTCATCACGGTGGGAAGATTGTTGAGGAACTGGAACTGAAGTGGGTGAATTCATATTTTTCATATACTGAAAAACCAGAAGATTATTAAAAAAACTGAAGAAATATTTAATCAACTAAAGACTGACAGACTTTGTTTCCACAAAAAAAGAAAAAAAACAAGAGCAGATAGTGAAATCACTTTACACTAAAAACCAAACTTGAGGCTGGGTTTCAAAAGATATTTAGTGGTTGTATTTTGTTTCAAAATGTTTGGGGATAAAATGAACAATCTCACACGTTAAAAATTGATATATTATGGGCCACTCTTCTGAAAGCAACATACCCAGAAATCTCTTTCCCTAGTGTTGAGGACAAGGTTTTTGTTTTCTGTTTATATTATTTTCAAAATAGCCAAACCAAATGCTGGCAATGTGATGGTTATTGGGGTTGGGTTACTGAAACCAGAAAAAGATGTATTAACACGACTCCATCATCCCAATTAATTTTTTTATGACAAAAAAGATAAAGCAATTAATTAACTGCCATACCTAAATGAATTTAATTGGGTAGATTGCATGCAAATGTGAATAAAAGGAACCCTTTAATTTGGTGTATAAATCTCAACTGTTACCAATCATGGTTTCCACCACACTCAACCGTGAGATTTAATTGCAATAATGACCCCTAACTTACCTCTCGCATTCACTTTCACTTGCTCAGTATTGTATTTTAGTTTTTTTCTGTATTCCTAATCCTTTTGTTTTATATTTGTGTTTCAGAATACATATTCATTTTATGTACTCGCACGGCATTAAATTTTATATACTTCAAATTTTTTTTTATAATGGGTGGATTGTGAAATAAAAATAGCAGCCGGGGGCTTTAATTTTGTGTGGATTAGCCCCCCATCCGCCGCCAACACAGACACTGTCAGCCTGATATTTACTTCAAATATGTTTGCTTACTAAAATATGGTTTCCTCTTTTGTCGCAAATATCTATCTCATGCTACTAGAGGTAATCATACGTGAAATCCAACTTCCTTCGAGTAAAAATGTAGACTTAAAAAATATGTTTAGATAAAAAATTAAAGGTTGTTTCTTAAATGGATCGAGTTTTGAGTAAAATTTTTTCCGGGCTTAATCTAACTTGAATTTGTAAAAAAAAAAATTTTTGCTTCTTTTTGCTACTTTTTGTCACTATTTTGATATCGTTTCGTTATTATATTGTTATTATTATATTGTTATTATTTGGATATTGTATAATTCTTGTTTTATTGTTAATTTTATTACCATTTTAGAGGTAGTTGCTTGGTAAGTTGCACCTTCTTAGTGTTATTTAAGTATAAATAAATTTTTTAATTTATTTTCAATTTGGTGTGAAATATTTTATTTTAATTTTTAGTATATCCAATGTATTATACTTTTTAAATTTGTTTTTATATAAAAAAATTAATACGAACTGGCCGGACGCAAGTTTTAGTATTTTTATCCAAGCTGGGTCTGAACCTAAAATTTTGTTGAGGCCCAGCCCGACCCAAGATCACCTTTACATAGAACACAAGATTCAGTTAAAGGATAATGGACAAGTAAATTAATTGTTTTTTGGAGTTTATAATTGTTATTTTAATAATGTTATTTTTAGATTTTAAATTTGATTCTTGTTTTAAGAGTGCAATGCACTCTATAAGATTTTTATTTATTAGTTGGATGTGGTCGTACACCACAATGTAATTGCAAAGAAGTGTAATTATTAAAATAGTAATTATATATTATTGTAACTGAAAAAATTAATTTTATTTTCTCAATTTTCAAGTTTTTTTTAAAAAATTTGATATAAATAATTAAAGTGCTCTAATTACATGCAGATCTATTAATTTATACAATCATTCTTTTTATTTATATAATGATGTGTAAAATTAGCCTTTAATAAATTTAAAGTTTAAATTATAATATATACAGTTATTTTTTTGATCTCAACTTGATGAATAGAAATTCATTGTTTCTAAATTGTTTTGAATTTCAATGGATAGTCTACTAGATTTGATAAAAGTAAGTAATGCTATCAATTAATTGAAAATTAATGTTTTCAGCAATTTAATTTTGATAACTCACAATGAAAACTATTAAATAGAATTTTTTCTACAAAAAATATATATAGAAAATGATAGGTAGATAAGGACCTACTTATCACTTAATAGAAAATAAATTCAATGGTTTTTAACTCTGTTAATTTCCTTTAAGATTATGTTATCATTTATCAAACAATCAAATCATATTTAATATTTAATTTTAAATAAAATACTAAACATGTTTTATGAATTAAATTCAACACTTAAATTTTTAATTTATCAAACATAGCGTAAAATTTAATATAAAATTTGCGACAAATCCCAAATCAAATATACCTATTTTTATAAAAATAAAAATAAAAGTATTATATCTTTCACGTTAAATATTTGACATAGAGCTCTTAGTATTTAATGTTTTTTCTATAACTAATATTGTTACTTGTATATAATCATCAATGAATACAACATTTAAAAAATCATATATTCATTTAATAAGATTTATATGTAAATTATTTACAATTCCACTTATAATAAATTTTAAAAGAAAAATATTTTACATAAATTCAGTAAAAAATAACATGAATTTGACTTTTGTTGGGGTCAAAGTTATTAAGGCCCAGGAATGGAAGGAAAAATAATAATAAAAAGCGTCGACAGCAGGGTTCGAACCTGCGCGGGCAATGCCCAACAGATTTCAAGTCTGTCTCCTTAACCACTCGGACATATCGACTATATGCTTTGGTGATTTATACTATAATTAAAATATATAAAATTATGAAGTTAGTGCGACTTTGACATGCTGTAGTTCTACAAAATTTAAAATTTAGTCCCTATATTTAAAAAGTTCAAAATTAAGTTCTTTCACTTTTATGATTTAAAAATATTAGTTCAATCATTAACATTATTACTATTTCTCATCAAAATTTGAGTACTTGACATGTTGAATAGACTGACTCATATAACATTGCATATGATTGCCAAAATATGAACATATTAAATTGATAAATTTTGAAAGAAATTATAAACCAAAAATAATGATTAGACTAAAAAATTTAAATTGAAATAGTAAGATTGATTGAATTTTTAACATTTAAAGTACTTTTCAAATTAAAATTGTAGTATTAATCTTTAAAATAATTAACTAATTTCGAAAAGACTTGTTTCGGATGGATTGTTGTTTTGTGAATAATGGGAAATCACTTTCAAACTTACGCCTTGTGAATAAATCAATATTGAGATTGTCGATGAAATTGGGTAAGATTATATATCTATTCTCTTGGGCAAATAAGTCGGCTCAAATGGAAAATTGGTGGCCAAGACCACAAATTTTACAAGATTATGCAGATGAAAATTAAACACTTCCACTCTTTTTAGATATTCATCGAAAGGAAATAAAAAAAAAGGATTACAACTAAAACAAAGTTTAAATAATTGTACTGTGCATTGTAATGAATATTTGATGTTTGAAGACTTGTGGGAACAATAAACTATCTTATAACTTTGTGATATACAAGTTGGATCACCATCTACTTGTGCATGATTGTATCTCTTCATCTTCACATTGATTCCATTTTTAAAAGTTGGAATAGGGCAACAACTGGTCCATAATGAGAAAGTGGGGTTGTTTATGTTGTTTTGGACTCTTATTTTTTTAAGTTGTTAACGTCCAATAATTTTTTTTTTTATACAATTCACATGTCTATGATAAGTTTTTCAATTAAACGATAAATTTTATTTTATTTTTATTATACAAACTCACATACCTATGATAAGTTCCTCAATTATTACACAAGTACACCATACACAGATGATTTTTGTGACTTGAACTCAGGATGGGAGTTTAGAGGTGAACACTCAATGCTAATGCATATTGAGATATAGATATGGGGATATATAGAGATGTTAGTTATGGCCATTATCAGCATATCACCTCCAACTTGTCAATTCTCTCACAACAACTTTCTCCAAGTCCTCCACTCTCGTAACTCCAATTTGTCAATCCTTTTTTACATCTTTAATCGTTGTGTATGGCTCAATTGCATTGGTTCCTTTCCTCAAAGCAGTGCTTTTTTGTTTCCCTTTAAAGATAGTACCTCCAGAGAAACAAGAAAAGAAAAGAAAAGAAAAAACTAGCAAAAGCAAAAGCAAAAGCACCACTTTGAAAATCATGGGCTTGGAATCTAGAAAGGATGTGGATAGGGTCTACATTATTAGGGAGAGTCCAAACTTTCAATCATTCATCAACCATTCATTGGAAGGCTAGCAGAAAGTTTAATTATACAGGTTTCAGAAATCTATACTTTTTGGAAGCAAAATCATTTTCATTACAACCGGGTTTAGTCTAATTGATTCATGTAGACATCCTGATGCGAGTCTCAACGCCCATGAATGTGATCGGATTATGCTACCTTAAGACCCAACAACAAGGTCAAAGGTCAAGCAATTCAAACAAATATTTGATCAAAGACAATATGTGAGGATGAAACTTTTTGAGGAAAGGGGGAATGATACATGCACGTTGTCGACACTATTTTTTTGTTGTTAAAAAATGGGGTCGACTTTTAAAACGAAAATGGAGTCGCCACCAATCTTTTTTTGAGGTGTGATCGGGTCACCTTGAGATTGATCGTTAAAACATTTTGATTTATTAAAACGATGATTTTGCCCTATGAAATTCGAGAAAACAGGTTCGGGAGTTGGTTACGTATGAGGAAGGATTAGCACCCTTGTAACGCCCAAAATTGGTACCGAATTGATTGATTAATGTCTTAATGTCAAAAATTTGAAAAGATTTTAAAATATGATCCTCTTTGTTAAAGAAAACTTGAATAAATTAAATTGGATGCTGAGACCTGCTTATCTTGAAGGAGTAAAATATCATACCCAATAAGTTAGGATACGACATCTCGAATCCTCGAAACTAAGCTTGTCTTTTGACATTTAAAACTCGTACATTTTAATTTAAGAATGATATTCGGTTATTTGGGTCAAATAGGAAATCGGACCCAGTAAGTTAGGGCACAATTTCTCAAAATTCAAAATACAGAATATTGCCTTTGTTTTTAGAAATCCTTATCTCGAGATAACAAAACGTCATATTTAGTGAGTTAGAACACAACATTTTTGAATTCCCGAGAATAAGATTTTATTTAACTAGATGCTTTGGTTTAAAAATAAAAAATAATTGATTCTTTAGACTCGATGAGAAAAATCAAAACCCAGTAAGTTAAGGTACGATTTCTTTCGAATATTAGAACGCGAAGTATTTGATTAAAACAATAACAACAATAACAAGAGCAAAAATAAATAAAAAAGACAAACAATAATAATGAAGCAAAGCCAATGGTATGTAAAATAATAAAAATAAAAAGTAAATGAACAAATAAAGACTAAGATTTAATGATAATTACTCATGAATAAAGAAATAGAGAAATATTGGGTAGTTTAAAAATACTAATGATGATGAAAGTAATAATAATAATAATAATACAAATAATTAATAATCTAAAATTGGAAATTATTTAAGAGGATATAAATACAATAAATAATAACATGATAAACGTATTTAAAAATAATAGGTAAATAAAAATTAAATAAATAATAGTAATGAAAACAAAATTAATTAAATATATTAATAATAATAATAATATATTAGTAAGGGAAGTAATAATAAAAATGAATACAATAGTAGTAATAGTAATATTAAAAAAATAATAATAATAGTAAAAGTAATGGTAATAATATTAAAATTAATTAATAATAATACTAGTAATAATAACAATAATGATAATAATAATAATAATTATTATAATATAATAATAGTAATAATATTAATGACAATATTAAATTTAAAAAATAAAATGGTAAAATAACAAAGAATAGAAAAGGGACTAAATTGCACTTTAAAACAAAAATTTAGGGCAAATTATAAATAAAAGTAAAAGGGGGACTAATCCGAACATGCGAATAACAATGAGGGGCTAAAAGAAAAAATATCCTTGCCCTCCAAAACGCAGCGTTTTACGCGGGACTCAAATGAAATCAGAATAAAACTTATGGGTAAAATTAAAAATAAAAGAAAATTTAATAAAAAGGGATTAAATTATAAAATAGGAGAAATGCGAAAGGGATGAAAGCGCAAATTGTCTTTCCGCTTAAAAACACGCAGATCCTAGGCTGGGTGGGTCGGATCGAATCGGATCGGTATAAAACGACGCCATTTTTGTGCAAAAGCACCCAAGGCAAAACGACGTCGTTTTACATGCTATATGAGTCAAAAATAAATAAAAAAATTTCATTCTTCCCTCATTCTTCAAAAAAGAAAAAACAGAGAGAAACTCTCTCTTTTCTCCCTCACCCGGTGATTTCCGGCCACAGGTCCGGTCATCGGCCGATTATTTCTGTCGTGGTCGTGGACCGTAGCCATCGGCCACCGTGTAACGAGAACGAAGTAAAGACTTTAAAAGGGCCAATTTTGCCCAGTCTCGCCGAATCTTGACTTCTTTCGATGATTTTCTTCTTCGAGTAGCGTCATTCCATCCCACTGCATCTTCAAGGGCATAGAAACTAGCGCTTCGATCCAATTCAAGGAGATTAGACTTGTAGCTTCAATCTGCTCCGCCGCAACTTCAAGGAGATAAGATATGCTATCTTCAGTCTGCTCCACTACAACTTCAGGTAGAGAAGAATTGTGGCTTCAATCCGCTCCATTGCGACTTCAGGGAGATAAGATTCACCATGATAGATTTGATCCGACCTACTGCAACTTCAGAGGTATAGGACTTGTAACTTGTAGCTTTAATCTGTTCCATTGCAACTTCAGGGAAATACGATTTGCTGTCTTCTGTCTTCTCCACTGCAACTTCAGGGAAATAAGGCTGGTGGCTTTAATCTGCTCCACGAGAACTTCATGGAGATAAGATCCGCCATAATTTGTAGCTTTAATCTGTTTCACTGCAACGTCAAGGAAATATGATTCGTTGTCTTCAGTCTTCTCCGCTGCAACTTCAGGGAAATAAGGTTAGTGGCTTCAATCTGCTCCACTGCAACTTCAGGAAGATAAGATCCACCATAATTTGTAGCTTTAATCTGTTTCACTGCAACGTCAGGGAAATACGATTAGCTATCTTCAGCCTTCTCCGCTACAATTTCAGGGAAATAAGACTTGTGGCTTTAATCTACTCGACTGCAACTTCAGGAAGATAAGGTCTGCTGTAATCTGTAGCTTTAATCTATTCCACTGCAACGCCCGAGAAATAAAATTCGCTTTCTTCAGTCTGCTCCGCTGCAACTTCAGGGAGATAAGGCTGGTGGCTTTAATTTACTCCACTGCAATGTCAAGAAATAAGATCTGCTTTCTTCAGTCTGCTCCGTTGCAACTTCAGGAAGATAAGATCCACCGTAATCTGTAGCTTTAATCTATTCCACTACAACGCCCGGGAAATAAGATTCAGTCTGCTCCGCTGCAACTTCAGGGAAATAAGGCTGTGGCTTCAATCTGCTCCACTGCAACTTCAGGAAGATAAGATCTGCTATAGCTTTAATCTGCTCCACTACGTCTTTAGGGAAATAAGATTCACTATCTTCAATTCGCTCCACTGCAACTTCAAGGAGATAAGGGTAATGGCTTCAATTTGCTCCACTGCAACTTCAGGGAAATGAGATTCTCCATGGTGGATTTGATCCGACCTACTGCAACTTCAAAGGTATAGGACTTATGGACTCGTCGATCTTGTTACACCGTCCTCTAGGGAACATGACCTATAGAATCGATTTATGGACTTATGCTTATGCATAATGATCAGGATGCCATGATCGGAATGAATCAAATGTTCCTAACTAAATGTATTATGGATGACATTTGCATGAATGCAGAATGTCATGAGAATGATCCTTTTTTAAATGTATAATGATTAGGATGCGATGATCAGAATGAATCGAATGCTCCTAACTAAATGTGTTTTACATGAATGCAGAATTTCATGAGAATGATCTCCTTTTTGATGTTTGGGTTGTCATTGCTCATTATTCTTCAAGGTTGTATCACTGACGTAATATTTTGTCTTCTTGTTGAACTGATATTTTTGACAGAAAGCCGAAGAAATGGTCACTATTTAAAGTTTCCTTCTCAAATATTTCCAACCCTTAGGCTTGGTGAGTTCTAAATAATAGTCCTACTTCGGGTTCTCGTACTATTTAGAAGTTTCCAGAGTAATATGTAAAACTCCTTTTATGAAAGTATTATTAGTCCATTAATCATTATTTCACTACAAAATGCTTGAAAATAATCATAATGATGGACAAAAATGAAATTTATCAGAAACGAAATTTGAAAAGAATAGGTTAATTAAAGAAAGCAAACATTGCTAGAATACAAAATGATGAGGGGAAAAGCTAGGTGCCTCGGATATAGCAGCCTGAGCTTATCTGTACGGGCTTTCTAAAGACCATTTTAAGCTCAATATGTGTTTTAGGAGATCAAGAGTACTCTGTTGATGCCCCAAGACGTAACATCTCTCCTTCTTCTTAATTTAGGTATAGCAAGATCATCGCATGCCCCATCGTTGATCACAATTTGAGTCGCCCTTTTTTTGGGTTTTCGACTTAAAAGCCCTTTGGTCTCAAGGCGCCCTTTGCGGGTTTTCACCTTGGCATTTCCATTTTTTTAGAGAAGGTCTCAAAGCTCCCTTTGCGGGTTTTCACTTTGGCCTCTTTTCCTCTTCAAGTATAGTACTTCTTGAATGAATCCGAATTTACAGGATTGGGCAAGTTTTTTCCATCCATTTCGGTCAAAATCAGTGCTCCTCCGGAGAAAGCCTTTTTTACCACATAAGGTCTTTCCCAATTTGGCATCCATTTCCCTCTGAAATCCTTTTGTATGGGGAGGATCTTTTTCAATACCAGGTCTCCTCGTGAAATTCTCTTGGGCAAACCTTTTTGTCATAAGCTCGCATCATTCGTTTTTGGTACATCTGATCATGACAAATAGCTTTTAGCCTCTTTTCCTCAATCAAGTTCAACTGATCATATCGAGACTGGATCCATTCTGCTTATCTAACTTTAGCTCTGACAAAACTCGAAGGGAAGGTATCTCTACTTCAATGGGTAAAACCGCCTCCATTCTATAAACTAATGAGAAAGGAGTTGCCCCGGTAAAGGTCCTAATAGACATTTGATAAGCATAGAGAGCAAATGGTAACTTCTCGTGCTAATCTTTATAAGTTTCAACCATTTTCCCCACAATCTTTTTAATGTTTTTATTGGCTGCTTCCACTGTACTATTCATTTTTGGATGATACGGTGATGAATTGTGATGTCTGATTTTGAACTGACTACAGACCTCCGCTATCATGCTGTTGTTCAAATTTAACGCATTGTCGGATATGATCCTCTCAGGCATTCTATATCGACATATGATTTCATTTTTTAGGAATCTGCTGACTGCCGATTTAGTAACACTAGCATATGAAGTAGCCTCTACCCACTTGGTGAAATAGTCGATGACTACAAAGATGAACCGATGCCCATTTGAAGCTTTTGGAGAAATCGCCCGATGACATCCATGCCCCACATAGAGAAAGGCCATGGGGAAGTCATAACATGCAAAGGCGAATGAGGTACATGAATTTTGTCCCCATAAATCTGGCATTTGTGGCATCTCTTAGCATAATTGATGCAGTCTCCCTCCATGGTATACCAATAGTACCCAAATCTCATAATTTGTCTAGCCATTGTGAAACCATTGGCATGTGTTCCACAAACACCCTCGTGGACTTCTTCTAGAATTTTCTTAGCTTCAACAGCGTCCACACATCTCAACAGTACCTGATCTTTTCTTCTTTTGTACTGGATCTCTCCATCTAAGACATAGTTACAAGCTAGTCTTCTCAACTTACTTTTATCGTTCTCGGTTGCCTGATCATGGTATTCACGGTTTCTTACATACCATAATATATCATGGTACCCGGGGTGATCATCTATTTCTTCTTCCACATTGTAACAATGAGCTGGGGCCTCGTAAATACTCATTTGAATGGGTTTTACCTCCTCTTGTTTGCTCACTTTGATCACGGAAGCTAAGGTAGCCAAAGCATCTGCCATTTGGTTTTCGTCTCGCGGGAGATAATTGAAAGTAATGTCGTCAAACTCTTCAATTAACCCCAGAACTATCCTTCGATAATTGATCAATTTGAGGTCTCTTGTCTCCTTTTCACCTTTCAGTTGGTAGATCACCAGTACAGAATCTCCATATACTTCCAGCGCTTTAATTTTGAGTTTTATGGTGGCACGGAGTCCCATGATACATGCTTCATATTCTGCCATGTTATTTGTACAATCAAAATCCAATTTGCATGTGAATGGATAATAATCTCCATTTGGGATACCAAGACAGCCCCGATTCTATTACCTATGGCATTTGATGCTCCATCGAAGTTTAATTTCGAAAGACGACCTTTTGTAGCGTCTTCTTCAGTGGCTGCCACATACATTAGTTCTTAATTGGGAAAGTCAAAGTTCAGAGGCTCATAATCTTCCAGAGCTCTGCTGGCCAGAAAATTTGCTATTACGATTCCTTTCACGGCTTTTTGGCTCACATAAACTATGTCGAGTTCAGAGAGGAGAATTTGCCATCTAGCCATCCTTCCATTCAAAGCGGTTGACTCCATCATATATTTTAGAGGGTCCAACTTCGAGATTAGCCAGGTTGTATGGTATAACATGTATTGCCTCAACCTCCGAGTCGTCCAAATTAAGGCACAACACAAATTTTCAATTGGTGAATATCTCATTGCACACTCAGTGAATTTCTTATTGAGGTATTATATCACCTTTTCTCTTCTTCTCGAATCATCGTGTTGACCTAGCACACACCCCATAGAGTTATCAAACACTGTTAAATACAGGATTAATGGCCTATCTGGGTATGGAGGTGACAGTACTGGAGGACTTGACAATTACTGTTTAACCTTATCAAAAGCTTTCTGGCATTCATCATCCCACAAGCCTGGATTGTGTTTCTTAAGAAGAGAAATATGGGATCACATTTCTCAGTTAATTGTGAAATGAACCGAGCGATGTAATTTAACCTTCCAAGGAAACCTCGAACTTCTTTTTGAGTGCGCGGCGGAGGCAATTCTTGTATAGCTCGGACCTTGTCCGAGTCAATCTCGATTCCCTTTTCGCTGACTACGAAGCCCAACAATTTTCCCTATCTAGCTCCAAAAGTACATTTAGTCGGATTGAGCTTTAATTGGAATTTCCCCAGTCTCAAGAACAACTTCCTCAAAACTTGTATATGTTCCATTTTTGATCAGGACTTTGCGATCATATCATTGACATAAACTTCGATTTCTTTGTGCATCATATCATGGAACAAGGTCACTATGGCCCTTTGATATGTCGCTCCTGTATTTTTCAGCCTAAATGGCATCACCTTATAACAAAATGTACCCCACAAGGTTATGAAGGTAGTCTTTTCCATGTCTTCGGGATGCATTTTTATCTGATTGTATCCCAAGAAGCCATCCATGAAGGAAAACAACGAATAACCCGCCGTATTGTCTACTAAAGTGTCAATGTGAGGCAAGGGGAAATTGTCTTTCAGGCTGGCCTTATTTAAGTCTCTATAATCTACACATATTCGTACTTTCTCATCTTTCTTAGGGACAGGCACAATGTTGGCTACCCATTCTGAATATTTGACTTCCTGTAGGAATCCAGCATCGAACTGCTTTTTGACTTCCTCTTTTATTTTTAGCACAATGTCAGGCATCATTCTCCGGAGCTTCTACTGAACTGGCTTGCAATCCTCTTTTATGGGGAGGTGGTGTACAACAATGTCAGTGCTTAACCCGGGCATATCTTGGTATGACCATGTGAAGATAGCTTTGAATTTTTGAAGTAACTCTACGAGGTCTCGCTTCATTTCTTCAGTTATGCACGTTCCAATTTTCACTACCTTTCCTTCTTCCAAGGTCACAATCTTTACTGTTTCTTCATGAGGTAGAATTTGTTTTTCCTCTTGTTTTACCATTCTTAACAAGTCCGGAGATAAGCCACAGTTTATGTCATCTTCAAAGTCCTGGGATCCCTCTAAACACATGTCTTGCTCAAAAGGAGATTATAACACTATAGCAAAACAGACTTTTAGCGGCGTTTAGACTAAAAATGCCGCAAAAGTTTTATATTAGTGGCACTAGTAAACAAACGTCGCAAAAGGTTAGAGCTATAGTGGCGTTTGTGTTAAAAACGGCGTAAAAGGTCAGCATTAGCGGCGTTTATGAGAGAAGCACCGCAAATGCTTGAGCGATAGTGGCGCTTTTCTAAAAACGCTGCAATAGATCAAGAATTAGCGGTGCTTTTTAAACGCCGCAACAATGCTAATCAAAATACATCGTTTTATCTTGAGCTTTAGTGGCATTAGCAGCGCTTTCAAGAAAACGCCGCTATAGATCGAGCATTAGCGGCGCTTTTGGAAAAACGCCACAAACTGTTGAGCAAAACGACTTCGTTTATTGTGGAGCTTTAGTGGTGTTTTTTATAAAAACGCAGCAAAAAAATTATTTTATTTAAAGGTTTAGGATTTAGCATTTAAGATTTAATGTCTATGGTTTAGAGTTTTAGGGTTTATGGTATAATGTTTATTATTTTGGGTTAAGGGTTTATGTTTTAGAGTTTGGGTTTGAGGTTTAAGGTTTGGGGTTTAAGGTTTAAGGATACTGTTTAAAAACTGAAGAACATTTGGATTTTACTAGTATTCATGCCATTTTGTACTACACCCATATTATTTAATATAAGAATCTAAAATACATGTTTTGTACTACACTAACATTGGCCACACGAATTCCCCAAAATATGGTTTATGATTATGGTTTAGGGTTTACGGTTTAGAGTTTAGGGTTTGGGATTTAAGGTTTAAGATTTATGGTTTAAGGTTTATGGTATATTGGGGGTTAGATTTTGGGGTTTGGTGGTTGGTGTTTGTGGTTTACGGGTTTAGGGTTTAATTTTGGATTTTTTAGAATATATATCTAAATAAGATAAATATAAATTATTATTTAAATATATATATATATATATATATATATATCAAAATGGGTTAAATCCCAAAAGCATACATGAACAATGGTTTAATGTTCAATTGTATACATGAACTTTAATTTGATCCAGATCTTGTAAAATATTAACCCAATTATTGATATAATTAACATCATTTTTTATTTATATATTGCATACATAAATATTTATATTTATTCAATATAAAAATATATTGATGCATTTATTTTTTAAAATGTGTATTTATTTTTAAAAATGTGTTATTCTCTCCTTTTTTATTAATTAATATTTTCATTTTATAACTTTTGTTTTAACTTTGGATCAATTTGACTTCAATCTTGGATGACACTAATTTGACAACTCACGTGCTAGTATATTTGTATTTTATTGTTGGCGTAGATATAATTTTAAAGAAATTATAAACATTTTTAAATTTTGTTGAATTTTTAAATATTTATTGGTATGAAAGGTATTAGCGGCATTTATGTAAAAAACGCCGCAAAAGGTAATTTCACGTTAATAAAAAATGGCGTCATTTTTGTGGTGATGGTAGTATCATTAGTGGCGCTTCACCAGAAATGTCGCAATAGGTGATGTATTACCGGCGTTTTTGTAAAAACGCCGCAAATATTCTTTAAGTGTTCGCAAAACAGCACCGTTTTGTGCTTTGCTTTTAGTGGCACTTTTCAAAAACGCTGCAAATATGTATTAAGAGTTCAGGAAACGGCACCGTTTTCCCTTGTTATTAGTGGCGCTTTCCTTAAAACGCCGCAAATATGTTTTAAAATGTCGCCGTTTTGTCCATGTTATTAGTGGCGTTTTAGCCAAAAACGCCACAAATTTGAGTTTAGTGTTTGGGAAACGACTGCGTTTTGTGCTTTTATTTAGTGGGCTTATTTAAAAACGCTGCAAATGGGTTACTTTTTATACGAAAACGGCGTCGTTTTTTTCCATCCATTTTACCAATACTAAACTTAAACTCGAAAGTCTGTTTCCCTCAATTTTGCTATTTCCCCAAATCCCAGCTTCACCCCCTTTTGCATTCCCCTCCCAATCCCTAATTTCTTCTTCGATTCTGGGGCGAAATACTTCAAAATCTTGTAGCACCAACCATCTGTATTTTCAATTTCACACATACCCATCACCATCTTCTCCACTTCATATTGATAACACGGCTGAAGACGCCTCCCCTGAATCCATTTATGTCACTGTCAAGGTATTTATTTCTTGTTTTTTTAGCAATTTGATTATTCATCCACTAATACTATGTCTATGTTGGGAGTGGTGATTGAATTTTATTTATTTTTATCCTTTAAAACTTGAATTACTTCCCCCAAATTTTATTTATTTGCTTCTGGGCCTGGATTTCTATTACTGTCGAATTACTTGTTGCTTTACTCTCTGCGTGTATTTATCATCGCTCTTATTAACTATTCATCATGCGCATCAATATCTGTTTAATAAATGGGAAAAGGAAGTTAAAGCTTTGTTGATGTGCTTCGACTTTGTTTCTTTTCTTTTTTTATCTGGTTAATAAATTTTATTTATTGTTTGAAATTTATTGGACCAAAAAAAGTAATAGGAAAGGAGTTGAATATGATATTTTTAAAGGGTCCTTTGCAACTTTGCTCCTAACTTAATATTTTCATTTTCTGAAATCAATTTATCCATATGAATGAATTTGTTAATCTTGAATAAATCATTTCAAGTGTGCATCTTGGTTTCTTTTAACTGTAAATATTGTTAAATCTCAGTTGCTGTTTGAATTAGGTGCCATTCCCATGAAGTTGCTGTTTGAATCTCAGTTCTTATTAGTGTGCATCTTGGTTTCTTTTAACTGTAAATATTGTTTTGCTTCATATCATGTACTTGTACACAATGTATTTGTTCATTGCTAATGGACCAAACCTGCACATTACAAATAGAATGCATTAGTCTAGCCCTTCATTGGATGTAATCTAGAAGCAACATAAGAGCATACATACCATTGTAGTTTTATCAAGTGAAGCATTGTAAAATCTTTCCCTAGATTGTAGAACATACAAGCTTGTAATAGCCTTGGTATGTTCTATAATTTCTTGGACAAGGTGAAGAATGCTGTCTCTACCAGCCCAGACCTTCAGAAATTAGAACAGTAAAAACTCAAGTTTGATAACCTCCTGTCACTGGATTTAAGAAACTTAATAGCAGAGCTGAGGGTTACCTTTATACTTCCGTCAGAATGGCCTGTAAAGAATTTGTCTTTGAAACTAACAATTGACAAAACTTCTCCATTTTTAGCAGAGTCTACTTGAGCTAGTTCTTTATGATTCCATAATTCCTGTAGCACAACAGAAATTGATAAGTTTGCTTCGATACTTTCAAGTTTCACCCTTCTTTTTAATGGATTCTGCTGCTGTTAGTTTATTAGCTAGTTTGTGCTAATTCTCTTTTGTTAAAAATATATATATATATTTTTCGATGAAAATACATAAGATTTGTGGTAGTTGTTGGTTGATTTCTAGTTGCAAATTATGGATTTCTATATTATTTTTAATAATTTTTTATTGATAGAAAAAAATCAAATGTTAGTGTTTATAAATATATTAAGAAGTGTCGAAATTGATTTGTTGAGATGATTTCCATTGTCCAATGTCATGCATATAATCCATTGTCCAATATGTGGTGCTAATCTTATAATCTTACATCTGTTCTAAGTACTATCGAGCACCTGAATTAATATTTGGTGCAACTGAATACACCATGGCCATTGACATCTGGTCTGCTGGCTGTGTGTTGGCTTAGCTATTGCTTGGGCAGGTACATGTTTTGTTGCAAAATTTTTTTGCTTATTTATACGCAGTTTCCCTTTAAATTACTTAACAAATACTATTTTTCTGACTCCAGCCTCTGTTTGCTGGTGAGAGTGAAGTAGACCAGGTTGTTGAAATTATTAAGGTACGTTTTAGTTCAAAATTCTAATCAATAATATTTTTATCATGATGATTTTTGAAAAATTAATCTTTTGGGGCTCCAATTTTGTATAGATTTAATTGCTGGTTTTCTTTTCAAATATTGGATCATTTTACTTACTTTACATTTGCCATCTACTTTTCTGCCTTATGTTTTCTATTATAATCTGGCATCCAGTTTGCCATTTTTTTATTAAATTATTTTGGACGTCCTTCACAAATCAAAGACAATATAGCAGCCATAAGCTAAGTAGTTTAATGTTTAAAATTTGATTTATTATAAATATTTATAATGTTTAATTATAATGGTTTAATTCGTCTTTAGTAGTTTTAAATAATGTTAAGTTATGTTGCATTCCTTTTTTATTATATATTTCGTTTTTAACTCTTTAATTGATTTATTAGGAGAAACTAAAAGATAAGAAGGCGGAGTATGAAGCGATTGCTTCGACTGGTAGTTCTGTTAATTTTGAGGACATTGATAACAGAATTATTAATGAAGTTTTGGGTCCTGAAAGGTATGGTCGGGTTCGATTTCAAGGATCTGGTGTTAACCCGGCCCAATATTTTGGATCCAGCTCGCAACACTACATGCCTTCTGGGAGTCAAGCTCAAGCTGAAGTTTAGAGGTTAAGGCGGAGGCGGACGCAGCAGCGAGGGAGGCAGAGCAGAACAAAAAGTATGATGAACTCCAGCTACAGCTTTAGACTATGATGAAGATGTTCCAGCAGTCGCAAATGCCGCCATCTTAGACATTTGTTTTCTTGTAACTTTTAACATTATTGTAAGAAAATTTTGAATTATACTTCATTTATAATTTATATCATATATCTTTCGTATAATTTTGTATCATTTAGATTTGCTATTTTTGGTTAGATTTCATGCTATATTTGCTGTTTTTGGTTGAATTTCATGCAGGAAGGGCTGGATATTGGTGAAAAATGTATACTGTAAATCTGCCCAAATTAGCGGCGTTTGTAAAAAAGGCGCCGCTAAAGACAATTACTTATAGCGGCATTTTCTAAAAAGCACCGCTAAAGACCACGACTTCTAGCGGCGTTTTCTATAAAAGCGCTGCTAAAGACTATGACTTATAGTGGCGTTTTTCGTAAAAGCGCCGCTAAAGACCACGACCTTTAGCGACGTTTTCTATAAAAGCGCTACTAAAAGTCATGATCTTTAACGGCTTTTATCGCTAAAAATAGTGGTGTCTTTTGCCAAAAAAACACCGCAAAAAGTCTGTTTTCCTGTAGTGTAATTCCTTAGCAGCGTTACTCATGTCGTTGATATCCGGGGACTTATTCTAGGTACAAAAGAATATACAAAGAATGAATGAATTTAAGAATAATTATTTGTATGGTATGATTATGAATGTGATGAAAGAATGATTTGGAAAAAGATCCAAGAAATGAAAGAATCTAACATAATTATTTGTATAGAAGGAATGAAATAATCTAAAAGAATGAGAGGATATTTATTCAAAATGATCTCAAATATGTATTTCATAATGATGTTTGGACATAAGCCTATTTCACAAAGAAATTCTTATTGCTTCTAGGCTAAAAGCAACAAGTGTGTTTTGAACATTACTCTGTGTAAGCTCTAAAAATTACAGGAATTTCTTCTACAGTCCAGTTATTCAGAACACTCCCAGGTTCATAAGGGCGGATACCTGACAAGGTCCCTCCTTCGGTGGTTTCATCATGTATGGCATTAATGTGAACATTTCCCATTTTTTCTTCAATACTTTTCTTCCTTGGCGTCCTTCGCTCGGGATGAATAATCCCTCCTGATACAAAAGTTTTGGATATGTGGGGGAATATCATTGGTTCCCATCTGATTTCTTCCCCACTCACGCGTGCCCTTCTTCTTTCTTGTCTCTTTTCCAGTTCTTTTCTTCTTTGTCTCGCATCTGGCTTGTAGCCTAAGCCAAAGCAGTCATGCTTGTCTTTCAACATTGGAACCTCAAATCTTCCTTGAAGATGTCTTCCTAGTCCTTTTCACGGTAAGGCTCCCTTTTTTACCATCATCTGTAATCCCATCATGGCAGCTTGGATATTTTTGGCGCTGGAATCTGATTCCCTTCAGTAATGAATGTTGCATTTACAAACTCCAAAGACCGAAAAGAACATTCAATTAACTCATCATTCGTCTCCAAGTATGGCACATCACTGGTTACGGCTGCGATAATATCTTCTTCGGCATTTATCGTTACCAGCTGACCCTCTGATACTAGCTTTAACTTTTGATGTAGCGACGAAGGCACTGCCCCGGCCGAATGTATCCAAGGTCTTCTCAATAAGCAATTGTAGGAGGACTTGATATCCATTACTAGGAAGTCCACTTCATAAGTAGTTGGGCCAATCAACAGAGGTATTTCGATTCTTCCCATGACCCTCCTCTCTGTGCCGTCAAATGCCCTCATTATATTCTGGCATACCTTCATGTGTGAGCTATCCACAGATAACCTGTTAAGTGTGGATAGGGGCAATACGTTTAGTGCCGATCTATTGTCGATCAGGACCCAAGGCAATGTGTGTCCTTTGCATCTGGTAGTGATGTGCAAAGCTTTAGTGGATCCCATACCCCCTGGTGGTATTTCATCATTGTTGAAGAAGATGAAGTTATCAACACTTATGTTATTGACCAGCTGATCCAATTTGTTGACAGAGATATCATTGGCCACGTACGTCTCATTCAACACTTTCATTAATGCACTTCAGTGTACCTCCGAATTCAAGAGTAAAGCTAGTATAGGTATGCGGGCTGGTTGTTTATGCAATTGCTCCACAACACTATACTCACTGTACTTCAAAAACTTTAGGAATTACTTGACCTCCTCCTCTTTCACTGGCTCATTGACAAGCGGCTCAAATCTGGTTGCTTTTTCCTTCTTTTGTTCCACCAATAGGGTCTTTTCTTTTGTGGGTTCCGCTCGGGCATTTTTCAAATCATAACGCCTTCCACTACGCGTATAAAAACTTACATCTTGATTCTCCTTTGAAGCGTTGGCTGGGTTCTCCTTTCTTGGGATCGTCACATTACAATCGTAGTTCCATGGGACCCTTTTGCTATCCTGATAAGAGAAAACCGTCGATTTTTGAATTATGATCTTTGTCGTCGTCTGTACTCCAGCTTCGTTATTTTTAGGTCGTGAAATGATAACCACAGGACGATTGACTTTTGGGACTTTCATTGTTGATTCTGATGCGCATATCTTTCCCTCTTCCTTAGCTTCTTCACAAAATTTTATCTCTTTATTGTCCATCAAACCCTGCACTAATGCTCTGAATTCTATGCATTCTTGGATCTCGTGCCCCTCTTTATGATGAAACTCACAGTAGTTCCTCAAGTTTTTACAACACTTTTCAGGATCTGACATGCTCAACCCTCTTTTTACCATCCCTTTTCAGACCCATCTCAAAGGAGTTTTTACTTCTGTAAAATCAGTCTTGATTTTTCTCCCCACTTTTCTGTCTATCGTATTTACCCCATTATCAGTATGATTGGGTAACGGATTTTCGGCACTAGGTGTATCATCAAATTTCACAATGCCCATTTTAATAAGTCTTTCAACGACTTTCTTAAAGGCGGTACAATTTTCTATTGAATTCCCCTAAATTCTTGCATGCTAGTCATATTGAGCATTTGCATCGTACCATTTGGGGTATGGAGGCTGTAATGGTTTAGGTAAAAAGGGGATACCACATGTGCGTCGAACAAACTTTGATACAACTCCTGATATGTCATTGAAATTGGAGTAAATTGGAGTTTCTCAGTGTTTTGCTTTGTGCCGGACTCCTGCCTTGATGAACCTTGTTGACTAGTAGCCACCGTTCTTGGCTGATTTATTGTAATCGATCTTGAGTAACTCGTGTTATTCACCTTGTTTTCCTTTTTCCTCGATGTTGACCTTTATTTACTCTCTCCTGCATCTATATTTCCACTCCTTATCACATATTCGATCATTTCGTCGGTCATCAGTATGTCTGAAAAACTTTTCGTAGCGCTGCCAATCATGTGAGTGATGAACGGGGCCTTCAGGGTGTTGGTAAAGAGCATCGTAGTTTCCTTTTCTAGGAGCGATGGCTGAACTTGTATGGCAACTTCCCTCCATCTTTGTGCATATAGTCGAAAACTCTCACTCGATTTCTTCTCCATGTTTTGCAAGGTAATTCTATCAGGGTCATATCCGTTACGTGACTGTACTGCTTCATGGATGCTTGTGTTAAATCCCTCCAGGAACCAATCTTAGTACGACTCAATTGGTTGTACCATTTGGATGCTGCTCCCACCAGACTGTCTTGAAAGCAATGTATTAGTAGTTGGTTATTGTTAACATACCCAATCATTCGTCTGCAAAACATGGTTATGTGGGCTTCGGGGCAATTGGTCCCATTGTATTTTTTGGATTCTGGCATCTTGAACTTGTGGGGAAGCACTAGATCTGGAACCAAACTCAGATCTTTAGCATCGATTCCATGTTGCCTATCAACGTTTTCCATGGCTCTGAATTTTTCTTCCAACCATTTACATCAGTCCTCTAACTACTTTGGCAGTTCTGTCCTTGCCCTTTCCTTTTCTGCCACCTCATCAAGGTCAGGAATAACAACATTAGTTGGTTATCCCTTGGGTTAGAACCTGGTCCCACTTGGAAGTTCATCGGCATCGAAATACCCTCCTAAAATTGTTGAGGTTTAATTGTGACGGATGTTCTTCGAGGGTACACCTCAGGATGTGTTGGGGTAAAACCCAGAGGATAGAGTGGTTCCTCATTTTCTTCTCCAGTGTTAACCATGGGGGTCTTTCCTTTGTCTATTCCTCCCGTCAGTAGTTGAGTCAACTGAGTCATCATATTTCTTGTGATTCCATCATTCGTTCCATCATCTCTTGTTGGATTAGCCAATTGCTCTTGCATTTGCAATTGTAGTTTATCTTGCATCTCATTTTGGAGTTGTTTAAGTCTTTTCAGTCTTTGATCCATATCTTTCGTCTTTGCATGGATACCGTAAGGATGCTTGGTCGGTAAGTTTTTATCAGTTTCCAGGTTAATTCTGAAATGATTTCAACTAATAGGGTTTTCCCATGAAATCTAATGCACATGATGTAATGTAATGCGAATGCATGAAATGAATGCAAAAAGGCGTCGATTCTGATTCAATTTCCTTTAGAAAACTTTACTAGAGGACAAAATTCTTTACATGAAATGGATTACAAACATATAAACAGCTGCATTGTCTTCCATTTTATCAAGAAATTCGCTCCATGACAAGCTCTCTAATTTAGTAGTCGAACGTGAATCGACACTCTTTCAAATATGAAATGACATGTAATGCAATCATAGCCAAAACAAAATGAAACACATTAGTACAAAGTAAAAGCAAGCAAGAAAGAAACAAATAGAGCACTTATTCGGGTGACCATTATGGTTTATCGTGGTACTATCTAGGGTGAGCTCATAGGGTCTTTTACATGCGGTTTGGGTTCTAAAGTTGAGGTACTTGAACCAGCGGATTCCTCGATCCTCACCCATTATAGGCTCATACAGACCTAGTTCAGTTCAGGGGAATACATTTCCCTATGGCTATACGAAGATGAAAATCTCATGAAGATATAGGTACAGATGTATCCCGAAAGCGATCCACTATCATATACGGAGGTGAATACCTCACGAAGAAATAGTTTCTCACTCCCACTTAAAAAGGTAAGACCAAAAACGGTCATTATGCCATACGATGAGAGACTCAAACCACATATTTCAATTTTTTGACAACAAGACAGAAAATAATCAATTTCGCGGCTTGACTCTCTAATGTCCCCAGTGGAGTCGCCAAGCTGTCGAAACCATTTTTTTTGTTGTTGAAAAATGGGGTCGACTTTTAATACGAAAATGGAGTCACCGCCAATCTTTTTTTGAGGTTTTGTAACAGCCCGATTTTGGGCTTAGTCGGAACAGTGGTTTCGGGACCACAAATCTGATGTTGAGAAATTTATTTTATTTATATTTTTATGGTCTACAATTTCACGGAATGATTTCATGAAAATCTCATTCGAAAATATTGACGTTTGGGCACTCAATTTAGTCAAAAGGACTAAATTGTAAAAAGTGCAAAAGTTGAGTTCTACATGTTAGAGGTGTCCAATTGTTATGAAATTTTAAATTGGATGTCCTTAAATGATAATTAGACCATTAGTTAAGTTGGTGGACAAAAATGGACATGGATGGGTATGTTTCAAAAGATTTTTTTAAGGGGCATTTTGATAATTTAGTGATTTAAATGAATTAAAAACAAAATTTAAATGCCAAATTTGTCCATCTTCAAGCTTAGGCCAAATTTAACATGTGGGAAGCCATGAATAGGGTTTTCAAGCTTTCCAAGCTTCATGGTAAGTCCATTTTAGCCTTGTTTTTCATGTTCTTTACGTTTTTGGAGTCCCGGTAACTTGATTTAGCTTATTCTAGCAATAATTTAACCTAAGGTTCACATTTGGATGAAATGTGTTTATTTTGATGTTTTATGGCAGAATATGAAGCTTAGAATTATGTTAAACAACTTTTACTAAGCAATTTTAAGTGAAAACGAGTAAAACGACATAATCGGTAAAAATACCTAATGTATATAAGTGCATGTTAGAGCAAGAATTTGATGTTTCTATAGAAGGGAAAAATTATCAGCATGTTATAAAATATAAGAATAAGGGATGAAGTTTAATTTTCGAACCTAGGGGCAAAATCATAATTATGCAAAAGTTTAGGGGCAAAATTGTAATTTTGCAAAAGTTTGAGTTAGGGACTATTTTGAGTAGTACATTAATTAAATAAGTGAAATGTGATGTTTTAGACCCCGAAAAATGAGATTTGGACTTAGAATGGGAGGAAAATTGAAAATCGGGAAAGTTGGTAAAATGACCGTTTTGGTATTGAGGTAAGTTCATATGTTTAATAAGCATTTAATGATGCAAGTTTGAATGTTAAATTGAAATTTTAGTTATGAATACGTTAGTATTGATTTTCCAATATAATTATAATGTTCGATAATAACTCGACATTTTAATGAGAATTGGTATAAGTTTACATGTAAGACCAAATTAGGAAGATGGCTTTGTGTAATATCAAGAAAGTATTGAATAGAATAATTTGGGGAGGATAAGTTAAATTGATGATGTAATGAGATTGAGAATGTTATTATGTAAGTTTGTTTGTAGATAATACATTATTATGTGTATGTTAAATTGTTTATTTATTGTATGAATCATAATTAACTAGTTGCAAGTATTTCAACAAGTACTACCAAGTTAACAAGTGAAAAATGGTAGCTTCGACTGCAAATCAATGGTAGCTTCAGCTACAAATCAGTGGTAGCTTCGGCTACATTCATAGTGGCACGTATGTACAAGTGTTCTTGGTAAAGTGATAAAATTGTAAAATGAAAAGGCAAGTAATAATGTGTGTAAGTGAGTGCAAGAAGGTAAGTGATATGTAAATAATGTATTATTTTCATTTATGTTTCATATTTTATTATATTATATGAAACGAGAAGCAATATCATATGGTTGATTGATAAAAATTGTAATTTGTGGATGATGAAATGGAACTAATTGAGGAAATCTCAGATGAATCTTTGGATTGGAATAAAAACGTGGCGCTAAGTGGATATGCCACGGTTATACATGTTACGTGGTGCTAAGTGGATATACCATGGTAAGACATGTTGATTTATTTACGTGGCGCTAAGTGGATATGCCACGGTTATACATGTTACGTGGTGCTAAGTGGATATACCACGGTAATACATGTTGATTTATTTATGTGGCGCTAAGTGGATATGCCACGGTTATACATGTTACGTGGTGCTAAGTGGATATGCCACGATTACATGTTGATTTGAAAACGTGGTGCTAAGTGGATATGCCACGGATGTATATTTAATTCAGAAAGGTGGAGCTATATGCTAAAACCACCGATTATTTGTTACATTCCGAAGTGCTCATTGAGAGATATGAATTTATTAAGTGAAATCTGATGTGAAAATGTGGAAATTTTATTGAAAAAGATGAAATTTGAGATAAAAGAATTTAATCAGTAGCAGGGGGTGACTTTGAAAAATCACCAAAAATAGTGGAAATTGAATTAGAAGTTGAATGTGATATAGAATTAAAGCTTGATGAGTCTATTTTCATATAAAAGAAACAGAGCAATAAAATGAATTCTATATTCTGAGATATTTGAATTTTTGTGAGACTGGTTCAGAATGATTACGTGATCCCCTGTTCTGACTTAGAAAAATCATCAAATATTTTACAAAAATAATTATGGGATATAATTTATATGCCTGAAATCCTGAATGAGTATAGTTTCAAATGAACAAAACAAGAAGGTCATCTGAATTTCGTATGAGGAGAAAATTAATTCGTAGTGAAGAGAGGTCAGAATAGTCAAACAGGGAAACAGGGGAAGTTTTAATGAATAAAATATACTAATTGGAAAGACTAAAAATTCTAGAAATTTTATGGTATGAAGATATTGAGTCTAGTTTCAGGAAAAATTAGCGGTTTGTAATTCGGAGCTCTGTAACTCAAGAAATAAATAATTTAGTGACAGCGATTCAAGTAGACAGATTAATGTGAACATGAGTAATAAGGTATAAGCATGTGATTTAATGATTGTATCAATTTGAGAACTTGTTGTGAGGATTTGTTACGTTGAGGCTTTGGTAAGGTTACAAATGAGTAAGTTGGGAAAGTAAGAACTTAATATTATTTATGCAAGTTATGACAGTTTAGTAGTAAGTTAAATTCATTGCTAATGCTTATTATTTTTACATGTGAACTTACTAAGTTTTATAAGCTTATCCCCTTTTCTTTCCCATGTTAAAGAGTCCTATTCAACAAGCTCGGGCTGGAGGTCGTCAGAGATCGCTTCACACTATCAAGCTATCTATGGGTATCTTTATTTATAAATGATTTAAGTTATGGCATGTATAGGGGCTTGACTAAGTCATTTTGTATATGTGTTAATTAATTTGACCAAATGTATTGCTTCATAACGGTAATAAGGATTATTCTGTATTTGGCCACGAGTTGTGGCTCATATTGGTCATGGAGTTATAATGCTTGTGTATGCATGTGTTTGTTAAAGTTTAAATTATAAGTGAAATTTTGTGGCTCGAGATTTGGTAGAATATATTGTTAAGTCTAGTAATGCCTCGTACTCGGTTCCGGCATAGGATACGGGTAAGGGGTGTTACAGGTTTGATCGGGTCACCTTGAGATTGATCGTTAAAACATTTTGATTTATTAAAATGATGATTTTGGCCTATGAAATTCGAGAAAACAGGTTCGGGAGTCGGTTACATACGAGGAAGGATTAGGACCCTCGAAACGCCGAAAATTGGTACCGAATTGATTGATTAATGTCTTAATGTCGAAAATTTGAAAAGATTTTAAAATACGATCCTCTTTGTTAAAGAAAACTTGAATTAATTAAATTGGATGCTGAGACCAACTTATCTCGAAGGAGTAAAATATCATACCCAATAAGTTAGGATACGATATCTCGAATCCTCGAAACTAAGCTTGTCTTTTGACATTTAAAACTCGTACATTTAAATTTAAGAAGGATATTCGGTTATTTGGGTCAAATGAGAAATCGGACCCAGTAAGTTAGGGCACAATTTCTCAAAATTCAAAATACAGAATATTGCCTTTGTTTTTAGAAATCCTTATCTCGAGATAACAAAACGTCATATTCAGTGAGTTAGAACACAACATTTTTGAATTCCCGAGAATAAGCTTTTATTTAACCTAGATGCTTTGGTTTAAAAATAAAAAATAAATGGTTCTTTAGACTCGATGAGAAAAATCGAAACCCAGTAAGTTAGGGTACGGTTTCTTTTGAATCTTAGAACGCGAAGTATTTGATTAAAACAATAATAAAAATAATAAGAGCAAGAATAAATAAAAAAGATAAACAATAATAATGAAACAAGCCAATGGTATGTAAAATAATAAAAAAAGTAAATGAACAAATAAAGACTAAGATTTAATGATAACTACTCAGGAATAAAGAGATAGAGAAATATTGGGTAGTCTAAAAATACTAATGATGATGATGATGATAATAATAATAATAATAATAATACTAATAATAATAATAATAATAATAATAATAATAATACAAATAATTAATAATCTAAAATTAGAAATTATTTAAAAGGATATAAATACAATAAATAATAACATGATAAATGTATTTACAAATAGTAGGTAAATAAAAATTAAAGAAATAATAGTAATGAAAACAAAATTAATTAAATATATTAATAATAATATATTAGTAAGGAAAGTAATAATAAAAAATGAATACAATAGTAATAGTAATATTAAAAAAAATAATAGTAAAAGTAATGGTAATAATATTAAAATTAATTAATAATAATAATACTAGCAATAACAATAATGATAATGATAATAATATTAATAATAATAGTAATAATAATATTAATGACAATATTAAATTAAAAAATAAAATGGCAAAAATAACAAAAGAATAGAAAAGGGACTAAATTGCCCTTTAAAACAAAAATTTGGGGCAAATTATAAATAAAAGTAAAAGGGGGACTAATCCGAACATGCGAATAATAATGAGGGGCTAAAAGGGAAAATATCGTTGCCCTCTAAAACGCAGCGTTTTACGCAGGACTCAAATGAAATCAGAATAAAACTTATGGGTAAAATTTAAAAAAAATAAAACTTAATAAAAAGGGATTAAATTATAAAATAGGAGAAATGCGGAAGGGCTGAAAGAGAAAATTGCCCTTCCGCTTAAAAACATGCGGATCCTAGGCTGGGTGGATTGGGTTGGATCGGATTGGCATAAAACGGCGCCGTTTTGGTGCAAAAGCACCCAGGGTAAAATGACGTTTTACATGCTATATACGTCAAAAATAAAAAAAAAAATCATTCTTCCCTCATTCTTAAAAAAAAAAAAAGAGAGAGAAACTCTCTTTTCTCCCCCGCTTGGTGATTTCTGGCCACAAGTCCGGTCATCGGCCGACCAGTCGCCGCCATGGACCGCAGCTGTCGGCCATCGTACACGGTGGCCGGAACTCCAAAAAGTAAGCTTTTTTTTTCTTTTATATATATATATATATATATATATATAATATTTAAATGTGTGTGTAATTTTAAAAAAAAAATTATATGTATGTATGAATGGTTTCGAAAAAAAAGGAAAGAAATAAAGAAAAAGATGATAAAAAAAAATCAACCTCTGATCTCTTTTTCCTTTGTATTGATTCTATCTTTGTAAAAATCTAGTGTACAAAAGGCTTTTGTTTCCCTTTTTATAGCCAAATATTTGAAATAAATAAAAAATACAATATTCGTTTACTGTGTTATTTTTGCTGCTTTGCTACTTTGCGGTGCTGCTTTCTATTTTGCTTCTTTTTTTTGCAGGTGAAACCGTCAGGGTGACGTGGTTGGAGGCGCGCGTGTGGAGGGCTGGAGGCTGCGGCGCACGGAGGGAGGTTTCTGGAAGTGTTAAAAATTTTGGGCCATTTGGGCCTCATAATTGCGCTTAGGCATTGGGCCACTGTAGTTGGGTCTTTTAATGCTTATTGGACTGCTAAAATGGTCTGTTTAATTTTTAGATTTATTTTGGTTTTTTTATTGTTTTGTTTTTTTGTTTGTTTAAATCGGGTTAATATTGGGCCCCGGGCATAAATTGAGTCCTACACACGTAATAAGTGAAATTTATTAAAGTCAATTTAACCAAACTGCCAATTTTCAAGCTAAAAAGATTAGTCAACTTGCAACAGATATTTTTATGGGATCTAGGTATTTATGGGCTAGATGTCTATATAACATTTGAAAACCTATCTCTTGGCTTCGAAACGCACTTTGAATCACTCGATTTCGAGTCCGGAAGTTCAAGTTATGACCATTTTAGTGAAGACTGCACGAGCAGAATTTTTAGACGTGATTATTACGAAAATT